>CM022081.1:6996750-7734069 GCA_011114355.1 Carex littledalei
CACATATTTCTAAAATATCGGCTTGAAATCCTTAATAAAACACCAACGTAATCCATAAATTTCACATAATTTCTCTTTATTTTCGACAATTGCAAAAGGATGCTTATATCGAAAAACTAAGAAAAAGGAGGAAAAATGTCCACCACCAAAGTTAATAAACAAAATATTAATTGATCCTTGTTTATACAAGTATTCATCATCAATTAATAGACGAGCATTCAACTCTTAAAAATTTTAAGTATGGATTTTTTTTTAAATGTTCAAGTTTTTGTAAGTATTGACTTTTACAAACAAACATGGACTCTTAATTTTACAAGTATCAATCATGTATTAACAAATTGTTGACGAAATTTATGTAAATTGCAAGCCATGTATTACCACAATCTAGAGATAAGTCATGTGATATGATTGTAATGATGAGTGCTCAATTTTTTAGTTGTTATAACAGTGAATTATTAAAACAATAATTACTTTAAAGAATGTGGAATTTTTTTTTTGTTGAGAAATTTGGCAGTTGCTGCCAAATGTGAATATGGAAATTTTTATTGGCAACTATTATTAACTTTCTGAAGATAAACAAAATAATCGCATGCATAAAAAGTGCCAATAAAGGGCACATCAATTCCGATTAACATGGAAAAAAGAGTGCAAAGAAAAGGAAGAAGACATGACAATTGCCACCAACCATCAAAAAAGGAATAGGAAGAAGACATGGAGAATCTTAACGGTGTTCTTTTTGGATCCAGTTTGAATTTATTTCCGAAAAATAAATTTTAATCAATAACATAATCATTTTGTTGGATTATTCAAAACTTTCAACCCTTCCCCGATCTAATAAATTCTGAAATCACAGTTTTTGAATCGAATTCCGTGTAAGAGCTCCCACTTTTGAAATCTAAATGAAAAATTTCTTGTAAATATTAAATAATAATTGAATGTCTAAATTCTAAGATTTATTCAAAATATGATAAAGGTCAAGTACTTATACATGTTTCAAATTCACAAATAATGCGAATTTTGACAACTCACAAGAATATAACATGCATTATTATCTACATTTTATGAATAATTGCAATAACTTCTTGATTAAAACCACTACTAGAATTTCCAGTAATGGCAACGGGAGCAAGTGCTTTTTGCAAGCGTAGGAAGGGTCGTTACAAAAGATATTGGTTTTCTAATTAAATTAATATAACTGCAACGGGAGGCCCTTGCAAATAATCACGCTTACAAATATGTGATGGATATCCTTGCTAATGTCTCCTATTGGCTCTTCAAATAATAAAACTCACCCCAAACACAGTAGATATTATTTTATTGTGAATTGTGTTACTATTTGCAAGGGGCACCGTTGCAATTGTTTTTAGAGTTATTTTCTATATTATTATATTCTAAAAGACATTATTATTATTTGCAAGAGGCACCGTTGCAAATGTTTTTATGATGCTGCTTATATTATTTTATTGTGAAGGCCCTAACTATTTGCATGAGTCACCATCGCAAATGATTTTAAGTTTTTTTTTTATATTATTATATTCCAAAATCCCTAACTATTTGCAAGCGACACTGTTGCAATTGTTTTTAAGTTCTAGTTTATATTAATTTAATGTAAAATGTCTAACTATTAGCAAGAGGCACCGTTGCAAATGTTTTAAAGTTGTAGTTTATATTTTATAATTGTAAATGTCATAACTATTTGCATGAGTCACCGTTGCTAACGTTGTTTTAGGTTTCGGTTAATATTATTTTTATTGTACAAGTCGTTAGTATTTGCATGAGGCACCGTTGCAAATGTTTGTGACACACTTAGACAAAGAGGCGGGATCTTAAATTTGATCTCTCCCTGAACAAAGCTAGAACTAAATGCATAAGGAAATTTGGAGATGATATAGATTCATGGAAGAACATGGTTCCTCACTGGTGTCTTCAACCCTCCAATTGGGTTGGTCTCTGTGATATCTTTGACACTGAGGATTGGAAAGGCCTGAGCAAACAAAACAAAGAAAACCGCCTTGCATCTGGCTTTGCGGTCCCCCACTACGATGGTTGTTCAAGCGCACACCAGCATCTTAACAAACTGGTAATTAGCTGAAGTGCACTTGTTTTTAAAAATTTAAAACACTGTAAAATTTAGTCATTACTCTAGTCGTGAGTACTAATTGTTTACTGTTTTTCCTTGTGGAGAAAACTCTGAAAAAGGGAGCTGCGCCAACTATGAGGGAGCTTTATGTCCATCTTCACAGTAGAAATGCAGACGGGAAATCACCGGTGCTGGCCAAATACAATGAATCCGTGGAGGGTGCATCTGAACTCAATGAAAATGATGAGGGTACTGAATCGCTGCAACCAACATCCGAGGCGATTTCCGTACAACCCATAGACTTCGACATCACCTCCTTGAAATTTACCACTGAGAAAGCAGAAAAAATATTTGTAAGTTTTTTTTTTCGACATCACCTCCCTGAGTAAGCATAATATTTCTTATATCCTCTTTTATCTATTTAACTTGTTGTTTAATTATTTTAACTATTATTTGACAAATATACCCTTCCCTAAAAAAAAAGTAAGTGTCCAGGACCCATTCCCTAAAAAAGAAGTAAGTGTCCAGTAATTGAAAAAATGAATGCATGATCAAATTGAAGATTGGATGATGACCTTAGAAAATTTCATAAAAATATAAAAAATCTAATATGATTATCAGAAGTACAAGCTTGCAAATCAGAGGTCTCAATCGACCAGGTCAATTGGGCAAACACCATCCAATTGAAGCCTTTCTAACAACCTGTGAGGAAAAATAATCATATTGCTGGAAGCCTTTTAATTTTTTTTTATCTATGAAATTTTTGGCCAGTTCAATTTGGGTACACCAAAAATTTTCCCTATACCTAAAAGGTACTGAATAAGTTTGTCCATAATATATGCTTCAACTGAAATTACTATTCCATACTATTACACATGCCAGTGGTTCTGAGTTTAGTTTGTACGTGCTAGGTTTGTGCTTGGAACTGTTGCCGGTCCTTTTTTCCGACTATACTTCAAATTCTATTTAAAATGACTCTTTTTAACAATTTCTAAATGCTGATACAAAAAGGTACCTGCCTAAGCACCATATCTCTAAATGAACTTATTATCTATCACAGTTAAGTCCCCTAATCCTGTCAGAACAAAATTTTTGCATTGTAGCCCCTTACATTTAATAGAATTCATTCAAAGTAGTATAGAAAGCTGTGAATTTATAGAAAAGACCCTCAAAATGATGTTGTTGACTGTTTTCAACACTATCAAGTGAGTACCAATAACTGTACAATACCAGTTTGGAAAAAAACTAAACATTACAATTTGGAAACCAATATTTAGCAATAATATATATTTCTCGACTATTGCATATAATAGACAGATGTTACGGGTATAACGGCTAACGAGGACAATGCTGACGTGGATGAGGCTGACCTGTTTATGTTAACAGTTGGCGGTCGCTACCATGGCCGGGTTAGAGGCTTTGGATGCGTTCTAGACCCGAAGTTGCCAAAAACAACTGGACCTTTCTGGTGTCACAAATCTTGGAAGCAAAAGGATCTTCACGGATGATGTCCTAGTCGGAATGTTAAACGACGTGATATGTGACTAGCTGAGAAAAGGCAAGAGAGGAAAATAGATCAAGCAAGATACAACATGCTCTTCAAATTATTCAGCCTGGTTGGACAGCAAAACCCAATTGTACAGGTTAGTAAGACTAAACAAGAGTCTTCAATTTTATACTTCCACTCACTGTCTTTATTACAACTTGTATTTCTTTGGTCTTTTCAACATGTCAGTTTGTCCTTCGGCTATTATAGTTCCATTCATATGCTTAGAATGCAAAATGAGAATCAATTGATAATTTAAGATTTCTCGGCAATAATTGCATTGCAAGACAAAGGATTTGAGGTGAACAAAAAATAGATAGTCAACCAAACAGCCCAGCTTTCAATCTAAAAAAAGGACAATTAAAGATCAATAAACAAATCATATTAGTGTCATTGCCTCTCGTTCTCAGCAATTAATTTGTCTAACTCTATGTCAAGCCTCCTACTCAAGTAATTAATTTGTCTAACTCTATGTTATAGTTTCATTCATATGCTTAGAATGCAAAAGGAGAATCAATTGATAGTTTACTTTTATTTCCTTTTAACTATTCTTCAAATATCAATTTTTCAGCTTAACACTTTAATGTAACATGCTTAATAGGGGACTGTGTAAGCATGATAAAAATGTGGACTATGTAAGCTTAATTAAGAGGGGACTGTGTAAGCCTAAGGTTGAACCTGATAGAAAAAGGTTTGACCTCTAGAACCAATAGAAAAATGTAAATCTATCTTATCGGTTATGTATTTCACACCGATGGAACAAAGTCGGCAACCTTTTCAATAGGTTCTTGAGAGCCCAACCAATTGAAGATATTTGAACTTATTTACAAACTTATCACAAACATGTTTAGTCTATCCGTTTAACAATAGGAATAATTTGAACCGTTACAAGATGGGCGTTAGAAAATAGCAATCTTGTAAAAGTAATATCAGAAAAGGTTGGGATTACAATTGGTTAAATCATATAATTTGTACATACCCAAATATGTTGACTGTTGCACTTTGATATATTGTTTCAAGATTACGAGTTTATATACACTAAGTTTAGTTAACTGTTTTACTTTGATAGTTCTCTCTTATTGGATTTGTACGATGTAAATTAAAAGGTCATCAATTATTTATCCTGCTTATTACTGAACTCATACCATTATACATCCTAGTACTAACATTTCTTGCGCATTTTTAACATAGGCACAAGTTCACAGTGCTCATGAGGGGGTAATGGGAAATATGCAAACTCTGCAGGTGACATCTTCGAACTTAAAAACTCAATCTTTTTAATTATTTCTCTATGATCAGATGTTGTGCTATCCAAATGATAACATTGCGCTTGCATATTTAATGACTAGTGTTCAGGATCCCACCTCTCTACCTCAATCTCAGGAAGGAGCCCCACTGATGCAGTTGGCCCACTCTCAAGTAAGGAGATTTATTAGTACTTGATTATTTATATACGCAATGTATAAGCACAATTAGGTAAGACAGAACCATCGAGTTGAAATATTTCAGCAACGACAAGAACTGATAGTATTGTGCAAACTCTCTTTTATTCCTTTATTTTTAGTGATTTGAGTTAATACAATGAGTATGGTGCAAAATCAATTTCATCGGGGTGGATTCTGGCCAAAATCACTTTTTAGTGATTTTGCCAAAATCAATTTTGCTAGAGTTTCAACATAGTGGTGCTGGTTTATTTTCTTTGAATTTGGTGAAAAAAATACATGCTAATGAAGATCTCCAAATCAGTAAAATGAAAGCTTCATTATTATCTTTTCGATTGAAACGTGTCTAATAACTGGATGGGAACCGCTCATACCTTGTTTATCAATTATGATGTCTTGTTTATCATTATTAGATTTTAAGATTTTGATGCATTTTTTTCTTTCAATGGAAATGAACTTGAGAAACCTTAAAACTGGTACTGCCCTTAATCTGAACTTGGGAAGCCTTACAACTGGTACTGCCCTTAACTCCAACTTGAGAAGCATTAAAACTTGTATTGCCCTTGTACCAAATTCAAACCCCATCAAAACATACCAGTACCAGATTCATATTGTACCAACAAACAAACCTGTACAAGCCAAACTTGTACCAAATTCATATTGATACTGCCCTTGAGGAGCCATTCTGTCTTCCAATACCAGTACTAACTTGCTGCCTATGGCAATGTGGTATATGTAGGGTCTACCATCTGTGCTGCCATCATCAAATCAAGAGGGGGGGGATTCCAAGCACTACTAAAGGAAAATTCTGGACAAGAGGTGACCAACCTTTTAGGGGCCGAAGCGTCAATGAGTAAATGGTTCGGGGAAGGCATCTCGAACAACAACCCGCATTAATAGTCTGGGGTATTGCCAACCTTTAATGGATAATTATAGATTTTTGGATTTACACATTAACACCATATGGTATGTTTCTTTTTTGTAAATTTTTGTTGATAGGTGGTGCTTATATTTTGAGTAAAGGTAAATGTTCCATATTATAATATGGATGTAATGTTATAATACAGTTGGTCTTTTGGTACAATGCATGCTTTGTACATGCTTGATTTTAATACTGTCATTAATGCTAATTTTAAGCTTTCGTATTAAATTTCAAGGTGTTATGTTATTGTTATTTCTTTCATTGGGAAATGTATCATATTACCGGGTTGGTACCGGATAGGTAATGTGAAGATTTTAGAAACAAGGCTGCTGATATGCTGGCATTAATTGTAATTATTTGTGTCGGATTATCAAGAGAAATATGATGAAATTATAGAGCATGCAAATAATCGGGTGGGACCCATAACACCTACCCTTTCAAAAAAAATAGATGGGGCCCACTATCACTATCCTTGCAAAAAATAAGGTGGGACCCACGCTGGTTTGCCTTGCAAATAATAAGGTGGTGTCCACTGACGCTAACCTTGCTAATAACTCGATGGGACCCACGCGGGCTATCCTTGCAAATAATCAGGTGGGGTCCACTCACGCTAGCCTTGCTAATAATCTGACGGGACCCACGTCAGATATCTTTGCTAATACCCAGTGGGACATCCTTGCAAATAATAAGTAGGGCCCACAAATGATATCATTGCTGATACCCAGTGGGGGCCTACGCTAAATAACCTTGCTAATACTAAGTGGGGCCTACACTACATATACTTGCTAATACTCAGTTGGGCGCCAAAAACCAAAGTATTAGCAAGCGTGCTTTTTGCAACCGCAGCCCTTGCGGATAGTATAGCGAAATGTATTAGCAAGCGTAAGCTCTTGCAACAAGTCTGAAAATAAGTATTTGCATTGGGACTTAAAAACAACGGGAGGATTTGCAAATGTAGCTCATGCAAATAGTGTTTTTGGACCTTGTAGCAAGAATAAGCCATTGCAACAAGCCAATTCTTACTGTTGCCATTACTGGAGATTCTAGTGAACGGGCTATGAGATGAACAAAAATATAATATATAACGATACCTTGAGGAGACATTTTTGGCGAAAATTAATCATGCATGGTAGCGGGGCTATTGGATGACAATTCGGAGACACGTAGCATCCACCAGACCATTTCGTAAAAAACCAAGTTGACGCATCACGCATGGCATGGCGCCACGGAGGAACCAACTTATCCACTTGGGAATTAAATCACAAAAAGCGTCTAAAAGTGGCATTGATTTTGCTTGGGACAAATATTTAAAAAGCGCACGAGCAGTCTTTTCTGTTCTCCAGCCGTACCAGTAATTATAGAATGACCTGGTACTCACGCCTCAACCCAATCCCATCTGTGATTCCACTGAGAATTCTTATCCACGGAGGAATTCATATCGTATACGATAATATACATTTTGAGTTTTTTGGAGAACGAATTTGGACAGTTCGATGTGTATTCACAAAAATATTAAAGGGGCTTTATGCATTACAAACATAGGACGGATTGGTATGGATTCTGATTAGACAGTCAAAATTTTCAAAATCAAAATAATGTAAAGGATACAAACTCTGCATTGCCTCACCTTTTAAGTTTGAATCCAAAGCGTTTGATTAGAATGTGGACCAATTTGATCGAAGCATATAACGAATGGACCAGATTCAACCTTATGTGATATGAATTCATCATCTATATATGGTACGGGTACCTCATCGATTGAGTATGATCAAATCCATTCGTGATATCTTGACACGAATCTTAAAGATAACTCGTACATTATAGGTTTTGGGTTAAATTGATCAGAATGTTCATGATTGAACAGTACGAATTCAAACTCAAAGGATGATGTAACGTAGAAGAGATCCATGCATTCTATTTCACGTACGGGCGGACAAAAAGTGCAACATCTCCCGGCCATGGAGTCTTAATCGTCTCACATTACCATGCATTTTTCTTCTATCGTTCAGATAAGTGTATATTCGCATAATGACGAATCGTACTGAGAGTGACAAAAAGTAAAAAAAATATATATTAATTGTACGCACCACTTACAAAACAACATCGCAGAGATTTTTTCTTTGTTTTGTTGGATTTTACTTTGAAAACCTATCACAAAGGAAGAACTAGAGGTGGATGTCATGAAGAAAGAATTAATTAACAAGACAGTTGAATTGATGTGGAGAAAATGAGCAGACAAGATTTGTAAGGTCGGTAGATTTGTACGCTTATTCCACTATATCAAGTCCGAATAATGGATTCTGACATTAACCGCAAAGAGAGCAAAAAAACTTTTAAAAAAAAATCCAGGATAATTTTTAAACATTCTACGTTGAAATTCGTCAGAATACACATTTATGTAGCATGACACAATAATTTGACTTGCTAGGTATGAAATCAGGATGTCCTACCAGGCTACCACTGTAAAAATAAAAATAATATAAGTTGTTGATCCAGACGTCAGAACCTAAACATATACATTCAATTAGGGGTGAGTAAATCGCTCACAACTCGTAACTCGCTCATAACTCGCTCGCTAAATGCTCATTAACAACTCGCTCATTAGCAACTCGCTATAACTCGCTCATTAACAACTCGCTCATTAACTTAATGAGCCGAGCATGAGCATACCCCAACTCGCTCATGCTCGCTCATTAGCTCATTAAGAAATTTAGTTACACAAATTCTGCCACATCTAATCTCTTGAATAGTATTTGGTTGAACTAGCTAAAATTTTCAAATTATTTGGGCGGCAGCCAAAATTTTCACATACTAAAAATTATAGTGACAAAAGTGCAAAAGTTGCAAAAGTGCAAAAGTAAACCCTTGGCCCTTGACTCACAGAGAGTCACTCTCTCCGCCAAAACAAAACTAAATCCCTAAATCCCTCACTTCGCCAAAACCTAAAGCCAGAGGGTTACTCTCTCCGCCAAAAACCTAAAGCCAGAGAATCGGAGACTCGGGCCGAGACAGTCGCGTACAGCCACCAGCTGCATACAGCCAGCGACCCTCCGCGTGCCTCTCCGCGTACTTCTCCGCGTCTCCGCGTACAGCCAGCGACCATCACTTGCTTATGGACAATTTGTTAAATTATGAATATTAGTTTTTGAATGATGTATTTTAAACAACTCGGTAACTCGCTCAACAACTCGCTCATTAACAACATGCTCATTAACAACTCGCTCATTAACAACTCGCTCATTAAGCTAATGAGCCGAGCATGAGCATACCCCAACTCGCTCATGCTCGCTCATTAATCACCCCTACATTCAATGCTATACTACACCTACTTTTTGCATAAAAATATCCTTTTAAAATTGCACCAGTAGAAATTTGTGCAAATTTTAAAATATTAGTTGAAGGCATAACAGTCAGTTGTTGATCCAGTCAGAACCTAAACATGAGGTCAATTTGGGTCCGATGCCCATCGGACTCAAAGTGAGTCCGATGACCATCCGACCTGCTGTAAGATTCGCACCCGCAATTTTTGCGACTGCTTTAAAATTCGCGCGCATGAATCTTAAAGCAGATTGGACGGTTCCGAAACCCATCGGACCCAAATTTGAGTCCGATGGGCATCGGACCCAACCTGCTCTCCCTAAACATATACATTCAATGCTATACTACACCTACTTTTAAAATAAAAATAATACAAGTTGTTGATCCAGTCAGAACCTAAACATATTCATTCCATGCTATACTACACCTACTTTTTGCATAAAAAAATTATCCTTTTAAAATTGCACCAGTAGAAATTTCTGCAAGTTTTAAAATATTAGTTGAAGGCATAAATAACAGTCAGTTTTGATGATTTGATCATTTTAAATATATTCATAATTAAACGAAGATATCTAATATGCATCAGTGTCATTTTGGATGATTTAATTATTTTCAAGGTGTCCAGAATAAAACAAAAACATCTAATATTCATTAATCGAACTATATATGTAACCTGTTCTGTCTGAATGGAAATCAACACAGATTCTTTATTGTATTTACCCAAAAAAAAAAAAAATCAAGTTCAGTAATATCAAGATTCGTGCTGGAGGTAATCTTAAAAATTCCATCTCTAAAAATTAAAGGCTCTCTCTGCAGCACTGAAAACGATGCCGCGCGCCGGAGAGAATGAGAATCTTCTACCTAACAAACGAACACGTTTTATTTAATTGATATTAGTCCAAAATAAAAAAAAGCGCAAGGATCAAGTGGAAAGGAAATGGAAATCTAAAAAGGATGATTGGAGCAGTGGTCCTCAGCAATTTTTTTATTGTTAGAAATTAAAAATCAAATTTTTAGAAACAAAATTGACGTTTTATATTTTTTTTAGCAAGTAGATGGAATCATATCATTAATTCGGTTATATTGGGATAGAAGCCAATGGTAAAAAACCAGTAATTCGGTCTCACTGATTTTCACAATTTACTACATTAATGACTACACATTGTGGAAAACCAATGAGACCGAACTAATAGTTGGACCGAATGAGCACTCTCCAATGAGTACTCGGGTGGAAGAGAGAAAATGAAAGTGATGAGAGAGTATGTGGATTTGACAGTTCTTACTTAGACTGAATCAATTGTTCAGTCTCAGTTATTTTCAAATTTTTTGTGGTGAAACGTTGCAACTTACAAAAAGTATTGAGATTGAATCATTTCTTCGGTTCTATGAGTCTGCCCTCACGAAAACTGAAAAAAAAACCGGTTCTTACTATTTATTGAACAAAAAACAATCAATCCCTTTTTCGATAATTTAATTTTTTTTATTTTCTAAAAAAAATTGTGGTCCTCCTCCAGGCTTTTGCGGCTGGGATTCAGATTTCAGCATCATCTAAACTTTTTGCCGAGGATGATACAAGCAAGGATAAAGACATTAATTAGTGTATAGCTACTAGATTATCGTAGTTATTACCTGATCTCATCGCCAACCCATCACTTAGCTTATGGATAAGTATATTGATGCTTCAATAGGTTTGAGTACATAAATAATTTTGAAAGAGAGTTTAAATGCCTTTATTATCATGTTTGCATTATTTTTTTAATAATTAAAAATTAAAAATTTACATGTCAAAATAAATTTGTTAGATGTAGGGGTGTAAACGGAGCGGATTCAGAGCGGATAATGCTAATACCAAATCCGTATCCGCCTTTCAATGAACGGATACGGATAGTAAACGGATATCAAAATTTAAAACCATATCCGCCTTAAACGGATACGGATACGGAGCGGATAATTGTCGGATACGGATTCGAATACGAATATAGAACGGATAATTGTCGGATAGTGAGTTATATGAACTTTAAGATATAATTAATAATTAATAAAATTTAAATATAAAAATAAATGAATAATTGTAAGTTGATGGAGATATTAATGTTAGAAAGATGAGAGAATATAAGATATTTATTTTATTAATAGTGTGGTGTAGTGGTTTGTACCTTGGTTGCTTAGATTTTCACTTCACATGACATGGGTTCAAATCTCCTTGAAGGCAAAATAATTTAAAACCTCACATGATATGGATACGGATACGGATACGGATAGTAAACGGATATCAAAATTTAAAACCATATCCGTATCCGTATCCGCATCTTCTATGGGTAATTGATAATTATCCGTATCCGTATCCGCGATATCCGTATCCGTTTAAATCCGGATACGGATTATATGCGGATTCGGAGCGGATATCCGGCCGGATATCCGTGTCCGTTTACACCCCTAGTTAGATGTGACATATTTTATTTTAAAAAAATAATGAAAAAAGAACTTATAAAAAATTTATTTTTTTTACAGCTTGGCTTCGTACTAAATGAATTCGAAATTTCAAAATTTTGCATGTACACGCATCACTCATGAAGTAGATTGGTTTTAACAGTTTCGATTCGTCGTTTAAAGCCAATCAAATAAATTTTTGGAGTTGTGCTCCCCAAATCCTCTCGGTGAGCACAACAGACGCTCACTTTCATAAATTAGTATACATATTTGCTTTAATAGTATAAAAACTTGATTCAAAATATGAATATTGGATTGAGTTTAACAAAACAACTTTTTTTTTTTATTTTCACTTTCATTAGTAAAATCACCTGTTGCAATAGTATGAACACATGCTGTAATAATATATATACCTGGATTAAAAAGTATAAACACCTACATAAAGTTTTTACCAAAGCAATTTATTCATTGTCCACTTCTACTAGTAAAAATACCTGTTAATAATATGAACATTTGTCTTAATAGTATAAGTGTATGCTTTAATTATATAAAATTTGTTAAAAAGTATAAGCAACCAACCAATTAAGTTTCTTAAAAAAACATTTTTTTATTGTCAATTTTATTAGCATAAGCATCTGTCATAATATTTAGTATAAATATACACTGATAATACACCTAGCAAAATTTTAAACGACTATGTTGATAGAGACGTTGCGCTTGAGACGCGGATTAAGACCGTGTTTTTTTTAGGAGCTGAAAAACCATTGTTTGGTATTTTAAATAATAATAACAGTAGAAAGACGAAATTAAAAGGATGAAAGTAACGGTTCTGTTAAATAAAAACTGAATTAATTAATGTTCCTTCCACTTGATAATTGCGGCTCTTCAGAAAAGCTCTTTGCGACTTAAACTGAGTTGGTGTCGTCCAGAATGAACCTGCCAACCGTAAGCTCTTTGCCCAATGGAAAGAGTCCGGGACCGGATGGCTACACAGCAGAATTTTACAAAAGGTTTGTTAAATTGTTGCTACCGGATCTCGTGAATATCTTCCGGTCGGTAACCATGGGAGGGATACCACTAGCACCTCTCAACACATCATATATAACCCTCATACCAAAGATAGAGGCACCATCCAGACCCGAGGACTTCAGGCCGATCAGCCTGGTTCACGGTATACAAAAGGTTTTTTCAAAAATCCTAGCAAACAGGTTGCAGCACAGGATACAGGACATAGGGGTGCAAACGGATTGGATAATATACGACCGTATCTGAATCCGTATCTGAAATTAGATACGGATATCCAATATCCAAATATCCATGCGGATACGGATATAGATATGGTTTTGAATTTTAATTATCCGTATTCAAATAGTAGTATAAATACCATATATTTTAATATATATTATGATAATATTTATGTATATATCTACAGATATCCGAGATCCGTATCCGTATCCGGAAAATAAAAGCGAATCAGATATGGTTTTATCACTATCCGATTTGTATCCAATCCGTTTGCACCCCTTATGCAGCTCTAGTTTGAATCTAAAGTCCGTGCTCTCCGTGAAACAAAAACTGCTCTGTTAAAATCATTACCCGGATTAGGAGTCAGCTAATATATTAATATTATCATTTGCTATTATTTTAATGTTCAGATTATTATAGATTAGTATTTAGTTAAATAATTGAAGTATTTAGGAAATCTAAATAATTATTAATTCGTAAATCAATATTAATTGAACTGAAAAAAAAATTAATAACAACGAGATTGAGAATAAAAAAATTAATGGGAATAATGGGAAGGGAGTGTTGAATCAGTTCTAACTGAAAGGTATACGATATTTTCGTGTTTAGCTTAATAGCAACTAATATTTAGATAATCTAAACAATTCTTGGTGCTTCAATAAGCGCTGAACTAAAAAAGTATGAATAGTTAACTCAAAACTATAAAACTTTACTGTAAAGAGGTCATGGTATTATTATATTATGATACACGGTACTTTAGTGTCAACTTAATATTAGTTTATACTTAATTAAATGACTTAAATGTTCAAAAAGTATGAATATATAATTAAAGCATCATGAACCGGTTCAATTTAATGATAATGCCTGAACACTTCTTTTTTTTAAATCACGGAGTTATATACAATGCTAATTGTGAAATGGAATATGGAAAGCAAATTTATATTGATTGAATGGTCATAAGCGAGAGATTTCATTCGGCGTGATTTTTTTTTTTCATGCATACTGGTTTAAGGTTTGTGCATATCACGTTTGTGCGAATCTTAACACGAATCGGTTGGCTCCGATCAGATAGGGGTGTTCAACCGGTCGGTTGGGGTCAAACCGAACTTTTTTTGCCGAACCGCGATTTGAACCGAATTTTAAAAACCCAACCAAACCAACCGAATTAAAATTCCAAACCGATCTAAAACCGAACCGATTAAACCGATTTAAACTTCGGTTTGTTCGGTTGAACCGAATACAAACATTTCAAGTTACAAATAAACATTTCAAAACCGGTTGGTTTGGTTCAAACCAATTTGGATAACATTTTTGATAACCACACAAACCGGTTTTTGATGAACCGATTTACCGATCCATTATAAACCACACAAAATAAACCGATCCATTTTTTATTAAACCGGTTGGTTCGGTTCAAACCGATTTGGAGATCCCAAAACCGAACCGAACCATTTAAACCGAACTTCTTCAAAAACTAAACCGAACCGAACCATTTAAACCGAACAACCGATCCAATTAAACCAAAATTTACCGGTTCGGTTTAAAACCGAATAAACCGATCCATTTGAACACCCCTACGATCAGACATCAGACCGATTTTGGCTCGATGTCCATTGAACGCCCCCTCCCTAGAAATATGAGCAGGAACAGAGGAAACTGTGTAAGTTAAGATTATCCTGTGTCTTCCTTAGCCAGTGTCAGTGCTCACTGATTTCACTTCAAGTACTCTATCCATATCCATTAACAAATCCTAGTACAACCACAATTTTCTAGATAAACAAGTTGGATACTTTTATGTTCCATTGAAATGAATTTTTATGAGAGTAGATGAGGTTCTTATCACAAAAATTTCAGTTAAAATTAATCAGGATAAGATTGAGCATCTTAATTAGCACGTAACTCTTCTTAATGCCACTCTATATGAGTTCCACTATAGCCCGATTAGAATTTTTAATTTTCTTTTAATTCACCTTTTACACTAATGGTTATATTTGGTTGTGAAATAAGATGTGGAATAAACACTTCATACTTTAAGCTGTCAAAAGTGAGGAACAAAACAGAAATAGCAAGATGTAATTACTAATTACGTACGACGGAGTAAGAATGAATTCTATTAGCTAGTCCGGTTGAATTTTCAACTTTCTTGTTAATCCACTTTATTGAGTAATGGTCATGTTTGATTGTGGAATAAGAGATAGAATAATTTTTTTACTTCATACATAAGCTGTTAAATAATTAGTAAAACATAAAAAGTAAAGATGGAATTACGGTGAAGTAAATTAAACTCTCTTTTCAACTAGATTATCTTACTCCATTTGTAGAGTCTACTATCTTTTCTTTTCTTTTTATTTGAGAATCTTGACAGGTGTTGCCAAAGATTCTATGACCCACTGTCACAGACAAAGATTCATTTTCCGATTTCTCTCTCGTCATATAGTGACTTATTAAGTAACAATTACATTGCAAAGTCACATTGCCAGCGGCATTGTAGCTAGGTTCCGTATATTTGAACTCTTCTAGGGGACTATCTTGAATATTTACATTGCAAAGTCAATAATAATAAAAAATAAGAGATGAAGTGTAAGAACTAAAATATAGAAAGTTGACCCCACTCTGTAGCTATATATAGCCAACGCAAGAGACGGTTCTAATGCCACTCTCTCTCAGTCAATTCTCCTCTGCTCCAATAGATACAAAAACAGAGAACAAGCATCAGAAGCTTCAATCTGTACCATACATATGCTTTAATGGCAACTAGAAATGCAGTGTACTATTTCTTCCTTGTTGTTCTCCTCTCTGCCATTTTGATCGCCGACTCGAGAGTTCTAGAAAGGATCGAGATAACCAATTGTGTTAAAGCCTCAGAAGCAATCAACGCAACTGTTGTCGTCTCTCATCCACGGCCGAGCAGAGAAGTCTTGAATCTCGGCGAGTCGAAGAGGCTGAGCCCCACCGGACCAGACCCACAACACCATTGAGAAATACATCCGTAGGAATTTTATTTTTCTGTCTTTTTGTTTCCTCTTTTTCCCTCTGAAGTGTTCAAATTTGAAATGTGGAGTAATAGTGTATCAAAACAGGAGAGCAAAATTAGTTTCTTGAATAACAGAATAAGAGACTGTTTTATATTATAGAGCGGTTGATTTTTGCTTATTTTTATGAAATCAAACGCTCTATAATATAAAACAGTCTCTTATTCTGTTATTCAAGAAACTAATTTTGCTCCCCTATTTTGACACACTATTACTCCACATTTCAAATTTGAACACTTGAGAGGGAAAAAGAGGAAACAAAAAGAAGCAAATATAGAGCGTTTGATTTTTGCTTATTTTTATGAAATGATAATGTGTTTATCCTTGTGGAATCCATCTAAATTCAAGTTTACTTTTTGTTATAAAAGAAAGCTTAATCTGTCCTTCTCTTTCTACATTTAATTTCTTTCTATTATATCATGTTTAGTTCATGTATGGCACACTGCTGGAAACCAGGAACAAACTAACTTGACCGTACCGCTTTCTCGATCAATATATGGGACTAACTTTGCTCCTATATTTGTTAATTTTATAAAAGTTGATTGTGGAATCCATCAAATTATGAAAAAGTTTTGATCTTTATTTTAGTTGTGCTGTGGTCACACAAGCTGGTAGTACCTTTTTCAGTTATTGCTTTTATTTGCTTCTTTTTCTTTCTTTTCTCTTGTTGGATGTATAGTATATACTTTGTTTTTTTTTTAATTTAATTTGAGCAATGAAATTTCATCAAAGTGTACACGCTCGATCAATCGTGTAAGAACATAAACAAAACAAGAATCTATCAATCAAAATTCAAGGCGCGCGCAATCGGGTTATACCGCGTGAAAGATGGAACGGACTCCGCTGCTTTTTTGAGAGAAAAGCAGGATCCTGCTTTTCCTATCTCAACCATTCAAAATTGTTGAGATCTGTGCATGAAAAAGTTCTTTTATCGAGATACGTGAATGAAAAATTTTGAATGGTTGAGATCGGAAAAACAGAATGTTGCAGCAGAGTCTTATCCGTGAAAGATACCGCCGTTTACATCATGCTTCTCCACTTCTTGTCACCTAATTAGTACAATTGTACTTGCTATACGGAGGCAGATCTAGCTCAATAAAATAAGTATAATGACTTCATCCAAAGGTCTGTTTCTTGATACCTAATTTGAATCGCCAAATTGATACAAATCAAAATTATGTCGCCGAAGATTGATTTAGAAGCGCATACTTTTTTAGAAATTTTAGCTTGAATCTTAAATTGGGATGAAGGACATAAAATATAAATTCTTCTACAATAAAATAATGAAACAACATTATCTATAGTTCTAGTAGCGGTCTTAAGACGACCCCTTGTCTTATTGCAAAAGATTAATTAGGTGATGCGGCTATTCCCACACTTGTGTAGGATGGAATAGCGGTTATTCCCGTGTGTAATGAGGGAGAAAAAATACTTTTTTTTTTTTCTGGAATTCTACTAACACGGTTCGGATTTGACGGAGTTGACATTGCTTCTATCTCCACGTTGTGACAATTCGTTTAAGACTCCACTTACTTATATTTCTTCTTCCTTAGCCAGAGCTATCTCGCTTGCAGGAGGAGTTGCAAAAAATCACTATTCCAAAAATGTACAATCCAAACAACATTTTTACTAATTAAAATAACACAACATTCCACTATTTTCACACTAATTCAAAAATTACTATTTTCTCTCCATTCGTATGTACTATAATATCAATTGCTCTATTCTTGTACTAATCCTTCCACGATCCAAACGCTATATAATCGGTCGGATGCTCTTAACTCAATATTTGTTACTAAAAATAATTTGAATGTTTTGCTTAAATAACTTTAACAAAGACAACTAACAATGCAACCCATCTTAATTTTTCTTTTGAGGGAAGTTCCACCATGAAATATGAAAATTTGCAAAACAACCCACACAATGATGCAACCATAGCTGGGGCCTGGTGTATATTATACTTAGATATAATAATGAGGTTTTTATTTCTAACTCTCAACCAATAGACATTAGTAACTGACACCAACTTTGTGTTTTTGGGAGCCACTTTAAGTTTGGACGAGGTGGATCACTCAAAATATAGTGGGGGCATGTTTAATAATTACAAATTTTTGGGGATATTTTATACTCAGCAAAATTTTGCCATATGCGCAGAGATACTGTATTCCACCAATTCTCAGTGGAATCTTAAATATGAGTTCCAAAGTGCTTCATTTTTAAGTGATATCTCTACTTGTAATCCTACCATGTTAATTTAAGATAGTGATGAGAGCAGTTACGTACAGTTGCCGGGATATATAAATTGAATTATTAAACACTTAAAGCTCACTGGCTTTTATTTGACCAACAGTTGTAGAAACTAGACCTAAAGTCGGTGTGTGACACCGTGTGTGCATTACATGATAATGCAAAAAAATTAGCTCTTTTTGCTAATTGGGTCTAGTTTGACTTGCAATAATACATTATAAACCGACATATATAAATTTTGACACAAAAACAAAAATTTTGTTTGTGGACGTTAGGATTTAGCATGATGACGGCATATATATAGGCCCCAATTTTTGTGTTTTGAATTTGGATGCAAACGAAGAAAATGCACCAAATACGTCCTTGACTCTTCAGTCCTCGACTCTTCACAAGCTCCAACTTCTAAATAAATTGACCTTTCCGAAAAGAAACAATTTTGTATTTAGTTCATATTGGATAGCCACTACAAAAGCGTTTCATAAGCTGATGCGCACAGATGCACTCTTATTTGAAATAATTAATTGGGTTGTGTGTTTTTGCCTCTTTTTTTTGTCTTTTTCACCAAACCGTACTCTTCTATTCTATTCTATTCGGTATGTTTGGTTGCATTCAGAATAGGCTATTTTTAGAATAGCTATTCGGAATAGCTTATTCGTTGTTTGGTTGGATTAGAATAGCTAGAATAGCTATTCGGAATAGCTTATGCGCACAGATGCTTATTCGTTGTTTGGTTGGATTATACACATTCGGGCATTGTTTTTCTCTTTTAGTTTTTTATTTTTCTCTGACTCTTACTTCTTTTTACAAATTTTCTTATCTTTCTTTTTAATGTAAATCGACACCTCTGGTGTCTGTTTAATGGAACATGAGAGCATGACTCTCATTTTTCGTCTTCAAAAAAAAAGAATAGCTAGAATAGTGAATCCAAACTTTTTGTCTTATTAGAATAGGTTATTTCTAAGAGTTTTGAGATTTGACTATTTTAATAAGACAAACAATAACTATTCTTGATTTAGTTATTCTAGCTATTCTTGTTTTACAACCAAACATACGATTGTGGGAGGCTGAATAGGAATTCGAATTCATATCACATTAGGTAACTCAAAACTCTAAGTTTAGATCCGGATCATGTGATCTACTTTGGCACGAATATTAAAGAGACTTTGTGCATGTCATTTCAAACTGTACTACTCCGGATTCTGATCAGACAATTCAGATCTAAATTCAAAATTTGAGTTACCTAAGAGGATCCGGACTCATAGGAATTCAGATAAGGTGAGAGATCTTACCCTATTAGGTTAGATCCACACCATTTAACTTATGTATGAATCTTAAAGTAGGCTCCTCTGTATTCAAATAGGTGAGTAGAACTAGGGTGTTCTTAAGCTCACCAAGTCTCTTTGTGAGCTTACTCAAAAACTCATCGAATTGGTTTCAAGCGACGCATCCAAACAGTTAAAACTGATCTACTTCACGAGTGATGAGTTTACATGTCAAGTTTTTAAATTTTCGAACTAATTTAATATAAAGTCAAGTGGTCAAAAAATGATGAAAATTGAACACATTAAAGTTAACTTATAAACCATCTTTTTTTACCGCTTGACTTTATACTAAATTAGTTCGAAAATTTATAAATTTGACATGTAAATGAATCACCTGTGAAGTAAATCGGTTTCAACGGTTTGGATGCATCGTTTGAAGCCAATTCAATAGGTTTTTGAATTAAGCTCAAAAAGAGACTTGGTGAGCTTAAGAACACCCTAGTTCTACTCCAAATAGGTTCCGAAAAGACTGACTTATTTGGAAGTATTTTATTCTCTGCAGTACCGCAGGATACTCACTCGTTGAGTAGACGGTTCAGGTTGCGTACATTTGCAATCGCAATTTTCGGACCATAATTTCTTAAATCCTTATCCTCAAATAATTATTTACAATAACGAAGAAACTATTTTTTTGAGGTTGGATAATATCAAACGTTTGTTCCGGAGCCGTGGTGCAACCAATTAGTTTTTTTATTTTCAAAGTCCAAACGGTCGATCCAAACCGTTAGATGTAATCTCTATATTAAAATGTGCTTGGAGACAAAATTTTACATTTTTTGAATTTTTTTTACTAAATAAGCCAGTTTTAAAATCGCTAATTTTAATATACAGTGAAAAACTTCTGGATCGTTGAAAACTGGCTTAATAAATATTAAAAAAAATTCCAAAAAATGAAAAATTTGTTCTTCAAGCACATTTTAATACAGATTGAATGTTGAACGGTTTGGATCGACTGTTTGGACTTTGAAAATGTAAAAAACCGAAGTGTTTGTTCCATAACCTAGGAACAAACGTTTTGATATTAGCCAACCTCCTATTTTTTTTTCCAGTGAGGTATCTGTTTGATCTAATGTTTTGAAATGCCTTCTAAGAGATGGATTAATTAATGATGATGATCTTTTTTTTTTTGACAATGTTGGCATTCGTAAAGAGTAATTTATAATTTATAAAATCCAATAAATATACGAGGAGGGTTCCAATACCTCATGCCTTTCATACCTCATCATGTCTCATGTTTTATATCTTCGTTTTTAAAGTCCAAACTGTCGATCCGAACCGCTCAAAATAATATCTATATTAAAATATGCTCTTAGACCAAATTTTATAATTTTTAGGAATTTCTTACTATTTTTTAAGATAGGTACAAAATCACTGTTTTTGAACGGTCCAAAAACAGTAATTTTGTACCCATCTTAAAAAATAGTAAAAATTTTCCAAAAATTATAAAATTTGGTCTCCAAGCATATTTTAGTATGTTTATCGTGTTGAGCGGTTCGGATCGACAGTTTAAGCATTGAAAATGAAAATATATAACATGATGAGGTATGAAAGGCATGAGGTATTGAAACCCTCCCCTAAATATATATACTATATACACATCATATACATTATAATGATAAAATTTGATGTAACTTCCATAGCTTATCAAATGACATGAAATATTAAAAGATATTTAAATTACAAAAAATTTAATACACAACCAATATACAAATAATTAATGCTTATATATTTCTTTTTCCTATTTTTTAATGTGATTTGAAAAGACCTTGTTAAAATTATCAAGATTATATATTATAAAAGAATTTTAAACCTTGTTAAAACGTTGTTAAATTATCACCCTTATTTATAATAATATTTCTAAATTATTTCTATTGAATTACAATAACTTCTTAGTTTTGTTTCGATCAAGAGATTAATCGCACATCTAATACATCTATCAGATGTTCTTGATGACGCGATAAGCATCACATCTCCTCCGCTTCCATTCACCATTCAGGAATCAGGATGGGATCTACAACCAAGTCTTAGAGTGCTTATCTGCCTTCATAATTTCAAAATTTTATCATATTTATTGAAAATTAATTGAATTTTTTTTTTAAAGTTTTTATATAGTGCAACTCCTCTAATAAAATACAAAATATGTATTTATAACTTAATTTAAAATTTCACTTTGTAGTTATGAATTTTTAAATTTGAATCTCAATTACCAT
The DNA here is from genome assembly GCA_011114355.1 of Carex littledalei. Classification (NCBI taxonomy): domain Eukaryota; kingdom Viridiplantae; phylum Streptophyta; class Magnoliopsida; order Poales; family Cyperaceae; genus Carex; species Carex littledalei. The sequence continues at coordinate 7,018,545 of CM022081.1, forward strand.
AAACTATATTTTACATTCTTGCTTTTTAATCTAAAATTTTCTAGTTCCGCCCCTACTTTTATTGAAAACACCTTCTTTAGACGTATAATTTGGAACCATTACATGAAAGATAAGGTTCCAAATCTACTCAAATTCGAGATCGTAAACAGTAATCCTGAAATTCCTGAAATCCAGAATCCAATTGTCAAACTATTTCGAGATACGTGCACAAAAAAACCAATTATTTCAAGATGCGTGCACAGAAAAAATTGGACGGATGAATTCGAGATTTCATGAGTACTGTTCATGTGGATCTCGAATTTCAGCATATTTAAATTCGAAGTATAAACACCATCTCACCGAAGAGCGATTAAACCTATAAATGATGCACGTGCAACAGTTCCCAATGCTCATACGCAAACCACCTGTATCTTACACGGCCGAAAGAAAATTAAATCAAAAGAACCCTGTTTAGTCGGCTTAAAGAAATTGATCTTTTATTTAAAATTATCTTTACATCATGGCAATGGGTCCAGTTCATATAAAAAATAGTTGGGCCTAGTTCAATCCAACCGACATTACATCAAGAGATCATGTAAATGTAGTCTGAATTCATTACTTTGTTGGGCTAGCTAGTCACTTTTTATCAAAAAGGGCAAAAAATATTGTTGGGCTAGTCTAAACTGGTCGGGTAGGCTCAACCCAACCAAGCGCAAATGTCGGATTTGTTAAATGCCGATTTTGATTTTGGTCATATCAATTTGAACTTGCATTCCTTTTTGTTTATGCAACAATTCCTAGTGTGTAAAAGCACAGTAACAAATTCGGAATACAACAATAATTGGATGATGTTTAAATTTAGTGATACAGATATCATACATGTTTATTTAGAAATAATTTGTTGTTTATTATTTATATAGCGAGGCAACGGTACTATGCATCAATATCTCAATTTTTAAAGTTCAAACAATTGATTTCAATCTTTCGACATGGTATCCACACGAAAATATACTTGTTGATCAAATCTTATATTTTTTAGAAACTTTTTTACTATTCTTTAGATAGGTAGACACTTGATCTAAAGATTCTAGTCCATTCAAAAAGTAGTGATTTTCTACCTATCTAAAAAATAATAAACAAATTCTAAAAAATAGTAAATTTGATCAACAAGTATATTTTCATATGAAATTACGTTGAATAGTTCATATCGATTGTTTCAACTTTGAAAAAGAAAATATTGATCTGGATTAGAATCATAATTTTTATATCAAAATATTAATATAGGTACAAAATAAATAAGAAGTTTCATATTTTTTTAATAATATGAGATTACTATGTACAATTCTTCAAATTTGATAAATTATTTGGAACTATGATATTCTTAAGCTCAGTAAGCCATTTTGTGAGCTTAACTCTAAAAAAAAATCTACCAATATGAACGACAAATTCTATCATTGAAACCGATCTACTTTACCAGTGATGTGTTCACATGTTACAATTTATAAATTTTCGAATTAATTTAGTATAAGTTAAGTGGTTAAAGAATTATGAAAAATGAACGCATTGAAATTAATTTATAAACATATTTTTTACTGTTTGACTTTATACTAATTAAAAAATTTAGAAAATTTGAATGTAAGTACATTAGAAGTAAATTGGTACTAACAGTTTAAATTAGTAATTTAAAATCAATTTGATAGATTTTGGAGTAAAACTCACCAAAAACACTAGTTCTACTATAATATTTATATTATTTAAGAACATTATCACTATATCTGCCGATTTTTTTATTAATATCCAAAGTTTAATAGAAATTAATTAATATACCCAGATCTGCTATTTTACAAAAATACTTTATTAGTCTTGTCAGTTAAATACTTTATTAGTCTGTCAGTTGTCGTATTTGATTTGCTAGTTTTATTGTCTGGATAAACCGGTAAAGGAAGACAGCCAAAAAGCATGATACCTTTTCTTTACTTTTTTCATTTTTTTTCTTGTTTAGATAGTGTACGATTTACTTATTTTTGTAATTAAATTAGGTGAAGAACAAACCGAAACCCTGTTTTAAATGGTTTGCAAACCGACCCATTAATCAAAGATTTGATCTGATAAATTGCTTTCTGAGTTGACTAATCTATATCTATTTTTATTGCTTATCCAGTAGGCGTGCAAAGAAATTAAGCATTAATCACCGGCATTCTATTAAATGCGAAAAAAATATCCAAAAAGTAATACATTGGTGAAAGACTGACTGCCCATGAAGATAAGATAATGTTAGCTACAAAATTGGTTTACAAACTTATCTTGTTTCATAATCCCTTCGAATGCTATACACATGTCAATGCGTACAAAGGAAACTTATTAAAATAACTTTTGACTATGTAATCGCAATAGATTTCCAAATTGGGAAGGTACTTGTCCGATCTAACATTTACTTTTCAAAAAAGAACTATTAGTTCAAGACCTAAATAAACTCTTCATAGCTTGCTCTTTTCAAATTGCCATTAGTGCATCACATATTTTAGAAATGTTTACGTGAATCACATTCCATCTTTTTGTGTATTATGATTCATAACACATCACAAAAAGATGGAATGTGATTCATCTTTTAATCGAACAAGTTGAACTTTGCAAAATTCAATATTTAATGAGATTAACGGAACAACTTCCGACATTTTTATTGATATCCAACATTAAATACAAATTAATAATTATAGTTAGCTTTGATGGGTATTTTTAAAAATGCCCAAACCAGCCAAAAATGGCCGGGCGGAATTAAAATTAGAACCGACCATTTTTGGCCGGTTGGGAATTTTTTTTTTTTAGCGGTTTGTCGTGCAGTTCATCGTGCAAGAAACTGAAGCGAGAATCAATTTGTTGCAGACTAGTATACTGTAAACTATCATAAAAGTACTTGGAGTGAAGTGTTTGTTTCTTATGGCAATATGGGCGAATGACCAGTTTGCCAGTCTCCTAGAATTCTTCCTAGCAAGGCTTGGAGGAGAAATCACACCTGTCATGTAATGACCATGGACAAAATACAAGGTTGGCGAAGGGGCATCAGACTCGTCGTTCCACTACCGACAGAAATAGAAGAGGTATGTAACATTCATCAAAAAATTTATTTCATTCCAATTTTGACTAGCTTACTAAGTAACAAATGCAATGCAGAGGGCCAGAAATACAGCAAATGCAGCAGAGGCAACTGGGTCACAAGGGTCACGGCATAACACAACTACAAGCCGTTTAGATGTATCTGCTATGTTTGCAGAAGCAATGAGAGAGGCAGTTGCCATGGGAGGAGAGACGGTTAGGGTGCAAGGAAGTCAATTGGTAGGCGTACAAGGGCATCTGAAAGCCAAGCAGAGCCATCTGGTAGGCCATCTTTTAGAATTGGTCCATTTCCTTGAATACCGTTTGGGCTTAGTAATAGGTGATTTAAATTGATGTTTGTATGCAGGTTGTGAACTTGTTTATTTGGATGCAGCTTTGAGAATTATTTTATTTACATTTGTGTGGATTTTATTTAGACTAAGTTATGAGTTAGTTAATTTTAGTTTTATAACCTTATTGTTTTTTACTATATTCAAAAATTAATTTCGGGGTTTTTACAAAACCAAAACTTTGGTTCTTTTAATGAAACTGTAGAGAAACATTAAGTCTACATGCATGCCAATTTTCGTAATTTATTGATGTATTTAACTGGGTCAGAATCTTGTCCAAAGGCATAGATAATTTGTCATTCTAAATAGAAATAGATGAACTTCAAAAATACATTACGATTAAGTTATTATGTTACATCCACCCTACAACGGAATCACTAAATTGATGAAATAGGACATAGTAGCTATAGACTTTGTAGAGTAAATTATAACACAACAAGCACTAGTAATCCTACTCCTTAGTAGGCGGCCCTGGTTCAGTGACAACAGACGAAGTGCTAGCCTTATCGATATAAGTACACGGAACAAACTCATCGTCCGATGTTGAAGGCTTTGGATCAACCTTCTTTTTTTTCAAACCGTAACATAGGGGTTTTCCACAAAGTCATCGTCTGATACCAAATAGGCCGTCTAAGAAATACCTCCATCAGACAGACTTGATAGTTATTTTTATCATGGTATACTTGAAAATTGTTTTCCCCTCATTTTTACCTCGACCACTAATTGACCTTGGTCTCGATACGCCACGATGGAACAATCAACATCGATTGCTACTATTCATCATATTGTCACCCGAAAAATCGCCTCAGAAATCGCCTTCTCTTTTTCTCTTCCTCTCTTTCTCTTGTGTGATTTTGAGTGAGCTGTGAGAGGGAGGAGAAAGAAAATGAGATATTTATAGATTCTGAAACACAAAGAAAAAAAAATTCTCAATCAGCCAAAAAATGGCCGGTTCTAATTTTAATCTCGGCCAGCCATTTTTTGACCGGTTTGAGCATTTTTAAAAATAACCAGCTAAGCTGGATATAATTAATAATTTTTATTTAATTATGAATATTAATAAAAATGTCGGGAACAACTTATAGATTCTGAGAAAATATTCACCTTGTACAAAATATTTTCTATTCGTACATGTTTGTTTTATTTGAAAAAAAAAAAATGGAATGTTTATACAATTAAGGAACTGTAAAATAATCCTGCTATATTTAAATTACAGGCAAGATCCTACCAAACAAATAGAGGCCGTCTAAATTTTTCTCTATTTTAGGGTATACATTTGTTGGCGCTTGCCTTCTTTCTACTAAAAATGCTTAAATCGAATTTTGTCGGTGGAATATAATGCAAAAAATCTAGCCCAGTAGAAAATACAACATAAATATTGCAAAATATTACAAGTTGGTTAAAATACAACATAAATATTGCATCCATCTATACTAAACTAATGCATAACAATGGAATCACAACACAAACTAAATATACTAGAAAACATGATAATCTTGTTAGCTTAAACCACCAGACAGCTCGTTCAATACCACAAGCTAATCATAGGGGAAAATAAATAAAATATTCCCTTATGAAATACAGAATAAATTCAAACAAATGGGACCTAAACTAGTAGAGTACAACATAAAACTAGCAAGAGGAGCTTGGCTGTACAGAAGAGGCGGAGCTGCAATCATGAATCTGCACAACAAAATTATAATGCTATAACTTGGCAAAATAAGAAAAAATAAAGAACTATATTGATATCTATACAAGTTTGGTTTTTCTTAGGTACCCATATTGTAGAGTGAGTTCCAGCCATGTCAAATTTTATACGGGCCTGTCTTAGATTTACAAGGTCCCTTTAAGATTCGTACCAGATTTAAACAAATGGTTCGGATCTCACTGTACACCCTACAGTACCTCATTGGATCCGAATTCTATATTGTATCCTCTATTCAAATTGTTAAAGAGAATTTCTTTGTGCATGTGAAGTTGTTTGGACCGCAGGACGGGGTAGGGATTTTTAACAATCTGGCATGATATTTTTTTAAAATTCATCCCTTATAAATGTCAAAGCAGGAGAGTGAAAACAATATATTTGGAAGAACTTCCCAAAACTGCTAAAAAATGTCAACAATATGTGAATAATACCTCAAATAACATTAGGTTTCTTTCCAGTAATGATTCGTGAAATCTGAAGGCCTCGACTAAATGCCTCATTGAACAAAATCCTTGTCTGCATCTCCTGGAACCCTGGCAACCATGACAAAAGAGCCACTGGTGCCATTACCACAATACCAAACATAATATCATACAACCGTGCCACTGCCACCACTGTATCCCACACCACAGTTGACTCAATGAATGGCCTTATCACCTGCAGATAGAGCATTTTGATAATCAGTCTAGTTAGGTTGAAGAAGTATGGCTTTCGTTGGATTATCAAAACTACTTATGCGCAATATTTTTTCCTTGATTTGAAAACACTAGCCTGGCTGTTAACTTAAACTACAGTTGGACAAACTTTTGTTAATTTGAGATCATACCTGTGCAATTGAAATCAACCCCCAGCCAGTTGGGATAAATGCCAGCATACTGGTAAAAATGTCGATAATCTCAAATGAAGTGAATTTGAGTAGGATTATGATTATCAGAACTGTTAAAATTATGACGAAAGACTGTACTGTGCGGTAGTAGATGTGTTCCTTCGCTGCATACCGGTCCCGCGCATACCACATAAGGATGAAGGCACTAAAGCCTAAAATTACACATATCCAAGAGAGAAGATATACTGCAATGTTGGTGCTACCATTTGCAATTTTTAACTGGTACACAACGCCATACTGAAATACAAAGTAGCGAAGGTCGAGAACTATCTCAAGTAGCTTCCCCCAAAGACCGGTGGTATGGAGGTGAGCTTGTTCCTCGTACCACCATACCTCCCAACTCTCCTCAGCCTTGGAAAATACACCACCTTGGAACCATATCCAGTTCATGAAATCATCGAAATCATATACAGTTTTTAACCAGTCAAAACCAGATGGGTTAAATGCAAACGGACCCATGATCCAAGATACTACCAAAAACCAACTTGACAAAGACATTACGATGTACACAAAGGTACTTTTTGCAATCACACTATGTGCTGCATAAACAATGAGTATTACACCAAGTTCAATTGCTTTTATGAAATGGCTGCGTGCATAGAGGCGGTAGTTCTCTGCAAACTTTTTATGCTCCACAACAAACCCACGGCCAGTAGCCCGGTATTTTGCACCACCATGAAGAATTGTACGACCATAGTAATGGGTCTTGGTGCCCATTGAAAAGGTGTAGAAAACCGAGGCAAGTTGAAATTGCATGGTTAAAAAGTCCCAGATAGCAGTAAGAAAACCATGCTCAATTGCATTCTCTATTATCATAGGCAAGGCTGTGAAAAGTCCGAGCTGAATTATAAACTGCTGGTTTAGCACGGTTTCCAAAGCAGCATTATTGGTCGAATCTGCAGTACCTTTTATTGCAGCCTCCAATCCACTTAATGAGAGATAAAGCCGACCCCACACAAATGCATACACTGTCAGAACAACCATCATGGTGTTAAAGTAGAACCCAACTGTGGTATAGAATACTGACAGCATACGAAAGAAGTCTAGTCTGTGCCCCAACCGGTACACATCTCTGCTTAGGGTTTGTTCACCATTGCCACTTGCCACTTTCGCTTCAAACATGGAAATCTGGTTGAACCCGACATCCCTTCCTTTTCCCACCTGTATATACTCATGATGAGTCACATTACCACCACGTAAAGTGCAATTAAACCCGGCAAAAATATCTTCGCTTATATTGATAACCCTAGATGCTTTACTGACACCACCTCGGGTTAAAAACCATAGCCGATCGAACACATCAGGATGGCCGTAATGCATTCTCACTTTCAATGGATTTGCCAAGACACGCTGACCTAACGTCACAAAACTTGTTTCCTGTGCTGACATGAACCAAGCCAAAGACGAAACTGAACCAGTAAAGACATGCTCGCGCACTCCTAGCAGAGTCGGTTTTCGGGTCCCATAATTGTAGTTGTATTCTTCCAGTAAATTTCTCATCTTCAGGGCCTCCTCAAAGTAGTTGTCTTGGTTCATATCAATGGTTTGCACTGCATCCCCTCGGGTGAAAATTATTGCATGGTTTTGGTTCTCAGGTTTCCCCTCCCCAATTTTTACTGGGCCTGGTAGTTTGATCCTGTAAATCTCCACCTCACGTCCTAGCTGGCGGTCATACTTCACAAGTACAGAAAAATACTCCACTTGGTCCTGACCAGTGTGTTTTTCATCTATGTATGCAATGCGAAGTGCCTCATTGTTTTTCATAAGGTACAAAATTTCATCTGCACGGGGGTCCTTTTTGGCTTTCTGGGTGCCGTAAATCTGGCAAGTTACAACATAAGTGAATTTCATGAGAGCAGTGCCGTATTCATGCCCTTTGAAGAGCGAAGCCACACTGCTGCCGGTCCTGTTCAGGCTGCGTGCTGAAGGTTTAGCTGAAGGTTTCACTGGGTCATGGAAGCCATACACGTTGTTCACCTCGTACCTGTCATGCAAATAGGACACTCATGTATTTGACATGTAGCAAAAAACTGTAATGCATGAACTAAAGCATTGTTGACCAATATAGAAGGCTTTAATAGGAAACTTTGATTTTCTAACACCAAAGAAATCAACAAACTAAACAATCAGGGAAATCCAAATAAAAAGGTACCAAAACATTGGTTCCAATGCCAGAGAGGCAATGATTGGAATAAAATACCAATAAAAAGTTTTTTGAGCATTTATGCAAGGGCTGGTACAGACTAACTGGGCCACATACCTATAAGAGCCCAATGAGGCTAGTTCCCTTGTTCCTTCTTTGATATCAACCTCTGAGGCTGAATCCAGATACGTCAGCATATTCAGTGCCTTGTAGTAGTACATCATGCCTCGTACAGTGCGTGCCAGAGTCTGACCTCTATATGAAGCCCAAAGCCTCAAATCCCTACATTTCTCTCCCCAAATCTCATCTTCACTCACCATGCCTTCTCTTCTCATCCTCTCCAAAAAGTTTGCCCAATCATCAGCATATATCTTTTGCAAGTAAAACAATATAGATATGCCGTCCTCATTTTCTGAGCGAAGCTGCTCCTTCGCATATGATACATCTTCACTATAGTATGGCGTAAGTACAGAAAATGCGTTCATTTTTTCAACACGAGGGGCCCGCGGCATGTTCATGAAGAGAGAGTTGCTGAAGAATGCAATGCGGCGCCTTGCCTCAGTGTTCTTTGGCACATCGTTCATCGAGTCCCGGTAAGTGAGGATCGTGTGGAGCCGCCTCACTTGCCTGTAAAACACCGCATCATCATCTCCTGGTAAGTCAATCACATGCTCAAAAAGCAGCCCTGTGGTGCTCCGCTTAAACCCGATCTGCTTAAGCTCTGCTGTTCTCACATCATTTGTAGGGAAATCACGCACCACTATATCATATAGGGTTTGCAGTGTGTTAACCACCTTATTCAGATCCTTCTTCGGACGAAGTATAAGCTCTAGTAAGGTAATCAAATTTGAGTGAATACTCGGTAGAACAGCAAGTTTAAACTCAACTGTGAACTGTCCAGCCTGAATTGCGTCCTCATAGCACCGAAACAAACCCTGTACAATTTTGTGCTCGGTTGTCTCATCTCTAATAATCTTCAACAAAAGAAACCTGACACTATCATACGCCTCGATCACCGCACAACGCCGGTACTCAATCTGGCAAATCCTGTGCCAGTGCGACCGGTCTGATGCAACCAGCTCCTTAGCCTGTCCCAGTGCAAGAAGCAACTCATTACATAACAACAAACAAGGCCACCTGATGACCCGAACATCCCACAAATCAGGCGGAATCTCTAGCAATTCCACCTCTCTATCGCTGACAATATCCTCCTCTCTGAACATTAAAATTATCTCATTCCAAATTAGGGCGAAGCGTTTTGCCTCCACTTCGTCGGCCTCAATAGTGCGGTATGGTCGGCCGAAACCGTACCGGAGCTTTAGCCGGTGAACAGCATCGCGAAACTTGTTGCGGATTGAGTGGCGCGTCTCGTTTGGCTGCTCCTGGGGAGGCATGAGATTGAACTGCATTGCACTTGCAAAGAACTGGAAGCGGAGCCGCAGCTGCTCAACATTGCGGATCTCACCGAGATGAGAGAAGAGACCCACAAGGCCTCCAACAAGAGATGAAACAATGGCATACCTGTTATTAATTTACAAAAATTAATACATTTGTTGATGTTCAAGCAAATCAAGCTTCTAACAGAACCAGGGTGCTCATATTTCATTGCATCAATGGTTTTCAGCTTTAAATTAAAATACTTATGCACAGGCCAATCAGTAGTTTTGCTAGAAACATTTTTTTTTTCTGACTTCTCTTAGTTGGGATTTTATGGCTTATATTGAGCCTCCAATAGGAGAATTCACTTAAAGCATATACATTTCCAAGCAAGTATTGCTAAAATACTATGTACTAATCAAGTTCTATACCACTACCAATACAACAGGATTATCTGGATTCCAAGCAAGTACAAGCAAGATGGCAGAGTAAATGATATATACTTGCTGGCTCTTTACAAACCACACTTTAATTGAAGAAACTAACACATATCACTAACTAAAATGTAAGATGTATAACAAAACAAGATACCCTGAGTCGAGAAATATAAACGTTGGCCTATGATATGCTGAGTTCAGATACATCAAGTGTTTTGCTCCTACTATGTTCTATTTTACATCAGTACTTCAAGTTAACATCTGATCAGAATGTACCAAAAACCTAAAACCTCGAACTCAAGCAATTTATACAGAGATTATAGGGTCACAGATGATAAAAAAACAACAGCACGGGGTTTATTTCCACTGCTGATAGCTAAATATTAAAGTCACCTAGAAGATAAATAAAAAAGAATACCATATCTGGATGTCCATCAGGTAGATAAGTACAACTGGGACCCACAGAACGACCACAGCGAACCGGTTGGTATGTGTGAAGAACTCATGCCAGTGGTACTCCACTCTCTTAATTTTATAAATCGCTTTGGTGGGCTCCACCATTGGCCGGATCTGTAGAATATAACTAAAGCTGAACTTAGCCAACAGAAGCACAACCCAGAAAAAGGAGTACTTGATATTGTCAATCAAACCTTCTCTCAACCCCCGGCCCACAAAGGTGCGGCGTTGGAACCACCAAGAAAGCACATACAAAATCCTCCAATTGGCCTTCTCTAGAACATTCCTCAGCCAGGGAATGATAAACAGCACCAACGCCACCACCTGTGGAAGCACAAAAACACCAGCAGCTTCTAGAAAGTTCAAAATCCTTTGTTCAGCAGCATAGGACCACCGCCTGTCCCTGTCACGCTGGTCCCACATTCGTGCGTACAACACACTGAATACAATAATCCATCCAGCAGCCACAACAATTTTTAGAACCATTCTGAGACACAACAAGGAATTCTCACGTGACACCAGGCTGTACTGTGTACCTGCATCAAGCACGGCTTGGAGGAGGCGTAATGTGGCCCAGGTAATAAAAATTGTCAGAACCTTTACCTGATTATCACGGTCACGTAAATTATCCCAAGGCCAAGTATGACCCTGCCATGCAACAATTAGAGCTGCCTGAAAGTACAGCAGCAGCATCACCCATAGCCGGTCAAAACTGCGGTATATGTTCCAAAAGGAACGCTGCTCCACAAACCCTGTCTTCCCAACCCGGTTAGGACTCTTGGGCTGTGCAAAAAAACTGCCCGAGAGATTGAGTGGCCACTTGAGCCGATCAAATACTCGCCGAGACCAGAAGTACTCGTTGAAATCATCATAATTCCTCCAAGCCGAGTGCGGAGCCTTGCCATCTCGGCTGGCTCTCACCTCACCCTTGATTATGTCATACAGTGGGGTCACAACCTTTGTCAGGTATCCGTTTTCACCCATAGTAGCTGGTACTGCATTTGGGTCCAGAGTCCCATCTAATATTTTGTTGAGCTCTATTGCCATATGGTGATAAATGTAGCACAGAGCCTCTGGTACAAACCGAAGGTTTGCGGCCTCACCCCAAATGAGAAGATACAGAGCTGCATACAACAAATTCCGGCGATGGTCCCTGTCTGACAGATGCACACTAGATCGCTTGCCGAGATAACGAATCCAAGAGTTATAATTCTTTAGAAGCTTCTTACAAAGTTTACGGGGCACACTTTTGTGGAGCGAATCAACTATCTCAGGAGTGACGTCGAGGCGCATCTGGTAGTTTGCAAGGAGCATGACAAGGTGTTCCCTCTGATTTCTGACATTGTCAGTCTGGAAACCAAAGTAGGACCCCAGCCAGTCGAGGAGGTCGAGTCTGGGCTGATACGTGGCGTACCGGTTGGGAGGAAGGTCCTCGACATTGATCAGTGCGCCCATGGCGGCTCTCACCTCAGTCGACAGCAGAGCGGGGTGCTGCACTAGGAGGTTGTCCAGTGGAATTATGTTGTAAACTCCACTGTTTGAAGTCTGGGGCCCACCGGCTCCGGCGCCAGGGGCGGGGCGGTTGATGCGCTGGCGGAGACTCATTGGAGCATCGCCTGGGTAAGATAGAGAGAGAAAATAGGAGAGGGAAAGGTGTTAGATATTGGAAATTAAGAGGGCTTTTAATTTTTTTGAAAAAAGGGTCTAGGAACTGTTAGAGAGATTAAAAATGGGGTTTTGAACAATGTGGGTGAAGAATGGGGAATTCAGTTTCCCTAAAGTAACCCAAATATAGAGTTTGGACCCGGAACGTCCGATCTGCTTTAGCACGAATATTAAAGTCCCTGTGCATTCCAATCCTGCTCGGATTCTGATCGGACGGCCTCAATATAAATACAAAATTTGCGTTACTTCTGACCCGTCTTATGGGAGTGATGAGGAACCTGACGACACTTTGCGTTGGTAGGCTCAGACTGCTCGTGATTTTCGTCGCTTTCCCCCAACTTTTTGTAATATTTAATTCTGTTGCTTGAGGTATGGGCAGAATGGTCATGCAATATTTTGGCATTATACCCTTCATGTAAGATCTAATTAGTTTAGCATCCCATAAGATCCATCCAAATGTTTATGATAAAAGATCTTTATCAAACTTCCTTTTTAATATATAAATATTTTCAGACTATCTTTAGTATATGTCAAATAATAGAATCAATTAATACCCGGTATATATCATTAGAACTAAAAACAGATCTTATGAGTATAATCGTATAGCCACAGTGAATTTTCAAAATTGGAACTCTTTAAGGAAGAATTTAATGGATAAACCATATACTAAATGATGAGGCTTACTGAAGCATCTGAAAACATAATTAGTTAATGTGATTTAGAAAAATATATTGTCAAATATAATAATAAAAAAATACTAAAAGAATAAACATTCATGAGTCTAGTATGAACAGTTGTAAATTATTATAAAGCTAACAATTTGTAACTTACGATATTTTAATCTCATTGTATACATACTTGCGGTGAAAAACACATGACATATTAACTGTAACTAATATCAGTGTGATTAGGGGTGGAGTCAGACTTTCAAGCTATGAAAATCAGATATAAATGAGATCAATCATATAAAAAAATTATGTTGTGAATAGGGGTCACTATTACATTACTCGTAATATTTTACTCCGAATTATATAGAAAATTATGCATAAACACAAAAATATTGAAAAAAATGGAAGTTAATTGACTCTCATACAATGTGAATAGCTCCCCCTCTAGGGGTGCAAACGGATTGGATATTGGTAAAACGATATCAGTATCCGCTTTTATTTTTCAGATACAGATACGATACGGATCGGATATTAGACAGATAAGGATACGGATCGGATATTAAACGAATACGAATACATATATCCACTTTTTATAATGGTGAATTACATAATTTTTTTCATAATATATATTAAACTATATGGTATAACTATTCATACACGGATAATGAAAATTTAAAACCATATACATATCCGTATCTGCATGGATATTCAGATATCAGATACCCGTATTTAATTTTCGGATACAAATCCGGATACGGACGGATAATATCCAACCCATTTGCACCCCTATCCGCCTGTGAGTGTGATATAAGTTTGATGTGTTTACTGTAACAAAATTATATTATTAGTTTGTCAGTATTGGACAACAATAATTGGAAAATCAATTTTCGATCTAGTAATAAAAATAATGTTCTCTTTGTGACAGAGATAATGCTTTCTTTGTGACATGTTTCTGAAATTCAATGTGAGAGATTGTAATACCGAAATTCAATCAGAAAACTCCTATTGATATAATTTTTTTTTTGGTATTTACAAGCCCGTAGGACAAATTGAGAAGCTTGATTCTCATTTTTATCTTAAAAAAATAGACACAGCTATCGATCTTCTAAAAACCCAATAATAAACCAAAATATGTTAGAAATAATAAATACCGATAATATGAGTTTCATAGAAGGGTATATTTGCAAAAGAAACTAAAGTGGTGGCTTGCTAAAAGAAACGGACCACTGTGGGGTCTGTGGCCAATGTGCGAATATCTTTGCTGATATAAAGCTAATGCTTAAATGAACTTTAAGAAAAAGAAAACGCAAGGCTATTATATGACGAAAAGATAAAATAATGTACTATTTCTTTGTCCTACTATGTAGCAAACAAATAATGCTTTAAAACTAACCCGCTTCATAATTCATTCACATTCACAGTGGTATATGAAATCCGGATACCAGATAAGACCAACCAACCGAGAGCGACTATAAATTGTTTAATGAAGTGTTGACACTTTAATGCAAACTAATAAGGTCCTAGATTTTCATTACGTCACGTCTACTGGAGCCTTGTTGCTTGACAATTCGGCTACTTACTGACGAGTGACCAGTGGAGACTGAGAAAGAGACTGATCAGAGCATCTTTATTAGTAATTTTATTTTAATTTTAAATTTTAGCTGACAGACAATCTTATTTATAGTTTCAGAAATGTACAGGAATTTTATAAATAGAAAATTTAGTTCAATGAAATTATTTTCGATACGTTATGTTGTAAAAAATATTAATTCTTATTCACTCATTCATTTCTAGAACCATTGAACGCTAAAAGCAATAAAAATTGGAGAACCAGCTTTTGGTTTAGTTAAAAAAATAATGTTCTCCGTGTGATAGATCGCAGGTTCAAAGTTCGAATAGAGTGAATTCTTTGTGAATATTAAATAGTTCGATGGCTTGATATTCAACTTTTATTCAAAATCAAAATTAATTATACGAGTTCAGTAAATTAACTTTAAATTAATTCCAGTTATTTTTATTTTAATGAACACTCCAGTGATAAGCTCGACTTAGATATCTCAAGATTCAACCTTTCTATACTTCAAAATTAATTATATTATACCATTTTCAAACTTCAAAACCATGGTACATTTGACTCACAAAAAATTTCGACAATGAATATTACCAAAAGATACTTGTCTTGATATATTAACTAATATCAATCCTCAACTTATTAATTATAAGCTTTAAAGTTGTTTAAATATAAAATGATATAACAGCCTTGTTTTAGAAAGTGACAATTAAATTTATATAAAATTTCAACCAGCGACTGTCGACTGATACTCTTAATAAAATTTCCGTTGGCCCATTCTAAATTTATCTATTTGAAAAGTAATGATTGTAGTACTCGCTCCTTTTGTGAATTTAATCAATAATGATTAGTCCGGACATTTATACCCCTGCGCCCGCCGTTTCGTTCAAAAACAAAATAAAACGGTTAGTTTAATTAATTGCCTAGTCGAGCGAGTGTTGAGTGCCTCGTGGGCCACGTGGGGGTCAATATATGGACCCCACCAGGTCACCAAAAGAACCGGTCCCCACCATCCCATCTCATGAAACCACGAACAAGGAACTTAACCAATTTCCAAAATTGCCCCCGGCCCAATTATCTCATAAAATCTCATTTCCTTTCGACTCGTGCCGTGGCTCACGCCGAAAGCAAAATATTTCTCAGTAATTTCAGATGAACTACAATTACCTTTTTCCCCAAACAGAAACTCTCCGATCATACAATATAATTCGTCACTTAAAAAGCATTATTAGTTGAAAAAAAAAAATCAATTCAAAGAGGAAAGAGGTACCTGAGGCTAAAAACGGTGAGGCATACTGTCGGAGTCCAACGTGCTAATTTAGATTAAGTGAATGCCTCAATTTTGAAATCAAGGGGAGAGGGATTTTACTGTTCAGTGTTTAATAGAAGCTGCATAGAGAAGAGAGAGAGAGTTGGTAGATATTTCACTGTGTGTTTTCTTTTTCGCTTCTTTTATTCTGTTTTCAATACTTCTCTCTCTTTGTGCTTTTCCCCGGCTCCCGAGAGTTCCTTGCATTCATATCATCCTAGGTAACTCAAATTTCGAGTTTAATTATGGACCGTCGATCTGCTTCGGGACGAATATTAAAGGAGCTTCATACATTACATCTCGGATCGAATTGATCCGAATTTTAATCGGACGGTCGAGATATAAAATCAAAATTTGAGTTACTTCAGAGGATCAGGACAACCAGTGGGCCTGGATTCGGAGGGTCAGCCCGGTCAGGGCATAAACATTGGATACTAATATACTATCATGTGATGAACAACTAGTAGTGGGACCCTTGTTTGGTAAATTCATTGCACGTATCACTCGTGCACGTATTAAACTTATGTTCGGGTACAGTGGAACTGGGATATCACTCGTGCCGAGAAGGCGAGAAGTTTTTGTCTTTTTGAGCTTTGATTTCTGTCCTTATCCGGACTAGATCGGCGAGGCAGCAGCGATCAGCGGTACTAGGGGTGTTAATGATGAAAATAAATCTGCTGTGGTTCTAAAAGAATTGTAGGACTGATTTTAAATTTACTCTTTCATTTTTGGAATGCATGAATCTTAACAATATTTATTTTTTATGTACGAATCTCCAAACAGATGAATGGATGGATTTAGAATAATAGTTCTGTGATTCTCGTTTAACCGTTTATCTTATTCGTACCGACGTACCGTATTCGTTAAAGCAGATATGGATAGGATTTTTTTTTGTTAGTTTATCGGGTATGGATATGAGTAATAAGTTTTTTTCATTAGCTAAACAGGTATGAATACGGGTAAAAACTATTTTGTACCAATTACTGTATAGGGTAATTATATAAAATTAAATTATATGATAATGTTTGAGCAATAATTAGTAATATATATTTTTTATTTAGTGTATGTTTTTTGCTATAAGAAAAATATTAAATATATCACTTTTATTCACATGTTTTGTTATTTAGTTAAATAATTAAATTTGTACAAAGAGATATTTAATTATGCCGCATAGACTATCATTTTTTTAATCTGCACAGTTAAGATTTTCAAAGATCAAATATTAACCCTACTGCAGATTGAAACACTTGTTACAAAAATACAAGGCAAAACCAATTTCAAATATGCTCCTTGTAAATGGCAAAATATCACATATACTCTAACTATGCAAACAAATAAAAAAAAAGTACTTTGCATCATCTTTTAAAAACACTTATCCTTTGTATCCATGTCTACACTGGGCAACATTTTTTTTCTTATTATTTGAAGTTTGAAAAGATGCCGAAACAAACCCCGCTCTATTACACTATCTGTATATAAATTTGTGTAGGGTAATTTTCAAATTTCAAAAGGACTTGCAAGAGGAATAAAATTGGACGTTTCCAGCTTCTAAAAGAGGCATAACCATACAAACATTTCTAGGTTTTAAAAAAAGAGTAAAGATGTAGTTCCCCCACTTCAGTCCTCTAAACGTCCCCCCATTATAACTAACTTTTTCAATCATTGAACCACCTTGAAAAACGTGTAAAAGTTGAGTCCAGTTTTTTTCTTTAAATACTTATCATAAGTATGAATACTTCATATCTTAGATATTCATACTTTCCATTTTGTATGAATACTTTCCATATTTGAGTCCAGTTTTTTGGATTTAAATACTTGATATCTTAAGTATGAATACTTGATGAATTATATATAAATATTTGATATGTTAGGTATGAATACTTGATTTAAAACGTGTAAAAGTTTAGTCTAGTTTTTTTCTTTAAATACTTATCATAAGTATGAATACTTCATATCTTAGGTATTCATACTTTCCATTTTGTATGAATACTTTCCATATTTGAGTCCAGTTTTTTGGATTTAAATACTTGATATCTTAAGTATGAATACTTGATGAATTATATATAAATATTTGATATGTTAGGTATGAATACTTTCCATATTTGAATATTTGATACCTTGAAAAACGTGTAAAAGTATGTCATCATGGATCTCATTTGAAAGAGAGAAAAAAAATAGAAAACGTTCGTGTTTTTAGATTTGCAAAATTCCTCATAGATCGTCCCAAAAATTGGTTAGAATGAATGGAGAAAAAAAAAACTACCTTGAAAAACGTGTAAAAGATGAGTAGTATTGTGTCCAGTTTTTAGAGTATGAACTTGATATCTTAGGTATGAATACTTGATGAATTATATATGAATACTTGATATCTTAGGTATTCATACTTTCCATTTTGTATGTGAATTAATTTAATCAATGAATGGGGGACTGGTGGTGTGATCCACGTGACTTTTTGGTTGTGGTCCCCAATGCAGTCTGACAGTTACTGTCCCCGAAAAGTAATGGTCCCCAGTCCGTATGTGAATTAATACTTGATATTTTAGGTATGAATACTTGATGAATTATATATGCATACTTCATATCTTAGGTATTCATACTTTCCATTTTGAGACTGAATTAATGTATGTTGAATGAGGGACTGACAGTTGTACTTTGACAGTTAGGGGAACATTTAGGGGACTGAATGGGGGGGACTGTTAGTCGATCCCTTAAAAAAAATACTCGTGATGGGTTAATATTTTGTAGAGGTATGTATAAAAACATTTCCTATAAAGCTGGTTATTTCAGGCAAGTACTTGCCTCCAACTTGTCTTCCTTGGCACGGTGGTTCTTAGGTAATTGCCTGAACTCATTGGTTAGGTTAATGCACTGGCCAATGCTCTCTGACAAAGTCCATTGCTATCTTTGTACAGCTCTGCAAATCTTACTTTGTGTTAGAAACTATAATAAATGCTGATCTGATATCAGGTTTTCCAATTGGCTGGTTTCCACTTTCCAGTCAAAATTTTAAATATTAGATTAGTATTAAATAAAATATTATTAAATATAATATAATATTAGCTTAAATATTAAATATAATATAATATTAGATTAAATGTTAAATGTAATATAATATTAATTTAAATATTAGATTAGTATTAAATAAAATATTAGATTAAATGTAATATAATATTAGTTAAAATTTTAAATGTAATATAATATTATTTTAAATATTAGATTAGTATTAAATAAAATATCAGATTAAATGTAATACAATATTAGTTTAAATATAATACAATATAATATTAATTTAATTATTAAATGTAATATAATATAATTTTAAATATTAGATTAGTATTAAATAAAATATTAGATTAAATGTAATATAATATTAGTTTAAATATTAAATGTAATATAATATTATTTTAAATATTAGATTAGTATTAAATAAAATATTAGATTAAATGTAATATAATATTAGTTTAAATATAATACAATATAATATTAATTTAATTATTAAATGTAATATAATATTATTTTAAATATTAGATTAGTATTAAATAAAATATTAGATTAAATATAATATAATATAATATAAATTTAAATATTAAATGTAATATAATATTATTTTAAATATTAGATTAAATATAATATAACATTAGATTAAATATAATACAATATAATATTAATTTAAATATTAAATGTAATATAATATTAGTTTAAATATTATATTAGTATTAATATTGAAAGCAACAAATGTTATTCCATATGGGTATGTTTGGATGCACTAAGAATAGTGCTATTCTTAGAATAGCATTGCTATTCGAATAGCTTGAGCAACCAAACGTAATACTTGCTATTCGGAACAAGAAGAATAGCCTTGTTCCACTATTCTAACAAAAAGTTGGATTAGTGATTGGAGCTTTCAATATTAATACAAATCTAACATTTAAAATAATATTATATTACATTTAACATTTAAATTAATATTATATTGTATTATATTTAATCTAATATTATATTATATTTAATATAATATTTTATTTAATACTAATCTAATATTTAAAATAATATTTTATTACATTTAATATTAAATTAATATTATATTGTATTATATTTAATCTAATATTATATTATATTTAATCTAATATTATATTATATTTAATCTAATATTATATTATATTTAATATAATATTTTATTTAATACTAATCTAATATTTAAAATAATATTTTATTACATTTAATATTTAAATTAATATTATATTGTATTATATTTAATCTAATATTATATTAAATTTAATCTAATATTTTATTTAATACTAATCTAACATTTAAAATAATATTATATTACATTTAACATTTAAATTAATATTATATTGTATTATATTTAATCTAATATTTTATTTAATACTAATCTAATATTTAAAATAATATTTTATTACATTTAATATTTAAATTAATATTATATTTAATCTAATATTATATTATATTTAATCTAATATTATATTATATTTAATCTAATATTTTATTTAATACTAATCTAATATTTAAAATAATATTTTATTACATTTATAATATAATTAATATTATATTGTATTAAAATTAATCTAACATTATATTATATTTAATATAATATTTTATTTAATACTAATCTAATATTTAAAATAATATTATATTACATTTAATAATTAAATTAATATTATATTGTATTATATTTAAACTAATATTATATTATATTTAATCTAATATTTTATTTAATAATTAAATTAATATTATATTACGTATTGGATAAAAAGATTTTTATATTACGTATTGATAAAAAGATTTAATCTAACACATAAATTATTACTCTATTCATTCCCTCCAAATTCTATTCCTAATATGCAATCCAAACAACTTTTTCACTATTCCGAATAGCTTGAGTTAGCACTGTTCTTAAACAGTAGCTGTTCTTATTTACTATTCTAAACAGTAGCTATTCTAGCTATTCTAGAGTGCATCCAAACGTAGCCTATATGTTTTTGTAAGAATAGAGAATAGCCCTATATTCTCTATTCCGAATAGCTCTATTTCTCGTTTGGATTGTCCTTGTTCCGAATAGCAATGCTATTCTAAAAATAGTGCTATTCTTAGTGCATCCAAACATAGCAAAATGGAATTGTAACTAAAAAAGATTGCAACAAACAAGCAGGAATAAAGAACTTGTAGTTATTGTAAACATGCAGCTTTTGGAAAAATGGCAAATACAAAACCTGTTTGTATATATACTTTTGTCTTTTAAATATTGTATACCTAACAAAAAGGTTTTTAAACACACCTTCAGATTACGGACTTGAATACTTGATGGGGGCAGCCAGCAGGTATAAATACGGCCTCTCCAACATGTTGCACCAAAGACCATGGCTCAATCCCTACAAGTACAAGGATAAATTCAATATTATATTTCTTGAAAAGAAAAAATCAATCCTTGTCTTACTTTTTTACTCAAGGATGTTTGCATAACTAACCAAATTCCTTCTTGAGACGTCTCTTATATATGTTCAGCTGTCAGATAGAATGTCTCATCATGAACTGGATTTAAAACCTAAAAAAAAAAAAACTCGGAGTAAAAAATCATGTAATAAATGAAGGAATGGCACGTCATCCCTTCTGAATATTTCCCACAATGCCCCAGCTGTTTCAGCTCGATCATTTGCCTCATGTATTATTCCTGTTTCACCCTTCTTATTTTTCTCACCCTTTTCTGCTCTGGTAGTAATAGTATACCCTTTATTTTCGGAGAATTCCATCTTATCTTGCTCTCTGTGCTTTCTCTTCAAATGCTTAATTGCTGATTCTTGCTCAAACGATGTATCCACCGCCGAGATATGCATCAGAATGTTTACCTGGTAAAGAAAATCAGTACCATAGAAATAAAAAAAAAACAAAATTCTTTTGACAGATAAATAATTAGAAAATAAGACCAGTTAAAAAATAAAATAACCAAATTCTTTTGAAATTATTTCATCCCCCCTAACAATGCATCAACTATAATTTCTTCCGCGCAAACAGAAAACTATACAGTATACCCCCTCTAAATCATGAAATATCATCTAAACAGTGCAATTTTCATGTCCTGCTGGGTCATGTGATACTTCCATATTTCTAACAGGTCACACACATTTAAATATCAGAATAAAAAACAAAGTGTAAAAAATTATGTATAACTCATTAGTATGTCAAAGTAGTTTATTTTTACACTATGATACATCTTGAAAATCCTCATATATGCAATTTCAAAATCTTTTATGAAAATCTAAATATCCTTTTAATCTACACCACTAATCAAAATTCTTGATTTTGCCACTGTGTTTAGATATCATAGCTTTTACACCATAATTTCAGATGACCTTAAATCAAATAGAATTGCGGAATGCACTGGATTTCAATCAGCTATACAATTTTTTAAACTTTTTCTTTTAGATATGAATTTGCAAAAGAAAGTATTTAATCTCCTACTTTAAGTTGTCAATAACATGAAAATTGAAAAGGAAATAATTTTATATGAGATACTGTTATGATGGAATACTCTCATTCAAATAAAGTCTAAAAAAATTCAAACCTTAATGTCCTTTGAGATACGATATTCATGATCTTTTGACATTTTCAAGGGTGGCTACGCACATTTAATTAACCCTAAGCCAGGATGCTCTCAAAAGTAAAAAAGAAGAAGAGAGAATTAACAAATAATAAACAAAAGCAAAAAAAAAACTTACAGCATCAGCAACATCACAAATTCACAATGGAGCTTTGTCACAGAGTCACCCCGGCCAAGCTCTTCCCTAAATCCATAAGCAATGTAAGATTTTGGTCCCAGATCTGGTTTCGGTGCATCACCAGGGAGAAAGGTGGCAAGATTTAGCGTGCCAGATTTAGGGTTAGTGTACGGTTGGAATGGTAAAGAGCGTATATACTCAGAGCAATGCCATGGTAAGACGTCTTCAAAATTGTTGTAAGTGGGCCAGTCTTTTAACTTGAGCATGTCTGGCCACAGATTAGGGAGCAATCGGTCGTACTTGTATCCCTCAAAGAAGACCTCAGGCTCTATGTCAACCTGTCATAACATAATTTATAGAAATAAGCTTCAAATATCAGAAACCTAATTCGAATATTCTCATCAGGTCTTACTTACCTTTTTTTTTCCTTTTTAAGTTCTACATAAGAATATACGACTTGCGTGGGGTATCCATATAAACATAGAATAGATTCATGGCTAAACACATATAGTCAGCCGGTTTTCATGTACTTACTGTCTAAGAGATTTTTTTCTTGTTATATTATAACAGAGATATCATCACTCGAGGGTCAAAATGAAAATCAACTCTTACTAATAGACTATATTACCAGTAAATAAATACAAAAGAAGTCTACAACACCGACCTGGAAACAGGAGAGACAATCAATAGCCCAGATTGATGCTAACTCAGGATCAGTGCTGACACCTTTAACAGCAGCCCACATGTCATCAGGCTTCCAGCTCAATCTTGAATACCTAAGCAGATTTCTCACTACCACAGGTTCTCCTCTTGACCAGTGCTCTCTAAAATATATATGTATGAGTATTGTAATATATATGCCAGTTTAAAAAATAAAATTCTTCTCGCATAAATAACATATTTCTTTGCAGGCATGCATATATTTACCATTGTTAAGTATTGATGAACAGTAAAAGAGAGAGAAGGTTTTCTTTATTGATTTCTTGAATTGATTACAATTACAGAGAAGGCTTTATATAGCCTACAGGATCAGCTAAACCATGCTTAACAAACTATTCTAACAAACTTGTCTAACAAACTTGCTTAACAGAATTCTAACAACTTTTGACTTTGGTCAAAGTTGTGTTTTCTCTATCACCCCCCTCAAGTCGTGTGGAACTGGAAGTACACAGAGCTTGGTGCGCAAGCTGGTAAATCGAGAAGTACCCAGACTTTTGGTGAGAGCATCAGCAATCTGGTCTTGGGAAGACAAGAACCGAACAAAGAGGCGACGGGAAGCTACCAAGTCGCGAATAAAATGAATATCAACCTCAATGTGTTTAGTGCGAGCATGATGAACTGGGTTGGCAGCCAGAAAAGTCGCACCGAGATTGTCACACCACAAAACCGGGGGAGCAAAATGATCAGAAGTAAGTTCTTGAAGAAGAGATTGGAGCCAAACTACCTCAGCAGCAGCAGCTACAACGGCCCAATATTCAACCTTGGTGCTAGACCAAGCAACTGTGGTTTGCTTTTGGAGGACCAAGAAACAAGAGAATTGCCGAGAAAGACACAGTAACTAGTAGTAGAACGCCGGTCATCAGGACTACTGGCCCAGTCGGCATCAGAGAAAACCTGAAGAGATAGATGAGAAGAGGGGCGAAGAAGCAAACCAAAAGGAATAGTGCCTTTGAGGTAACGAAGAAAGCGCTTTACTGCTGACCAATGAGTTTCTGTTGGAGAGTGCATGAAGAGAGAAACTCGATTGACAGCAAAGGCAATTTCGGGCCTTGTGATGGTAACATATTGGAGGGCCCCCACAATGCTCCTGTAGAGATGAGGATTTGGAAGGGGATCACCTTGAAGCTTGGAAAGTTGAAGCCCACTTTGCATTGGTGTAGAAACAGGTTTAGCCTCTTCCATTTTAGCTCTATGTAAAATGTCATCAATGTATTGACTTTGGGAAAGAAGAAGACCATAATCACTGCTGGTTGCTTTGATGCCCAAGAAATAAGGGAGACAGCCAAGGTCTTTAATGGTAAAGGCAGTATGAAGGCTTGAGATGAGATGATCGACTAGGGATTGCGAAGTGCCGGTGATAATAATATCATCGACATAAACTAGAAGGTAAATAGCATCGTGAGAAGTGCGCTTGATAAAAAGGGAGGAATCAGATTGAGAGGATAAAAACCCAAGTGATGCTAAAAAATCCCTAAGTCGGTGAAACCAAGCTCGTGGGGCTTGCTTAAGACCGTACAAAGCCTTTTTGAGACGGCAAACATGATTGGGGAAATCCGGGTCAATAAAACCGGTGGTTGAGCCATGTAAACCACTTCATTGAGGTCTTCATGAAGAAAGGCGTTGTTCACATCAAGTTGACGAAGTGACCAACCTTTGGAAATAGCTAAAGAGAGAAGAGTGCGAATGGTGACCCGCTTAACTACAGGATTAAAGGTCTCGGTGTAGTCAATTCTCTCTTCCTGGGTGTAGCCTTTGGCTACAAGACGAGCTTTGAAGCGTTCAATGGTCCCATCAGCTTTGCATTTGATTCGGTAGACCAATTTACAGCCAACAATATGTTGATGTTCGGGAGGTGGAACAAGTTCCCAAGTCTTGTTTTGAGCAAGGGCATCAAGCTCAAGAACCATGGCACGTTGCCATTGAGAGTAAGTTTTGGCTTGAGTGAAACAAGTCGGTTCAATCTCAATAGAGGGGGAAGCCGTGTAGGTGACAAAATCTGGAAATTTTCTTGTGGCCCTTGTATTGTCTCTTGTACGAGTGGTCATTTGGTAAGTGTGAGGTGTAGGGGCAGGAGGCGGTGAAGGAGGGGGAGGGGAGGTATGAGTGGAAGGTGCAAGAGAGAAGGTAGGTGGAGAGGAGGTAGAGAGAGTAGAGGGATCTGGAATAGGTAACATAGTTAAGGAAGTAGAAGAGGCATGTGGCTGTAAAGGAAAGTTTGGCTGGGAAGAAGAGTTGACAAAGGGGAAAATGGTTTCATGGAAGACCACATGACGGGAAATGTAAACCCGATTAGTTGGGAGGTGCAAGCATTTGTATCCCTTTTGAAGAGAAGAGTAGCCAAGAAAAATACAAGGAAGAGATCGAGCCTCTAGTTTGGTTTTTGCATAAGGCCGTAACCAAGGGTAACATAGGCAACCAAGGACCTTAAAAAATGAAAAATCAGGTTGGTGGCTGAAAAGAAGCTCAAAAGGCGATTTGAAATCCAGAACAGCTGTGGGGAGCCGATTTATGATGAACATTATGCTCTCAAAGATGTGATCCCAATACTTGAGAGGGATAGAAGCTTGATCCATGGAAGCCAATGCAAGTTCCACAACATGCCTATGTTTGCGTTCACCAACACCATTTTGCTCGGAAGTATAAGGACAAGAAACCCGAAAGGTGAGGTCAGGAAATCGGCTCATAAGGGGTTTAAACTCAGTGCTGCCATCACACTGTAAGGTTTTGACGGTGGTAGAAAGTAGATTCTCCACTCGGGTCTTAAAACCCGCAAAAAAATATCAGCCACTTGAGACTTGGCAGAGCATGTGAATAACCAAGAAAACCTAGAGAAATCATCGAAAAAAAGAATGTAAAATCTATTGCCAAGAGTAGAGGTTACAGGAGAGGGACCCCAAACGTCAACATGCACAAGTTCTAATGGCTTAGAAGCCTTATTTGTAGACAAAGAGAAAGGCAATCTATGACTTTTGAATTTATTACAAGCAGCACAGTGAGCATCAGGAGAAACAGAAGAGATAAGATGAGCCTTTTGTAAGTGTCGAAGAATAGGAGAAGAGGTGTGACCAAGCTTGTGATGCCAAAGATCGCCCCTAGAAACATCACAGAGAAGAGCAGCAGTACTAGGTAGAAAGTAAAGACCTTGAGAAATACCCCCTTCAAGCAGCACCTTGTGAGTCTTGGGATCCTTAAGCACACAACCAGAATTAGTAAATTCAACAATTAAATTGTTGTCTCGAGTGAGCCGAGAAATACTGAGGAGCCTTTTTGTAATATGAGGGACATGCAGAACATTTGAAAGAATTAGTTTTTGCTGACCAGATAAGAGAAAAGAAGAGCCAGTGTGAGAAATGGATAAACCGTGGCCATTACCTTGATAGGGAGTGTAGTTAGTAAGGCAATTCAGGTCAGGAACAATGTGAGAGGAGGCACCAGAATAGAGGAACCAGTCACTGGTAGGAGAAACAGAAGGCTGAGCAAGATTGACCTGAGGTGGAGGTGAAGGATCATCATCATATCGGTACCAACACTCCTTGGCAGCATGACCAATTTTCATACAAATTTGGCATTGCAAAGTGACAGTGTTTCCTTGACCATTGTTGCCACCAGTACCACCATTGCTACGGCCTTGAGAACCATGCTGAGAAGCTCGAGAAGAGTAATTTGATCTCCCACGACCACGACCCCTGCCTCTTCCTCCTCTGTAATGTGATATACTAAGCTGCTGAGAGATATATGCGGCAGCCAATTGCTGCTGAGTTTGACAAGGGAGAGTAGAGAGAAGCGCAGGAGCTAAAACGGAGGAGAGATTTGGAGAAGAAGAATTATTTGACCCAGCAGGAAGAGGAGTAGGTAATAACAGAGCGGAATGAATAGTGGAGGAATTAACGGGTCCGTTAGAAACTAAACCCGAGCCGGCTCCGTTAGAAATAAAAGAAGGCAGAGGGGTCGGTTTAGAAGAATCGCCACCTAAGGTGAGAAGAGCAGCCTGATCATAGAGCCCTTGAGAAGCAAGACGCGATTCGAAATTAAGGAGGTGACAGTGTAAGTCAGCAATGGAGAAGGTCGTAGGCTGTGAGGTAAGAGAGGTTACGAGAGAATTGTACTCAGGCGGCAGACCAGCAAAGAGGCACAAAGATAAATCCTAATCACTGACTTCGCATCCAATAGATCTCAGCTGAAGAGCAACGGATTTGAGTCGATTGAGGTATTTCGTGCAGGTCAGATTGCCTTTCTTCAAGGTTTGAAGCTGCAGTTTCAATTCAAGAACACGAGAGGTGGATTGAACCGAATAAGTCGAGTGAAGCATGAGCCAAAGATCGACGGAGGTCGCACAACAAACCGCCTGAGGAAGAATCGCCGGACCAAGGCTAGAGAGAAGCCAAGCGAGAATCAGCTGATCTTGCCGTTCCCACAGATCATGCTCCGGATTGGCATCAGTGGAGGCTGTGGTAGTGCTCGAACCAGTGGAGGAAGAAGAATCGAGATAGGAGAGAAGGCCATGACCTCGAATGATAGGTAACACTTGTGATTTCCAGAGCAAGAAGTTCGATTCGTCAAGTTTTGGATTGATTGAATAATGAAACTGTATCAGATTGATAACAGTGGGTAGAGGAGAGGGGTTTGGGGTAAGATTAGGAGGAGGATCAGACATGATTGTCTGAAAAGGGGAAACTGGTAAAAGGGAAAAACATGATCAGCTCAAGGCGTATGCCGAGAGGCCTCTGATACCATGTTAAGTATTGATGAACAGTAAAAGAGAGAGAAGGTTTTCTTTATTGATTTCTTGAATTGATTGCAATTACAGAGAAGGCTTTATATAGCCTACAGATCAGCTAAACAATGCTTAACAAACTATTCTAACAAACTTGTCTAACAAACTTGCTTAACAGAATTCTAACAACTTTTGACTTTGGTCAAAGTTGTGTTATCTCTATCAACCATCAAAAAGAAAAAAAATGTCATAATTAGGTTGATTTCAGAATATTGTTATTATTAAAGTGTGCATATAGTACAATAAATCAAGCATAATTGTTGCAAACATAAACATAGATCTCCAGGACTTGATGAACAACATGCATGAACATATATATATTTGTTGCAAAACAATCTTGAGTTGCATGAAGAGGCATTTGGTAACGGTTATGGATTTGTATGTTCTATTTAATCAATAACTTCACAAAAATCTAGCTCAATCTCATGTATAAACTACGTCTCATAGAATCATGCACGTATCATAGTTGAGCAAATAAAATTAAACAACAACGATAAACTGTACTTTTGGCACTCGATCGATCGGTTCTAATATTTGTTGATGAAAAGCAAAAGTAAAATAGAATGTGTCAGCATTACTTTCTTTTAATTTGTTTGTAGAATTAATGAATCCAATACTTATAAAAAGAAAAATAAACTCTTCCCATTTAACAATTCAATTCACGTTTATAGTGGTTTTCTCATATCAGACACATTTCGTACGTGGATTGTGACCTACACCTATGGAACTTACTATATAAAGATAACCTAACCATATGTAGTATATACTAATAAGTGTAAGAATATAGATACATCGATCTTTAAGCATATATCCTCAAGTAGTAGTATACTTCAAATGGCTATTCGTTGGATATTGGTTCTGGTTCTGGTAATAAGCATGCGACATGCGGTTGAAGCAAGAGTTCTCCTAGAAAACGGGAGCACTTACAAGTCAGCTGCTAGCAAAGGAAATTTTGAAGTAGACTTGACTCGTAAATGGGGGTATAACGGCGAATTGGTGGCCGGACAAGGAAGCCTTGTAGAAGTTGACAATAAAAGAGCTGTACCAGGAGGTCCCGACCCGCTGTATCATTTGGGATGTACCAGTATGTGGTACCTCATGCCAAATTTCAAATCCTATGACATGTAATGGATTTATGAACTTTTGTCCAACAGATCAAATCAGAATGATTCTGAAACAATCTGGAGCCTTTTCTTCATTTTGCATAATACTGAAGCTAGTTAATTTCATAATATTTTGGCAAATTTTCTTGACATGTAATGGATTTATGAACTTTTGTCCAAGAGAGAGATGTTTTTCTCAACGCATGAGCGAAAGTAAAAGAGGGCAGCAAGCCAAAAACGAGAGAGAAAGAGAGATTATATTGACCATCTCTGCTTATTAAGCTATTTTTTGTAAATAGTGCTTGTTTTGTTGAAATAATTAAAATTGGTTTTATTCTAAAAAAATCCTGATAATTGTCATTTAAGAATATGTACTAGAATAATTCAAGCAATGTAATGTAATATCAATTTCTCATTAGATTAGATGGGTCTTAGAAAGCCCATCAAGTAAAACCCAATTACTTACATTCTCACGGGTTTATAGGCGCAAATAAGACATCAGATACGTTTCTTCCTCTGAACTCTTTTTTTTCTCTACTGGATTTTTTCAAACAGTATAACTTTTTTTTTTTTTTTTTGGTTATAGCCTTATAGGCGCAAATAAGAGATCAGTTACATTAAGTATAACTCGGTACGTAGCCTCGAGGGTTTTAGGAATTCGTATCTTTAACTCAAATTTTGAGTTTAGATCCAGACGAAAATCTCGTGCATTACAATCAGGGACCGGATTGGCTGGGATTCTGATCGACGGTTCTTAGCTAAACTAGAAATTTGAGTTAAACTCAGAGGATACGAATTCCTCTCTTCAGTCTCCGGCTCGCGTCTCCATAATATTGATTGAAAATAACTTACAGTTTGCAACTATTAATATCTATAGCATTTAGTAGATATCAAGTGACATTGAAAACTTAATTCCCAATATCAATCTATAGGAAATAAATCTGCTGTTATTCCAAAGGAAAAAGATGAACCTGTTATTCCGATCCCAACCGTTCATTTTCATTCAGATTTGTGCATCAAAAACTTTATTTGTTGAGATTCGCGCATGGAAAAGTTTGAGTGATAATATGTTTGTGAGGATCACACTGTAGTCACAGTTACAGCTTTTATTGTAATGAGTAATGACTTATTGATTCGTCACTATTTTGTTGGATAACAGTAATGATTCAATTTGTCATCACTAAAGTGATTTTTAGTGACAATAAAATTGTGAAATCAAAGTTTCGTAACAATATTTATATATATAGTGACTTTCTTTGTGACAAATTGTTTATTCACACTACTAAAAGGGTTTTCTTGTGAGTTCTTCAATATTTGGTTGGTGCAAAAAAACAAAATTTTCATTGGCTTTTTCTTTTACCAAATAAAATTGTCATAGTTAGTAATACTAATAGTGACGACCTATTCTGCACGACTGCACATCACTATTAAATTGCCTATATAATAGTGACAAATTGATTTGTTGGTATTGAAATAATAAACAGTAACACAAATTTTGAGGATTGAACTTTTATATTGGATTACTATATATTTTTGTGATGAAAATTTTGTCCACATTATTAGTGTTACAAATTTTCGTGCTTGTTCAAGCTGTTTTATATTTAGTGAAAACTTAAGTTCATTACTGTTTTATAAAATATCATTAGCGAATATTTTTATTTATTAAAATAATTTTATGTTAAAGGAACCATGCAGCATCACTTAGTACTTTCACTATGATATAGGTCGGGGATATTCCATCGTTCACTCGGGTTGCCAATTCTAAGTTCCATATTTTTGGATTATAACCGGTGCATTCGTAAATCATGATTTTCAAGTCCCAAAGTGAGATATCATCAGGAATCATTAATGAATTAACTGGCTTTTTGGAGTAATAACTCCGTATGTATTAGTAAGAAACTTCCCACTACAGTGTAATGAAATCAAGACCATGTCCAATAAACTACATTTTAATAATGATAAATAATTGTTAGATTACTAATTTAAATGTATAGGTTGCTGAAAAAAAAATTATAAAAAAATTAAATAAATTTAAATTAAAAAAAATTATATGAAAATCGTCCGAAAAATCACCTCAGAAATCGCCTTCTCTTTCTCTTCCTCTCTTTCTCTTCTGTGAGTTGAGTGAGTTGTGAGAGGAAGGAGAGAGAAAGATGGGTATTTATAGGGTCTAAAACAGAAAAAAAAAAATAGAGAACCGGAGAAAAAAAGAGAACCAGTTATTTAATGGCCGGTTTGGACATTTTTAAACAAACCCAACTAACGTGGGTATAATTAATAATTTGTATTTAATTTTGAATATTAATAAAAATAGGGGGAAACATTGGGGTGTGGCTGTGGGGCTATGTTACTGATCGGATACTTCAAACTAGGACCCGTATCGGGTGCGTATCGGATACGGATACGGGTACGATACGGACCCGATACGTACTGGATACGCCAGCTGGCGTATCGGATGATGTGGCGTATCTCTAACCGCTCCGATACGGATTGAAACGGCCTGATACGGCTCTGATACGGACTGAAACAGCTCTGATACGGATTGGAACGACCGAAACACCTTGGTGCACCCAAGCATAGACATGGTCCTGTGCACCGCGCATGGCAAAACTTTTTTTTTTTGCCCCAGCTGGGAATCAAACTTGGCTCTGCTGGCTAATTGACACATTACTTTCCCACTGCACTATAGCACTTTTGTTGTTTCAAACTACTAATGTTTATATTTAACACATACTTAAGTTGATTTTGATATTTAATTATATAATAGAAGTGTTAAATTACTAAAATAATTAAAATAAAATATATATAGTACCCGTATCGTATCCGGAATTTTTTAAAATTGACGTATCGCCGTATCCGTATCGTATTGAATACGATACCGTATCTGTATCCATGCAACATAGCTGTGGGGTATAGGAGGCCTCACACAAGTCACAACAACTGAACTGAGTTAATCAATTGCTAGGCCTAGGGTCCTAGCCTTTTTGGGTGGGCGAGTTGGAAGGCAATAATTAGGTCGGTGCTGTCCCTTGGAAAAGCGGCTTATCATCGAATTTAAATTCCACACCAATAATTAAGTGTAGTGAGTTCCAATATAATTAATTAAATGCGATCTAGCTTAGTTCAGACTGGGAATAACTGCATGAGATTAGCCAAAGTCGAGCCGAAAGAATTTCAAACCTAATTGAAATATAGAGGGGTCCACTTTATAATATATTCGTACAAACTCACAGTGAATGGT
Organism: Carex littledalei; assembly: GCA_011114355.1. Taxonomy (NCBI): domain Eukaryota; kingdom Viridiplantae; phylum Streptophyta; class Magnoliopsida; order Poales; family Cyperaceae; genus Carex; species Carex littledalei. The sequence continues at coordinate 7,050,755 of CM022081.1, forward strand.
TCGGATCTAACCCGATGGAGTTTACCAGATCCGAATTCATATCTGTTTGTATCTATCGGAGAAAACTAGTACTGTATGCATCTCGTTGTGTTCAACTGGATAGATCGCCTAGAGGAAATATGTTTGGATTAGCTTGCAGCGTTCGACTCCAGCAAGTGTCGTGAGCTCATCCGGTGTTTGCAGCGGTTGTTGAGGCGGTGCTTGGTACGTAGTCGAATTTATATAGATGGTCATCAGAGAATACTTAATATAGAGTTACATGTGTAAAAAAGCAATACTCACTAAAAACACAATGCTCACTGTGATATGGATCAATATCTAGTCTTTTGAGTACATATCCAACTGGCAGTCCAAAACCATTTCTTGTGATTTAAACATCAGATTTTCAGAATCTATATATAGTTGACTATTGAATCTGCTGTATCAATGCCTTCCTATAGATTGAATAACAGCTCAACTATTGTTATCTTGTTTGTCTAAACTTTGTACAACTAGTCTTGGCATATCAGGGTCGGATATTGTACGTGAATACCTGACACTGATTACATTCGCAGCGAGAAAAAAAGAAATGATATGTGAATTGTTGACAAACTATCTTACTAACATTACATAACAATCTTATAAATTGTTGACAAATCCAGGTTTTGAAAATACAAAATTTCAACCAAACCAAATAAACACAAATATATAGTTATATACTACTCATAGTCACAGCAATATATTTAAACACAAATTTACTTGTGATCCGCCACACTAATAAGCATTATTACCTTCCCTCTCGTTATAACTATAAAGCATATATAAACTTTATAATTTAGAAATGGTGCTGTGGGTCGGGACCTCCTGGTACAGCTCTTTTATTGTCAACTTCTACAAGGCTTCCTTGTCCGGCCACCAATTCACCGTTATACCCCCATTTACGAGTCATTTCTACTTCAAAATTTCCTTTGCTAACTGACTTGTAAGTGATCCCGTTTTCTAGGAGAACTCTTGCTTCAGCTGCGTGTCCCATGCTTATCATCAGAACCAGAAATAATATCCAACGAATAACCATTTTAAGTACTAAAGGATGCTTAAAGATGTAATCTATATTTGCTTACCCTTAATAGGTATAGCTACGGTTATGTTAGCTTTATATAGTAAGTTCTATAGGTGTAGGGACACAATGCACGAAATGTGTTGGATACTTGGCTGATGAGATAACCACTAAGTGTAAGAATATAGATTACATCTTTAAGAAACTCTTCCCATTTAAAGATGTAATCTATATTTCTTTAAATGGGAAGAGTTTCTTTTTCTTTTTGTAAGTATTGGATTCATTCTACAAACAAATTAAAAGAAAGTAATGCTGACACATTCTATTTTACTTTTGCTTTTCATGAACAATCAAATATTAAAACCGATCAGTACCAAAAGTGCAGTTTATCATTGTTGTTTAATTTTATTTGCTCAACGTAATATGATACGTGCATGATTCTATGAGACGTAGTTTATACATGAGATTGAGCTAGATTTTTGTGAAGTTATTGATTAAATAGAACATACAAATCCATAACCATTGTCAAATGCCTCTTCATGCAACTCAAGATTGTTTTGCAACAAATATATATATGCATGCATGTTCATGTTGTTCATCAAGTCCTGGAATCTATTTTTATGTTGGCAACAAATATGCTTGATTTATTGTACTATATGCGCACTTTAATAATAACAATATTCTGAAATCAACCTAATTATGACATTTTTTTTCTTTTTGATGGTAAATATATGCATGCCTGCAAAGAAATATGTTATTTATGCGAGAAGAATTTTATTTTTTAAACTGGCATATATAGTACAATACTCATACATATATATTTTATACATCCATTAATTGTGCAAAGGAGTATTTTTTTTAAGACGCAATTTTATTGATAAATTAAAGCATATATTTTATTTTAAACTGGCATTCGACCGCACAACATACATGTATATTAATGTACAGAGGAGTTTTACCCGAAATTATTTTATTCCATCTTTAAAAAAAAAACCCATTTAATCCTATTTAATTTTCTGAAAAATCCATATTTACTAGGACTGCAATTTGATACTGCAGTACCAACAGTGCATTGAATATCACACTGAGTGCGTTAATTTGGTACCGCAATTTGAAATTGTGGTCCTGGTAAATATGAAAATTTTCAAAAAATATAGTTAAATGGTTTATTTTTTTAAAAGATGGTAAATAAAAAAATTTCGGAGAGTTTTACTATCCGGCTTATTTAAACTGGTCTATATAGTACAATACTCATCGTTTTTTCTACTTATAAATATAAGTAGAATTTTTAATATAAGCGACAAAAAGCACCAACTTTCCCATCAAGTTCAAATCTTAAAAAATAAAAGTCAAGGTATTTATAATGAATCACCAAAAAAATTTGAAGCGCTTTGCGCACGTTTGTACTTTGTGATAAAAAAACTTTAATCTACCTAATTTAACCTAAAAAGATACATTTGTAGGTTCATAGGTATCTTTTTTAAGTTTGTCGGCAGAAATTTTGAGTTAACAAGGCAAATCATAAGTTGAAAAAAATGATCCCGCAAGCTGAAAAAATTGAAATCATTGATCACGCTGTACTTTACGAGAGATGAGTTTACATTACAAATTTATAATTCTGTTATGAGTTTTCTGTAACATCAAGAAGTTGAAATTTGTTATAATAAATAAATAAATGCACTAATTAAAGTAAACTCCTCAACTACGTATACCATTACTTTTAGCTTCTTGATCTTGTATAAAGTAAATTAAAAATTATACTAACTTGCAATTAACATCAATGCATATAACTTAAAGTAGATCATGATCAAGGTAAAATCCGATATTTTGAGTTTAGACTCGAGAAATTCATGTTACTCCGATACTTACTATATGGTCTAGTATATGTATCGTATCTATATCTAATACGATACCCGTATTACCGTATTCGTATTCTTTTGAAAAAAAATTGTATTGCTTTGTTCATATTGTATCCGATACGACACCCGTACTAGAGCTGACAAAAAAACTCGTAGCTCATGGATCGATCAGGATTTGCTCGTGACTCGATTGCTAACAATTCGTTACTAGCTCGGTCTAGATCAAACTCTCTCGCTAGATAGAGTTTATGATTTGATCTGATATGTTGGATGAAAGGTTAGGATTTACGATTTGTTGTTTTTTATTCAATATTCATGCATTTTTGTCATTATACTAATTGCTATGTTTGATGCTTTGTTTGATGGACTTTTTTCATTCTATTAACTGCACTTGAAATGAATATATGATGCTTTGTTTGATGAGCTTCATTGTTTATCTTTTTTTAATTTGTATGATAGTAGCCCAAATTAAGTCCAGCGAGCTAAACAAGCCAGCTCGGTCTAGCTCGCTACTGGCTTGGTCCGATTATGAACTAATTAAGATTCTAACTCGACCTCTTAATTTCAACTCACTCAGCTCACTCGGTTGTTGTGACAAGCCAATCACAAACTGAACTCAGCTCATGATGAATCAGCTCGTTACCACTCCTAATATGTACCCGTATCCATACAACATAGCTTGAAATTCATTGGTGAGCTTATCGACATCCTAACTTTGATACGTGTATGTTTGAAATCAGTCACCTATATCAAAAATATTGTTCAAAATGAAAACTTTTAATTGCAAATGTGGTAATCTTTCACTTAGATAGGTTGTCAGTCCAATTTAATTTAATAAAATTTAAGAAAACAGACTAGTCATCCAATCAAGTAATTTAAAACTTCAATGGTATATTACTAAAATTTTGTTAAGGCCGTAATTGTGACGTCCTTAATTTACTTCATAGTTATAATTAGTACATTTTGTAGGTAACTAAGAGGATCATGATCAGGCAATTAAGCTATATTCACATCGTACCTAATTTGCAAACCAATATGGACTTTATGGGATTAACTGATAGTTAGGCACAGAGCCAGACTTTCAAGCTGTAGGGTCAAGCTCAATCATATAAAATTTTCATACTGAATACAAGAGTCAACTTTATAATACTCATAACATTTTACTCTAAATTATATAAAAACTATATATACAGATAATTTTTTTGAAAATGAATAGAGATCAATTATCTCCATTGTCTCTCGCTAAATCTGCCTATGCTGTTAGTAGGGTTCCAAGGTGAAGAGATGGGATTAATTTATATGCATTTAAAAAAAGAGAAATTACTTATGCTTCTGCATTCCGAAAGTATTTATATTTAATACAAAATAATTAATTTAATACTGAATGATCATAACAATTAATATTGAAGTTAGAAGACCTTGTTGAATAAATAAAAAGTATAATTTAGAATTTATTTAACGTAAATTATAAATAACTTTGTCAAATATAAACATTTTTCAAGAAAGTGTAAATATATCTAGAGTGCATATAAGAGGTGCGGATATAATATATGCAGTTATCACCTCTTAAAAAGTACTACAGAATCGATTTGCTTTTGTTCTTTTTGGTTCAACTATAATTTCTTTTTCTATTAATAAGAATAAGTCATTGGTGCCTTTTTGGGCGAGATCAGGGAATTGTTGATTCGGTGTTATTTGAAGAGTTATGCTTAGGAAAACCAAGTTTTCACTCTGATTTGCTTCATGTTGGTTTTTGAATACTTGACACTTAGGCCGAAATTTTTATTAATACCATTTTTAAAAAAATAATAAACCAAATAACCACGGTTGTCTGACAATTATAAAACTAGCACGGCCGCAGAATGCCGGAGCGGACCCATATGAGGGAGACCGCAGAATGCCAGCGCGGACCCCCATATGGGTCCGCTATATGCCGGAGCGGACCCTGGGCCGCACTATGCCGGAGCGGACCCTGGGCCGCACTATGCCGGAGCGGCCCCTGTTCTTTATAGCCCGAAAATGACAGCGAAATTTCATTCCACACTCTCACACCTTCTCTCTCCTGGGTTAGCTCTCTGATCTGTAAGTTTTTTCTCTCTTCTTTTAAATTTTTATTTTTATTTCAGTAGATTAATAATTAAATTAGAATAATTAATTTAGAATAATTAAATTAGAATAATTAAATTAGAATAATTAATTGAGAATAATTAATTTAGAATAATTAATTTAGTTAATTTTTAATTGTAGGTTTCTTCTGTATTGGATTGAAAAAATAGCTCTTATGGTATCCATATACAATGGTGGGGATGTTTTAACAGGTCCTAATGGGGTTTACTATAGTATTGGACCTGTTACTGTGATCCCGGTATTGCCGGGTACTGATTATTTGGGACTTAAATCAAGTATATGTCAGAATTTGGGGTTGGATCAGGGTCAGTATGACCTTAAAATTGATGCCAAAATTAGCATGCCGACTAGTTCATCACAAACCTGGTTCAGAGGGATAAGGCAAAAAGCACGGCGTTCGAACCAAACCATGAGTTTTTCTGGGGGTGCATACAAGATAATTGACCTATATGTGGAGGTTACCAGAGTCCGGCGTTCGAACCCAGTTATGAGGTTAATCCAGGGTCGTAGTCGGGGTAACTCATCCGGCTCTAGTCCATCCCCTGTCCAAATTGACCAACCGTCCAGTAGTCGGGCCCCAGTTCAGAGGGACCGACCCTCCCGTCGTGCCCCATCCCAGACTGACCAGCCTTCATCTAGTCGGACCGCTCATTGGGGTCAAACTTGTGATCCGGATGAAACCTATGAAGAAGTGGATCCGGAAATACTAGAGGCAGAGGAAAATTGGGTTGATAGTGATCCGGAGGGTATAAGCGATCAGTCTGATCAGGAAGATACCGGACCTGTGCTCGGACTACCAAGGACTTTCAAGATGGATTGCGGGTTTCGGATAATGGATTGTGGGTTTCAGCACCCGATTCATGCTTTCAACGACACATCAGGGTTTATGGAAGCAAATTCGGGTCTGTTTGGAAGGAGGGTAGAGTATGAGAATGAATTGTCTGAGGGACAAACATATGACTCAAAAGAGGCAATGAAGAGCGCAATTGCCAGGTTTCACATCATTTGCAACAAAGAGATAAAACCTACGCACAGTGACCGCACAAGAATTAGGTTCAAGTGCAAGGACAGTTACTGTGGGTGGTACATACTCGCAAAGGCCACCGGTTATGGAACACAATGGCGTGTCTCCAAGTGCCCAACACAACATTCATGCCACGCGGATGCGACAAGAACAGATCACGCCCAGTTGTCGGCTACTATGGTTGCCGAGTGTATATCCGCTCACATGAGGAACGATGTCGACTTGAGTATTCAAGCTGTCCGGATTGCTGTTGCTGAAAGGTACAACGGTCAGATACCGGCGTACAACAAACTGTGGCGTGGCCGTGAGTTGGCAATAGCCCGTCAATTTGGTAGTTGGGAGGGGTCATACTCTCTTGTAGTTCCATTGTTGGAGGCAATCAAAAGAAGCAACCCAGGTACTACATTGTTCCTTCATTTTTTACGTCATTTCATTATCAATCAACAATTGAACTTATTTTTTTTAATTTATTGACAGAAACATTGTTGAGGTGACCTCATATCCCACTGGTAAACCTGGACCATACAAGTATTTTCATAGGGCGGCTTGGGCATTTGGACCGTGCATAGCTGCTTTTCAACATATCAGACAGGTCATCACTGTTGATGCATGTTTCCTGTCAGGCCAGTATAAAGGTAACTAATTTGATTGTTTTCACTTTATTTATTTTAGTTGATTTCGGCTCTTACGAAATTAATTTGATTGTTTTACCACAGGCAAGCTGTTGATTGCAACCGGGTACGATGCTGAAAACCAGCTCCTCCCGTTGGCTTTTTCACTGGTAGAATTAGAGAGTTTTGACGATTGTGTGTGGTTCATGAAATAGTTGCGCCGTAATGTAATCCGCTCCAGATTCATGTGTGTCATCACTGATAGGGGAAAGGGTATCAAGAAGGTGTTCAGACAAGATGATCTGGGGTGGAACGAGGAGGATGAGGATCAATGTGTTCACCGTCTTTGTGCTACTCACATAGCGAGAACATGAAGAAGAACAGTTGCAGTGATAAGGCAATCCGGTTTTTTAGAATATGTATGGCTAAGAGGAAGATGAGGAGATACGAGCAATGAATGCAAGCAATGGGGCAGGCATGTGACATTGCTCTCAATTGGCTGAACGGTGTGGGTAAATATTTGGATCAAGATGAGTACGAGTGCCCGAAACCATGGAAGATATTTCAAGCACTGGACGGTGGTTACCGTTGGGGCATCATGACTACAAACGGGTCCGAGTCGCTTAATAATGTCTTCAAATCCTCTCGTAAGTTACCGGTTGCAGTAATAATTGAAGACACATTTTACAAATGTATGACATGGTTTGCGCAAAGGAGGGCTAAAGCGGAATGGGAAGTCAGTCAAGGTCAACAATTCTCGTGTCGTGTGCATCAGGTACTTTTATTTGTAGTTCTTTCTTCATAATTTTTAATGAACTTTGTTAAAAAAATATGACTTTTTCATTATTTTTTAATTTTTCGTAACTGATCAACAAACGGTTCGAGAGGTCCGATAAAATGAAGACGCTGGGGGGCTTTGGAAACAACAACGAGTTCGAGATAACCTCCACACAGGAAAGAGTTCACGCTTTCATACCTGACGATTATGGCCGGTTTACCAAGGCCAATTACAAATACACAGTGATAATCGGGGATGATCACACGGTAACTTGCACGTGCCAGAAGCCTCAATTGGAGAGAATACCGTGCTCTCATGTTCTGTCTGTGTGTCGTCTCCGAGGCATCGACCCTGGCGTCTTTGTAAGTCACTACTATCACATCCATACACTGATCAACACATGGAGCGCTCAATGGCATGTGTATGAAAATCAGTCGGAATGGCCTCAACACGATGGCCCGGTCCTTGTTCCAGAGGATAAAAATATTTCTGTGGGCAGAAGACAGCACAACCGAATTCCGATGTGGATGGACGTTCTAAATAATAGGAGAAGAGGACACCAAGCCGGCCGAGATACACAAGAAAGACAAAACAGAGCTGCACGAGATTGAGAGTTAATGTTGCTTTTTTAATTGTATTCGTAAAAATGTTGTTTATTTTCGGTTAATTAGACGTATTTGTAATTTCCGATAACATTAGCATTGTTCTATTGTATGCTTCTTTATATGGCTCCTTGTTCTATTGTAATGTTTCTTTTGATCAAACAAACGACGAACAACAATTTCAGATTAAACGACATTTCAAACAGAAGTAATTACACACAACTTCCAGTACAAACTTTACATTTTTGATAAAAACTTCCAAAACAAAATCATAATCAACTTCACATTCAGATTAAAAAAAAAAAAACAGGGGCCGCTCCGGCATAGTGCGGCCCAGGGTCCGCTCCGGCATAGTGCGGACCCATATGGGGGTCCGCTCCGGCATTCTGCGGCGTCCCTCAAATGGGTCCGCTCCGGTGTTCTGCGGCCGTGCTAGATTTATAACGGTGGTTATTTGGTTTATTTTTTTTTTTCAAAATGTTATTAATAAAAATTTCGGACACTTAGGTGATCATGTGGAATATTAGGACACAAAATTCCTCAAGTATAGAAGCTGGAGGAGCTAGCTAATTAAAATAATATGTCATTTTTAATTTCGTATTATTTGAACAGTAAAAGGGTTTTATAAAATATTTAAATTCAAATAAAAATTCTATAATCAAGAAAATTTAGCCTATAATGAAATATACATCACTATTGTTTTAATTTAAAAAGAATTACTTTGCATCTAAAAAATTCTTTATAGTAAGGTACAATGAAGAATTAACAACATTTAAGAATTATTAATATTATATAATTAGTATATTATTATTAATAATTATTATTAATATATAATTATATAATTAATATCTTATATTGTTAATATATTAAATAATTATTATAATAATATTATAATATATTATAGTTATTATTAATATATTAATATTATATAATTAGTATCTTATTATTAATAATTATTATTAATATATAATTGTATAATTAATATGTTATATTGTTAATATATTAAATAAATATTATAATAATATTATAATATATTACAGTTATTATTAATATATTAATATTGTATAATCAGTTTCTTATTATTATATAATTATATAATTAATATGTTATATTGTTAATATATTAAATAATTATTATAATAATATTATAATATATTATAGTTATTATTAATAATTAACTAACTTAGGTTTTCAAAACTTTAGTCCTCCACCGACTCTAACCAAATAAGAAATACCTTAAGTCATGATCTAACTTTAGACCTCAACCAAACATGAATATTTTATACCGGTCTAAGTTGAAATAATCAATTTAGTCCTCCTTAGCTTTAATCCAGAACCAAACACCACCTTAGACCTATATTAATTTTTTACACAAGTTGAAATTTTTTACCTAGTCAAATTCTTAGGTCATTCAATTCTTAATTAAATCTAGTGGAGTAATAACCTATTGTCTAGAAGATCGCATTGAACATAAACATTTTTTCTTTTAACATTAGTATCGTTAATAGTACTTGACAATGACGATCTACCTAAAACTAAATTTCACAAATGATAAAATTAAATAACATCAAATACAACTATTTTTTTTAATAAATTACTTCGAACTTCAAAAACATAATTTTGTACAAATCAAATTCTCCTCTACGCTGGCCATGGTCACACCATGATTTGGTGCAAGTTGGGGGTCCCAATCCAAGTACCAAATATTAACTAACGGCAGTTAGTGCCGTTTTTTTATTAATAGGAAAAATAAAATAAATATCAACAATGAGGAATAATTTTGCTAGATTTTGAAAAATAGAAAAAACGTTATGGTTTGTAATATTCAGGGCACTGTAGTTGGATGTTATAAACCATAACGTCTAGTTAATCTGATCGCTAATGATCTCTAATTAACAAAAAAACACTGTAACTGGATGTTATGTTATAGACCATAACGTCCAGCTACAGTGTTTTTTTTTTTTTGCTTCGGTTTGCAAATTTTTTTGAAAAGAAAAAAAAAACACTGTAGCTGGACGTTATAGACCATAACGTCCAGCTACAGTGTTTTTTGTTAATTAGAGATCATTAGCGATTAGATTAACTGGACGTTATGGTTTATAAGATCCAGCTACAGTGTCCTGGACGTTACAAACCATAACGTTCTTTCTATTTTTCAAAATCTAGCGGAACTATTCTTCATTGTCGATATTTTTTTTGTTTTTCCTATTAATAAAAAACCAACAGTTAGTGGGTGCAAAGGCAGATTCAGTGCTACAAGTGGAGTATATAAAGCTTTCATGCTTGATAGTATTTCTAAGATCGACTAACTGTTTCCTAACAAAGTTTAGAATTTGATCATTAACAACTATGTTTCTTTGGAATCGGGGCGGTTTGATGGTACCATATCAAATTGTACCATATCAAATTAGGTCTGATGTCCGATCAAAACCGTTTGATTACCATCAAAATTCTTGTTGAAAGCTTTGAAATCTGTGTAGATAAAATGTTCACAATTTTAATGCAGATTGAACGGTTTCGACCGGAATATCAAACCAAATTCGATCTGATGCCCATCGAACTATCCAACTCCTCATCGTTTTGTTATGTAAATCAAGACAAATTAATAACTTAGCTACAAAATACCATATCAAGACTTTAGTCTCCTGATTTATAGGAAACAATTCTCGTCTCTATCATCATTTTATTTCGATCTTATTTTTAAGTGAAATTATTTGGGAGTACAGCTTAGCCGTCGATCATGTACTTAATTACAAATGGAGTACAACTTTATTTAACAACCTTATTATTCCTTTATACAATAATATGTTTCTAGTCCCATTAGTCGGTATGAAAAATATAACGAAAGCATTTTTTTTTTTAGAGAAATTAATTTATGAAGGCATAGCTTTCCAAATTTCTTCCAAATTTCAATGTCTATAGACGGAGATGAAGTAAGACTTTCAAACTATAGAGGTTAAACACACATTATAGACCAATCATATAAATTTTTTCTTGCAGAGAATGGAGATTAATTTTATAATACTGTGACATTTTACTTTATATTATATGAAAAAACATACATAAATATAAATAATTAAAAATAGAAAATTTAAATATATATCCATCACAACTTCTTCAATTAGATATTTCTCCATTCAAATTTAAAATTTAATTATTTTTCCATCTAAACTCACTCATTTTATTAAATACCTCCGAATTATTTCACTAAATAATATAGATTATTAATAATAAAATGTTAAAATGACAATTTTAACCCCTTTTAAAATTCTATTCACTCTCCTCTCCGTTTATTTTCTTCTCTCCCATGCCCTCTCCTCTCAACAAATTATCTATCGCGAAGTCCTTTATCTCTCTCCCTCTCGTCTCCTCTTCTCTAAATCTGCTATTTGTTTCGTTTTCATTTAGAAGATAAGAGAAGAGCCCCATAATTTGCTTCACTACTTGAATTTTCCTGCAGAGCAATAATTACTGCAACCCTCTAAAAGAACGAGCACCAATATGGCGAATTGGGAGTTTATTCCTCCACAACTGTGCCATTCAATAATTTTGACTGCACGAATCCTCTCAATTGTGCAATGTTAAACAGAGGATCTCAACTGGCCAACACACCCTAATTATCAGCTTTAATTTTTTTGTAAATCCTTGAGTCAAACTTTTCTATTTCAACCTTGGATCGAGTAGATTATTCGTTTCACAATGTTATTACTACATGCTTCAAAATGTTTCCGTTTCTACTTATGGCTCCTTTTAATTAATTATTGTGGAGAAGAGAGAAAATGGGAGAGACGAAGAGAAACAGAGAGGAGGGTGAATAAAATTTTAAAAGGGGTTAAAATTGTCATTTCAACTTTTAATAATTATTAATCTATATTTTTTAGTGAAATAAATCAGAAATGGGTATATTAATAAAAAGAATGAGTTTAGATGGGAAAATAACTAATTTTCAAATTTGAATGGAGAAATATCTAATTGAACAAGTTGTGATGGGTATATATCTAAATTTCTCAAAAAAATAAAGGTCAATTAACTCTATTTCTTCTACTTAAATCCGTCACTATTTATATAACTCTTCATTTAGTTAATTAAAATTCAAATCTGAAACCTTTAGAGCGTTGTCTTTTGCCATCTGATCAAAGGTTAATTCTTCGTGATGAAACTTGAGTTGAGGCATTAAAGGAATAGAAAAGAAAATGGTTCACAGGAGGGGTTGTCCTCTTATAACGACCGAATAGCCGCACCACCTACCCCAGGACCTCTGTTGATCATGAGAAGTCAAATTATGCTAGTAATTTATCAATATATATGTGTAATAAAATATATGCTCTGTGATACACTTGAGTGCTCCTTAGATATGGTAAATATTGAACCATGTTTCAAAAATATCATTGGTTGATCCAACTGTACAAGGACCCAATAGTTATATAAAATCTACATGTTGACATTCGTTTATGATATCAGATGTGATATTATTTGTTTGGTTTTTGGCGTCTAGTCTTTACATAAAACAAACTTTGGAAGATTGTGTTGTAATGCTGTGTTACAAGTGGTAATTACTTAACCTCCAAATTGCGTTTACAAATTATATCCAAAGGCAACACTAAGGTATGGTTCCTTTTTCTCAGGAAAGCGTAGGCACTGCTATTTGTTTCATTGAATGAAAATCAAAACCCAAAAGAGATAGCCTGGATGAGATGCTAATCTGGTACGTCAATATTGATTTCTCACATCTTACAATGTCCACGTTTGGTACCAAACCCAGCATACTGGTACCAACAAGAGGGACCAAAAGACAAAAAACTGTCTGTATCATTTAACCTCATCCATTCCTTGAGCCAAGAGAATATTGCCAAATGGTAGTACCATAGTCTTTCAAATTGGAGATTTAGAGACCAAATTTCAACAGGGATTGTATTTGAGCTTTAATTTCGGGAGAGTGTGCGGGTAGTGCGTGTGTAATTACAGACTTGCAATGCAAAAAGAAAGAAAGAAAGGAAAACAGAGTACTTATCAGAATACAAAGTTACAAACCATTAAAACTACTTGGTGTACGTAGTACCTATCACGGTACAAAGCAACCTCATATTACTGGTACTTTACACAGCCTGACCTTTTGTTACAGATTGCAAACTCTTAACTTTATGTAGTGGCAGGACCACTCTATGAAAATAGCTTTATAGAAAGGCATTCCACCTGAAATTACTAAATGAGGATTCTTCAAATCCCTCTGATGTTTCTTTTAATGATAAACTATCTCTGCTTATCCTTTGACAGTTGCTCTATGGTTAACACTGCAAAGCACCATGGGCACAGAGATTACATGATGTTCGATCTGTGTGCTGTACCAGCTGGTGCTTCTCAGTATGAAAAGAACATTTTAAAAGGTATTTTAAAAAAAAAATCGTACCAGTTTGAAAGGTCTCGAGCGCTCGTAGAAATGTGTTGTAGTTGTATTTCTTTGGAAAACTGAATGAAAAATATTGCTCAGCTTCAGAATAACAGGATATATGCCGTATAGCAACCAAAATTAATCAAATTTGTAATTTCCACAAACTACAATTGTAACTACAATTAGTACCAGCTAGGTATCAATACAGATTTGTACTTAAGTGACATGCTTAAAAGTGGCCAAATCAAGAAATTGACAAGCTTGACAGTTGACACCAAGACATACCAGCTAGATGTATGCTGACTTTAAAATGTTTTTTTATGTTAAAAAAATTCCATCCAACCAATTCAAACTATAGTAGCACTAATTTACACAAATGGTCCTTAAATCATCATGCTTTTCCTATTTGTTTCTTCGGAAAGCTCAATTCTCTCTTCTCGCATCCAACTTCATTTCTATCCGGTCTATCAGATCAATTTCTTATTAGTAAATGGATGGATGCCTTAGTCAGCAATTGGGTAGCCTAATTTTTTGATTGATGTCGAATTAGTCAAACTCATTCCTGATTGAGAGCCAACTAGATTTCCCACACTTACCATGCATCTTGTATTTTTCTGACTAAAACAATGACAGCAAGGACCAATGTGCTATGAATTGAGATGTGTACAGACTAAATAAACTATGAAACAGGAAGGACCAAAATGTAAATCTGGTAGTACCCAAAGTACCATCTCACTGGTAAATGACATCACACTATTTTTAATTAAATGGTGCATCTGTACCAATAACTAAGCTCAACTAATCCGGACCTACAGGTTATTGGCCTAGTGTACTGCTCATGCTGTTAACACCACATCTTTCCCATCCTTTTAAGTAACAAGGGCCAAATAGCTGCACTTGGTTGAAATAACACAAAACTAATCATCAACCCAGCATCATTAATGCACCCACTCTTACACAACAAAATCACTACACGCGCATAATGATCCATGTCAGATACATTACCATAAGTGCCCACTATATTTTCAAATAATTTCAAGCCGAAAGCACTGCAAGTAGTGCCATCCTGTCAGCTCAAAAGTCAAAACCCTAGCTCTTCCATCCTTTCAAACTGATTGAGAGCTTTACGTCCATACTCATGTTGACTCGGTCCAGGAAATGAGGGTTTGTTCACTAATTTCATCGAACACTTGCAGAGCATCATTCAAGATACCGCATTTTGCATACATATATAACAAAACATTAAGTACAAATGTGTCCAAATGCCCTGATTTGCTCTTTAGAAAAAGCCTATGAAGTGGTTTACCTAAAATAAGCCTCTTACTCCTTGAACAAATAGTTATAAAGCTCACAGCCATGTAATTATCTGAAGAAAACCTTATATACTTGAAAAATTGAAATACTTGAGCAAAATTTCCTTTGCACATGCAAGCGGTAATAAAATGTTCCATGTATCTAGAGTTTTATGCATGAGAAACAACTTACTTTGTTTCCTCATAAATCTGAGATTTATTATAAATACTAGCTAACACTTCAACGGTGACACCAGAGGCCTCTGGGCTCAATGAAGGTTCTAGAATCATGGGGCAGTGTAACAAGACATAATGGAGAGAAGAGAATTGATCTGTTGCAAGTCTCATTATTGATGCGTTGGCAGATAACGATCTAAGAGAACTTGCTGATATTAAATAATTCAACAAAAAAAACACAATTTTTATTTTTTCAGGCATTTCATCGAGCACCCTGTGCGCATGAGCGCATCAGTTAGACCAACACAAAAAGAGCCTTTCCGAGATTGCATTTTACGGCCTTTACATGGATTAACTTGCCATACAAAGGTTCGTTAAAAGTTTAAACTAGTACACGCTCCAAGAGCACTAGAAAAAGTAGTCTCATTTGCTAATTGCTACAGGCCCGTTTAAAGGCATTGCAAAGAAAAGGTCCAGGGCCCGTTTTGGTACAACTCCTTCAATTACAATATGCATTAAGAAGAGTATTAACAACATCAATGAAAAAAATTCAACTAACTTTTTATAATAAGGCCGTGAACTTGGTCCAAGCATGACAACCAATCGGATGAACCAAGAGCAGATAGAATGCCAAACAACTTGGATCCGGACCGTCCAATTAGTATTCGGGTCAATCCGGTCGGGGTCCCTTAATATTCGTGCCAAAGAAGATCGGACGATATGGATTAAAACTCAAGATTTGAGGTACCCTAGGTGATATGCTTAATTTGGACGGAACAGAACGATATTTGTTAATTGCAGCAATTAAAATTTTAATTACAAAATTGTAACAATTGATAAATTAGTAATATTTTTAAAAAGTGTCCATCATCTTTTTTTTCTTTAGAAGCTTGGAAGATGCTGCCAAGTGGCTAACAGTGTCCATCATCATTCGCGATTTTTTTATGTGTTAATTTAAGAAATTAAGAAAAAAAATTGAAAAGATTTAAAATAAGACATTAAAATGTCACAAAAATTGACATTAAAATGTATTGCAGGGATGAAGTAGTTCGAAAGTTTGAGGAAATAATGGCAAAAATTGCCCCCATGTAGTGGGAAAAAAATATATTTATTACAATTGTAGATGAAGATAAGGAGATGAATATTATTTGGTTTTTGCTGGTTTTTGTTAAAGTTAGCTATATTTTGTTATGATGTTGTTTGCCTGGAGTAGATTGATTTCAATAAAAAAAATCGGTATCATCACTTTTGTCAAAAAAAAAAAAATGTAGATGAAAATGTTTTAATAAGTTAATTATAACTTAAGAAGAGCAATTTATAATTAGGCCCTTAAAGAACACACTACATGTAACAAAGCTTACTCTTTATTCTACCTCAACAAAATAGCTTATTCTTTATTATTCAAATTGAGGAAGTACATATGCAATTAACATGACTTGCTAACAGGATACAACAAGTCAACAATCACTCTCTTTCACGATTTACTTATCACTTGCATCAACATTCCTCTGATACTCAGTATCGAACTGCTCCTCGCTCTGGTATTGGTACCTAGGATTAAAGATAGCCATCTCCTCTCTTCTACTATTCTTCAGTCTCCTTGCTTGTTCTATGGTTATACGATAAGAAGCCCTCAGCACATCCAAAGGTAATGCACGGAAAGTAGATGTCTTCCCAACAAGTGTGTTAACCATAGCATTTTGGTTGGTTTTGAAAGAGACCCATTCAAACTGTTGCTGTTGGTCAGCCCTTTTAAGCACAGCATAATTTTGAGGGATCAACAACAATTGTTTGCTATGGAGTTGGCCGTCGAACACTGTCTTTCCCTGGTGGTTGACTATCTGAACCCTTCCTCGTCCTCCTGTTACATACATCAAGCTATGTGCATTGATGTTCCAAAACGGAGTAAGCACGGCATTCTGCAAACATAAAAGAAAATGATTGATCGATATAAATATCTTTTTTTGCATAGAATTAAGTACTTCAATGTAAATATATCGCTCACCCTCTGAAGAACCACACGGGTAGCGCTCATTTGAACAATGTTCAGAATAGGAAGTTTTTGGCTGTTAAGTCTTGTGATTCTTCCACCTTGTGGGTTGAAGATATCAGCGCGATTTGGATCGTTGATATTTTCTCTAATTTTCATTGCGCAGAAGTTTTCATCCAGACCGTTGGAAATGGAATAGTTACTTCCCGGTCCGAACCTCTCGTGCTCAAACCTCTCGCCTTGATACTGCTCTCCCTCAAACTCTTCTCGCTGCTGCTGCTGTTGTTCCTCTGGGCTCCTAAAAGGTCTGAGCAATTGAAGTCCACGTTCTACTCGAACTATTTCACCTCTTTGATCATCTTGGCTCTGAAGTCTTCTGGCCAACTCTGGATTTACGCCAAAAGCTTCAGCTAATAGCTGGGTGTCGAAACCGTTGAGGATATTATTTCCTGATACTTGTTGTCCCAATTCATGGAACTGCTGGCCACTTTGGTGCCTTCCGGCCAGGAAGAACTCCTAGAAGCAATTTCAAAAAGAAAAGGTTGGTGCCATTGAGTTTTATTATAGGAAGAAAATTTGATAAAACAATATTAGTATTGAAAGCAACTATCATATAAGTTGTTGCTTTGAATTGTAAAACTAATATAATTACCCTGCGTCTAGGCTCAAGCTGGTTAGCACTGTTGCTTGTGTCAAAAACCTGAACAAGCACTAGAGGGATATCACCGTCATTGTAGCACCAGTGAGTGACACCAGCTGGCACTGCAATCACATCTCCTTCACGGAAGCGGTGAACCTTCTGGTGCTCGTCCCTTCTCAATTGCGCCTGACTGATGCCTTCCTGTTGGAGCTGTTCAGATTGTTGGAGTTGCTCAAATTGTTGGAAAGACTGATATGTTTCCGGACAACCAGGGAAAATAAATCCCGTCAGGCCTCGTCCTGTAAAAGAAAATTATAAGTTTCTAATTTGAATTTTGAAGATACCAATGCTTAAAGTTTAATTTTTAGGAGACCTTGCACTATGTAGAAGAGAGACGGAGCATTGGCGAAGGTAGGCAATAGAAGGCCTCTTGGATCGATCGTACGACGGAGTGCAGATACGCCAGCGCACCGGAGTTGTTCGTTGTTCTCCTCGTAGAATTCAGTGAGACCAGCTTGAGATTGCACACGCCTAGACGGGTTAAGTGCAGCAAGGTTATCGAATCGACATGCCCTCTGACCTGCCCCAAAGCCAAATCCACGCGAGCTCTGCCATGGGCTCTGCCCACTAAAACCAAACTGTGCTACACACCCATGAAATAAGACCAAGATGCAAAGAGAAAATGAGAGAGAATAAAGAGTTGCCATTGTTAAACTCTCAATTAATTAAACTACTAGAATTGATTGTTGTGTGAAGAGATGGGTGAGATCTACCAAGTATTTATAGGCGAGCAAGAGGAATTGTATGGGTTTGGATAAACATGAAGACGTTGGTGATGATTGAATAAAAGTATATATTAGATAAGAATGATGAAATTTGGTAGTAAAAGGAATGTGTTTTTGGAGTTATACACGATGGTTGGTGAAGTATGGACAAATAAAAGTTGTAGAAACTTGAACAATAGACGAGGATAAAACAATTGCACGACTAACAAAACCATGTCGCCGCGCGCAGTGTTATTTCTTAATTACCAGAAGGATTTGTAATTTAGTAGAGAAGATAGACAACTGTCTATAAAATAAAGATAAGTGGATTTCAAGATATATATACAAAAGAGTTGGTAGTATAAATGGACAGATAAAGTTTGTCAGTATGTGTAGAGGTAAGGAACTCACCCACAATTAATATGAATAATTCAAATTATGGTTTAGTCTAGAGAAAGTGTTGTAGGCCCACCTACAAAATAACAAAAAATTAGTGGACATTAGGGAAATATAGTTTTCGTTAATTATACAAGGAATAATTATTGTCATACCCATTAAAAACTTCTAAATATCCAAATTTTTCATCAAAACTTGAAAATTACTCATTCCTTCACTAAAAACAAAAAACCTTTCTCATTTCCCCTTTCTTTAATCTAATTTAAATTTTTATTTGAGCTTGTTATTAATCTTTTATTTTAAGATAAAAAGACTAATTTACCCTTCTATTCAAACGAACGCATTCTTACGTCCAATTACGATCAATATTCTTTTACATTCTAATCAATCAAATGTTGAATGCTAATGTATAAGTTTAGCTAGAGTGGAAAAAACATGTCGTGCTGTGCTATGACTAACACGCCGTGACTTTGGTCACGTGCCGTGCCGTGCCGTGACCAAGTTACTTTTTCACGTGCCGTGTCGTGCCGTGACAAAAATTACGAGAGGTGGTCACGGCACGCGAGTCACAGCGTGACTCGCATGCCGTGACTAAGTTGTGTCGTGACCAAAAGTGCTGTGACCAAACGTGTCATGACCGGTAACGTTAGTCACGTTTGATCGCATTTAACGTTTTTAAAAAAAATATGAAACGATTCTTTAAATTTAAAATGAAGAATTAATGTTGAAAGAAAATATTGATGCTAAAAACATATTTTTTTGTCCAGAATTTAGAATTATTGTTTGAAAAAATAATTCAAAATTTTTTTCAAATGTGGTAAAAGTGTCCTGAAAACATGTTAGTGTATTTACAAAATAATAATCTTGAATTTAAATGTAAATATTTTAACTAAAATAAAATTATATCTTATAGGAAGGCAATTATATAATAAGCCCTAGCCTACGGGCATTTCATGGCAAACAAAAAGTAAGTCCTAGCGTACGGGCATTTCATGACATTTAAATAAATTAGTGTTCAGATTACAACATCCAAATAAAACAGAAGTCTCAAACATAAATATAAAGGAAGCTAAGTTACTAATTAAAGAGCGTGTCTTCAATTTGGTGATGCTAAGCGGGCGCAATCCATCTGCCTGCTTTAATGCCAAAAGGAATTACGAATTGTAGTGCTAGTAATCCCAACTCTGATTGTTCATAGGGAACCCATATTCTTCATAATTTTTCATATACGAGTTGTATCCATACTATTGTTGTTCTTCGTGAGGTTGGTCAACTTCCTGCGCCTGCTGGCTTGTACCAGCACCCGAAGTGTTGACTTCTTCTCTTAATTCTGACGGCATGTGCATCCATGACCTGTCCTGAAGCCTCGTCTTTGCATCGTACCAATTCTTCAGTAGTACAAGGGCCTCGAATGTAGCTATTTCCAATCTTGTCTGTTTGTTGGTTAGAACTCTATAGGTCGCGCTGAAACACGATTCAGAAGCTACTGTGGAGACTGGAGCGGCAAAAACATCTTGAGCGATGGATGCCATAATAGGAAATATGGCCTTGGCTTGGCTCCAGAATTGCAGAATGTCAAAATTTTCATCGTCGAGACTGACATTCGCATAATTAGAAATAGAGGATGTGTTAACTTGAATCTCCGAATTGTTCACTGATGATGAAGGTGCGTTGCCCTGTTTGCTGAGAATGTTTCGGACACGAAAAACCGCATTTCTACCTCTTCCTGCCGGATTGGAAGCCTGAGAAACACCTAATTCCCATGTGCTGCCCTAGCTTGAACTTAAAAAAAAATATTTGCAGCTTTCATAAGAAATTGCAATTAACACATAAATTCGCATGTGCTGCCCTAGCCTAAACTTCCAAAAATTATATTTCCAGCTTTCATAATAAATTGCAATTCACACCTAAATTCCCATACCATCCGACACACGGTACCGTCGCACGTCGAATCGTGACTGCCATGACTGGCGTATCTTCCGTGTCTACCGTGCCATGCCGTGCCGTGTCCCCTGCGGTGTCGTTCCGTGTTCCGTGCCGTGCCGTGACCAAGGCAATTTCCGTGACGTGTCTTTTTTGCCAACAATTGGTCACGCCACGCGAATAGTCACGGCACGGGACACACGAATCACAGCACGTAACTGACACGGGTGTTATGCCGTAACCGTGTCGTTCCGTTCCATGACGGAGCGGGCTCTGCCGTGCCATTTTCATCACTCTAAGTTTAGCTACTAAATTTGTGACAACTGAGAATCATTTTCTTTCTTGCTAAGTTTCGGTTTGCAAAGCTGTCAAATTAGCTACAACAATTTATCATATCCGTAAATCGATCTCTAAATTTTCATGATTGTATAAATTATGGCACCAATTGATTGTTATTTGGAGAGGATTGTATATTTGGGTTTGTGTCATGTAGGTTTTTTGCACCAATGACCCTATAACTTTCAACAACTTGTTTCCCAGAATCATGTTTTATGACAAACTGATTAAACCTTTCCCTCATTACTCCATTAAAAGTTTCAATTAATCCAATTTTACTGCGCTCTTAGAAGTCAAACTCCATTTTTCATGTGCATCATAACATTCCAAGCCTTATTTCAAAATTACATGTCATTTATGACAATTGTTAATATGTGATCAATTATCAACAATTGCCACACCAAATAAAATACAGTACATAGCCTGAGAGTTTGCCAATAAGAAACGCTGTATATTTTACATATAAAAAAAGTAAAGAAGTTCAGGCCTAATTTCCAGTATACCATATAACACATTGAAATACTGAAAATATACTCTTTTTGTACTTTTTGATCTCATAATCTATTGCCCGAGCAAAATACAAAATCCGAAAACAATTAGAGTAAATACAAAAATTATATCTAACTGAACTATCAAAATTTAACATGTGAAAGAGTTAGTGCAGATTTACTTTCATCCAAAAAAAAAGGAGAAGATTTATGGTATCTAAAAATTGAGCCATATCATGGACTAGAGTGGTTATGTTCGCCATCAGATGTGATAATGAGCATCGACGAGTCATTTGCATCCCCATCAATGACCTTTTTGGCAAGGCAGCCTATTTCACGACACTTATAGTAACATCTATACAAGGGGATAAAAAAATTAAACTACATTTGCATCTACAAAGGATAGTAGCATTATAGAGAGAAATGTTTGGAAAGAAATTAAGATTTACTGGCGATAAGGATGATGCACCAGTTCTCTCGAATCATACTTTTGCCAAGAGTACTTGTCAGCATTTCTTGAGTTATTTTCTGGTACGCATATACTTCTACGTACTGCACTGCTCCTGGTTTTGTTAGGGTATCAGATTTGTGCACACATAAATTGTAACTGTAAACTTTGCTAGTTTTCTAAATGAAGAACAGAAAAATTTATGCAGCTGTTCCAATTCATGAGTAAATATGGGAGAAGAGTGAGGCTATGGTAATTTGCAATGCGCAGATCAAGCCGTACTATGGATTTTCATATCTTCGTTTTTAAAGTTCAAACAGCCGATCTGAACCGCTCAACATTACCAAATTTTATGTTTTTTAGAATTTTTTACTTTTTTTTAGATAGATAGAAAATTACTACTTTTAGATGGTCCAGAATCTTTAGATCATATGATTTTCTACCAATCTAAGAAAATAGTAAAAAATCTAAAAAAAATGTAAAATTTGGTGTCGAAGTTCATTTTTATATGAAAATTATGTGGAGCGGTTCGGATTGACCGTTTGTACTTGGGAAACAAAGAAATGAATCCATTGTACAGCCCTAGCCTTAAATTAAGGTAACATAGCCTCACTCATGAGAGAATTCTAAGAGGGTAGACTACTATACCAGCTTACACCCCTAGACTAGAATTATGATTTTCTCTTTTTCCAGGGAGGAGCGGGTTACAGTTTTTTCAATTGATTCTGATGCATGTAATTCCTCTTTAAAATTAATAACAACAACCTCCTAGTTATTAACAACCTTCTTACTCACAGTTCAACAGAAGGTATGAGATATATCGACACACTTTCTTTCTCTAGCCTTCCTGTTCCCATTCTTCTCAGAAACTGGTACAGCACAACAGTACGGCATTGACATGGCAGGATCTGCTGTCTCAACAGTGACAAGTGACAACAGATTGACAGTGAATTCATCTCATCCAATTGTGTGCAGATCTTCTCTCATCTCCTCTAGAGATGGAGATGCAGTGCAAAGGGATACGAGAGGCACAATGTTGGTTCTTAAGGTGGATCTGACAGGTGGGGACAGATGTAGAGATCTCACTACATCCATTATCTCCGCCTAATTACAGATAAATCAGGCGTAATTATGATTAAAAAGAAAAATAGAAGAGTTCCCCTCAGAAGCAACAGATGATTGAAAAACAAAGGCTAGAGTAGTACTAACATTTCCAGGAGCATAGTAGAACCCAAAAAGTTTATTATTTTCTAACAGCGATTATGGAACAGAATAAAGAAGCAAGAGACATGCATAAGCTGAGTAAAACCCAAAAGGTTAATTCCTTTCTGATGGCAATGGAGGAATAAAGAAGCAAGAGACATGCATAAGCCAATTAAGTTTAATTAACCAAACATAAAACTGGTTACATAAATATTACCAATAAGCACATAACTGAATCAATGATGTTTTCCCTCTTTCTGGATTAGTGGGCAAGTGGGGGTAATTTCACTACTAAATTGTTGAATAAACAAAAAGAGGTTTCAAACTCCAATCAAACATGGAATGAAATTGCATTGTGCTTTGACCTTCGACTTAATCAAACGAAAGCAATAATATAGTTTAAATTTATAGAGACTAACCAGAGGTTGACACAATAGTTCCCAAAATAAGATAAGCAGAGGAATAGCCTTTTAGCTTCGCTATCCAATTCTCGGTCGATCAGCACATGAAGTTCAATTTACTGAGCCACAAGAAAAAAAAGGTTTCTTTCGATGAAATTGACTAAAAATCTACCTTGTATCCACTTGCAAAAATATGCAGCTATTTGGAATGTAATGACTTAAAAAGTTATCCCAACCTTATCAAATTCATTTCCTCAATTAAGAGCGAGAGTGAGGCAATCCAAATTCGACTCTTCAGAGAGAGGATTAGCCTTCTCTTCTCCTTGCTGCTGTCCGAGTGAGAGCTCGGCAACAAGTCGTTCATTTTGTTTCCCAGGCCCAAAATAACTTAAATTATCATAGGGTTCCCAAATGCCCAAACTTTGTTTTCAAACAACCAACTTGAATCACTATAACCTGATGATATGATCCCTTTGAAAGAGAGCAGCATTGGAATTTGGTTCAGTTAAATAGATATCTGATAGCAATGCACAATTGACAAGGTTTCCTGTCGGAGAAACAAGAGTGTAAACCTGACACATGTTATATACCAGTAAACCAGTACATGATTACAAACCAATCGGAGTACTATGATCCAATAAGAAGTCAAACATAACCAAATCTCAATACAAAGTTCAATCTGTATTCTGAAAGGAAACATCTTCAATTAGACAGGGATCAAATGTAAATCTAAAGAAATATTACATGCATAATAACAAAGACATAACAACATTCATAGTTATAATTAAACATTAAGTCGTAGCAAATAGACTGTTAATACTTAATATCAAACTAAAAGGACTACTTCTTAGCAAGACTTTGTTCCACAATGAACAACCCAAAAAAACAAAGATGACAAAAAACTCCATGTAATTTGGATTGACTAACTTCACCTCCTACTAATCTAACAGACTCAATCTCATCCAGCTAAATTCTCTAGCAAGACCATCCATTCTTTTTTCGGCACCACTGAGAGAGGCGCCAGAGTAGTACCATGAGCCACTTGAGGAGAGTCGAACAGTCCCTCAGGAAACTCAACCCCTTGACAAACAATCTCTAGCGTTGAGCTCGAAAGATGCAACGCGAGTAAATCTCCCTTTATACGGTCTCCTATAAGCAAAGCTCTCCTCACATGATCATATGTAAACAAACTGTGCGAGGAGAGCTCCTCACTGTTGTTTTCCCCTTCAATAACCCAGCTATCCTTTCCTTCTAACCTCCACACCTTTGCAACACCATAAGCCATTCTGGTAAAATATATGATATTGTTGTAACATGACATGCTATTTGATCCGCGTTGTTTGAATGGTGGCGGTAGTGAGGTTTTCCAGTAAGTGTCAGTGGAGATCTCATATCCCACCAAAAGCCCAAAGTGATCTCCCCAGCATACCGAGCCACCTCCAATTTTGCACGGTATATACTGCACACTTTCCCATTGTCCTTTATCAAATTGGTCAAACATAGGATTCAACCGTTGACTGAACTCGGAGGATATTGTCCAGGAACAGGTCTCCGAAGAGTAGATGTGAAATTGTATCCAATATTTTGTCTTATCACTATTATCTAATTTAATCAAAGCGAGAGTCAGCTTGAAGTTGAGAGAGATTGCCGGGTCATAGATGAGCGCAACACCACCATGGTATTTATATGAAGAAAAATTAGGAGGAGCACAACGTACAAGAAACCAGGAGGAAGTTGCAGGATTGCCCACAAAAAAAATCATATTACGTTGAAAACAGAGAATGCCATGATTGCTAGATGCCACCTCAAAGCCGATCGACAAATTGTCCGAGATGGAGCTGGGAAATTTGACATCCTCTTGATAGGGCTTGAACCATTGTTGGGTACAAGTAAGCCAGCCCCCCCTCCGTGTAAAGAATGCGGTTATTCGAGCAGGAAGAGAGCAGTGGGCCCGAACAAAGTCTGGGTCAGAGATGACCCAGGCCCAGGCACGGCACACCGTTTGGACCTGCAATAGGGTCTCCGTGGGAAGAAGGGAAAGTATCATGAAGATTATGTCGAAATTTGAGTTTAGCAAGCTCTCTGCCATGGTGAACAACGGAGGAGTCAAGTTTTGAAGATGAGACTGTGAAGGAGAGAAGTGGATTAATGAACTGAGAAGGCATTGAACGGTATAAATTCTACCTAATACTTTAATGTTCTTGAGAAAGGAAACTCCGATCGGTGGCATTTAATTTACCTTTTGACTATTTGATTTCCTTTTGACCGATTTTAACTTCAGTGTTATCAAACCGGACCGGACCCGCGGTTTAACTAGAAAAAATCAGACCCGGATGTCTTTCTGGTTTGGTTTGTTTAGAAGACCGATTGTGCAGTTGAACCGGTGAAATCCGGTTTAATAAACCGGTTTTTCAGAAACCGGTAATCCAGTTTTAAAGAAAAATCGGCTTTAAACGGTTCAATCTACAAAGTTCAAACTTTTGTACTGTGTTATGTATTAAATGAGAAATAGTACTGACTAGTATAAGTAGCCTGCACATCGCTGTGGCCTATTGGTAGGTTCAAACTTTATTCATTTAACATATTTTATTTTATTTTTATGAAATTTACACATAAAGCCTTACATTTTATATATTCTAAAGTATCAGTTATGTATTAGTATAAAAATTTAGAGGGATGCTTCTATGCACCTAAGGACCTATTTGTAAAATGAGCATATTTTCATTTTCAAAGTTTAAACAGTCGATCCGACCGTTCAAAATTATCTCCATATTAAAATGTACTTGGAGGTAAAATTTTACATTTTTTTGAATTTTTTTACTATTTATTAACTATTTTACAAAACTAGTCAAATTCAAACCATTGAATTTTGTACCCATCTTAATAAATAGTAAAAAAATTCAAAAAAATGTAAAATTTTACCTCCAAGTACATTTTAATATGGAGATAATGTTGAACGGTCAGATCGACTGTTTGAACTTTGAAAATAAAAATATGCTCATTTTACAAATAAGTCCTTAGGTGCATAGAAGAATTTGCCAAAAATTTATAGACAAATTATTCTATGGACATAATGACGTATTTGTAAAATGAGCATATTTTCATTTTGAAAGTTCAAACAGTCCATCCGACCGTTCAACATTATCTCCATATTAAAATGTACTTGGAGGTCAAATTTTACATTTTTTTGAATTTTTTTACTATTTATTAAGATGGGTACAAAATTCAATGGTCTTAATTTGACTAGTTTTGTAAAATACTTAATAAATAGTAAAAAAAATTCAAAAAAATGTAAAATTTGACCTCCAAGTACATTTTAATATGGAGATAATGTTGAACGGTCGGATCGACTGTTTGAACTTTGAAAATAAAAATATGTTCATATTACAAATAGGTCCTTATGTCCATAGAAGCATCCCTCTTTTGTTGAAGTGCTTTATTTTTCGTTAGAATATAATATGTTGCTATTACAAATAATGTCATTATACTTATCAAATAAGAATGAAAATTATGAGTTATTAAATTCATTGGCATTAAAAAAACATTCAGTCATATTTTATAAAAAATACTAATTTATTTTATTTAATGTTAAATTTGAAATATATCTATAAATTTGATCTTAAATTATATTTTATAACAATCCTCATATCTCATATATATATGTGAGTATTTAAATAAAACCTGCAATTGAACCGGTTGAATCACCGGTCCGATTAGTAAACCGTTAACCCAAATCTTTACCGGGTTAGTGTCCGGTCCAGTTCTAATAACATTGCTTTGAAGTAACACGTTTTTATTCCGTACAATACCATTTTGAACATAACTTCAAGCATCTCACTCACTGGCTGTGAAATGATAAAAAGTAGGAAGGTCAACAAAAAAAATTGTCGAAAAATAATTTTAATTTTTGTATAGCTTGAAACTACAATTAGCGAGAATGCGTTTTCAGATTGGTTGAACATTTTTTTGTGAGCATTGAAAATTTCACATTTTTTTATCTATTTTGTTATTTAATTTTAAAGTGCTTAAGAGTGTCGTTATAGTATTCTTCTTACTATAAAAAAAAATACTATCGGCATGATCTAAGTTCGGTGGCATATATTGTAATGGATTTTGGATACGATGCAGCTGGAATGTTGGATTCTGATTTATTTATTTGGGGCGCTTCGAATAAGTTTTGAAAAGGTTGAGTTAGGAAAGCTGCTAGATATTAAATTCGGATTGTTATTTGGCACAAACTCTATTTCTTTTTCTTTTTTTTCAAATTTTTGCAAGTATACCATATTTTATGTATTTTAATAAAAACGGACATATGTACTTGAAGATTGATCTCCAATTTTTTTTAAATTTCTATAATCAACCTTCATATTTATCAAGAAGAAATTAGGCACATGATGTTGGATTCAGCACAGGATGACAGGTTTTGTGGAAGTGTTTGAGAAGTTGGTAAAAAATATGAATTTTTTTCGGGTGGATTAACATATTTTTCATAAAAAAGTTGGGTTTTTGATGCTACATGATAAAGTTGCATTTTGGCTCTGTAAGCAATTATCCAAATTTTCATAATTGTGTAAATTATGGCACAATTGGTTGTTATTTGAGAAGAATTATATATTTGGGTTTGTTTCATGTAGGAATGCACCATTGACCCTAGAACTTTCAATAACTTGTTTCCCAAAATCATGTTTCATGACAAACTGATTCAACCTTGCTCTCATTCCCAATTAAGAGTTTCAATTAATCCAAATTATACCTGCGCTCTCGTTGAAGTCAAAAGTTCATTTTTCATGTGCATATATAAATATAGCATCAGGACATTCCAAACCTTATTTGAATATTACAAGTCATTTATGACAATTGTTAATATGTGATCAATTATTAACGATTGCGACACCAAATAAAAAAACAGTATATAGCCTGATATTTTGCCCCAAAATATTTATTAATATTAAAAAATATCAAATTTTAAAATCTACACCGTAGTCTGAGAAACTTCAAAATATGTCCAAACCACAAATTTTTTTGCGAAAATTCAGCCTAAAACCGCAAAATAATTTTGCGGTTTTGGAATTCCAAAACCGCTAAGTTTTAGGTTCTTTTATTATTTTTTAATTAAACAGAAATGTTATAATTTATTTATTTTTTGTATTGAAATATTAGAAATATATTATATATTTCTTTGAAAATAGATGAAATTCTATATAATTTGATTTATTACAAAGACTGCGGCAAATAACTCGGATCAACATTTTTCAGGCCGATTTTTTGCGGCTGTAAGAAAAATTAAAATATTTCTTTATGTGTTACTGAAAAAAAATAAAAATGTTTTGAATCTGAGCTATTGATCCCGGTTCAAAAGTCACTTCTAGGTAAATACAATAAATATCTCTGACAAAAAATTTATCTGAAAAACTTTTTCTCATAATTGTTTTGTTTTTTCAAAAATAGAATAATCCAAATATTTTCTATATTTATCTAGAAGTGACTTTTGAACAGGAATCAATAACTCAGATTCAAAATATTTTTATTTTTTTTCAATAACACACAGAAATATTTTAATTTTTCTTACAACCGCAAAAAATCCAGCCTGAAAAATGTTGATTCGGGTTATTTATCGCAGTCTTTCTAATAAATCAAATTATATAGTATTTCATCTATTTTCAAAGAAATATATAAAATATTTCTAATATTTCAATGAAAAAATAAATAAATTATAACATATTGAAATTGGGGTTTTAAAACCGTGAATTTAATTCACGGTTTTAGCCTAAAATCTAAAACCGTGAATTAAATTCACGATTTTAGCCTAGAACCGCAGTTTTAATTTCCGGTTTTACGAAACCGTAGATTTGTTCTGCTGTTTTGAGAGGACTAAAATCGTAAATTAATGCAATTTTGAGACCTAAACCATAAAATAAAACCGTAGCTTAGACATTTTTCGAAATCTTATCAAACAGGATGTAAAATTCAAAATTTATTATTTTTTTCGGATATTAACAAAAATTTCGGTATTTTGCCAATAAGGGACACTGTATATTTACATATAAAAAAACTAAGTTCATCTATAGACCCATATAACAGTGTCTATTGCCCGAGCAAAAACAAAATCCGAAAACTAAGTTCATCCATAGGGACACTGTATATTTACAGTTATGATTTCTGAATATAGGTTTTCAAGTCTTTCCCTTCAGTCTATATATGTCGTTCTCTACCATCCAACAAGACAGGAATCATCTCCTTTGTACCAACCAGTGTTGTAAATAACGGTATTCGGTCGTCGGACGGATAGGGTACCGATAAGTGATTAATCGGTATGCGGCCGACTAATCGGAATTATGCGGACAATTTAACGTTTTTATTAAATTTATGTATATATATCATAATTTATTAAAAATAATTTATTTAACTCATTAAACTTATCAAATAAACTTAATTTAACTTAGTTTTATTATTATAACATGACACTACGCTTATTTATTCTTAACACATAAGCATTTTACATGTTAAGTAACACATTTATTTAATGAAAAAATAAAATTGAGAATTAAGCATTTTCAAATACTAATAACATATTATTTGAAAGAAATTAAACATTCCAACATAAAATCATTAAAATTAGTTTATGATAACAACTTAATTACATAAATGAACACGTCGTACTAATCGAAAAAATTACATCAGTAAGTAAGAAAAATATATGGTATATAAATAATAGAAGAATTAATCAATTTCAAAGTAAGTAAGAAGAAAAAATATATATAAAAAATATTGAATGTATATCCAAGCACAAATAAAACTACAATATAAGATTTATAAACCTTATTATCACACTATATCACAGAAAAAAAAATGTGAAAATAAATATTTATTGGAATAAACGGGAATAAAACGGGAATAAACGGAAATAAACGGACGATTAAACGGTAAAACAGCCAATTAATCAGAAAAAAAACGGCCGATTAATCGTTTTCATCCGCTAACATGCCTCCGTTAAGAGTGTTCGTGACAGTTAGACCGCCGTTTCCGATTAATCGGCCGACCAGAGCGTTTTTTACAACACTGGTACCAACAAATATAATTCTGTCTAATAGTTTTATATTGCGTCAATCAACACTGATACCAAAAGAATATTTTAATAATAAATATAAATTAAATATAATTTTTTTTCATAAGAAAATTTTGTACCTTTTAACCTTTCTGGTCAATGGAGATCAAAAGCCCAGTATCTTTTGTCATAAGAAAATTTTAAAAGAGCGTTCGCTTTACCATAGTTATTTGCCAGACAAATTGTTTTAAAAAAATAAAATTTTAAAATAGAAAACTGAAATAATAGGTATGTTTGGGAAGCAAGACACGTCAACCGGTTATCAGACTCAAATTGGTGTGATGCTCCTTCCAAATTGTCCAATCGCTTTATGATGCCTGTGTGCCATATTTGTACATATCAAGTGCGTACTAATTATGAAATGAAACGGACGGTTTCGAGCAGGCATTCGACCGTTTTGAATCCGACGCTTGTCGGACGCGTCCCACTTCTGTATATTTAACGTTGTATTAAGAATTCTTAATTTTGGAACATTAAAATTTTGAGTTTCAGTGAAATATACATTATATATCAATATGTTATATAGAAACAATATACCGGATAGGTCAAATATCAAGAGTAGAACTAGGGTGTTCTTAAGCTTACCAAGTTCTTTTATGAGCTTAATTAAAAAATCTATTGAATTGGTTTCAAACGATGCATCCAAACCATTGAAACGATCTACTTCACGAGTGATGCGTTTACATGTCAAATTTATAAATTTTTAAACTAATTTAGTATAAAGTCAAGTGGTCAAAAAAAGATGGTTTATAAGTTAATTTTAATGTGTTCATTTTTCATCATTTTTTTACTGCTTGACTTTATATTAAATTATTCAAAAATTTAAAAACTTGACATGTAAACCCATCACTCGTGAAGTAGATTGGTTTTAACGGTTTAGATGCGTCGCTTGAAACCAATATGATGGGTTTTTGAGTTCAGCTCACAAAGAAGCTTGGTGAGCTTAAGAACACCCTAGTTCTACTCAAGTATCAATATGAAACAATATATCTATGGAGTCGTTCGGCAACAAGGGATTAAGAGTGAAGGATTAAGAGTTTAAGGAGCGCTAAGAAACTGATGTTCGGTTGTCTTAATCCGTGAGTGAAAACTAAAGAAGCTAAAGGAAGGAGGGTAGAGGTGCTTTAAGTTCTGAACAGAGGATTAAGATCCGGGCAAAATGAGACTAAAAAGGAGGTGAATAATGAGCAAAATAACAAGCAAAGTTAGGATGTTCATCAAACTCTATTTTTCTTTATAAAAATAACATAGAATAGATATATAATTTAGATATGTCATCATTATAGAGAGCAAAATAATGAGCAGAGTTAGGGTGTGCTGTGCTCATAGAATTTGGTGAGCATAACTCCAAAATTTATAATATTGACTTCAAATGGGATGGATTCAAACTGTTGAAACCGATTTACTTTACGAGTGATGCGTGTATATGTAAAATTTTGAAATTTTCGAATTCATTTAGTACAAAGTCAAGTGGTAAAAAATATGACTTTGTACATGCTCAAAAATGAAGTTTTACAAGTTATTTTAATGCATTCATTTTTCATCCATTTTTTACTGCTTGATTTTGTACTAAATGAATTCGAAAATTTTAAAATTTTGTATATACATGCATCACTCGTGTAGTAGATCGGTTTCAATGGTTTGAATTTGTATTGTTTGAAGTTATATTCGATAGATTTTAGAGTTATGCTCACCAAATCATTTGGTGAGCACAACACACTCTAGCTTTGCTACAAAATAATATTTCTCTTGTTAAATTTATTATGTCATTATAAAATATATATCTCGTTAACAAAATAGTAATCATCAACGCAATCATATTTTTAATAAAAATATCAGGAAAAATAATTCTTCTCTCTAAATATATATGATTCTAAAATAAATGAATATTTTCGAAAAATAAAAAAATGCGGATACATAAAATTATCCATATTTGCACAAACGAATATCTTAAAATTAAAACAATACATATATGGATAATTATCAATATCCCCATTCGTATTTACTTTTGTAAATTAAAACCGTATACGTATTCGCACAAATTATATCCATACCTACAAACTATTTGTATCCGAACTCAAAAAATTTGAATAAATATTCGAATACGAACGGATAATATCCAATCTATTTGCACCCTGAGCTGGAATCCCCTTTGTATGTAGCCAGTAGTTGTCATGACAAGTCACGTCTTCTTCATACTGGTCGACCAAACAACTCTAAAAAAAGCAAACTAGATTAATCTGAGTATCTAACCCATAAATTAAAAATAAAAAGGTTTTGGATATATATTTACATGAGAGGGTATAATATGTTGTGTATGCTTTGTATTTTTTGTATTATTGTTTTCAACGAATAACCTTGAAGTCTTACAAAAATCATTAGTGTCTCGTACTTTACACCGGCCCAAAAGAATTGCCACAAAGCACCAAAGAATGAAATTTTACATGAGATTTTGTTCGGCTTAAAAGACCTTCAATATCCAAATAATTAGCGCAGTTAGATTAACCGGTGATAAAATAAACAAAAAGTATCACATTTAATTTTGTAACAATGGATGGAACTAAAAGAAGTGTCAATTGAGAATCATGTTATTCGTCACACGAAATTTTGATTTTTCCATTTTTACGTTGCATCGTTTTTTTCTAAAAAAAATGTCTTCTTATATGTTTGAAATAATTGAGAATCACGTTAATAATATTTGTTGGAGATACCGTTCCTCTTATTGGAAATCACATATTTCAGCGTGTGAACTTGACTTGTTGCAATGCCAGATAATAAGAGGATGTTACAGTATAAAGAGGTATATATTTTTTTCCTTCTAATTTCTAGTGCACTTTGCTAGCTGGTTATCATATTGTGCGAAACATGTGTACTGAATTGGCTTGCTGTTATGTCAGGAAATCAGAGGATGTTTTAGGAATCGACTAACAGTCCCCCCATTCTGTCCCCTAAATGTCCCCCTGATTAACTGATGTGTAAAGTACAATGGGGACCACTAACTACATTAACAACTTGGGGGACCACTTATGATTGAAAAAAATTACAACTGGCGCACGTATGTATGGATACTTATGCGTGCAAGTATTACCATATAATATATTAAGTATTCATACCTAAGACATCAAGTATTAAAAAAAAAAAACTGGACATCAACTTTCTTTTCTCTCTAATTACACACTCATCTTTTACACGTTTTTAGAAGTGGTTTTTTTTTCTCCGTTTAATCTCGTCAATATTTCTGACGACCTGTGAGGAATTTTGCAAATCTAAAACTACGGACATCTTCTACGTAATTTTCTCTTTCAAATGAGATCCATGATGAAGTACTTTCGGATTCTTCGTCGTTCAAGTATTCATACCTCGGTGTGCAAGTATTCATAACTTGTCAAGTATTCATCTCTAATATGTCAAGTATTATTCTCTAAAATGCCGAGTATTCATACTTACTCAGTAAAGTGTGAATATTTATGTTGTTAAGTATTTATGAGAAACCCACAGACGTGCCTTGGGCATTAACTACCTGGGGGACAACAAACGTCGCTTGAAAGCGACCACGATAGGAACCACACGCAGAAAACCAAGGACAAGCGGATGCTTAATGACCATCTCAAGTGTCAGCGCTGTAATTGTTGTAAACGTTCATTTTTAAAATATCAAGTATTCATACTTACGCACTGAAGTGTGAATTTTTATGTTGTAAAATATTCTTGAAAAACCTCTAAATGTGCTCCGTGCATTTACTACTTGGGGGAACCACCACCGCACAATCACCAGTATGGTAGTTTTAGTAAAAATATTAATATCTAAAATATTAAGTATTCATACTTACGCATTGAAGTGTGAATTGTTATGGGGTAAAATAAATTAAATCAGTTAATCTATTTGGTGCTTGAATATATTGATAGGTACTGAATAAAGTATTCATACTTATAACTGAAGTATGAATTGTTTACATATGACACTTGTATTTCTAAGAAAATATATAACTTATCAAATATTCATACCTAAGATATCAAATATTTCTAAAAAAATATTAATATCTAAAATTTTAAGTATTCATACTTACGCATTGAAGTGTAAAGTGTGAATTGTTATATGTTAAAGTAACTTAAATCAATTAATTTGTTTGGTGCTTGAATATATTGATAGGTACCGAGAAAAGTATTCATACTTATAACTAATTTGTTTGGAGATTGATGGTATTAACATGTGAATTATTATGGTGTAAAATAACTTAAATCAGTTAATCTGTTTAGTAGTTGAATGTATTGATAGGTAGTGAAGAAAGTATTCGTACTTATAACTGAAGTATTAATTGTTTACATATGACACTTGTTAACGCTTGCCAATATTAATATCGATGCTTACAAGTATTCATACTTCATCATACAACATTAAATAGTACTAGTTCCAAGTATTTATAGCTAAATGATAATCCATCAAATGCAATACACAACTAATTAAGTACTATAAACATTTTAGCATAGAAGAAAAAAAACTAACCATGAAAGCACTGTACATTATTCAAATTAGAACCAAAATTATTCATAACAAATAATTGGTAACTCAATATGATTGACACAATAGAGGCTTGTACAATCACAAAATAACAAATAACAAAAAAAAATTAATATATGCCTTCAAATTCTATAAATCATATAAAACAAACCAACATTAAAAAATCTTAATACAAGCAAATCAAAATATATCTATGCTTGCAGAGTACAACCCTAGAGTGTTACATATGCGCATAAAACACGAGTACAGTAAAAACGAAAGATTCTTGATGCATCCTTCATTTTCTAGCAATTTCACTTGTGCCTATAAACATCTCACTTAGACCAAACCTCTACAATTTACTCAAACACTTTGAAAAGTTTTTTCATCTCATACCAAAACCAAACCAGTCACAAGAAGGCAAGTGTCATTCGTAAGTTCAGTCATGGATTATGGTTACTGGTACTAACACCTACTAGTAAGAAAGGGGTTATTCCACATTACTGTACCATGTACCAGGAAAAACCGCATGCATGAAGAATCCACTAGAAAATCACGCAAGTGCAACTCCAAAGAATGAAATATGCCAATCTGAACCATGGAAAAAACTACAAATAGAAAAAGAAAATTATTTTTTCAGCTCCAACAAGCATATAAGATACATAAATTACTATTCATAAGTGAGCCCCTCTTTATTTTTTTCTTTATATTTTTATCCTTGTCGATCCTTGTCAATCCTCTTCTCATTTGAACATGAACTGTCACCATAAGATAACAAGAATTTGTAGCTTTTTCTACTGAACTGTCACCATCAGTTAGGTCTGATACCAGTTTGCAAAAACTCAGAAATTAACTCAGAAATAGTAGTTAGATGCTTCAATTAACTCGTTAGATATTACGAAACTCAGAAATTGTTGATAGTAAAGTCAATCTGTACATATTTCTATGGAAAGAGAATTGTTGAGAGAAGTACGAACCACTGCATACTTGATAGCTCGTTGAGGCATTTTAACAAACATCTTATATACGTGAAGCAATTGGAGCAAAAAGGATAAAATAATTTTATTAATAACAATGTCCTCTGTGCTCTCGTAAGGTCCTCTGTGCTCTGTCCTCCAACTTGTCCTATGTGCTCACGCAAGGTCACTCTGTTGTGGACATCGCCTCATTGGCAGTCTCCTCCCATGGTGAAGTTTTCTGAATCATGAAATCTTGAGATTTGTCTTCTTTACCACGGAGCTTCTCCACCTCCAATTTGATCCGGGTTGTACTTATTCCACCCTCCATCGCCGATCTGAGAGTCCTCAATCAGACCGAGGATAATCTGGTCAATTGCGAGATGAGAATAGCTGCGTTATTTCTACGACAACTGAGCTTGATGGATCACTTTAATGAGAGATGTGCAGGTGGGAACTTGAGAAGGTGACTCCGGTGTGTCGGAAACAAAGAAGGGGACAGGGCGACGATCAATCTCTTCTTGTTCTGTAGATCTCTCAACTGTGGCTCTTTCAGCCGATGCCATGGCAATGGTGCTCTAGTCGTTGGTCTTCTCGTCTTCTCTCGATCTAGTCGGGCGCTCGATGCAGCGGGCTGTTGCAAGGCAGAGGCAATTGATGTGATGGGGTGATAACGGTTACAACCGTTTCCAGTTACACAATAGTCAAAGCAATAGGTTTAGTCAAATCTTGTAACAGACGCTAGCTAGCATAACAGTTTCTAGTTAACATTGCTCTCTGATGTATTTTCTATATATACTCCATTGTACTGAGACAAAGATCAATCAATAAGAAAGATTCATTGTATCTCTTATTCTTTCCATTATTCTTCTCAATTACTACTGAAACATGGTATCAGAGCATTGATCCTCTCTTCTCTCTCTAATGGCGACTCCACCAGAGTCCGATACCTCTGTCTCCACCCCACCTATCTCTACCCCTCCTGTGATTCACATCACTCTGGTTGTTTCTACCAAGTTAGATCGCACTAACTTCCTTGCTTGGCGATCTCAGATCGAGCCTATCATTGATGGCTACGGTCTCACTCGGCATCTTGATGGATCTGTCTCCATTCCAGATCAGCAAATCAAGATCGGTGATCAGTCTTTACCCAACCCTGCTTACTCTTCTTGGTGAATGCAAGATCTCTTTCTCCTCGGGTGGCTTCGTTCGACCATCTCCAGCTCCGTTCTTACTCAATACGTTGCTTGTCAGACAGCCGCTTCTCTCTGGACATCTCTTCACAGTGTTTACTCGGCCATATCTTCTGCCAGAATAATGGAACTCCGACGACTTCTTCAAACAACCGTTCGCGGAGGCCTTAGTTGCAACGAATACTTTGAGAAGATGCGGGAAATTGCGGACCAGCTCACAGCCATTGGAGAGCCTGTGCCAGATTCGGATTTGATCCGATATGTTCTTAACGGGTTGGGACCCGACTTCAATTCTTTCATTGTTGCTATCACGACTCGGTCAGATCCACTATCCCTTGCCGATCTTCACGGCTTTCTCCTCACTCACGAGTCCCTGTTGTTGTCTCAGCATCAAGCACCATTACCGACTTCGGATCCTGTTGCTATGTATGCTACATCAGGCAGAGGAAGGGGGCGTGGTTCTAACAGAGGAAGATATGGGCCGAATGCAAATAAAGGCAGAGGAGGCCCAGGAAGAGGTCCAGCTGGAAGGGGCTATTCTTCAAATCAAGGCAGCAGCCCATCCACTACAAACAATTCAAATCAAGTTCCAGCCGCAGACCTTCCCACATGCCAGATATGCACAAAAAGGGGTCACAGTGCAATTTTGTGCTGGTATAGGTCTGATTTTGAGCTCTATCCGACCCCTCCAGCTCCAGCTCCTCCTCAGTATCAAGCCTTCCTCAATACCACCTCCTCTAACCCCAAGGAAGAATGGTTTCTTGACTCGGGAGCTACACACCATGTGACATCCGACATCAATGCCCTCTCTTCTTACTCTCTTTATATTGGGCATGATAGGCTTCAAGTAGGTAATGGCTCTAACTTGCCTATTTGTCACATTGGTCGGTGTACCCTTCCAATTAATGGTGGTTCATTACATCTCATCGATGTCCTACATGTACCTTCTATCACAAAAAATCTCATTAGTATCTCAAAATTCACTCGTGATAATGATGTACTAATGGAATTTAATTCTTCCTCTTGTGTGATTAAGGACCGCCACACCATGACAACGCTTCTTCAAGCTCCTCTAAATAATGGTCTCTATCATTTTCCTTCTTCACCTCGGGTTTTCATTGGAGAGCGTGCCTCGGCCGATTTATGGCATGCGAGGTTGGGGCATCCGTCATCTTCCGTAACCCGCTCCATTATCAATGCCAATAAACTTCCCCTTTTTTCTAGCATGTTAAATAATTGTGAGCATTGTCACAAAGCTAAGGCTCATGTACTACCCTTTACACTTTCTTCTTCTAGTGTTTCTTCTCCTTTAGAGGTTATTCACACCGATTTGTGGGGTCCTTCACCCGTTGTAACACGAAATGGTTATAGATATTATGTGCATTTTATAGATGAGTATTCTCGTTTTTCGTGGATCTATTTTCTTCACTCCAATGATGAGGTGGTGCCTATTTTCTCAAAGTTTAAGGCACTTGTGGAGAATTTATTTACCACCTCGATCAAGACTCTCCAATCTGATGGTGGCACCGAGTTCAAACCGATCACTAGACTCTACCCTCATATTGTTCATCAAACCTCGTGCCCCCACACTCCCCAACAAAACGGGATTGCCGAACGGAAGCATCGGCACATTGTGGAATTAAGCCTTGCTATCATATCTCATGCTTCATTACCACTTGATTTATGGGATCATGTGTTTCAAAGTGTGGTATTTTTAATAAACCGCCTTCCCTCTTCTTCTTCTCTAACCTCTCCTTATCATACACTCTTTCACCGCCTACCCGATTATAAATTTTTCCGGGTCATTGGTTGCTTATGCTTTCCTTTGATTCGCCCTTACAACTCCCATAAATTGCAATTTCGATCTCTTGCATGTGTCTTTTTAGGGTATTGCCAAACCCAAAAGGGCTACAAATGTCTTCATATCCCTACAAATAAAATCTATGTGAGTAGAAGTGTAAGATTTGATGAGAGTAATTTTCCCTTTACTGCTCTTCAATCCTCTCGGCCTCCAGTTTTAGAAAATTTCTATTCACTGCCCGCTCCTCTGGTGCCTTGCTCTACCTTCCCTCAGCCCAGCAGGCCTTCATCCAGAGCTCATAGCCCTGCCGACCTCTCTATTGGGCCCTCTCAATACTCGCCACAGCACCAGCAGCCTCCACAGGCCCCGATCCAGCAGCCTCAACAAGCAACGATCCAGCAGCCTCAACAGGCCTTGATCCAGCTGCCTCAACAGGCCCCGCCACCTTTCTCTCCTGCGCAGCCCGTTAACAACTCTATACCATCTCCATCTTCTCGGCCCAATTCGGTTCCCCTACCTTCTCTTCTTGGGCCTCATCCGCAAGCCCCTTCTCTTATACAGCCCGATTCTCAACAGGCCTTTCCCACTACACCTGCTGCCGAACCACCTCTCTCTGGTACCGAACCTTTATCCACTAATCTTCATCCTATGCAGACTCGCCTTAAAACCAAGTCAAACCGGCCTAAGCTCTTCCCTGATCATATCACGTATCTTGCCACTAAGCATCCTTTACCACCTCTTGCAACAACAGAACCTACTTGTTTCACAGAGGCTTCAAAAATTCCAGAATGGAGGAATGCAATGGCTGCCGAACTTAGTGCTTTGGCACAAAACAATACTTGGGATCTTGTTCCGTTACCATCCACTCGTCACATCATTGGTTGTAAGTGGATTTACAAGGTTAAAAAGAAATCCGATGGTTCTATTGAACGGTTCAAAGCTAGGCTTGTTGCAAAAGGATACACACAAGAAGAAGGTATTGACTACCATGAGACATTTAGTCCCGTGGTTCGTCCGACAACTATTCGATTGGTGCTCTCCTTGGCCGTCACACAAAACTGGACCATTCGCCAACTAGATGTCAACAACGCCTTTCTCCATGGTGATCTCGACGAATGTGTTTACATGGCTCAACCACCGGGCTTCACCAATCCTCAACATCCTACACATGTTTGTCGTCTCAAAAAGGCGTTGTATGGTCTCAAACAAGCGCCTCGAGCTTGGTTTCACAAACTTGCTTCCGCTCTCTCTCATCTCGGGTTTGAATCTTCTAAATCCGATCCCTCTCTTTTTATCTCTTCCACTTCTTCTTCTATCACCTTGGTTCTTGTGTATGTTGATGATATCATCATCACGGGATCCCTCTCCAAGAATGTTACATCTCTCATCTCTTCTCTAGCCTCTCAATTTGCTCTCAAGGACCTTGGTCCTTTGCACTATTTCTTGGGGATTCAAGTTACACCGACTTCTCATGGCATTCATCTAGCTCAACCAACCTATATTCATAACCTTCTTCTTCGAGCCAAGATGGATGGAGCTAAGCCTTGCGCTTCTCCAATTACACCTC
Organism: Carex littledalei; assembly: GCA_011114355.1. Lineage (NCBI taxonomy): Eukaryota > Viridiplantae > Streptophyta > Magnoliopsida > Poales > Cyperaceae > Carex > Carex littledalei. The sequence continues at coordinate 7,091,357 of CM022081.1, forward strand.
ATGCCTCTCTCTCCAAACATGGTGGCACTCCCTTTGCCGATCCATATCTCTATAGAAGTGTGGTTGGAGCTCTTCAATACGCTACGATTACTCGCCCCGATGTGGCCTTTGCCGTTAACAAAGCTTCCCAATTTATGCAATCACCAACCGAGGAACATTGGGAGGTTGTCAAACGTGTCTTGCGGTATCTTAAAGGTACCCTTCACCATGGCATCACTATAACCCGAAAATCATCTCTTCAATTACATGCTTACACCGATTCCGATTGGGCCGGATGCCCGGATGATCGCCGTTCTACATCGGGATTTTGTGTGTTTTTAGGGTCCAACCTTCTTTCTTGGAGTTCTAAAAAGCAACACACGGTAGCTCGATCGAGTACCGAAGCGGAGTACCGTAGCATGGCCGTTGCATGCACGGAATTGATGTGGATTCAACATCTTCTTCATGAACTTCGAGTTCCTTCCGCTTCGTCACCGGTTTTGTGGTGTGACAATCTCGGGGCTACGTTCCTTGCCTCCAATCCAGCTTTTCATGCCCGCACGAAACACATTGAGCTGGACTTTCATTTTGTTCGTGAGCAGGTGCTTTCTAAGAATCTCACTGTGCAGTTTATCTGCTCAAAAGACCAGCTGGCCGACATGTTTACCAAAGCCTTACCTGCTCCTAGGCTTCACACTCTTCGGTCCAAGCTTCACATCTGTTCACCTGATGCTCTGCTTGAGGGGGGGGTGATAACGGTTACAACCGTTTCCAGTTACACAATAGTCAAAGCAATAGGTTTAGTCAAATCTAGTAACAGACGCTAGCTAGCATAACAGTTTCTAGTTAACATTGCTCTCTGATGTATTTTCTATATATACTCCATTGTACTGAGACAAAGATCAATCAATAAGAAAGATTCATTGTATCTCTTATTCTTTCCATTATTCTTCTCAATTACTACTGAAACATGGGGATCGCTGATCAGGCAACTTGAGTTGGAGAATAGAGGAAACAAGAGAGTAGATCTAGAGAAATATTTTAATAAGGTGCTTTATTTCGGATAGAGGAAATAATTGATTTAGAAAGGTTGCAGATATGGTAGAGAGGTGCCTCCCAAATAAAGCAACTTTTAAACTTTGACAGTTAGCGGGGGACATTTAGGGGACTAATAGGCGGGGGACCAAATCTTTACTCGATGTTTTATTCTATAGATGTACATGTTGGTTTTAATTCGGGTGAACATTGATATATTGTTATCATGTTGTGAAATTTCTAATTGTCTGACTCGATACAAACAGAACATATTGCGTACTCTTATTAATTGACCAGCTCAACAACGGATGCACTGCTTACAAAACTTTAGAAGGTCCGCGTGAAAATAAAAATTAACAAGGAAAATGTATTTCTCTAATTTGTCAAATATATCACATCTTGCCTTTAGATCGTGATGATGGGTGGCCATGAATCAGATCTATCATAATACGTTTTCTAATCAGCTTTACAACCGATAACAGTGGCGACTATAGCACCTCTCGGTAGATTGAGCACAAAAAGATCGCTTGGATAAATTATGCCTTGTCAATGGTAATGATAATTAGAATTAGAACCCTAAATTACTTGAATTTTTATTATGTTGATTGTTTTTATATAGTACCCGATTAACTAATGAGTTTGAACCCATTAAGCTATTTAAACTCGATTTTTGCTTCTCGATAGAAATTCTGCATCCGCCCCCCTATAAATGCCACTATACCCGTAGAGCACTACAAGTAGATATATTGAAATTCTAAATATGCACAAGCTACTGAAATTTCTTGCAGACAGAAAGATTACAAAAAGACAAGAATATATATGAAAGAAAAGATAGAGGCAAAAAAATATCCATGTGGCTGCAAACATATATAGAACAACAAATAACAACTACGGAATTGCGTGGTTATGTTGGCCCTTGTAAGTGATGATGCACATAGAAGGGTCGTTTGCATCCCGATCAATATGCTTTTTGGCAAAGCAACCAATTTCACTGCACTTGTAATAGTGCCTGAGAATGGAGACAAATATTTAGTTTAGAAGTATAATTTATATAAATTTTAGGTGGATTGAAAAACAACAGGTGAGCAATATTTTCTAAAAAAGAAATGGTTGTTATAAAAGAAGCATTTTCAGAAGTTCTGGCAGTATATATTAAAATTCCAGTGTTATGGTTAAGAATATAGCCTGTCCCCATAATAGAAGTTTAAATTACAAAGAAAAAGTAATAATCATAACAACTTCTAACCAGTAAGGATACTCAGTAAAGAATTGGCAATTTATAAACTCTCTAATTTTGTGGAATCCAAGACAGTACAGACAGAAATGCATCATCTTCAAATATTGTTCCTTTGTTTTACAACAGAATTCAAGAAGTCAGCATTTACTGGGACAGTGCAACAGTGCTCTATCAGTGTCAGACTAAAGCTCATCACCTGAATAAATCATGAGAATTTGAAAGAGAAAACCCACACACAAAAAGGCTCCCTTAAAAAATGTATCATATGTCAAACCAAGCCTATACTAGACAATAACAAGTGATGGAAGCTTAGACAAGACCCAAAGATATCAGACTGACAGTCTTTTTGCTGTAATATCATAAAATGGGTGAAAGGCAGGGATTTTAAAATTTTGAAATCCAACAAAAGCTATTGATGTACTGATGCAGTTCAGAATTTGCTTTGTAAATAAAATGGGTGGTTTTTGTATATGCTAAGGGGGCTCTACATGATAGGTGTTTTTTGGGTTTGTTTAGCTTTTACGTAAATATGTGAAGTTTATAGAGAGTTCTGTATCAGTAAAATGAAACATGTGGCAATTGCTGCTTATCTTATTTTAAAAAAAAGAAACAAAACGATGATAGGGTTTTTTTTTGGGTTTGTTTAGCTTTTATGTAAATATGTGAAGTTTATAGAGATAGTTCTGTATCAGTAAAATGAAACATGTGGCAGTTGCTGCTTATCTTATTTTCAAAAAACAGAAACCAAAAGAAAAAAAAAAATGCTAACCGGTGATAAGGAAGACCCATTATCCTCATGTTACCACTCCTACGCCAAGTGTATGGATCAGCATTTTTTGAGTTCTTGGCCAGGACTTGTATTGTTGCAACTTCCCCAGAGATCCTATTTTTTGATCTGAAAATAGCTCAATGAAAAAAGATCATTAATCAGGAAGTGCCTTTCCTCTTCTACTATTTGATTTTGTTGGTACCTGATAGTAGAGTACACTAGTAACAGCCCTGTTTGGTCTAGCAACCATAATAAAGTTATCACCATGCCTTTACATACTAGCATAAACACTAGGCAGTATTGATTACATAGATGAGTGAAAACAATGGCAACTGCAAAAACAAGATTGTAATAAGGAGTAAAAGACGTCTGGTAAGATCAAGCGCCCATTTTCAAAATGTGGCCCAGCCCAGCCCATTGACAACCCTACTTGTAATTCTACTGTTTGCTCAACTTCATCCAAAAGAGCCTCTTGATTAGCCCAATAAGGTACTTCATAGTTCATATTACAGAATACAGGTGGTATTTAAAGTTCATTTCACCTAACAACAAGACATCTAGTCAGATCAGGCACCCATTCAAATTGCATATTAGAGAATAAATTTAGATCACCAGCAATTTTCACTTCTTCTGATGGCTATAGAAAATTAGGATACACAAGGCTTGTTGTAACAGCCAAGAGAAGTGATAAGCAATGTATGAAGCAAAACATGTGTGAAATAAAACTCCCCGATGAAACACCTTTTGTTACGCAGGACATAAAAAATAAAGAGCTTAGCAGAGAATTACTGAGGTAGACTTTGTTCTTTGACATCCTTGTTGGCACCTTCCTCTCCTACAGAGGATTGTAAATTACTTCTTTCATCATATCTCCATCTGTTAAAAGAATTAGAATTTACCCCAATAAAAAAGGAGGATTGGGATTTTAAAAAGGGCATCAAGTTATCAACACGGTCTCCAACATCACTTTACATTTTGGAAGGGACCACTTGATAATGGATTATTAACAATCTTGACAATTTTCTTCAGATCAAACCACATAGGGTTGAAAATATTAAAAAACAAACTTTGGATATATTGTTGGACTTGGACATATAGATAGGCTACCAATCATATTTCATGCAATCTGAGTATCATTTGACAATGCATCAAGGATCGTTAATTTAAGACCATATTTGATGAACATTATTTTTATAGGCATGATATATGCACCATCCATATCTAATGCCTACAAGGCTACAATTTTAGATTTCAAACTTAAAAATTTATTTCGACAATTGTCAAGATAATCCACTGTCAAGTAATCCTTCCCTTAACATGTTGTTATAGTTAATATAAATACTAAAGGTTCAAAAAGCCAATAAGAGATAGTGTTTCTTTCTCCCACAAAGCAGAGACCTTTTTTGGCAAATACTAAAAAGACTAGAGGCCATTTTTGCAATTTCTGGAAAATTCACCATTAGAGCTTTCATCTCTTGGTTGAAAATAATAAAAGGTAGAATACAAACTGGCAATGAGGGGAGCGCTTGATGCTCACATGGCCTGTATTACTCCCTGGACAGCTCTCATCATTTTTCGAGCTTATTGAAGAGACGAGCACTGTTTTCTTTCTTTTCTTAGCTTTCGACTTCCTACATTACACAAACAAGTTTATTCACACAGCACATCTGTTATTGCTATGTCAGTGTTCTTATTAAGTAATTAGTAAACAAACTTTGACTGAATGTTTGATACTACACACCTTTCATAGTTGGGTACAGTACTTTGGCAACCTTATTTACTGATATCTTGGCATTATAGGGCTCTATTTAGCAAGTAATCAGTTAAATTAGAAAAGAGAATGAAAAAGATGAAAAGTATAAATTTGTTTAATTGACACCAAAATGTACTGGAATAAATACTGTCAATCATTACAAAAAATTTTAGAACTTACTGTTCTAGTTCATCCTTGTGCACTTTTCCCATGGTTTTTAGGGAAAGCAAAGCAGATACAATTGACATAAGCTCATTTTCCTTTCCTTCTCTAACATTACTCTCCTCCTTCACCTTCAATGTCTTATTATTTTTCGATGCCGCAACACAATTCGACTGTGAGATCGAGTTGTCAATTTTACCCTTCACCAGAGAATCTGCTTCGACCATCATGATATATAGGGAATAATCCCGAGTAAAACTCAAAAGGCACAATCAGATCCTTAGAATTGACAGCATCCCTGAAATAGTCATATCCAATGGCAACGATAACATATTTTCTGAGAGAGAGAGAAGGAGCTAATCCATTGATGCTACCATGGATTGGAGAATCTATCGGCAGCACACGGAGCCGACTATAGCGCGATTTTGCAAACCGACTGGATGGGTTTGGTTTTACGCGAAAGAACGATCGAATCGGAAGAGATTCACTTTGCGATTTCCGCCGATTCTTCCTCCTATTCCTAGTCTATTTGCGATTGATGTGCCTTCAGTGATACTTTTTTACTGACTCTTCAGAGTTTGCTGCGGCTCATGATCGGGAGAAATGGGAATTCTTAACAGGTAACTCAAATTTTGAGTTTAGATCCGGACTGTCAAATCTATTTTGGCACGAATATTAAAGGAGTCTGTGCATTCCACCTCCGGATTGGCACGGATCCTGATCGTACAGTTCGGATCTAAATAAAAAATTTCAGGTACTTTAGGTATCCGGACTAGAGAATTGGGGTTAAGCGGAAAGTATGTTTCGTTAATTAAAAGTAGTAAAGAAGGCAATTTTATCGGCCAGTATGTTTAGAGATTTATTGGACCAGTAATACAAATTATAATAATTTATTTAATTAGTTTTTGTCTGAGAACAATTGATCCGAGCTTCTTCATCATTTTCATTTGAGACTTATTGGGGGTAGCGGAAAGTATGTTTCGTTAATTAAAGTAGTAAAGAAGGCAATTTTCTCGGCCCGTGTGTTTAGAGATTTATTGGGCCAGTAATACAAATTGTAATAATTTATTTAATTATGTATTTTATCTGAGAACAATTGATCCACCTTGTCATGGTTAGAACAATTATATTTTGTCATTCATCATTTTCGGTTGAGCCACCTCGTCCTTTTTTTTTTCTTCTTTTTTGGGATAATTGTTGTCGTACTAATAAAAAAAACTTCTAAATATTTAATTTTCTTGATAAAACTTGAAAAAGAGTACTTATTTTCTCACTAGAAACAAATATCTTTTCTTATTTTTCCTTTCTTTAATTAAATTTAAAAAAATTATTTAATTGATTAGAACCCTGTTTTAAACTTTTAATCTTTAAACTTCTATTTAGTTTAAACTTGTAAATTGCTTGCTCAGTTTTCCATCAATACAAATTCAGTAGCTATATTTGCCAATGTTCTAAATAGCGCGCTATAGCGTTTTCGGATAAAAAAAGCTATGACGCTATGGCCATATAGCACCGCTATGGCCATAGCGCCGTTTTTTCAGCCGTTCCGCTATAACGCGATAAACGCTATTTAAACCTTTGATATTTGCACATTAGCATTCAACATTTGATTGAATGTGTTAATTTGAAGACACAGATAAATTAATCATTTTATCTTAAAATAAAAGATTAATAATAAGCTCAAAAGAAAAGTTTAAAATTAGATTAAAGAAAGAGAAAAATGAGAAATATTATTTGTTTTTAGTGGGAAAATATGAAATTTTTAAGTTTTAATGGGGAGATTGGATATTTAGAAGCTTTTGATGGGTATGGCAACAATTATCTCAATTTAAATGGAAAAAAAATGAAATTTCAATATTTTAATGAAAAATAGACAATTTAGAATATTTGAGTGGTACCATCAATTCTCCCATTATATAAATGAAAATACTAAAACATTAGAAACATACCGATGGATGAGTATTTTCATTGTATATGTTTTTCCTTTTTTGTTGAAACTACCCAATTTCTTTTATTCTTTATGCTCAGTGTGTCTAAATTGAAATAAGAGATTACTATTAGTTCCCATTCAGCTCATCTATAAACAACTATACTTGAAACTGTTTCATGAGACAAATATTTCATTAATATAATCATGTAGGCTTAGAATATATAATAATATTATTCTACTGATTGGAATGCATCGGCCAATTATTAATAAATTTGATTGCTGGCAACTATATATATGCAGATTAAGGCATAGTGCCACTATGTAAATATATAAATTGCTGAAAAATATCATAAAATTTCCAATTCCGCTTTGATACAAACTATATTAGTTACAAATTAGTATGTGACACAGTGACAATATAACTTTAGGATTGCATCCTTAGAAATATTAAAAATTACAAAATCTGATTTCAATTGTTTTTTACTTAATCAGTTTTTTATTATTCATTTTAATTTTTCATATACTAATTAATCTCATTTAATTAATTGTACTTATAGATTTCTATGTTAGTATTATTATACTTTTCACTGAAATTAGTAAAAATGATTGTCCGACAAAGTCTGATGGTATATATATATAAACTGGTAACTGGCAACAACAAAACAAGAATAGTTGGAAGTAGCTAGAGGTTCTCTTACTTCAAGGCATTGAGCTGATAACATGGCAAATGTAGGTCTTGGCAGCAATTCTTTGCTTCAAAAAGAAATGGCAAAACCGCAAAACAATAGAACAGAACCAGATGGAGCTTCAAATTTGCTTTGTTGTTTCTTCGGAAACTTGCAGCCAATAAATTAAGAAACTGCTAGCATACCAAAATCAAATATTAAGCCAAGGTAAATCACACAAAAATTAAACGCCATCATTTTTTTTTCTGGAAATTAAAATAAACATCAGCTTTGGATAACATATTAAAGAAAGCACACACTGAACGCAACAAATTAAGTTCACTCTTTATTATTCAAATTGAGGAAGTACATGTGCAAATCACATGACTTGCTAACAGGATACAATCACTCTCTTTCACAATTTAATTAGGACTTGCATCAACATTCCTAGGATTAAAGATAGCCATCTCCTCCCTTCTACTATTCTTGAGTCTCCTTGCTTGTTCTATGGTAATACGATAAGAAGCTCTCAGCACATCCAAAGGTAATGCACGGAAAGTAGATGTCTTCCCGACAAGGTTATTAACCATGGCATTTTGGTTGGTTTTGAAAGAGACCCATTCAAACTGCTGCTGTTGGTCAGCCCTTTTAAGCACAACATAGTTTTGAGGGATCAACAACAATTGTTTGCTATGGAGTTGGCCGTCGAACACTGTTTTTCCTTGGTGGTTGACTATCTGGACCCTTCCGCGTCCTCCTGTTACATACATCAAGCTATGTGCATTGATGTTCCAAAAAGGAGTAAGCACGGCATTCTGCAAAGAAAGAAGAAAATAATTGATACAAATTAATATGCATTTGCTTATATATTTGTTTCTTTTTGGATAGCATTAAGTACTTCAATATAAATATATAACGCTCACCCTTTGAAGAACCACCCGGGTAGCGCTCATTTGAACATTGTTTAGAATAGGAAGTTTTTGGCTGTTTAGTTTTGTGATTCTTCCACCTTGTGGGTTGAAGATATCGGCACGATTTGGATCGTTGATATTTTGTCGAATTTTCATTGTGCAGAAGTTTTCATCTAGACCGTTGGAAATGGAATAGTTACTTCCCGGTCCGAACCTCTCGCCTTGATACCTCTCTCCCTCAAACTCTTCTCCCTGCTGACGCTGTTGTTGTTCCTCTGGGCTCCTAAAAGGTCTGAGCAATTGAAGTCCACGTTCTACTCGAACTATTTCACCTCTTTGATCATCTTGGCTCTGAAGTCTTCTGGCCAACTCTGGATTTATGCCAAAAGCTTCAGCTAATAGCTGGGTATCGAAACCGTTGAGGATATTATTTCCTGATACTTGTTGTCCCAATTCATGAGACTGCTGGCCACTTTGGTGCCTTCCGGCCAGGAAGAACTCCTAGAAGCAATTTCAAAAAGAAAAGGTCGGTGCCATTGAGTTTTATTATAGGAAGAAAATTTGATAAAAAAATATTAGTATTTAAAGAAAGTACTGTCATTTAAGTTGTTGCTTTAAATTTTAAAAACTTATATAATTACCCTGCGTCTGGGCTCAAGCTGGTTCGCACTGTTGCTTGTGTCAAAAACCTGAACAAGCACTAGAGGGATATCACCGTCATTGTAGCACCAGTGAGTGACACCAGCTGGCACTGCAATTACATCTCCTTCACGGAAGCGGTGAACCTTCTGGTGCTCGTCCCTTGTCAATTGCGCCTGACTGATGCCTTCCTGTTGGAGCTGTTCCGATTGTTGGAGTTGCTCAGATTGTTGGAAAGACTGATATGTTTCCGGACAACCAGGAAAAATGAACCCCGTCAAGCCTCGTCCTGTAAAAGAAAAATATAAGTTTCTAATTTGAATTTTGAAGATACCAATGCTTAAAGTTTAATTTTTAGGAGACCTTGCACTATGTAGAAGAGAGACGGAGCATTGGAGAAGCTAGGCAACAGAAGGCCTCTTGGATCGATCGTACGACGGAGTGCAGATACGCCAGCGCACCGGAGTTGTTCATTGTTCTCCTCGTAGAATTCAGTGAGACCAGCTTGAGACTGCACACGCCTAGATGGATTAAGTGCAGCAAGATTATCGAATCGACATGCCCTCTGACCTGCCCCAGAGCCAAATCCACGCGAGCTCTGCCATGGGCTCTGGCCACTAAAACCAAACTGTGCTACACACCCATGAAATAAGACCAAGATGCAAAGAGAAACGGAGAGAGAATAAAGAGTTGCCATTGTTAAACTCCCAAGTTAATTGAACTACTGGAATTGAGTGTTGTGTGAAGAGATGGGTGAGATCTACCAAGTATTTATAGGTGAACAAGAGCAGATGTATAGGTTTGGATAAACATGAAGACGTTGGTGATGTTTGCATAAAAGTATTAGATATGTGTGATGGATGAAATTTGGTAGTAAAAAGGAATGTGTTTTTGGAGTTATACACGATGGTTGGTGAAGTATGGACAAATAAAATTTGTAGAAACTTGAATAATAATAATTGACAAAACCATGTCGCCGCGCGCAGTGTTATTTCTTAATTACCAGAAGGATTTGTAATTTTGTAGAGATCGATGCAGAACAAGACAGCCAACTGTTTACAAAAAAAAGGAAGAAGATAAGTGGATTTGAAGATATATATATATACAAAAGAGTTGGTAATAAATGGACAGAGAAATTTTGTCAGTATGTGTAGAGGTAAGAACTAACCCACAACTAACATGAAAACTGCGCCTAGTTTTCTTTAGAATTTTATCAAAAAACAAAATAATTTAGAAATATACAAGACAGTGTTTCTTGGATGAATCAAATTGGGTTTGCAGAAAGCGTTAATTGTAGGCGAATAACAAAAAATATTGTGGACATTATGGAAATATATATAGGTAAGTTAATATGTTTAGCAAATTTGAAAAATATAAAAACTTATAATCACAACTAAGTTACTTAACCAAACGAAAATAGTTTTTTTTTTATAAGAAATTAATTAAAGGCCCTAAGTTGATATTTAGCAAATTTACCAGGCAATTATGTTGTATTAAACTATTTAAAAATAAACGTCAAAAAAAATGAATACTGGAAGTTTATTCCATTATATATCCTCCAGGTAGCTTCTCCTAAAAAGAAACGACCCCAAATGTAGTAGGCCATTTGATATGAACAGGCCCATCTAATTACTTGGGCTTTAACGCAACTTGCGTTATATCTATCGTTTGCTTGTAGCCCATGGGCTCAGTCTCTCGGACGAACGTCCATATCCAACCCGGATCCGGTTTATTGTAGTACCATTTCACGGATTGAAATTGAACTAGATGCCTTGTTGCGGCTACGCCGCAACCGTTTCCTTTGTGTATGCTGACGTACATATTTTATACTGAAAATGTTTGTATATGTTACAAATTGTGCAGAAGCATTAAATATTTCTTGAATTTGTATCCAAAGGTATATGTTACAAATTATGCTAGACAGGTAAATACTTGTTGAATTTGTATGTACCAGGCGGTACCGTATCCAAAGGTAGCTCCAGTGGTTTGTAAGAAAGGAGCATATATAAAGGTTAAAGGAGCTCTTGCTTGTATAGAAGTATATATAAAGGTTTATTAGAGAGCAAATAAATATTTGTAAAGGTTTATTACACCACAAACTTATATGGTAAGCAGCTAATTTTCCAAATAAATATAAGTGCCAGTAATTTTTATAGTCATTAATATTGGAAAATGTAAATAAGAGTTATTATACAAAACAAAAATTGTAAAAACATGTCACATATTTTACATGAGAATGTAAGTAAGAGTTATCATACAAAACAAAAATTGCCACAAACATGTCATATATTTTACATGTACTGCCAATAGTAGGTAACTATATTAGTTATGTAAACATTAGTTCATTACAAAATGATTAGCAAAATGGCAGTAACAGTTGGGCAATATGATATAACACAATGCTTATGTCATTCACGGTGTAGTGGTGTTAGAGCTTTCATCATCCGCAGAACGGAGAACGCTGCAATGGATAGTAGACAAAACAGGTGAAATAAGTGTTAAATGTGAGAGATTTGGACGAAGAGGCAAAGCGGTGTACACAAAGACTATAGGGTTGTTCATGGAGAAGTAACCTGATGATTGCCTAAGTGCATTTGTTGTTGGATTGTTTTATGACCTGTGGTTTTGGTTGTATATAATATTACTTTTCTAATTAATAGAGCTTAATTCAAGATTTCTATTTGTAGATAATAATTAATCTAAATTGTATACTAGTATGATTATATCTGATTTTTAATTTTGTCAGTTTTCTATTGATAAAAGTGGTCTAAGATTGTTGACTCTAATTTGTTACTGGAAGCTAACCCTGGTAATATATAAAAAAATTAGTAGTTTATAAACCATAAAGGTTAATTTAGTTTTCCTGTAACACAAATATCTATTTTTAAGAAGTCGACAACATTAATAGTTGTAAAGGGTTAAATTAAAAGATTATAAACATAATCGTGAAATATAATAAAAAAGGAAGTAACCTGCTGGTGCTATTTTCTTCATTTAGTTGGGGCAAAATCTTTCTCTTGGATGCAGAGGACTGAGATGATGTGGGGTTGTCCATGGAGGACCTGCAACGGTTGAGTATAATGAAAGACAACCGAGAAACATATGAGAAGATGAGGTTTGTAATGTAGTGCGTGTAATAAAATAAAGAAAGGGTAGAGATAATTGAAGTTAGATATCATGGTGTGCATACTCAATATATAAATGAGCAGCTTGTGGAGAGAGTCCTGTGTGTGCCGCTTTTCTCTTTGGTGTAGATATACGTGACTCAGATACTGTGGAGAAGTGGTCCTCACGAATGTTGGGAAGTGTTCGGTGAGTTTGTGGAGGTTGGGGGAGTACTGCTGGCACGGCTTCCACTTTATTCACATCATATGATAAACGTTGTTTATGTAACTGAGATATGTTGATCTCGACAATAAACAGAAAACGTTTCCCATATATGTTCTCAAGAGATGGGGGTACCATTTTGCCAGTGCGCCTTGATTCTGCAAATACCATATCAGCCTTCTTGTTGATGATATTTTCTGCTTGTTTTTCTATTAGAGTGAATTCTGCTGTAGCGTCTCCATCAGTAACTCGTAAAATCAGACGATACCTATAACATGTAACAAAGTATTGTTATGTTTGAGGAGATGGAGTAATATATGATTACAAATGTGTACAGGGTCAATAGTTGTATATTGTAAATAGTTATATGTGCAGTGCAGAGAAGGATATTATTGGTGCATTGATGATACATTTTACAGATGTGAAATAAGTAATCTATTAGTACCATTGAATTGTTGTTGTAACAATTGTTTGGCAGTTGTGGCAGGTTGTAGAACTTCCATCGTAGTAGGTGGGACTTTGCATTCAGGACATGCAGAGTAGGACCAGCTGTCTTGGTTCACGATTCCCTCAATTTCTGCTGTACAAGAGAATTGTTGGTCCTGCATAAGTTGGTAGAGAATTTGGGTGAAGTTGACATTAGAACAATTGGTAATTTACCTAACATATGTTATGTATAGTAAAATACAACTTACTTTGTTGCTGTATGGTTCGAGGGTGATTAAGTCTTTCAAAGCTATGCTTATCGGAGTTGTCATTTTTGATGCTTTCGAAGGTTGGAAGACCCTTGGTTGAAGTACATTGACAGGAGAATTTCTTTGACCGAACCTGAAAATAAAAGTTACGAATTACTATGGCATTCATCCATAATTCAATTTTGTTCATCAACTTTTGAGTAGTGATTATATTATATAGCCATGTTAATATGAGGGGTGAAATGTGTGTAAGTGGAAACTTACAGCTCCAAGTATTGAGCAATATGGGGATGTGTTTGATCTGTATATATTTTTGTTGCACTGTAGGTCTTGAGGAATGGCTCTCCTAAATTAAAACACGAAGTGTAATAACATGTAAGTTACTGACAGAAAGGAAAAACAAATAAAATGAGAAGGGAATGTGATATCAATTACTGTTTATGAATATATATAAGTGGAAGTTAAATGGGGTTACTGTTGTAAGATTTAAGCTCGAGAGAACTGAAGGCATAGACAACTGGAGAGTGCTTTGATGCTTCCGAAATGACTGGTTCATTGATCAGTGGCATGAAAGTAGGCCACAGTGTAATTCTCAAAGTTTTGCCCCTACAAGGAAAAATGAAAGCAGTTAAAACATGATGTAAGTAGAGTTATCTCTAATATAGATGATATTTTGACGAAGAAAGCAGTGTAACAGAAATTGCTTGACAATTTATTATTATAACCATGAGGCGATGTAGGTTGTTAAAACATCAAAAATTAACGAAAGCATGTTTGGAAATTTCTTATAGTAGTGAGTAGTGTACCTTATATTTTCAATTAAGATATCTCTGATATCTGTCAGACCACTTTGTGTATTAATTTGTTCAACAGGTCCTATGGAAGAAATTCGGCCGATAACATCTGAAAAAGAAAGAAAGAGGAAAATGATGTGCGTTTTTTCACTTGGAGGAGAAGAAATTGTTGTTTACATAGAAGCACATTGAATATGAATTTTTTACAAATACGGCAACAATTAAAGAAGTTGAATTGTATATGATGGCAGTGAGAAGAATATATTGAAAATGATTGTAGAAATAACTTACCAACGACCACTCGAGACCCTCTAATTGTTGTGCCAATATCTTCAAACTCTTTGAAGTTGAAATAGAAAAGAGGTGGTTGAACTGCAAGATTATCGATTCGGCGAGCTTCCGTCCACTTGGTCATACGGATGATGAAATTGTGACCCGTTGCATTATAACCATTATTTGGAGTTTCAACACGGAATTGCCAGAATAAGTAGACATTACCATCATCTGGTTTAACCGGCAGAAGGCTTTGGTCGGCTTTAGTAATTTCAGCTTCAATGCCAGTTTCCTATTAAGAAGGGAGTGAAAATTAAAGTTAAGCTTTAATTTCTTTAGTGCCCTCTAATTTTTCATCTATTTGTTATTTCTCTTTGTAGACTTCAGTAATTTCTGTTTGTTTGCCAACTGAATGAATTTTCTTATATACCCTTTAATAAGTTAACTATGGATGCAGTAATGAGCTGCTACAGAGGGAGTAGTAAGCAATGAATGTTGCATTGTATCTGTGGAGGACTACTATAAGAATAGGTTTCTGTAATGTATTCATAAATATCAGCCAAAAATAATTTCATTTGATAAGGAACCGTAAGAAACAACAATAAATACCTCAGTGTCGACCAGAAGATAACGCATATGTCGACTACGTCCGCTACTTGGATATATAATATCCCATGTTTTGATGACGCGACAAAGAACAGATGGGTTGTTAGTTTTGTCTGTTAGATGTTGTAGCGTTATTGTTGGTTCCATCTGTAAAGGAAAAGTGAAGAATGTAAGTGTCTACGTTGAGTATGATGAGGACAGAAAATACCGATGTATGAGACGGTAGAAGTAGAAATTTGGATATTACTGCTATTGCTATATTCGTAGTTGATGAGAGCAGTTACTGATTTTGTGAAGATTGGTGGAACTGGGTTTATTTAAGTAGGAGTTAGGGTGGGTACTGTAAAATAGTAATATGTAGAACATGTGTTAGTATAGTTAGTGAAACAGTTTCTAGAACATGTGTTAGCACAGTTAGTGAAACAGGTGTTGGTTGATGGTACTATGGGGTTGACAGCTGTAAAATTTGTCAAAGTTAGGTGGGACAGGTGTCTGTGTGGGTTGAAATTCCAGAAATTGAGTAAAATTTCTGTCATATGCTAAAATGGGTTAGTATTTATTACATTTGAGTAATGGGCCTCAAACTTTAATTGGGTTGCCACAGTATGATGGGTTGATAATACAGTAGTTATTGATATGGCTTTGAGAACAATATTGTTGATATTGAGGGTTTGTTTAGGAAAATAAATTTAACAGATATCTATTTTCTTTGAAGAACAAATTGATGATTTAGCTATATTTGAGTTGCTTGAGTTGTTCCATGTTAATTTAATATAATATAGAAAATAGAGAATAGATATAATACATCATATTATTGATGGACTTATTTTAAAAATAGAAACAAAGAATAATGTTAACCACTTTATTTGATGGACTTATTTTAAATAATCCGAAATAATTCATGCATCAAGTTGAGTAATATACAAATATTCAAAGTTTATGTACCAACTTTGCAATTTTGCTGGAATAATTACTTTTGTTTACATTGCAACATAGGTGAATATGTGAAAGGAAAGATATTTTTGTCTAAAATTTTTGTGAAATTTTTACCGTGGAAGTTATCCAGGAAAATAAGATATTTTTACCAAGATAGCTTTGTTGTAAACCTAAATATAGCGAAACAAATATTTGCAATTCGTAAATGTTAGAAATAAATAAAAAAAATTAAGTAGACAAAAATGCATGTTACTGAGTAAGAATGCAAACCTTAGAAAAGAATAAGACAAGCAGCAACTTTTATTAGGAGAGCAATGATATTAGTCTCCAATGTAACCTAAGGCGTGAAATCCTGCGTTGCATGGTAAAAATTTGTACATCTTACCAGCTGAGTTTAAAAACAAATAGGAAAAAGGGCAATTAAAATTAAAACTCACTTTGAATTTATTAGGGTACCTTATGGTAGGCATGCATTTTTGGCAGTGCCAAAAATTTGTATGACATGTTGTAGATGCCTTTAATGTATTAGATGCATAGCCCGTATTTTTCTCCTGTTTATCTATCATATTGAAATGCATGGCTACTAAATCCTCCAATTTACAACAAACATAGAGATCGTAACTATTTAAATTATTTAGATTGGGTTATATAGATAACCTTTCTTTGTAATGATTTAACCAAGGATTGCACCGCTGGTGGCTCAGGCAAAGCTTTTTCCAAGATATATTAAATAATGACATTGTACTACGTATCAACAAAATAACAATATTCAAAAAGAATTGTTGATTAATACATTTAGAGGAAACAAATTAAACAAATGAATTACGATCAATAGCACTAAGTGTTAAGGTCTCATTTGTGTTGTGTTGAATTTAAACAGAATTTTTGAATTTGTTACCCATATCTTAGAACAATTGAGAATTATCATTATTTCCTGACAATTTGACAACCATAAAGGACCTAGAAAAGAATGATTACCAAAGTGTGAAGGAACTTGTTGGCAATAGGAGCAATTACAGTTTCCAAGAGATACATGTGTCAGATAGGCTAGAAATTGTTCAAAGCCAATTAAACTAAGAACTAAATCTTTTGATTCTAAGAAAATAAGAAGCCTATGTTAGAAGGTGAAAAAGAGTGATCTAGTAGGTGTAGTACAGTTTAATTAGGTTCCAATCAAACGGTAGCAACAAAAAGTTTTCAGAAAACTAACATCTATGATGAAAAGAAAAAGGAATTAAGGAAATTATCTTTTGACCAGTTGGTTAGTTAATATGAATTTCTGAAGTTGCAGTAGTAAGGGTATTTTGTTAGGCCAAATTTGGAAATTTTGAAAAATTTGCCCCTATTCCTTTCAAGATTCTTTGTTAGGCCAAATTTTATGCTATATGATTGGGTAAAGATATTTATAGGTTGCATAATCAGAAGTGCTCAAATAGGATGCATAAAATATTTTCCATTATTTGTTGGACAGTATCTTTTTGAAGAAATACTGTAAAAATAGACTTCCATATTTTATTCATAAGTATTAGTCAAAATTATTTCAATTTCTAATAGCCAGGAAGAATCAATAATAAATACCTAAGTGTCAGCTAGGAGATAATGTATATATCAACAACGGCCACTATCTGGATATGTAATATCCCAAGTTTAGATCGCGCATTAAAGGATAGATGAGCTCAGCTTGGTCTGTCAGATGTTGTAGCATTATTGTTAGTTCCATCTGTAAAGAAAAAGTGAAGAATATAATAATTAATTTTTGAGAACTGTAACACATAAGGTATATATCGAAAGAGATGTATGATTCAGCGTAACAGGAAAGCCAAGCTCGATGTGGATAGGAAATAGTAATGTATGGGACAATAAAAGTAGAAGAAAAATTTGAACAAACAACTAAAAGAGTGGAACATATATGTACAATCTAATATACCTAGATCCTTGAAAATTTCAGTGAAGACAATATTTTGAGTGAAGTGAGGATATTCATTATCAGGATTATTAATGAACACTTTTATGCCATCGACACTTCTAGCACGTGAGAGAGCAACGTATAGTTGACCATGGGAAAAAACTGGCCGGGGTAAATAGATACCTATTTTCGATAGTGTTTGTCCTTGACTTTTATTTATTGTCATTGCATAGGAAATTTTAATAGGGAATTGTTTTCTACGTAATGTGAAAGGCCATTTCATTTCCTTTTTGATAAATATTATGCGAGGAATTGCATATCTATTACCCAATCCATGTCCTGTGATTATTTCTCCCTCTATATAGTGTAAACCTAATTTTGTGATTACTAGGCGAGTACCATTGCATAATCCAGATGATTGGTCTAAGTTGCGGAGTAGCATTACAGGCATTCCAAGTTTAAGAGAGAGCTGATGGCTAGGTAAACCATTTGGAGTAAGGAGGTTCAAGTAATCTGGGGGATACATGTCCCGAAGCACATCTGAGACATTTGCAGCTTCTTGAATGGTGTCTGCACTATAATATGTGGAAAACTCTCCTGGGACCATTTCTGCCACTGCGTTATTAATGATATCGGTGTCCTCATTTTTTGGAGTGACAATGGCTCGTTCACGTAAATATTGATGTTCTGCATATTTCAACTGGAAATTATCATAAATAGATAAGATAATGGAAGAATGGTTGTCAAATTCACTGGGAACCAAGATCGATTGGGGAATTTGAATCCAATTTGGGTCAGGTGTATCAAATAGTCGTAGTCCTTCGAGTTTTCCGTCACCAACGTCTAGAAGCCATGAGGCAAATGATCTAGCACGTTCCAAGTCATTTGTAGGCATGTTTGAGGAAAGTAAACGCATATTGATATGTAGATGTAAAACTTTACAATGAGACCATAATTTATACCGTGTAATGCAAGAGTTGACTGTTTCATTACGGGAGGCTGATGGAACAATGGGGAGAGTTTGACGAAAATCACCTCTAAAAATCGTAGTTAGCGCTCCAAATATTTTATCACGGTTGCCAGGATAATTTGCTGACATAATATGTCGCGTAATGTTCTATCTATAGCTTCGAAACAATATCTATGATTCATTAGTGCCTCATCCCAAATAATTAAGGAGGTCAATTGAAGTAATTTTGCCAATTGAGTCCATTGCTTGATATCGCATGTACTTTTTATTGTTATGTCAATCGGAATTTTAAATCTCGAATGAGCAGTTGTGCCACCATCTAACAATAGTGCTGCAAGACCTGAGGAGGCCATTGGCAGTACAATTTTTTCCAAGAACCTTACCGAGGAAATAATGACTTGCCAAAGGAAAGTTTTACCGGTACCACCATGTCCATAGACAAAGAAAAACTGACCTAAACCTTGATTCATAGATGTAATGATGTGATCATAACATCTCAATTGGTCTGCATTGAGGGAAGAACACAAAGATGCAGCTTTTGTACTCAATCCATCGTGGTTTAAGGCAAGTTGTTCCTGTAATAATTGATTGTCTAAGGAAGCAATAAAATCTGAGGATGGCAAAGACAAATGGAAAACAGATAAAGATGAGCCTATTTGGGCGAGATCATTTTCTAAATAGAACATAATATAACTCTGCAGTAAGTGCTCCGGTAAATTTTCTTTGAAATGGGGATGTATCATATTTAATTGACGAACTATGTCATCGCCTAAGAGGTGCCATGTCTTGTTCCATAGGTGTGGAGGGTTGGACACTTCACTATATAGTAAAATATAGATAAATAATTTTCTTAATTGATGCGATGAAGCCCATAAGGCAGCTTCCTCCATTGACAAAACCCATTCATTGTCATCATTCATTAATCCAAGAGCTTGACAAGCTGATCTAAAAGTAGGGTGTAGTACGTCATTGACGGTACGAAGTGATTCATAGGATGTAGCTCCTCTAACACGACTCAAAAGCAATCGTAAGTAGTATAAGTCTCCCTTATTTGGATGGACATAGTATATACGACCCAGTCGCTGTTGTTTCTTTCGTGCTGTCCAAATTTTCCCTGCTGAGTCCCACACGAACTTTTCTGGAATTTCAACATAAGTTAGAGAACGTGCAGACTCGTTACATTGATTTAGCAAGAACCACTCAGTCAACTTAGTACGGGTGAAGTCTTCATTTGACGGGATGGAGCTTATGCATTGCAAATCTGAGAATGTAACATTGTTTTCATCCGGTAAATGAATTGGCAATCGCTCGATTGTTGGATAACTGTGGTGCAAATCATAATGAAATATACGCCATGCTGCCTCGGGAGGAGTTATACAACGACAATCGAGGTAATTCTTTACTTCATTGGGAACAACACGGGATTGATGTATTGTGGAAGAACCATATGTATTGTGAGCATTTATAGATATGAACTGTCTATCTTCTCCTTTGCAAAGGTACTTAAAAAGATATTTAACTAAGTCAGGACTATAGCATTTCTCAACATTGAGGTGGGCTTGATATTTAATTAGAAGAAATAAGTTATGTGGTATGACATGGGCATTGCTGAAGAGATGTCCATTTTTTTCGAAATAGACACCGTTATCTCTACGTCGATAAATAGGGGTACCATCATCCTCAATAATTGTATGTGTTGAGAAGGATTTTGGGAAATGCTTAGAACAAATGCCATCACGCATACATGGGCTGCGATTATTTAAAAAACCACATGGACCGTGAACCATAAATTTTGTTACAGTGTCGTAACCTAACGGGTCAGTGATGGGATCAGGAAATTCAGCAGAAATGATAGAGTCAACATCTGAGGGATTTCGCAATTTGTGATTGGAATCAAGCCAGATAACAATATGAACATGTGGGAAGCCTCTTTTTTGGAACTCAATATGAGATACAATGATCACTCAAAAGAGAGCAATGTTTCTTTTAATATTTATAAACTCGTAAATGCTATCGGTTCGGACTGCAAGCGCACAATCCTTATCGAGTAGTATATGCGAGGTCGATCCACAGGGAATATTGGTTCAGTGCTTCGAGCGATCGAATCACAACCTTTCGAAAGGCTAGACGAAATCTGAAATTTGAGAGATGTTTGTTGATCAATGTAAATTAGGAAACAATTAAAAGTAATTAAAATAAAGATAGAGATGAGAATTCCTAGGGTTTCGGCACACCACTGCTACTCAATCCGCCTTGACAATATATTCCTGTTGCATCTGATTTCCTGTTGTTGTTTTATGAAAGATAACTACAAAGGTCACTGCGATTTATGTTACGCCAGAATGACAGATCTTTCATCGAGACTCTACTCAGGACAATGCGATTTACCTTACGCAACTATCGGGTCTCTTATCTCCCAAATTACTACACAGATCACTGCGATTTACCTTACGCAAATGATGGAATTTGGTCATGCGTTTTGTTGTTCTGGTTTATGGTTTCCCCGCGAAGGTTTTCTTCACATAAACCTAATAGATCTCAACGAGGCTAACTCATCCAAATAGTTTTCTATCGCCGTTAAAGCACTGTCACTACCCTAATGAACTTAAACTAGATCATTGAAATTAGATGAAGAGATAGTAAATCACAAAAGCATATTCGATACAACAACAAGAAACCATAATCAACAGAAATATATATATCAAAACATCAAGAGTAACAAGGTTTACTGCCTAGCCCTAAGAAAAGGAACTTAGCCGCGGAACGGCATGGTTACAATCACTCCTCTCTTCTCTCTTTAATCAAATATAACCCTAATTACAAAGATGATGTATTCTTCTGCCCAGGGGCCTTATATAGGAGTGTAGGGACGTGTAGAGGTTGATTGGAGCCTAAGAA
This sequence comes from Carex littledalei, assembly GCA_011114355.1. NCBI lineage: Eukaryota > Viridiplantae > Streptophyta > Magnoliopsida > Poales > Cyperaceae > Carex > Carex littledalei. The sequence continues at coordinate 7,112,842 of CM022081.1, forward strand.
ATCAATCTGGAAACAACTGTCGGCAGTTATTCCCCAAGAGATGCCTTCGGATACGAACCGTATCAGGTGATACGGTCCGTATTAGGACCTTGGCAGTTAGGGTTTAACTGCTTCCAGCGCTATCTTCTGGTCTGTGCTAGGCCTGGTCCGTATTGGTCAATACTGGCCGTAACAGGGACTTAGTCGATGAGCGTCGCTGATCCGATTGACCTGATTCTAGCTCCATTTGGTGTAAAATAGTCCCAAAACCTGTTTTCTACAATAAAACATAAAGAAGGGTGACAGTAGCCTTTTTCTCTAATAAAGTAAACATAAGTGTGAGAAAATATGTAAAACCTAAGCCAAAACCCTACGTAAATCATCATCATTTTGACTCTGATCACGCCTCCCAACTTGAATTGTTGCTTGTCCTCAAGCAACGACATCCCAGCTGGTCAAAGATCCGGTCTAGATTAAACCATACAATCTCAAGGACTTGTTTAAAATTAAATTAGGGCTTAGGTTAGTTACGATTGGCATGACAATAAAAATCTAGAACTTTAAAAATATTCATGACCTCTCCCTTGAACAATTTATTCACCCCATGATTGACCTCATTATGCTTGCCCTAGAATAATTATTATCGAACAATCTAATTCACAAATATCCTTAAAATTGAGAGTATTAATTTCTCCTTCGATTATAAATGGATCTCTTCCAACCAATAGGAATTCTAATGATATAAATTTTAATTTTCCTTCCCAATTGATTGGAGCAAAGTATGACAACTAAGTGTGTTGGTACTTGTGACTATTTTTTTTTTTTTTGAAAAATTAAATATATACAAGAATTTAAATTTGGGAGGTTTTCTCGAGCCTATTGGTAACCAGTCTTGCGTAGGCACCCGTACTCTTTTTATCCTCCATCTTTTATTCTATTTTTTTTTCTATTTTTTTGGGTTTTTCTCATTTTCGATTTTTTTGTATTTTTCTTTTTTTCCGAAAAATAAAATAACATATTTTTGTGTCACAAGCACCATGATTACACACAATTTCAAGTATTCATTCATACAAGAAATTATTGCATAGTTTCGCTAGGGGTCTATCTATAATAAATGGGTATTCTAAAACACTATCAAATTTAAAAGACTTTGCAAAAATAAATTACTCAAAATAAAAATTCTAGGGTTTGCAATTTTTGATCAACTCTCATGGTTAGCAATTAATTGTTTACTTTGAAATCATAAATAATTAAAATTCTGAATTTTTGATATCATGGCCAATTGTCTAAACCTTAGCCTAATTAAAATTTTAAAACAATTCCTATTTGATTAACCTAATCCTAAGGAAAAATAAAAATGCAAGCTAGCTAAAAAGCTCAATTTAATCATTCTAGGATTTTTGGTAAAGCCTCCAATCCTAGTCAAAAATTGAGTAAAACTACTAGCACCTAAGAATTTAAAATGCAAAAAAATTTTAAAGATACATGGTCAATTTTACCTTCCTACCCCCCGAATAAAATTGAGCATTGTCCCCAATGCTCGAGAGATAAAAATAAAGGAAGTAATAAAGTAAAAAGACCGGGGAAAGATACAACTCACTGCACCTCAATCCTGAGGCGGTGGAGGTGGTGGTGGATGCTGGATCTCCTCGTAGAATGATGGGTCGAAAAGTCCGTAGAGCGGTGGCTGGTACTGGAGTCCGGAGTCGAGGGCGAACTGGTAGCACTGTTGATTGAGGTAGCGCGCTTACTGGATCTCGCGCCTACCCCCGTCAACACTTCTCCGGATCTCCTCCATGCTGTTGCGGACTTGATCGACCTTTTGCTTAATCCGCTGGCTGTTCTCTCGCGAGCGTGTGGCGAGATCTTAAAAATTCAGGTTCATCCATTGCATAGCTTGGATGAGCCGATCATATTCACTTATAGGGGCATCAGATGGTGCAGAGAGGAAGGCAGCAGCAGCGGTTCCAAGGAGAGGCAGTGATGAGTGCGGTGGTGATGGTGATCGGCGGTAAGGAGGTGGGCTCGGTCTCGGCAAGGAAGGAAGAGGGAGGAAGAGGGGAGATAGAGAGAGAGAGAATAGAGGAGAGAGAGAGGTTTAGGAGTTCAAACCAAAGGATTTAACAGTTATGAGATGTGATTCTCGCGAGTTTTCAAATGTCTCTTCGTTAACGGGTTCGCATCTTCAGAATTAGCCTTCATTCGGACCGTATTGGGTGATACGGTCCGTATCCAATTTGTTATGCATAATACCGATAACTGCCTTCAGTCTTAACTTCTTTGAATACGGACCGTATTGGGAAATATGGGCCGTATTCACCACTTCTCTCTTCTTACTCTCCTTCTTTCACCCCGTATCCACTGATATGATTCGTATTGATTGATACGGACCGTACCAGAGGGTATTTTCCTGTCTTCCGTGGTGTCTTTGATCGAGTACTTCCTCTGATATGTTCACCTAATCATAGGAAAAAAGGTGGAGATGAGTTGTTTCTCTGTTAAGGTCCTAAATAAACTAGAAATAAATATTATGAAAAATATAAAAATGGCCTTGGGTTGCCTCCCAAGAAGCGCTTGTTTAAAGTCATTAGCTCGACCCCTTGTTTCATTGAGATTCCAGATGAACCACGAACTGTTTTATCTTCACCTTCCGACCATGGACCGCATCGTAGTTCTCCCAAGAACTTTTTGGTGTGATAATGTTGAGAACTGTTGGAAGAGGCATTGATTCTATGATTGGAACTTTGGTTTCTTCCAGTTTGATAGAGATTGAAGTCAACAGAGGATTGGAAAGCTTGTTTTCATGCAGTTGTGTGTACCAACTCTTTTCTAATTCTTGCGTTTCCTCCATTGTCTCATCTTCAAGTAGGATGCAGTACATGGGGACGGTCGGGCTAAGGCCTTTGATGTCGTCTATTTTGTCGCCAATAGCCTTTCGGTGCATCTTGAGTATGTTGACGAGCTTGTTAGATTGAACATTATCGAGCCGAGAACTGACAATCACCGGGTAGGTTTGGTTCGGTCCTAGGAATTCGTAACGGAGGTTGGATGGAAGAGGTTTGAGCTCGAGTTGTGGATGAGAGATTGTCTTCTCCCTTTTCTTCACTCTGCTACTGACCGTGCTAGGCGATACAGACTGCAGAATTTTAGATTTGGGGGGTTCTTCCTCTTCTTTTGTTATGACAGTGGCACAACTCGCACAAGTTTCAGCGTAGACTTCATCAGGTTCAGGGGTGGTGTATTGCTCGAGTTGCCTTTCGTCATCTTCCCCTCTAAAAAGGTTGTCCAGTTCCTCCATACCCATGGATTCTCCCAATTCATCATATGGATATTCTTCCTCTTCAAATTCATCTGTGATACTCAAACTGAAGACACGATCAATGTCAGCATCATCTTCTCCTCTAAAAAGGTTGTCCAGTTCCTCCATACCCATAGATTCTCCCAATTCATCATATGGATATTCTTCCTCTTCAAACTCATCTATGATACCCAAATTGAAGACACGATCAATGTCAGTAGGGTATTTCAAAGCTCTGTTTATGTCGTAGACCGCCTTCTCTTTTTCGACATTCAGTGAAATTTTCCTGTTCTTAACATCAATCATTGCTCCGCATGTGGCGAGGAATGGCCTTCCAAGGATGATTGGAATGTGTTCATCTTCTTCCATGTCAACCACAACAAAATCTCCAGGTATCCAAAAGTCTCCAACCCTGATTGGTACATCCAGCAACACTCCTTTAGGATATCGAATTGATCGATCAGCCAGTTGCAGTGCAATTTGTGTTGGTGAAAGTTCTCCACATTCTAATTTGTCAAACACTGCATTTGGCATTAGACTCACACTTGCTCCCAGATCACATAAAGGCCTTGTAAAATTCGTCGTGCCAATTGTGCACGGTATCGAGAAGCTTCCCGGATCTTTCAACTTTTCCGGTAATTTACTTTGCACGAGCGCACTACATTCCCGATTGAGCAGAATTGTTGAGAATTCTTGGAGTTTGTTGCGATTTGAAAGGATCTCCTTCAGAAACTTAGCATACGAGGGTATGCTTGCAATTGCCTCGGTGAAGGGGATAGTGACTTGTAGTTGCTTGAGCGTCTCCATGAATCTCGCGAATTGTGGCTCCATCTTCTGTTTGGCAGGCCTTGGAGGGAATGGCAGAGGTGGCTTGTAGGGTGGTGGTGCAATATATTCAGGTTCGGGTTGTCGATCGTCTCCACCTACGGTGTCATTCTGCTCCTCAATAAGGTCTGCCTGCGTTTCAAGTACGGGCGGCTCCGGCGGTTGCGGCTCGTACTCTTCGGAATGTGATGGCTCTGCATGCATCTCATCGGAAGTTTGATCGGGCATGGGAGGTCCCTGATAAGCTGTACCGCTCCTTAGCGTTATGCTCTTGCAAGTCTCTCTTGGGTTTTCTTCCGGTTGGCCCGGAAATTTGCCTTTTCCACGTGCGATACTAGAGAGTTCTCTTGCCATCTTAGAGACATTGTCTTCTAAGTCTTTGTTGCGATTTGCTAAGGATTCAATCTTTTGTGTGATTTCGGCGTTAGCCTTATCCTGCTTCTCTAGGAGTCTCTCCATTAAGGATGTGATGTCAGGTTGCTATGGTTGGTTGTATTGCCTCGGTTGATAATTCTGTTGGGGATTGTTGTATCTTGGTTGATAATTGGGCTGTGGTTGGTAGTTCTGTTGGGGTGCAGCAGGCCTTTGATTGTTCGCGTATGAGAGATTTGGATGGTTTCGGTTGTTCGGATGGTATGTGTTGTAGGCGGGCTGAGGTCGAAAGCTGTTGTCAATTGCGTTTGCTTGCTCTATTTCTTCCTCAGTTTCCGTCACATTCATACATTCGGTCATCTCGTGCGCTCCTCCACAATAGCCACATGCTGTTGCGGCATTGACTGCTGCTACCGTTCGCTGCTTGGTCTGCTTGTTGAGTGCCATTTGCAAAGCATCAATCTTTGCGCTCAGCATGGATATGTCATCTACTCGGTGCATGCCAGGTGTTGAACTTGGCTTCTTTCGCTCAGGGATCCAGTAGTGTTGGTTGATTGCAATCTCTTCAATTAGGTTGTAGGCCTCGTCAGGTTCCTTGTTCATTATTGCTCCTCCTGCAGAAGCATCAATAGACAACCTATCGGTAGGGTTTAGACCATTATAAAAAGTTTGGACAATCAGCCATCTTTCTAGACCATGGTGTGGACAACACCTTAGCATATCCTTATATCTATCCCATGCCTCACACAATGTTTCACCATCTCTTTGTTCAAAATTAGTAATTGCATTTCTAAACCTCGAAGTTTTGGATGGTGGAAAATATTTTGCAATAAACACATTAAACAATTGGTCCCAAGTTTGAATGGAATTGGCCGGTAAGGAAAACAACCATGCTCTTGCTTTATCTTTTAATGAGAATTGAAATAGCCTTAGCCTGATTGCTTCATCGGTAACTCCGTTGATCTTTATCGTCTCGCATATCCCTAGGAAAATTGACAGATGAAGATGTGGATCTTCATGTGGAAATCCTCCAAATTGCTGTTGCGAAACCATATTTATGAGAGCAGGTTTGATCTCAAAATTACGGTTTGTAACAGTTGGCGGGTTTATACTGGAATTAGGATCATTCGCGCGCGGTACGCAATAGTCTCGTAGAAGTTTGGGTCTTGCTGCATCGTGAACTCCTTGATCACCATTGTTAATCGGTTCGTTCGGTGGAATATTCATGTTGATCGAATCTGAGTCTTCTTCGCTTTCAGAATTACTTGATGAAGAACTATGGTTGGTTCTTATCGGTGATGTGGAAGCGAATTGTCCCCTCCTACTAGCAATCCTCTCGGATCTTCGTACGGATGATTCGGCCAGCGTGCAGTTTCCTACAAAGAAAAGAAAATCTGAAAATTAAACTAAAAACTGAAAATAAAAAGAAAATAAAATAAAAACGAAATTGAAAATAAAAGAAAAATAAAAATGCAGAAAATAAAAAGAAATCTAGGCGTTTCTAATTAATTGGATTCAATGGTAGCAAGGGCGTCTCGCGAGGCCTTGCACAATGAACCGTTATTCCCCGGCAACGGCGCCAAAAAGCTTGATCACTCAAAAGAGAGCAATGTTTCTTTTAATATTTATAAACTCGTAAATGCTATCGGTTCGGACTGCAAGCGCACAATCCTTATCGAGTAGTATATGCGAGGTCGATCCACAGGGAATATTGGTTCAGTGCTTCGAGCGATCGAATCACAACCTTTCGAAAGGCTAGACGAAATCTGAAATTTGAGAGATGTTTGTTGATCAATGTAAATTAGGAAACAATTAAAAGTAATTAAAATAAAGATAGAGATGAGAATTCCTAGGGTTTCGGCACACCACTGCTACTCAATCCGCCTTGACAATATATTCCTGTTGCATCTGATTTCCTGTTGTTGTTTTATGAAAGATAACTACAAAGGTCACTGCGATTTATGTTACGCCAGAATGACAGATCTTTCATCGAGACTCTACTCAGGACAATGCGATTTACCTTACGCAACTATCGGGTCTCTTATCTCCCAAATTACTACACAGATCACTGCGATTTACCTTACGCAAATGATGGAATTTGGTCATGCGTTTTGTTGTTCTGGTTTATGGTTTCCCCGCGAAGGTTTTCTTCACATAAACCTAATAGATCTCAACGAGGCTAACTCATCCAAATAGTTTTCTATCGCCGTTAAAGCACTGTCACTACCCTAATGAACTTAAACTAGATCATTGAAATTAGATGAAGAGATAGTAAATCACAAAAGCATATTCGATACAACAACAAGAAACCATAATCAACAGAAATATATATATCAAAACATCAAGAGTAACAAGGTTTACTGCCTAGCCCTAAGAAAAGGAACTTAGCCGCGGAACGGCATGGTTACAATCACTCCTCTCTTCTCTCTTTAATCAAATCTAACCCTAATTACAAAGATGATGTATTCTTCTGCCCAGGGGCCTTATATAGGAGTGTAGGGACGTGTAGAGGTTGATTGGAGACTAAGAAATCAATCTGGAAACAGCTGTCGGCAGTTATTCCCCAAGAGATGCCTTCGGATACGGACCGTATCAGGTGATACGGTCCGTATTAGGACCTTGGTCTGTGCTAGGCCTGGTCCGTATTGGTCAATACTGGCCGTAACAGGGACTTAGTCGATGAGCGTCGCTGATCCGATTGACCTGATTCTAGCTCCATTTGGTGTAAAATAGTCCCAAAACCTGTTTTCTACAATAAAACATAAAGAAGGGTGACAGTAGCCTTTTTCTCTAATAAAGTAAACATAAGTGTGAGAAAATATGTAAAACCTAAGCCAAAACCCTACGTAAATCATCATCATTTTGACTCTGATCATACAACTGGAACAAAAAACAGGTAGAAAAAAAAATAAGGACAGAAGAGAAAAGTTAGAATAACAGGATGTAGGAAGAGGTATGCAATAGCAATTAAGGCACAGAACAAATTGAGAAAGAAAGTCAGTAACAAATTACCTGCAACTGTTTTACCAAAGCAATTACGTTGTCGTATGTCTACTAACAATTCATCCGATTTCATTTTGAAAACGCGGGCAACAACATCAGCTCGATCATTCGCACGTTGTCCATCCAATAGTAACCTACCAATCTCCGGCCATTGAGGATTGCAAGTGAATGTGACGAATAAATCGGGAGGGCCAAAACATCGGCAAAATACAATAGTATCATGATAATTCGGGTGCATATAACGTGGGCTACCAACATGAGAAGCTGGCAGGACAATACGTTTGCCAACTTTATTTTCGAACATATCACCTTCGAGAACAACGTTTCTTATATTGCAAAGCTTCTCACACCGAAGAATCGATTGATTTTTTTCAATGAAATCCAATATGGCTTGTTGAACGAAAACGTACCAATTGACAAGGATTTGCTGGAACAATCTATCTCCTTCGAAAATGGTTGTTGCTTCATTTGTTCGATGATGCAAAAGATAAGCATAGTATTCCGACATAGTGACAAATATTCTGCCGGTCTTCTTTGCACCAGGAGCATCAGGGTTGTAACGTATGCATGGATGGTAACCATGTTCACCATACGGAAACAAAATAGGATATTGCAGTGCCATGAGAGAGGGATGTTCAGGACTGACACGCTTCAATCTCTGTGAACGGTGTTCGACGATAATGTCTCTGCCCTTTTGATCGGCTGATAAATCGCTGACTACACAGCCCACAATTTCTGAGGCAGTAGGTGCAGAATATTGATGAGAGAGATGATCCCTATCAGAACGTATGTGGATATGGAACTCTGGTAAATTCGACTCTAAGTATCGATCACGTAAACAACAGAAATTGCAAACTAAAATATTGTGAGTATCAAGCATTCTCATCAAGGACTCTACAAGTGTGGGACGTATTTCTCGAGTTGTTGACGTGACAGAGAAATGAGCAATTCTATTCTGGAGCTCATGTTCGGTATCAAACACATATAACTGTAAGAAAGATGGGCAGCAATCAAGTAATGGAAGAAGAGAACCTATGCGGTGGTAAACTTTACCTGAAATTTTAAACACGTAAGGAGCAGAGCCATTGTTTATACGTTCATCCACATGGCAACCTATAGAGGTCATTGAAAGCAAAGAGTTGTATATCCTTATAAGGTACCGAAAATAATTAGAATCAGCACAACCATTTGGTGTTAGCAATGGCAAGCGAACATGACCTTCCCGACAACAAAGATTGTAGCGAACATCATTTTTGGTAGATGTTGCTACACAACGTTTCCTGTACCAGAAAAATGCACCGCAAAAACCACACCTATATTCGGGAAACCCAACATCGAATACATTTGGACGGGGAACTGAATAGGAAAGCAAAATAAGAAATCAACGTTTGGGCAATACCGGGGACGTTATGAGAGTACAAATAAATGTAAGAAAAAAGTACGAGAAGGAAATCGGACATATTTTAAAAAAAGATGTGCGGCAACCTCATATTGAAAGAAAAAACGTACACTATCTCCTGCCTGTTTGCTTGCCTTTGACATGAGCTCCAGAATCTGGTGCATGATGGTTTGAGGATGATGCAAATGCAGGAGGCCCAGTTTGCACATCAGAAGTAGGTGTATCGTTAGTGAGCATGCTGACGCTCGTCAAATTTTGTGGAGAGCTGGAAATTTCCAGCGATGATGAAAGTAATATCTGTCTCACCCGATAAGGAACCTGCGCCGAGGACGGCATGTCTGGCACACCACTCAATATCCAGATAACTTTGGCCAATGATATCTGATTAATTTTGGATTGCAATAAGCATTGTCAGATTAGGAGCACACTTGCAGTAAGCATTAAAGAAAATACACTTACATTGATACTAACAATGAAGATCTTGATTTTTCAGGAGCAATCTTTCCAGATCGATGATTAAGAACTAACTCAAATGCAACGAATTAGCCAATTTTCCCACAGAAAATCTGAAAAGAAGAAGTAAAAGTGGCCAACAATCAGTATCGTACGATTCATACCAAGTGAAGAAGAACAACACCAAATTTGGTAAATCACTGAAATTCTTGCCAAAATCTTTAAAGCCAAATTGTAAATACCTTCTAATTTATTAAAATTCTTATATTTCTATTTCTTCTATTAGAAAGAAGTAGATTAAATTTTGCCAATAATTGAACTGAATTCTTAAAACAAAAATAATTTCCAAACTTTATCTCCATTTCACTATTTTTAGATAAAATAAGGAGAGAGAAAAAAAATTGAATCAACATTATGCAATTAGAAAATTACTAACAAAAATATTATGCAGTTGAATCAATATCATTTTGTAGTGAACTAATGTTTACATAATTAATGTAGTTACCTACTATTGGCAGTACATGTAAAATATGTGACATGTTTGTCGCAATTTTTGTTTTGTATGATAACTCTTACTTACATTCCCATGTAAAATATATGATATGTTTTTCGCAATTTTTTTTTTGTATGATAACTCTTACTTATATTCCCCAATATTAATGACTATTTTAAAATTGCTAGCACTTATATTTATTTGTGAAATTAGCTGCTTACCATATAAGTTTCTGGTGCAATAAACCTTAACAAATATTTGTTTGCTCTCTAATAAACCTTTATATATACTTCTATAACAGGAAGAGCTCTGTTGATTTTATGAATTCTGAGGAGATTGATTTTATTGATCAAAAGTTATGAATTTTACAAGTCTTCTATTCTCTATATATACTACGGTACCAACGGTCCATTAATATTACCGTTGGTACTCTACTGTTCACGGTACCCACAGTAGCCTTTTATCCTTGATTTAATCCTAGCCCTCTATTCCTCTAATATAGATCAATGATGATAATACAATCTGAGATCATGACTCTATATTTTTAACACTCCCCCTCAAGCTAGGAAGGTATAGGTCATGCAATCCTAGCTTGCTATTGATAGTCTCGAAATTCGTCGGGTCCAATCCTTTGGTAAAAACATCCGCAAGTTGTTCTTTGCTACATACGAACGGTGTCTCTATTTCTTTGGCTTGGACTTTTTCTCTAATAAAGTGACAATCCACTTCTATGTGCTTAGTTCTCTCATGAAACACGAGATTCGATGCGATATGACGAGCGGAATTATTATCGCAATACATCTTCATAGGTTGATCATGTTTAATGCCCATATCTCTAAGTAGTTGTTTAATCCATATTAATTCGCTTGCGGTGGATGCCATAGCTCGGTATTCCGCCTCCGCACTCGATCGAGCTACGACATTTTGTTTCTTGCTCTTCCATGTGACTAAATTCCGCCTACAAATGTACAAAAGCCGGTGGTGGATTTTCTATCAAAGCTACCGGCCCAATCTGCATCGGAATAGCCACATATTTCGTTAGAATTATTGTTTATCATTTTTATGCCTTTTCCGGGGTTTCCTTTTAAATATCTTAATATTCTATTTATGGCTTCTAAATGGGGTGTTTTTGGGGAATGCATGAATTTACTAATTTGACTTACGGAAAAGGAAATATCCGGACGGGTTACCGTAAGGTAAATTAATTTTCCTACGAGTCTTTGAAATTGGCTTATGTCCTCTAAGGGTTCACCATCCTCGGTATTTAATTTATATTTGTTATCTATAGGTGTGGAGGCCGGTTTACAACCTAATTTTCCGGTTTCCTTCAACAAATCCAAGGTATATTTCCTTTGAGAAAGGAATAGGCCTTTATTGGAAGAAGCTACTTCTATTCCTAAGAAATATTTTAACAAGATTAAATTCTTGATATCAAATTTTTCTTTTAATTTGGACTTGATTTTGCTAATCTCTTCTAAATTATTTCCGGTAATTATTAGGTCATCTACATATACTAACACAAGGGTTACATTTTTTCCTTCTTGTTTGGTAAATAAAGAATGGTCGGCACTACTAGTTTTAAAATTACAAGAATTTAAATATGAGCTAAGTTTGCCATACCATGCCCGAGGCGATTGCTTCAATCCATAGATTGATTTATTCAACCTACAAACGAGTTTAGAGTTGTTTTCTATTTTATGGCCGGGTGGTAGGGTCATATACACCTCTTCTTCAAGTGTTCCTTGAAGAAAAGCATTTTTTACATCCATTTGGTACAAGTCCCAATTGTTATTTACCGCAATAGAAAATAAAATTCTAACGGTATTCATTTTTGCTACCGGTGCAAAAGTTTCATTATAATCTATACCATAGGTTTGAGTATACCCTTTGGCCACTAACCTAGCTTTGTACCGTTCTATGGTACCATCACTATTGTATTTTATTTTGTACACCCATTTACATCCTACGGTTTTTTTGTTTGTTGGTAGTTGTACAATTTTCCATGTATCATTTTTTTCTAAAGCCATTAGTTCATCTTCCATAGCTTTGCACCATACCGGTTTGGTTATTGCCTCTTGGTAAGTGTTTGGTTCTATCTCTTGTTGGATAGAAATAAGAAATGCATGATAATTTGGTGAAATATTTGCATATGATACAAAATCTTGTATAGGGTATTGTACCGAATAGGTTATAAAGTCCTTGAGTTTAGTGGATGGTTGACGCACTCTTATGGACCTTCTAACCATAGTATTCTCTTCTTCCTCATTATTATTATCATTATCATTATCATTATTATTATTTATTTCTTCTTCCTCATTATTGGATTCGATTTCGTAATCCTCGTTTTGTATAAAATCTAAATCATCTAAAAGAGGTGGCATTGGCCGAAAAATATTTTTTTGTTTATCATCTACCCCCCTTTTAAAATATGGTTCATCTTCATTAAAAATTACATCTCTAGAAATAAATAGTTTTTTTGTAATAGGGTCATAACACTTGTAACCTTTTTTGTATGGTGAATATCCTAAAAAAATAGTCTTTTTTGACATAAAATCAAATTTATCTTTTCTTTTAATGTGAACAAAACATACGCACCCAAAAATCCTTAAATGATCAAGATTCTTTTTTTGTTGATAAAGGATTTCGGTTGGACTTTTATTTTTTAAAATAACACTTGGTAATCTATTAATTAAATATGTAGCACAAAGGATGGCATCCGACCAATATATTTTTGGAACATTATTTTGAAATAATAATGCACGTGTCATTTCTAATAAATGTCTATTTTTTCTTTCCGATACTCCATTTTGTTCGGGAGTATTTATACAAGTCGTTTGATGTATAATTCCTTTTTCTTTAAAAAGATTGGTAAAATTTTTGTTTACAAATTCCGTTCCATTATCCGATCTAAAGATTTTAAGTTTAGTGTTAAATTGAGTTTCTATAAGGCATAGAAATTCTCTAAAACACATAAATACCTCGTCTTTTGATTTAAGTAAATACAACCATATAGCTTTTGAAAAATCATCAATAAATATAACAAAATATTTAAATCCATTATAAGAATTGATTGGGGCCGGACCCCATACATCGGAGTGAACTAAGTCAAACGGAGCTTCACTTCTATTAGTGGAAAGTGAGAAGGGAAGTCTCGTTTGCTTAGCTAACTTGCATATATCACAATTAATACAACTAGAATTTTTGGAATTTAAAATGCTATTTAAAATCTTGTTGGAGGGATGCCCAAGTCTCTTGTGCCACCTATCGTAATTAATCAAACTTGTTGAAGCACAAAATCTTGAATTTTCTATATCCAAAATATAATGTCCATTTTTAAGCACACCCTCACCAATCTTGTCCCCGGTTACCCGGTCCTGAAAGATTACATTTTCATGTGAGAAAATTATTTTACAATCAAATTCTTGCGTTAGTTTTTTTACCGAAATTAGATTTATAGGAAATGTTTTTAAAAATAAAACATTGTTAATTTTTTTGTTTTTCAAAGTAATTTCTCCTACCCCATGAATTTTTTCTTTCATACCATTTGCTACGGTTACATATTGGTCAATTTCAGATGGTTTAATATTCTCAAGGAATTTTATATTTCCAAACATATGGTCGGTTGCACCACTATCGACAATTATTTGGTCAAATAAATTAAAATTCTTTGAGTTTGATAAAATACCACATGAAGAACCAGAATTGTTTTGAGACAGCAGCATGGTTAGTTGGTGCAGCAACTGTTGCATTTGATCCACTGATCCACCTGACCCGCCAGCTCCTGACCCGCCAGCGCCTGACCCGCCAGCGCATGACCCGCCAGAAGGTAAACCCGGTTCACCCGAACCGGTTTGATATCTTTTTATTTCTTCGGTCTGAGCAGCGTATCCGCCCCCTTCTATTGTTGCGATTTTCTTCTTCCCGTCTCTTTCTCCGCCTCTCTTTGGTTCCTCTCTCCACCACTTAGGCCGGAGATTGGGGTGAAGAAAATAGCATTTCTCGGCCTTATGTCCCTCCTTTTTGCAGTGAGAGCATGTCTCTCCCTTTGGATTTTGCCAATTTTGAGATTTCTGAGAATTAGGGTTTCGGTGATTTTGGGGAAAATGCGAGGCATGGCCGTGGGGCTCGTGTCCCTCGCCGTGACTGGCTTGAGGACCCCCCATAGCCTCTCGCAGTGAGTCCTCACGTTGTATTTGGTTTACCACTTCGGAAAAGGAAGGAAGGTCGGGTGCTCGAATGATTTGCGACCGGATACCTTCGTAATTTGCGTCAAGACCCGCAAGGTACGAGAAAATCCGATCTTCTTCTTTGCGTTTTTTGAGGTCTTTCGGGTCTGTTGTGAATGGGCGATAAATATCAAGTTCGTCGTGCTTCTTTTTGAGAGAAGCAAGGTATTCTAAGTGGGTTCGAGACCCCTTTTTTTCTTGTTGAATTTCAAGTCGGAGCCGATATACATGTGCGTGGTTTTTTTGTTGCCCATAAAAAGCTTTGAGCTCGTCCCACAGTTCTTTGGATGTTTCACAGCTTTGGAGAAATAAATCTGTGATTTGTTGCTCCATAGACCCATATAAGAGAGCCATTACTGTATGGTCTTCTTTTTGCCATTTTCGGATTTGGATTTTCTCGGCTTCTGTTGGTTTTTCTGAATTTGCTGGTTTTGGTTTTGCATGATCTCCTGTGATGAAATCAATTTTATCTCGGCCACTTAAAGAAATGGTTACTGATTTTGCCCATGACAGATAATTCAATCCGTTGAGCAATGTCGGAGTTAACTTCGATGGGTTGGTAGCTTCACTGATTTGCTGCCCCCATTGATCCATTTTGACGCTTGCTTAATTGGTGAATTTCTGTTTTTTGTTGGTTTATGAAGTTACCAGTTTTACTGGTAACCACTGTTATCGGGTTATCGGGTTATAAATCAGACTGGCTCTGATACCATGTTGATTTTATGAATTCTGAGGAGATTGATTTTATTGATCAAAAGTTATGAATTTTACAAGTCTTCTATTCTCTATATATACTACGGTACCAACGGTCCATTAATATTACCGTTGGTACTCTACTGTTCACGGTACCCACAGTAGCCTTTTATCCTTGATTTAATCCTAGCCCTCTATTCCTCTAATATAGATCAATGATGATAATACAATCTGAGATCATGACTCTATATTTTTAACAAGCTCCTTTAACCTTTATATATGTTCCTTTCTTACAAACCACTGGAGCTACTTTTGGATACGGTACTGTCTGGTGCATACAAATTCAAGAAATATTGACCTGTCTAGCATAATATAAATAATCAACGCATAATTCAAGGAGTATTAACCTGCCTAGCATATTCTAAATAATCAATGAAAAATTCTCAATGCAAACAGATTTTTAAAATAATAAAATCATTAACCAAATGAAAAATAAACAATTTAAACTCAAGGCCATACCAGTATCTATCATGACACAGAAAATTAGGATTGACTTCTATTGTTCAAATCACCACTTTCAAAAAAAAGAGTAGAAATATTTAGAGATAAATTGGTGCTATTTATAATTAGCAGTCTATAATAACAGTACAAATATTTATAAAAAACCTAAAGAGCAATTTGAATAGTATAATAACTTAATTTGTAATGATCTTAATGCTTCGGTACTAAAATTTATAGCTCCATTAAGATTACAATTTGCAATTCCACAGACATTAATATTAGTACTGGACCAAGTAATGATTTTAATGCTTCTGTACAATTTTTAGCATATACACACGTTTTCAGTATAAAATATACACGTTTTAATGCTTCTATACAATTTGTAAAACCGGAATCGGTCACCTGTCCGGTTCGGTTCTTCAATTGAATCGCTTTAGGTAGTGAACCGCCAATAAGTGTTTAAACCGCCCGGTTTTCAGTAAAAACTCGTTGATTTCAACCGACGTAAAACCCCGGTTCAAAACATATTCTTCTTCAAATCTATTTCGTGCGATTTCTTGCCTTCTTCTTTTCTCCTTTCTCAAATCTTTCTCCGAGTCTCCTGTGATTTCTTGCCTTCTCTCGGTGGTAGAGATGGAAATTTATTTTTCTGAAATCTTATTCAAATCCCCTTCTACTTCGACCTCCTCTCTATTGTCAACTTGGTGGTGGATCAATATCGTTTTCCAGACTTCGATTGAATCCGAATCACAAAAAAGCTACTGGGATCAAGAACAGTAAGTAATTTTATGAAAACTTTGAGTTAACTTTATTGAATAGTTCCATGCATATAAGATGTTTGATGAAATGCTCAAACCAAAGAGCATTTTGGTCCAGTACCAAATTGCTCTCGGTTAGTACCAAATTGATTTGTGAACTTGACAGTAGATTGGATAGAGATAAGGGCAATGAAAGTGTGGGTTTGGTAAATTTGTATGAGAAATAAAAAAGAAGCATTTACTGGAAAAAATGTGTCTATTGAGTAGTGATCCGTTATCGACTTATTTGATGAGTAGCTAGACAAATTTAAATCTAAATTTGATTTCTCTTGTGTGCTTTCAAATGAAAAATAAATAAATTAGTAAATTCACCTTTGAGGAATTTCGCAAGACTAAGTAGAGAAAACATATATAGATATACAAGCTGCCAGGTTCAAGAGTAAAGAATATAAATACATAACTTCAAAAGTAAAGAATACTCAAAAGTTTCAAGAATATACAGGGATTTACATCCCGGTCAGGTTCGTGCTGGTATTGGTCCATCATTGTTCAAGCCCGACCAATTAGACTAATGCATCAGACCCGTTCAAAATTGAATTGTGAAATAGATAATACTTTCTTAGTTAGCTACATTGTTTTCATCTATTATTGATATTTATAATTATTTTAAATAAAGCAACATGGCTAAAGTTGAATTGTAAATTCCTTTTGCTCATCAACAGAAGAATGAATACGAATTTCTTTTTATAGTTGAGGCTAGTGCTCTCCTGAAAATATTTTTATTCTCCTATGTTTTAAGCTGATTTTTTAAGAATCTAATTATTGTTGTTTTAAAGGGACCATGTCGGCAATTAACCTTGGGGAAAATGGATTTGTACCCCCAACTTCTCCAAAAGTTGCAACAAGAGGCAAAACAGACCCGGCTTGGGGACATTGTGTTGAACGCATTGCTGTTGTGAAGAACAAGAACGTGAAGGTCATTGCTTGCCTTCATTGTGGGAAGACATTTCAAGGCGGTGGTATTAATCGATTTAAGAAGCACCTAGCAGGTGTAAGAGGAGATGTTGGACCATGCAAAAAAGTGTTGGCAGATGTTCGTTTTCAAATGCAACACAATATGACTGAATTTGCCAACAAAAAACAAAGGTTACATGAAGTAGATGAAGAAATGCATTCCGACAAAGAACGATCGAGTCGGAAGAGTTTCACTTTGCGATTTCCGCCGATTCTTCCTCCTATTCCTAGTCTGTTTGCGACTGATGTGCCTTCAGTGATACTTTTTTACTGACTCTTCAGAATTTGCTGCGGCTGATGATCGGGAGAAATGGGAATTCTTAACAGGTAACTCAAATTTTGAGTTTAGATCCGGACTGTCAAATCTATTTTGGCACGAATATTAAAGGAGTCTGTGCATTCCACCTCCGGATTGGCACGGATCCTGATCGTACAGTTCGGATCTAAATAAAAAATTTCAGGTACTTTAGGTATCCGGACTCGAGAATTGGGGGTAAGCGGAAAGTATGTTTCGATAATTAAAAGTAGTAAAGAAGGCAATTTTATCGGCCCGTATGTTTAGAGATTTATTGGGCCAGGAATACAAATTATAATAATTTATTTAATTATTTTTTGTCGGAGAACAATTGATCCGAGCTTCTTCATCATTTTCGTTTGAGATTTATTGGGGGTAGCGGAAAGTATGTTTCGTTAATTAAAAGTAGTAAAGAAGGCAATTTTCTCGGCCCGTATGTTTAGAGATTTATTGGGCCAGTAATACAAATTGTAATAATTTATTTAATTATGTATTTTGTCTGAGAACAATTGATCCACCTCGTCATGGTTAGAACTTGTTTCTATTTGGTTTAAACTTGTAAATTGCTTGCTCAGTTTTCTATCAATACAAATTCAGTAGCTATATTTACACATTAGCATTCAACATTTGATTGAATGTGTTAATTTGAAGAGACGGATAAATTAATCATTTTATCTTAAAATAAAAGATTAATAATAAGCTCAAAAGAAAAGGTTAAAATTAGATTAAAGAAAGAGAAAAATGAGAAATATTATTTGTTTTTAGTGGGAAAATATGACATTTTTAAGTTTTTTCTGGAAATTAAAATAAACATCAGCTTTGGATAACATATTAAAGAAAGCACACACTGAACGCAACAAATTAAGTTCACTCTTTATTATTCAAATTGAGGAAGTACATGTGCAAATCACATGACTTGCTAACAGGATACAATCACTCTCTTTCACAATTTAATTAGGACTTGCATCAACATTCCTAGGATTAAAGATAGCCATCTCCTCCCTTCTACTATTCTTGAGTCTCCTTGCTTGTTCTATGGTAATACGATAAGAAGCTCTCAGCACATCCAAAGGTAATGCACGGAAAGTAGATGTCTTCCCGACAAGGTTATTAACCATGGCATTTTGGTTGGTTTTGAAAGAGACCCATTCAAACTGCTGCTGTTGGTCAGCCCTTTTAAGCACAACATAGTTTTGAGGGATCAACAACAATTGTTTGCTATGGAGTTGGCCGTCGAACACTGTTTTTCCTTGGTGGTTGACTATCTGGACCCTTCCGCGTCCTCCTGTTACATACATCAAGCTATGTGCATTGATGTTCCAAAAAGGAGTAAGCACGGCATTCTGCAAAGAAAGAAGAAAATAATTGATACAAATTAATATGCATTTGCTTATATATTTGTTTCTTTTTGGATAGCATTAAGTACTTCAATTAATGTAAATATATAACGCTCACCCTTTGAAGAACCACCCGGGTAGCGCTCATTTGAACATTGTTTAGAATAGGAAGTTTTTGGCTGTTTAGTTTTGTGATTCTTCCACCTTGTGGGTTGAAGATATCGGCACGATTTGGATCGTTGATATTTTGTCGAATTTTCATTGTGCAGAAGTTTTCATCTAGACCGTTGGAAATGGAATAGTTACTTCCCGGTCCGAACCTCTCGCCTTGATACCTCTCTCCCTCAAACTCTTCTCCCTGCTGACGCTGTTGTTGTTCCTCTGGGCTCCTAAAAGGTCTGAGCAATTGAAGTCCACGTTCTACTCGAACTATTTCACCTCTTTGATCATCTTGGCTCTGAAGTCTTCTGGCCAACTCTGGATTTATGCCAAAAGCTTCAGCTAATAGCTGGGTATCGAAACCGTTGAGGATATTATTTCCTGATACTTGTTGTCCCAATTCATGAGACTGCTGGCCACTTTGGTGCCTTCCGGCCAGGAAGAACTCCTAGAAGCAATTTCAAAAAGAAAAGGTCGGTGCCATTGAGTTTTATTATAGGAAGAAAATTTGATAAAAAAATATTAGTATTTAAAGAAAGTACTGTCATTTAAGTTGTTGCTTTAAATTTTAAAAACTTATATAATTACCCTGCGTCTGGGCTCAAGCTGGTTCGCACTGTTGCTTGTGTCAAAAACCTGAACAAGCACTAGAGGGATATCACCGTCATTGTAGCACCAGTGAGTGACACCAGCTGGCACTGCAATTACATCTCCTTCACGGAAGCGGTGAACCTTCTGGTGCTCGTCCCTTGTCAATTGCGCCTGACTGATGCCTTCCTGTTGGAGCTGTTCCGATTGTTGGAGTTGCTCAGATTGTTGGAAAGACTGATATGTTTCCGGACAACCAGGAAAAATGAACCCCGTCAAGCCTCGTCCTGTAAAAGAAAAATATAAGTTTCTAATTTGAATTTTGAAGATACCAATGCTTAAAGTTTAATTTTTAGGAGACCTTGCACTATGTAGAAGAGAGACGGAGCATTGGAGAAGCTAGGCAACAGAAGGCCTCTTGGATCGATCGTACGACGGAGTGCAGATACGCCAGCGCACCGGAGTTGTTCATTGTTCTCCTCGTAGAATTCAGTGAGACCAGCTTGAGACTGCACACGCCTAGATGGATTAAGTGCAGCAAGATTATCGAATCGACATGCCCTCTGACCTGCCCCAGAGCCAAATCCACGCGAGCTCTGCCATGGGCTCTGGCCACTAAAACCAAACTGTGCTACACACCCATGAAATAAGACCAAGATGCAAAGAGAAACGGAGAGAGAATAAAGAGTTGCCATTGTTAAACTCCCAAGTTAATTGAACTACTGGAATTGAGTGTTGTGTGAAGAGATGGGTGAGATCTACCAAGTATTTATAGGTGAACAAGAGCAGATGTATAGGTTTGGATAAACATGAAGACGTTGGTGATGTTTGCATAAAAGTATTAGATATGTGTGATGGATGAAATTTGGTAGTAAAAAGGAATGTGTTTTTGGAGTTATACACGATGGTTGGTGAAGTATGGACAAATAAAATTTGTAGAAACTTGAACAATAATAATTGACAAAACCATGTCGCCGCGCGCAGTGTTATTTCTTAATTACCAGAAGGATTTGTAATTTTGTAGAGATCGATGCAGAACAAGACAGGCAACTGTTTACAAAAAAAATAAAGAAGATAAGTGGATTTCAAGATATATATACAAAAGAGTTGGTAATAAATGGACAGAAATTTTGTCAGTATGTGTAGAGGTAAGAACTTACCCACAACTAACATGAAAACTGCGCCTAGTTTTCTTTAGAATTTTATCAAAAAACAAAATCATTTAGAAATATACAAGACAGTGTTTCTTGGATGAATCAAATTGGGTTTGCAGAAAGCGTTGTAGGCGAATAACAAAAAATATTGTGGACATTATGGAAATATATATAGGTAAGTTAATATGTTTAGCAAATTTGAAAAATATAAAAACTTATAATCACTAGAAACAACTAAGTTACTTAACCAAACGAAAATAGTTTTTATTATAAGAAATTAATTATAGGCCCTAAGTTGATATTTAGCAAATTTACCAGGCAATTATGTTGTATTAAACTATTTAAAAATAAACGTAAAAAAAAAATGAATACTGGAAGTTTATTCCATTATATATCCTCCAGGTAGCTTCTCCTAAAAAGGAACGACCCCAAATGTAGTAGGCCATTTGATATGAACAGGCCCATATAATTACTTGGGCTTTAACGCAACTTGCGTTATATCTATCGTTTGCAGCCCATGGGCTCAGTCTCTCGGACGAACGTCCATATCCAACCCGGATCCGGTTTATTGGAGTAACATTTCACGGATTGAAATTGAATATCGGGTAAAGAATTTAACAGAACAAGTTTGGTATCATGCAGCACAAAGACTATAGAATCAAAACAACGCTGCAGATTGTTTATGCGCTGCGTGATGCTAAAATTGCTCTGTTAACATATTTACCCTAGGATATCGATGGATCCGATCCGTCACCTGTTTGGGGTAAATCTTTTAACATAGTTCTATCCTCATGCAGTGCACGAACCATATACATCGCTCTTTTGATTTTATAGTCCTTGCGTTGCATGAAGGTAAAACTAGTCTGTTAAACTTCTTTACCTGTTTTCTCCTTCTAACTCTAATCAGATACACCCATCTCGATTTCTCTCGAATAGCTCCATTTATTAATGGGAGTGCTATATTGAGAGCATCAATTGTGATTTTGAGAGCTGAGAGAAACTTTTCTTTCTAAATACCAATTTTACCCTTATATTCTCTCTTCCTTATTTGTTCATATTAATTATGTCATAGTTAATTCACAAGTTAATAAAGGAAAAAAATTATATACAAGCTGCAATTGGAATGATGAAACAAATAAGATGCAAATCCAAGTCACAAAATCTAAATACCCATCTGTCTAAGCAATACCTGTATATCCTTAAATTCAATTGGACCTCAAAATCTAAATATCTATTGTGTCCTCAAAAATATCATTGTGCTGACAATTACTCCTGCAGCTTAAACTAACAATTACTCATACTACAACTTAAGGTTAAAAAAAAAGAAGCTAAATTGTTATACTTAAAACCTACTAGTGGGAGATACACGTGCAATGAGTTATAATCTCTTCCTCCAGTTACTTCATGTTGGTACCAGATCATTAAAGATATCGAACGGCTAGAAAGCTACTGGATTTAAGTGTGTATCCAGGTCACAAAGCACACAAGCAGTAATAGAGAAATAAGTAAGCACGCCAGCCGTCCACTGAAAATGACATTTTTTTTTCGATATTTTGCAAAATTTAAAAATTATCTTAGAATTAGCATAAAATATCCATACAAACACAAGTTCACAAAAAAAAAAAACACAAATTTCTTGAGTCACTTAACGATTTGCTAGTATCTTTGCAAATTTTTGCTTTTGTATTGTAAATGATTTTTGAAATTGCTTTAGAATTAAATATAAATTGTGGTTCTTAAGTATCAATGAAGGAAAAAAAAAATGTAAGGTATCATAAAAATCCTGTACATGAAAATTAGCAACCATGGTATATTTCAATATAATTTTGGTTATTTCGGTGAATAAGATCATGTATAATTTGATCAGCAAACTCTAATTATTTATCTCAACAGTCCTTGAATTTGCAGCACCATATTTGTTCATATATGTTGCATAATAGAGTCAACTGGTTGCAATATCTTCTACTCAGAAATTATTTGGTAAAGAATATATCCTTCTGTTTTAATACCATATTTTCTGCCCAATACTTATTTATTTTGGCTATGTCAGGCAGAAATAAAAAATGGGAATTCTCATTGTTATGCAAGAAAATCTGAGACGTATTGGATTTAGAGGGGTATATTTAAAATATTTATCAGTGATGTATTGCATTTAGAAGGGCCTATTTGTGACTTGGATTTTGAACTTATTTGTTTCATCATTCCAATTAGAGCTTGTGCATAATTTTTTTCCTTTATTAGCTTGTGAATTAATTATGACAAAATTAATTGGAACAAATAAGAAAGAGAGAATAGAAGGGTAAAATAGACATTTAGAGAGAAAAATTTATCTCAGCTCTCAAAATCACAATTGATGCCCTCAATATAGCACTCTCCTTTGTTAATCCCTCAAGTACCCCAACCAGTGTTGTCAGAACCGGATCGGACCGGGTGGTTGAACCGGAAAAAGCCGAAATCGGTCACCTGTCCGGTTCGGTTCTTCAATTGAATCGCTTTAGGTAGTGAACCGCCAATAAGTGTTTAAACCGCCCGGTTTTCAGTAAAAACTCGTTGATTTCAACCGACGTAAAACCCCGGTTCAAAACATATTCTTCTTCAAATCTATTTCGTGCGATTTCTTGCCTTCTTCTTTTCTCCTTTCTCAAATCTTTCTCCGAGTCTCCTGTGATTTCTTGCCTTCTCTCGGTGGTAGAGATGGAAATTTATTTTTCTGAAATCTTATTCAAATCTCCTTCTACTTCGACCTTGCAACGAGCTTCAATACTCAATTGCGTAGAACAGAGAAAAGAAGAGAACTCTAAACAATTTGAACTCTAATTTTGGATAAAACGAGGTTCTAATCAAGAAACCATCTCACGAACGCAAACAGCAATTCGCCAATTTTATTACTCAATTTCTGGATACAAAGCCATAGAAGCTTCAGCCTTATATAGGCGATGTGAAAAGTAAAGAAAAGTAAAATAACTTGGTAATAAAAAACAAACAGATTTATTCATGAAATGCCAAATCAGCTAGACGCGGTGACATGGCTTAACAGACTCTAACGACCTCTGCAATTGTCAGTGAATCGTTCTCTTATGTCTCCTCTCCAGTTTGAATGATACTGGGCTCGCTATTTTCGGGCCCGCGTTCCACACCTTGCGACCCGCGTGCAGTCCCTTGCGGCTCGCGTTCAGTCCCCATTCCAAAGGTTACCCCCAAATTACCTGAGGCTTGTTGCACTCCCTCCCCCTTCAGACCATTCGTGACCTCACGAATAAATTCAGGAAATCTCACCCTTAGTGATTCAAAATCCTCCCAGGTAGCGTCTTCTGCTGTTTGGTCTTTCCATTGAATCAACCATTGAGCTACGGCAGAATTCCGTTTCTTCACTACACGCCTATCCAGCAGCAGTTGAGGTAAAGGATTTAAATTGAGGTTAGGACCAAGTACCGGAAGTGTAGGCGAATTTGGGTGTCTCCCAACTTGGCTTTGAGCTGAGAAACATGGAACACCGGATGAATCAAAGATGCTGGTGGTAGATTGAGTTTGTAAGCAACGGTGCCCACACGCTTAATGATCTCAAAAGGGCCGTAATACTTAGAACTCAACTTCTGATTACGCATTCCCCCTACAGTAATTTGCCGGTATGGCTGTAGCTTTAAATATACCCAATCACCCTTGTCGAATTTCCTCTCGGTTCTATGCTTATCCTCATTCTTTTTCATTCTCTCTTGAGCCTTCTGTAAATTGGTTTTCAGCTGAGCCATGGCCAATTGTCTATCTCTCATGAAAACATTGACTACTTCCACATTACTCCTCGGAACACTCCCTAACCCTAGCTGTGGTGGTGGGTAACCATAGAGAGCTTCAAAAGGGGACACTTTAATGGCACTGTGCCAATTAGTGTTGTACCACCATTCAGCCAAAGATAAGTAATGAGCCCATTTGCTTTGTCTATCATACACCATACTCCTTAGGTATTGTTTCAAGCACTGATTAACCTTCTCGGTCTGACCATCAATCTGAGGATGGTAAGCAGTCCCCATATTCAGCTGAACCTCTAGTTTGGACATGAGTTCTTGCTAAAACCTACTAGTGAACACTGGATCTCTATCAGAAATGATGGTGAGGGGTAGGCCATGTAATTTGTATATGTGGTCCATGAAGGCTTGAGCAACAGTTGCTGCTGAAAAAGGGTGTACCAGTCCAATGAAATGGGAATATTTAGTCAATCTATCTACAACTACCAATATAACTTCAAACCCTTTTGATTTGGGTAACCCAGTTATGAAGTCCATTCCCACACTATTCCATGCCTCTTGAGGAACGGGTAAAGGTTGTAGTAGGCCAGGTGCAGCTACATGCTCAGTTTTGTTCAGATGGCAATTTACACAATCTTGAATGAATTTGTGTACTGTCTCTCTCATCTGAGGCCAAAAAAAAATGCCTCTTCAGCCTCTGATAGGTTGCAGTTATACCAGCATGGCCCCCCAAGCTTGACCCATGTATATCTTGCAAAATCTTTTTCCTCCACTCTCCCTTGCTGCCTACACAGATCCTCCCTTTATACCTGATAATGCCCTGATATTCAGTCAAATGGTGGGGTGTGAGCTGAATGGTTCTGTTCTTCAATTTCTCTTTTAGACCTTCAATCCACACATCTCCCTCATAGCTATCTTTGACCTCTTGAATCCACTGTGGAATCAGTTCACTTACCACCTTGAGTTCAGCATTTTTAAATTCATTCTGCTCTACTTGCTTCTCTTTGCTGGTAACCTTACTCTCAACTCCCTCTCCTTCATCTTCTATTGTTTGTTTCTCTTTTCTGACCATATCATTTTTGCTCCCATCTCCTTCACCCTTATCATGTTGACTATGACCAATTTGCCCCTCCTGCCTAGAAAGAGCATCAGCAACCCTATTATGGATTCCCTTTTTGTACTCAATTTTGTAATTTAAACCCAACAATTTACTGAGCCCTCTATGTTGCATAGGAGTGTTGACCCTTTGTTCTATCAAATATTTCAGACTGATTTGATCAGTCCTAATAATGAACTCCCCTCCCAACAAATAATGTTTCCATTTGCTGACTGCAGTAAATAGAGCCATGAGCTCTTTTTCATATGTGGACAGGGTCTGGTTCTTAACTCCCAATTTTTTGCTCATAAATGCAACTGGCCTCCTGCCCTGCATTAACACAGCACCAATACCCCATTGACTGGCATCAATTTCCACAATGAAAGTTTGTTGAAAATCTGGAAGCTTCAAAACTGGTGCTGACACCATGGCTTTCTTTAACTGTTCAAAGGCTTCTTGTGCTGCCGGGTTCCACCTGAAAGAATTCTTTTTCAATAGATCAGTCAGTGCCTTTGAAATGACCCCATAGCCTCTAATGAACTTTCTATAGTAACCTGTCAGACCCAAGAAACCCCTTAGCCCTTTGACTGTCTGTGGAATTGGCCAATTCACCATGGCCTCAATTTTCCTAGGATCTGTAGCTACCCCTTCCTTTGATATTATGTGGCCTAAATACTCAAGTTTGTTAGACCCAAACTCACACTTGCTCTTTTTACAAAACAGTTGATTATCTTGCAAGGTCTGTAACACAATTCTCAGGTGTATGAGGTGTGAGTCCAGATCCTTACTGTAAACTAGAATATCATCAAAAAAAACCAAAACAAATTTTCTCAAAAAAGATTTGAAGGTGCTGTTCATCAAGGCTTGAAAGGTGGCTGGTGCATTTGTCAAACCAAATGGCATAACCGTGAACTCATAAAGTCCCTCATGGGTTTGGAAAGCAGTTTTGCTGATATCCTGTTCAGCCATTCTGATCTGATGATAGCCTGCCCTTAGATCCAACTTAGAAAAATAGTGAGCCCCACTCAATTCATCCAACAAATCATCAATTAAAGGTATGGGAAACTTATTCTTTATGGTCTCTTCATTCAATCTTCTATAGTCCACACACATTCTCCAAGTGGAATCTTTCTTCTTCACCAACAGCACTGGAGCTGAATAAGGACTGGTACTTGGTTGTATGAATCCTTGTTGCAATAGGTCTTTTATGATTTTCTCTATTTCTGTCTTTTGGAAGTAAGAGAACCTGTAGGGCCTTAGGTTAATGGGTTTAGAATTAGGTTTCAGTATAATTTGATGGTTAATGGTTCTATGTGGGGGTAAGGCATTTGGTTCTGCAAAGACAATAGAAAATTGATCCAATAATGCAGTGATGTTTGGGTGAGGTGTGTTAGTGTTATCTTCCCTTTCCTCTTGGATTTGAGCAATGTGTGCATAAAAAACTTGGTTGCCTTCACTTATTTCCTTCATGACATTCACCACGCCCTCTAAAATCTGAACCTCAGCTTCGGTTACTTGAGTCACCAAATTGACTCTTTTGCCCTTGTTCTCCACTGTCACCAGCCCTTGTTTCAACTTCAACTCAATTTTGTCTTGTTCCGCAATCCAATCTATGCCCAGGATTATATCATACCCTTTAACCTCCATTACCCACAAATTAGCCTCAAAAGGGAACTCTTGAACATTGAACTTGACATTTTTACAATTTGTTTTGGAGACCAATTCCTCCCCTCCAGCACTTCTTACTTTTAATGTCTTTGTAGGTACTACAGGTAAGTTCAAATTTTTTGCCAAGAAAGGGTTGATAAAGGAATGAGATGCACCAGTGTCAATTAGCAAACAAATGGGAATATCTCTTATTTTTGTCATGTACTGTAAGGTTCTTTTCTTACCTACTTTACTGGTGCCACTCAAAGTGCCCAGAATCACTTCTTCTTCCTCTCTCTCATCTTCCCCTTCTTCCTCATTGAGCATAGCAGTCATCTCCAACTGATACTGGCCATCTAAGTCCACCTCTTCCTCCCCGTCCATAGTGTGTAAATTTTTATGACATTTATGCCCCTGAGCCCACTTGTCATTACACCTAAAACAAAGACCCAATGCCCTTTTCTGGTCTATAGTTAAGGTTGAGGTGTTCTTGGGGTAGAAAGGTTTATTGTGGATAATTGGATCAACAGGTTTCTTATGGCTTGAGTCAGGTGGTTTGAGGATGGATTGTCTGGAATTGGTTGCATGGTGGTGTCTGGCATTCGGAATTGACTGGTTTCTGAGGAAGGTGGGTCTTTTATCCCCAGACCCAATGGAAATCTCCAATTCTAAAGCTAAATTGAAAGCTGCATTAAGGTTTTGTGGTTTGAATAAATGAATAGAATTTTGAATTTCTTCCTTCAACCCACATATAAAGCTCCAAACAAAAAAATACTCCTGTTTGATGCCAGTTTCAGCTAGTAAACGAGCCTTTGCTCGTTGAAAGTCCCGGATATATTCATCAACAGAACCCTCCTGTTTTACCATCTTGAATTGAATCACTGGATTAACATTGTTTCGCAATTTAAATCTCTCAAATACGGCCTCTACTAGTACTGGCCAGGTTGGATTCGAGTTCTCTGCCCGATAACATTCAAACCAATCCTCAGCATCACCAGTAAAACTCAAGGAGGCTAGTCTGGTTTTGTAATTCTCAGGGGTTTGGTTTATCTCAAAATACAGCCTACAACGTTCTAACCAACTAGCAGCCTTATTGCTATCAAAAACCGGCATATCTACCCTTGGTAGATAAACCCGTTGATTAAAAAGGTCCTGGTACTCATTACCTTGCCTGAAATCAGGGCCAGGTGGTGGTTGCCTAAAATCATCACCTCCCCCCGAGGAATGATGAGAACGGGTGGTACGACTGCCTTGCCCGACGTCGACTTGCTTCTCAGGCAATCGAGCTGCAATATCCCGGAGTAGTGTCTGAATGCCATTGACGGACTCCCTCAACACCTCAGATTGGCCGCGCAGTTCATTAATGCCCGCCTCAGCGCTTTAGAAACGATGCTCCAGAGCAATGACATGATCGTCGCGAGTCTGAGAAGATGACTGGGAGTCGCGAACAATTTGATTTAGTTTATCATTGATGTAATAGCCTAGTTTTTGAATTCTAGGAAATATTAAATGATAATGTTTTATTATGAAAGATATAAGGGGCTTATTGCAAACTTACTAATTATTAGATAAGAATAAAAATTAGTGATTCGTTTTTATAAAATAACTTGCATGAAAAGGACACATGTAGCTACCTTAACAACTCACTTTTCTTACCCAACACCATTTATCATTATTCAATAAATATTAACTTTTTAAAATTTGAAATACGGAGAGAGAGATTATATTATTTTATTCTTACTTTTTCTGAAGGAACCGCTTTACCCCTCTTTTCATTATTTTCTTTTTATCGGTGGATATTGGAGAACCGTTCATTTGGGGGGATTTGACTCATCCAGTATACCCTGGAACAGAGAAACTAACGAAAAGAAAAAGAGGGGATATGGGGAAGAAAACAATGGAGAAAAGAGAGGAGAAAGGAGTGTCGGCAGCCCAACGAAGCGGTGAGGAGAAGGAGACAGAGCTGATGGAATTTTCTCGGTAAGCAATTAATTGCTTGCTTGAAATCTGTGGCTGCTTTCGAATCACTCAGATAGCTTGATTACAAACAATGGACTTGACTTCGAGCCCCGTCATGCTATGGATAACAGGTGCGGATTTCGAGTTATTCCTAGCTCCTTCTAACTTGTTTAATTGTTGTTGTAAGCTCGTGGGTTTCTTTGCTTGCTTTTGATCGCATGTTGATTTCTTGATGATTGTGATTTAATTGAGCGATTATTGTACCATCACTGGTACGGGTCTGGTGTATTGCTGCACACCAGCTGTTCGGTGAAATGCCTAAGAGAAGTAAATTACTGGTACGGGTCTGGTCTGTTGCTGCACATCAGCTGTTCGGTGAAATGCCTAAGAGAAGTAAATTGTTGGTAATCTTAAGGTTAATATATGGTAGTGGTTTGGAGTTACATGGTGTACAACTATTTTATATAATTTAATTATGGAACAGACCACAACTTCTATATTCTCAAATTGATACATGCATGACATTACATGAACCATGAAAGTGTTATAATAAATGGGGACTATAATTAGTGAACCATGTAATACTTGATCCCTTTTAATTGTAAACCAAATCGATGTGTATAGTGACACAATTTAGACAAGTAGTAATTTAGACATGTATACATAAGCCTCAAGTCTGGTATTTTACTATTTCCGTATCGATTTAATTATGGGATTAGAGAATGACATGATTGAATCATTGGTTAATATTATTTGAATTGTGATTTGGTTTGCTTGATTGCAGTTGTCTTGATAATTGCTTGTTGATTTCTAGTTGTTTGTCTTACTATAGATATTTGTTGAAGTTTTGAATTGTATGATATAAATGCATGAAATGTCTTAGGAAGCACGATCACACTTTTATGAAATTGATGCATGACTTGATATAATAATTCATTTGGTTGAATCATAAGTTTGATTTAAGTGAACAGTGGCATGCATGATAAGAATGCATAGTAAAATTTCTCATGAAGCATAGTATATAGTCATATGTGTAATTGATTAAATATTAAAATGGATACTTGACCGGTCATGTAGGCGCTGTCTTTTCGTGGTAGCGCATGACCGTGGTAATGTATTGATTGAACATTAAACTTGGAAACTTGACCGGTCATGTAGGCGCTGTCTTTTCGTGGTAGCGCATGACCGTGGTAATGTATTGATTGAACATTGAACTTGGAAACTTGACCGGTCATGTAGGCGCTGTCTTTTCGTGGTAGCGCATGACCGTGGTAATGTATTGATTGAACATTGAACTTGAAAACTTGACCGGTCATGTAGGCGCTGTCTTTTCGTGGTAGCGCATGACCGTGGTAATGTATTGATTGAACATTGAACTTGGAAACTTGACCGGTCATGTAGGCGCTGTCTTTTCGTGGTAGCGCATGACCGGGGTCATGTAGGCGCTGTATTCGTGGTAAGCGCGTAATTTATGTTATGTAGGCGCCGTTAATTCGTGGAAGCGCATAACAGAAATTGCGTAGGCGCCGTATTCGTGGTAGCGCGTGATCCAGTTATGTAGGCGCCGTTGATTCGTGGAAGCGCATAACTGAAGGCACGTAGGCGCCGTATTCGTGGTAAGCGCACAATTTCAGGTTATGCACATAACAGAAATTGTGTAGGCGCCGTATTCGTGGTAGCGCATGACCTGTAGTCAGAAAAGTGTCGAATCTGGATCGCAAGATAGAAATGCTAAAAGAATTGCTTTACAAGAACATTTGAGCATTAAATAAGATTTATGAGCATTTGAGTATTTTATATGATATGTTAGCATTTCATGCATGTTTGAATTTATAATCAATCTACTTGCATGAGCAATGCACTTTGGAGTTTATAGAACTTTTATGTTATCATAAGCATAGCTTAGTTAATGAAATGTCATAGGTAAACTTATATTTGGGTTACTTCGTAAGGTACAAATTTTGGTCTACATTGATTTATGCTAGCAGTTTACTATTGATTGTGAATTATCTCTTTGGCTTGATGATCATTGTTGTTCTTTTATAATTATGAACAGTGCTGGTTTGGTTTAGTTAGTTGGGTCTTAGAATAACTCGACTGGAACTTAATACCGCACTTAGAGATTTTCAATCTCTAATATCTTTCCACTTTGTGGGTTCCAGGTACAAAACATGAGACACGAAATGAGATATTGAACTTGAAGACTGTGGGACTTGCAATGAAAAAAAAAGTAAGTTATGTCATTGGTAATGTATATGTATATATGTAATTCTGTAAGATAATAGAAATCGCCTTGCGCTGATGAGCGCGGCGGGTTGTCAGCCCTGTTGTCGGGGTGTGACAATTGAGAGCTATCAGATCTAACCCAAGGTCTTCAGGATGATCAGGAACCTTTTTTGGTGGCATCGCGAAGACGAACAAACTTCCCAGATGGTAATCGGATGCTCTGATAACAATTGCAACGAGCTTCAATACTCAATTGCGTAGAACAGAGAAAAGAAGAGAACTCTAAACAATTTGAACTCTAATTTTGGATAAAACGAGGTTCTAATCAAGAAACCATCGCTCGAACGCAAACAGCAATTCGCCAATTTTCTTACTCAATTTCTGGATACAAAGCCATAGAAGCTTCAGCCTTATATAGGCGATGTGAAAAGTAAAGAAAAGTAAAATAACTTGGTAAGAAAAACAAACAGATTTATTCATGAAATGCCAAATCAGCTAGACGCGGTGACATGGCTTAACAGACTCTAACGACCTCTGCGATTGTCAGTGAATCGTTCTCTTATGTCTCCTCTCCAGTTTGAATGATACTGGGCTCGCTATTTTCGGGCCCGCGTGCCACACCTTGCGGCCCGCGTTCCACACCTTGCGACCCGCGTGCAGTCCCTTGCGGCTCGCGTTCAGTCCCCATTCCAAAGGTTACCCCCAAATTACCTGAGGCTTGTTGCAGACCTCCTCTCTATTGTCAACTTGGTGGTGGATCAATATCGTTTTCCAGACTTCGATTGAATCCGAATCACAAAAAAGCTACTGGGATCAAGAACAGTAAGTAATTTTATGAAAACTTTGAGTTAATTTTATTGAATAGTTCCATGCATATAAGATGTTTGATGAAATGCTCAAACCAAAGAGCATTTTGGTCCAGTACCAAATTGCTCTCGGTTAGTACCAAATTGATTTGTGAACTTGACAGTAGATTGGATAGAGATAAGGGCAATGAAAGTGTGGGTTTGGTAAATTTGTATGAGAAATAAAAAAGAAGCATTTACTGGAAAAAAAAAAATATGTGTCTATTGAGTAGTGATCCGTTATCGACTTATTTGATGAGTAGCTAGACAAATTTAAATCTAAATTTGATTTCTCTTGTGTGCTTTCAAATGAAAAATAAATAAATTAGTAAATTCACCTTTGAGGAATTTCGCAAAAATAACTAGAGAATATAAATACATAACTTCAAAAGTAAAGAATACTCAAAAGTTTCAAGAATATACAGGGATTTACATCCCGGTCAGGTTCGTGCTGGTATTGGTCCATCATTGTTCAAGCCTGGCCAATTAGACTAATGCATCAGACCCATTCAAAATTGAATTGTGAAATAGATAATACTTTCTTAGTTAGCTACATTGTTTTCATCTATTATTGATATTTATAATTATTTTAAATAAAGCAACATGGCTAAAGTTGAATTGTAAATTCCTTTTGCTCATCAACAGAAGAATGAATATGAATTTCTTTTTATAGTTGAGGCTAGTGCTCTCCTGAAAATATTTTTATTCTCCTATGTTTTAAGCTGATTTTTTAAGAATCTAATTATTGTTGTTTTAAAGGGACCATGTCGGCAATTAACTTTGGGGAAAATGGATCTGTACCCCCAACTTCTTCTAAAGCTGCCACAAGAGGGAAAACAGATCCGGCTTGGGGACATTGCGTTGAACGCATTGTCGTTGTGAAGAATAAAAATGTGAAGGTCATTGCACGTCTCCATTGTGAGAAAACATTTCAAGGCGGTTGTATTAACCGGTTTAAGAAGCACCTAGCCGGTGTAAGAGGAGATGTAGGGTCATGCAAAAGGGTACCGCAAGAGGTCAGTTTTCAAATGCAACAAAGTATTGATGAATTTGCCAACAAAAAACGGAGGTTAAATGAACTAGATGAACAAATTCATTCTGACGAAGAACGATCGAATCGGAAGAGATTCACTGTGCGATTTCCGCCGATTCTTCCTCCTATTCCTAGTCTGTTTGCGACTGATGTGCCTTCAGTGATACTTTTTTACTGACTCTTCTGAGTTTGCTGCGGTTGATGATCGGGAGAAATGGGAATTCTTAACAGGTAACTCAAATTTTGAGTTTAGATCCGGACTGTCAGATCTATTTGGCACGAATATTAAAGGAGTCTGTGCATTCCACCTCTGGCCGGATTGGCACGGATCCTGATCGTACAGTTCGGATCTAAATAAAAAATTTCAGGTACTTTAGGTATCCAGACTCGAGAATTGGGGGTAAGCGGAAAGTATGTTTCGTTAATTAAAAGTAGTAAAGAAGGCAATTTTATCGGCCCGTGTGTTTAGAGATTTATTGGGCCAGTAGCAGTAATACAAATTATAATAATTTATTTAGTTATTTTTTGTCTGAGAACAATTGATCCACCTCGTCATGGTTAGAACAATTATATTTTGTCATTCATCATTTTCGGTTGAGCCATCTCGTCCTTTTTTTTGTCTTTTTTGTGATAATTGTTGTCGTACTAATAAAAAAAACTTCTAAATATTTAATTTTTTTGACAAAACTTGAAAAAGAGTACTTATTTTCTCACTAGAAACAAATATATTTTCTTATTTTTCCTTTCTTTAATTAAATTTAAAAAATTTATTTAATTGATTAGAACCCCGTTTTTAAACTTTTAATCTTTAACTTCTATTTAGTTTAACCGTAAATTGCTTGCTCAGTTTTCCATCAATACAAATTCAGTAGCTATATTTCCACATTAGCATTCAACATTTGATTGAATGTGTTAATTTGAAGAGACGGATAAATTAATCATTTTATCTTAAAATAATAGATTAATAATAAGCTCAAAAGAAAAGTTTAAAATTAGATTAAAGAAAGAGAAAAATGAGAAATATTATTTGTTTTTAGTGGGAAAATATGAAATTTTTAAGTTTTGATGGGGAGCTTGGATATTTAGAAGCTTTTGATGGGTATGACAACAATTATCTCAATTTAAATGGAAAAAAAATGAAATTTCAATATTTTAATGAAAAATAGACAATTTAGAATATTTGAGTGGTACCATCAATTCTCCCATTATATAAATGAAAATACTAAAACATTAGAAACATACCGATGGATGAGTATTTTAATTCATTGTATATGTTTTTCCTTTTTTGTTGAAACTACCCAATTTCTTTTATTCTTTATGCTAAGTGTGTCTAAATTGAAATAAGAGATTACTATTAGTTCCCATTCAGCTCATCTATAAACAACTATACTTGAAACTGTTTCATGAGACAAATATTTCATTAATATAATCATGTAGGCTTAGAATATATAATAATATTCTTCTACTGATCATTGGAATGCATCGGCCAATTATTAATAAATTTGATTGTTGGCAACTATATATATTGAGTAAGGCATAGTGCCACTATGTAAATATATAAATTGCTGAAAAATATCATAAAATTTCCAATTCCGCTTTGATACAAACTATATTAGTTACAAATTAGTATGTGACACAGTGACAATATAACTTTAGGATTGCATCCTTAGAAATATTAAAAATTACAAAATCTGATTTCAATTGTTTTTTACTTAATCAGTTTTTTATTATTCATTTTAATTTTTCATATACTAATTAATCTCATTTAATTAATTGTACTTACAGATTTCTATGTTAGAAATTAGTAAAAATGATTGTCCGACAAAGTCTGATGGTATATATAAACTGGTAACTGGCAACAACAAAACAAGAATAGTTGGAAGTAGCTAGAGGTTCTCTTACTTCAAGGCATTGAGCTGATAACACGGCAAATGTAGGTCTTGGCAGCAATTCTTTGCTTAAAAAAGAAATGGCAAAACCGCAAAACAATAGAACAGAATCAGATGGAGCTTCAAATTTGCTTTGTTGTTTCTTCGAAAACTTGCAGCCAATAAATTAAGAAACTGCTAGCATACCAAAATCAAATATTAAGCCAAGGTAAATCACACAAAAATTAAACACCATCATTTTTTTTTCTGGAAATTAAATTAAACATCAGCTTTGGATAACATATTAAAGAAAGCACACACTGGATGCAACAAAGTTCACTCTTTATTATTCAAATTGAGGAAGTACATATGCAAATCACATGACTTGCTAACAGGATACAATCACTCTCTTTCACAATTTAATTAGGACTTGCATCAATATTCCTAGGATTAAAGATAGCCATCTCCTCCCTTCTATTATTCTTGAGTCTCCTTGCTTGTTCTATGGTAATACGATAAGAAGCTCTCAGCACATCCAAAGGTAATGCACGGAAAGTAGATGTCTTCCCGACAAGGTTATTAACCATGGCATTTTGGTTGGTTTTGAAAGAGACCCATTCAAACTGCTGCTGTTGGTCAGCCCTTTTAAGCACAACATAGTTTTGAGGGATCAACAACAATTGTTTGCTATGGAGTTGGCCGTCGAACACTGTTTTTCCTTGGTGGTTGACTATCTGGACTCTTCCGCGTCCTCCTGTTACATACATCAAACTATGTGCATTGATGTTCCAAAAAGGAGTAAGCACGGCATTCTGCAAAGAAAGAAGAAAATAATTGATACAAATTAATATGCATTTGCTTATATATTTGTTTCTTTTTGGATAGCATTAAGTACTTCAATGTAAATATATAACGCTCACCCTTTGAAGAACCACCCGGGTAGCGCTCATTTGAACATTGTTTAGAATAGGAAGTTTTTGGCTGTTTAGTTTTGTGATTCTTCCACCTTGTGGGTTGAAGATATCGGCACGATTTGGATCGTTGATATTTTGTCGAATTTTCATTGTACAGAAGTTTTCATCTAGACCGTTGGAAATGGAATAGTTACTTCCCGGTCCGAACCTCTCGCCTTGATACCTCTCTCCCTCAAACTCTTCTCCCTGCTGACGCTGTTGTTGTTCCTCTGGGCTCCTAAAAGGTCTGAGCAATTGAAGTCCACGTTCTACTCGAACTATTTCACCTCTTTGATCATCTTGGCTCTGAAGTCTTCTGGCCAACTCTGGATTTATGCCAAAAGCTTCAGCTAATAGCTGGGTATCGAAACCGTTGAGGATATTATTTCCTGATACTTGTTGTCCCAATTCATGGAACTGCTGTCCACTTTGGTGCCTTCCGGCCAGGAAGAACTCCTAGAAGCAATTTCAAAAAGAAAAGGTCGGTGCCATTGAGTTTTATTATAGGAAGAAAATTTGATAAAAAAATATTATTATATAAAGCAACTGTCATTTAAGTTGTGGCTTTAAATTTTAAAAACTTATATAATTACCCTGCGTCTGGGCTCAAGTTGGTTCGCACTGTTGCTTGTGTCAAAAACCTGAACAAGCACTAGAGGGATATCACCGTCATTGTAGCACCAGTGAGTGACACCAGCTGGCACTGCAATTACATCTCCTTCACGGAAGCGGTGAACCTTCTGGTGCTCGTCCTTTGTCAATTGCGCCTGACTGATGCCTTCCTGTTGGAGCTGTTCGGATTGTTGGAGTTGCTCAGATTGTTGGAAAGACTGATATGTTTCCGGACAACCAGGGAAAATGAACCCCGTCAAGCCTCGTCCTGTAAAAGAAAAATATAAGTTTCTAATTTGAATTTTGAAGATACCAATGCTTAAAGTTTATTTTTTAGGAGACCTTGCACTATGTAGAAGAGAGACGGAGCATTGGAGAAGCTAGGCAACAGAAGGCCTCTTGGATCGATCGTACGACGGAGTGCAGATACGCCAGCGCACCGGAGTTGTTCATTGTTCTCCTCGTAGAATTCAGTGAGACCAGCTTGAGACTGCACACGCCTAGATGGATTAAGTGCAGCAAGATTATCGAATCGACATGCCCTCTGACCTGCCCCAAAGCCAAATCTACGCGAGCTCTGCCCACTAAAACCAAACTGTGCTACACACCCATGAAATAAGACCAAGATGCAAAGAGAAAAGGAGAGAGAATAAAGAGTTGCCATTGTTAAACTCCCAAGTTAATTGAACTACTGGAATTGATTGTTGTGTGAAGAGATGGGTGAGATCTACCAAGTATTTATAGGTGAACAAGAGCAGATGTATAGGTTTGGATAAACATGAAGACGTTGGTGATGTTTGCATAAAAGTATTAGATACGAGTGATCGATGAAATTTGGTAGTAAAAAGGAATGTTTTTTTGGAGTTACACACGGTGGTTGGTGAAGTATGGACAAATAAAATTAGTAGAAACTTGAACAATAATAATTGACAAAACCATGTCGCCGCGCGCAGTGTTATTTCTTAATTACCAGAAGGATTTGTAATTTTGTAGAGGTGCAGAACAAGACAGCCAACTGTTTACAAAAAAAAGGAAGAAGATAAGTGGATTTGAAGATATATATATATACAAAAGAGTTGGTAATAAATGGACAGAGAAATTTTGTCAGTATGTGTAGAGGTAAGAACTTACCCACAACTAACATGAAAACTGCGCCTAGTTTTCTTTAGAATTTTATCAAAAAAAAATCATTTAGAAATATACAAGACAGTGTTTCTTGGATGAATCAAATTGGGTTTGCAGAAAGCGTTGTAGGCGAATAACAAAAAATATTGTGGACATTATGGAAATATAGGTAAGTTAATATGTTTAGCAAATTTGAAAAATATAAAAACTTATAATCACTAGAAACAACTAAGTTACTTAACCAAACGAAAATAGTTTTTATTATAAGAAATTAATTATAGGCCCTAAGTTGATATTTAGCAAATTTACCAGGCAATTATGTTGTATTAAACTATTTAAAAATAAACGTCAAAAAAAATGAATACTGGAAGTTTATTCCATTATATATCCTCCAGGTAGCTTCTCCTAAAAAGAAACGACCCCAAATGTAGTAGGCCATTTGATATGAACAGGCCCATCTAATTACTTGGGCTTTAACGCAACTTGCGTTATATCTATCGTTTGAATGTAGCCCATGGGCTCAGTCTCTCGGACGAACGTCCATATCCAACCCGGATCCGGTTTATTGGAGTAACATTTCACGGATTGAAATTGAATATCGGGTAAAGAATTTAACAGAACAAGGTTGGTATCATGCAGCACAAAGACTATAGAATCAAAACAACGCGGCAGATTGTTTATGCGCTGCGTGATGCTAAAATTGCTCTGTTAACATATTTACCCTAGGATATCGATGGATCCGATCCGTCACCTGTTTTCGGGGTAAATCTTTTAACAGAGTAGTTCTATCTTCATGCAGTGCACGAACCATATACATCGCTGTTTTGATTTTACTGTCCGTGCGCTGCATGAAGCTAAAACTAGTCTGTTAAACTTCTTTACCTGTTTTCGCCTTCTAACTCTAATCAGATACACCCATCTCCATCTCTCTCGAATCGTTCCATTTATTAATCCCTTAAGTACCCCAACCCCTTTCTTCTTTCAACTAGGGTTTACGGCTTGTTCCTAATCGATCCATACACCGTCAATGGCGACAGCTCAGACAAACGGCGCAGCCTCCGCTAAGCGCAAACCGGTGTTCGTAAAGGTGGAGGCGCTGAAACCTGGCACAGGTGGTCACACACTCACGGCGAAGGTGATATCTGCTAAGTCGGTTCTCCACAAAGGATCTGGCGCCGGACCGCGCGCGACTAAGATCTCTGAGTGCCTTATTGGCGACGAGACTGGAGTCATCCTTTTCACGGCGCGGAACGAGCAAGGTATGGATTGGATTAGACTGATCTTTTCTGATCGTTTATCGTGCCTTTGTTTAAGTCGATATAGGCGGTGATTAATCTTCTTTTAGTTGTTTTAGTTTAAGGTTCCGTAGATATTCTCTTTCTGATTTGATTCCCTATGCAATCGAAGTTTTCTTTTTGTAAAACAGATTAATTATTTCCCACATTTGTGAAGATTGTTTGTAGTTTCATATATTATATGCTGATAACATCCAACAGTTGTTGGAAGAATTAGATCTAGAAGAAAATCATATAAGTTTCCATTTGCCTTGTATACTTGATTTGGTTAAGTCTATACGAAAGAAAGGAAATGAATAATATTATATGCAGATGACTGCCAACAGTTAGTGGAAAAAAATAGATCTAGTGAGAAATGACATCAAGTTTCTGTATACAAAAGAAAGGAAATGGGTTAATTTATATTGATGTATTTTTATTTTTATGTTTCTCATAATCAGAAAAGCACATAAAGGGCCTTTTATTCAATAGTTTTGATGCCAATTTGAAGATGATTAGTAAATGAATTGGTTCAACCCTTCAATTGTTTTTGCATTGTGTATGAATTATATTTATTTCATGGTTAAATTATTGCTGCTCAGCTTAATTATAATTTAACTCAATTGGATTATTACACTCATAAATTAAACAAATTGCTGACTTTTTTAATGTATAATGTTTGGTTTACCAAAAATTCAACTAATCCAGTGCTTTCAAAATGGTGTAGAGAGTTCCTTTCTTGGTAGTTCTTATGGCAAAGTATCCTTATACTTGCTATTAGTATGCTAATAGACTGTGATACAAGTAAAAACTTCCGCTTGATTTTTTATAGCCTCTGTTTAAAGTCATGTTATAAGTTGATAATTATTTTATGAGATGCTATGGTTTAGGCATGCAATACATTTTAGGCCAAGAATTAGAAATAGCTTATGGACTATGTATTTTGTTGTTTTTATTTTACATTTCAGGATATCAGCACCATGAAAGCCAGGTCCAGCAGGTATCAAGATGGACCAGCACCATTTGGGTTATAGATTAGTTCTTAATTTTTGTTGGCAACGCCAGCACTATTTTGATTATTTCTTAAGTTATTATATATTGTTGTATCATTTTTGTTCCTCTTTGACGGGTATCATCTGCTTCTTTTTTGAAATTCAATCCAAGTTTTGGTAGGCAAACAGCATTCTTTAGGCTTCAATATCTATTCCGGCAAAAGGATCAGAAAGAAACTTCATTTTCATCCCTTCTTCTGTGATTATGTTTAGATTACATGGAGAAACCCTAACTAAAATGTCTTATACTTTGTAACAGTTGATTTGATGAAACCTGACACGACCGTCATTATTCGCAATGCAAAAATTGATATGTTCAAGGGATCAATGAGGTTGGCAGTTGACAAGTGGGGTCGCATCGAGGTCACTGAGCCAGCTAGTTTTACTGTGAAGGAGGAGAACAATCTCTCACTTGTGGAGTATGAGCTGGTGAATGTAGTGGAAAAGTGAAAGTGGGAACATATTCCTAAATTGCTTGGAGATGTTGCCCCTGACCTAGTTGGTCATATATCAATTTGAAAATGAAAAAGGTTCTATGACAAATTTGATTTTGTTGTAGGAAACTCTTGAATTTGCAGTTCCGAGATACTGGTATTAGTGGCATGTGATTTTTTTTTTGTGTGTAATGTTGTGAGTGGTCACTATATCATCTTTTGTTTCCATGTAGCTCGCAGTGAAATTTGTTTTTAGAATGGCTTATGATTGGTAGAAAGGCTAAGCAAATATCTTAGGAAAGAATTATCACCTATATTGTTGTAAAACAGTTTGTCAAAAGTTGTGCTTTTGAAAACATTACTGGAGACTAAAAAACAGTTTACTGCCTACGGGCTTTAACAAAAAAAAATCAAAACGAACAGTTTACTGCAGATGGTTAGATTGGGTTTTAACGCTGGTCCATCTGAGATTGTCTAGATAAATTGGGGCTTGTTTGAAAATGTACAGCATACGTAGATCTGTGAAGTAAATGAGCTATAAAATGGCTGCCTTGTTTTGTATTTTGGATTTGCTCTCATAATAAAAAGGATATTACAACATAAATATCATCTCGAGTAGGGGTGTTCATTGGGTCCGGTTTAATCGGTTTTAGACCGAACCGAACTAGTTCGGGTTAAACGGTTCGGTTTTTTCGGTTTAATGGATCGGTTCGGTTGGCTTTTCAAAACCGAGTTATAACTTTGGTTCGGTTCGGTTTAAATTTTTTTAAAACCGAATGTACTGAACCGACCGAACTTTTATTTTCTTATTACCTGCGTTCAGGCCTCCATCCATTCCTTCTATTCGTGTATGCTTTTAACCGAACCATATGCGTTCAGGCCTCCATCCATTCCTCCTATTCGTGTATGCTTTTAACCGAACCATATGCGTTCAGGCCTCCATCCATTCTAAAACCGGATAACCTATTCCCATGCCAATGGAGAGCGACAGAGGCACAGTAACCCTAGATCTGTCTCCCCAATCCCCATCCCATCCGTAACCCTAGCCACAGAGGCACAGTCGCACGCGCGACTACGGCTTCACGCCTCCATCCATTTCTCCTGTCCTGTCGGCTGTCCCTAGTCAAATCGCCGAACCTCTCGCACGCACGTTGTCGGTTCTGTCAATCCTAGCGCTAGGTACAGTTTCCTCTTCTCTCTCTGATCCCTCTAAATATCTTGCTTCCTCTTTTCTTCTCACCCAAAAGCTTCTGGTATTTGTAAACCAAGGCTCATCGTACGTTACCAATAAAGCTAGAACCTCTCCGGAAAGAAAATAGATGCATTTCCAAGCTGACTCCTTGAATTTCTTTATCTTTCTTCGACTCCTTGAATTTCTTTATTTTAGTAGTTTTACAATTTTAGTTTTTATTAGGGGGTTTTCTGCTTATTTCCTTAGGGGACCTTGTCAGAGGCTTCTCTTTATCTTTTTTTTGCATGTGGGTTTTCCAGTTTTTTCAGTTTTTTATGTCTCTCTTTCCGTCTCTGTTATGACTTCGGTTCGAACCGAACAAACCGGAATAAAACTTCGGTTCGGTTCGGTTCGGTTGATCGGCTAAAACGGTTCGGTTCGGTTGTATTTTTGAAACCGAAATAAAACTTTGGTTTGCCTAGTTCGGTTCGGTTTGAACCGAACCGACCCGATGAACACCCCTAATCTCGAGTGAGACTTTTGTATAGATCGGTCCGTACTAGAATTTGTATTTTCATTTTCGAAGTTCCAACAGTCTGATCTGAACCGCTTAAGATGATAAAAAAAATTGAGTTAATTGTCGTTTGCAAATTTTGTTCTGATTATCATAGGTATTTTTTTCAAAATATGATTTCTGGGTTGCCGACATGTTTTTACTCCAAAATTTGAGAAAATCAGAAGAAAAAAAAAAACTATGATACAAAGGCCTGATTTTGAACGCTCCAGTTTTTAGCATAAAAGATAGGAAACATGGCATCAAATACCAGAACTCATATCGTAGAACACTTGAGACAAACAAAAAGGACTTCATTAAGAACACAAATAAATTTTTTATCAAATAGTGCTCAATCAACAACCTTATGACCTATCTCTCTTAAAAGGGAAATTTACCAAATGTGATACAAAAAATTTTGTTACTGAGATATACAGATCCAAATACCACAATAGACCTACCAAATCTCCTCGAATTATTAATAAGGACGAAGAAAAGAGTTGCTACTATCGCCATCCAAGTCATCCATCTACAAGTACAATAACCAAAACTAAGTTCCAAATATATGGCAAATGTCTTCAATTTATGAAATTTGGTACATCAATCGGAATAGTAAAAAGTAAAAGTAGAAATGAAGTCTTCAACCCAAGTGCTCTTCGTGATGACTAATCACAAGTCTATAACAAATAAAGAATCAGGGTCAGGAAAAAGATTTCTGAAAGTTGGCATTCTTTCGAACAAGCAAGCATACATATTACCCAGTGTAGCTTAAAAGTAATTAAAGAAGAACAAAACAATTACAGGTCAAATTCATTTAAACTCGCAGTATCAATCATGTCATAACAAAATTCAATCATTATTTTATATAAAATAGAAAAATTTCTCAAAAGAATATTGATAAGAAATCATGAAACATGTCAAATGATAACGAAATAGGAGGTGAACTAATATAGGCAGGACCTTTCTATCGAGGAAAAGATGCTTGCAATGTGAAATGACCACAAGATGTTTAAAAAATATTATAATTTTATTTCAAATATATCATCTAACCTGTGTCTTTGAGAAGATAATTATTCTTCTACACATCATCTTTTCCAGCTGGTTTAGAAAACAGGCAATCAGTATACTAATTATATGTAAAATTACGATTTATACATTGCCAAATGCTAAATTCTACAAGAAACAACACTGAAGCACCTATCTTCTTAATTAATGATGCAAAGAAATGCAATGTTTCAGGAAATACTAGATCATCTGAAAGATTAATTTTCTATAAATAACATAACACCTATTCAGTTTCTTTCAAAAAATGTGAAGATATTCAAACACAAGGAACAGACTATACGATTGCAAACAGAAAAGCAGCAAAACTGCAAAAGAGAGCACAATATGTGAAAACAAACCTTTATCTATCTTTATTTTAATAAATTATTTGTAAGTTGTAAGGCATAGCGTCATAAAATAATAAACCAAGAATTTACGTGTGTGTATATTTTAGTCTAGTCACCTTTTCAGCCTTGACCTTCATCTAGTTTCATCTTGTCCTACAATAAACAAAAAAATACTATGAAAAAACAACTTTTCCTTTATAAAAGAACTTTTTATTACACTACCCAAACATAGCTACTGACTTAAACCTTAGAGGTTACGATCATTAATTATACTTTCAGAATATTTTTTAATATCATCACCAAATCAGAGCACTTAACATTAGATATTTTAAAACCATATGTTAGTACAGACAATATAGGGTCGATTTAGCTATTTAAAACAGAGAACAGTTAAAAAAAAAACATTTTCGGAAAAGCAATGGTAAGAAGAACAAAAAAAAAGAATCAATCAATTCACTGTAGGGTTTCATGGAAAACAAAAACACTTTTTCAATATCAAATTTTACAATTCTAAGCACAAGAAAGAAAACCACACTGCCAACAACCCAAGTTTGCATTTATTATACAAAGATAGTTATTAAAGAACAAAAAAAACTAAAGAGAGAATCTCATACCTTCAGAAAGCCAACCATAACCCCTTCTAGAAACAGCAAGAAGAGAGGTCATGACAGCTGAGGCGGTCACACTATGCATTGGCAACAGCGACTCCACACAGAAAGAACTCATCTCCAAAGGAGACCTTGAAACAAGAGAGAACTAATGAACATTTTAAGAACTTAATCATCAATTTTCTCCAATGTTATGTTAAAAGACTACTTGAAATGATAATGCTCCATTCTTTATATATATTGATGACAGCACAGGTACTGCACAGGCTGATCATTCAACATTGGAAATTTCAAATAAAACATGAACAAAATAGCATAATTATTCTATTTGTGGAAAGAAGTCAAACCTCAGGAATCAATTATGGCTAATACTTAGCTCCCACCAGTACCCATGTTGCATCAAGGTATATTTTCTTTTTCTTTTTCTTTTTTTGCATCAAGGTACCAATGCTGGCAGGATAACCTAGTACCAGTACTAACACGAAATTTTTTATTTAATTTTAACTAGAAGTTGCATTTAGACCTTAGATTACATATTCCCTACATACTAATACAAAACCGAAAATGAACACAAATCTGAAAATTTACTAGATAAATAATGATCTATATCCACGACCACACCTACTAAATAAATCCTTTTTTATCCACACATATAAGGAAGAACTTTTATCCAACCTTTTTTTTTTTGAAAAAGAGGCATAATGCCCTTCCATTATATAAAAGAAAGAACTTTTATCCAACCTTAACAAGCGAGGACCTTGGGGAATGGCGCCGCCGCGCTTAGGAA
Organism: Carex littledalei; assembly: GCA_011114355.1. Classification (NCBI taxonomy): domain Eukaryota; kingdom Viridiplantae; phylum Streptophyta; class Magnoliopsida; order Poales; family Cyperaceae; genus Carex; species Carex littledalei. The sequence goes on from CM022081.1 coordinate 7,157,766, forward strand.
GATAAAAGGACGGCGGGCGAGAGGATTTGGCATGAGATGCGGCGTTAGTGGCGGCGCTTCGAAGGGAAGATGACGATCGGAAAACGGATCTCGTGGCGGCGAAACTAGCCATGCTGGCCTGACGACGATCAAACTATAGAGCAGTGCTGAATTGAGAGAATCAAAGGTAAAAACCCTTTTAGGGTTTATAGGCCTGTAGATTGCGGACATACAAGCCCATGCTTTTAGAAGGTATGGGCTGGGTCCACCGTCAACAAGTGTGGGCTAAAGGCCCGTATTATTTCAGATAGTAAAACTCAGGTTCAAATGCCTCTATTTCATTTAACTCCCTCATGCTTTCTTTTTTTTTAATTTTAATAACTCAGATTTAGAATTTAAATGTCAAAATGAATAATTAGATATGATCTATGTTATTTTCTCTATATACATGTAAAATATTATAATTTTTCAATTTTGTTTTGATTGTTATCAAGAGCTTGTAAAGATACACTGAATTTGTTGGACGTCGATTTTTTAATTTATTGACTCACATACAAAAAAACCAAAAAGTGATAATATTTTATATGTATATGAAAAAATTAACATAGATCACATCTAACAATTATAACCTACAAATCTTATAATTATTGATATAAAAAAATATAAAATTGAGATATGATGGAAGCACAAAAAAATAGAGTTATTTAAACACTTCTTAACTTGCATTATTTTTTGAATATATGATGCATTGCAAAACATCAAATACTCGTTTGAGTCCTGCGATTTTTCAACTTATTGAATCACATAAAAACAATATTGAGAAGCGATAATATTTTGTGTGCATATAAAAAAATTAACATATATCACATCTAACTGTTTTATTTTAACATACAAATTTATAACTATTATTATTACAAAAATGTAAAATAGAGACATGGTGGAAACGCAAAAATATGAAGTTATTTGAATTTTTCACAACTTAATTAATTTTTTAATATATTATGCATTGCAAAACATCAATTACTCAATTAGTCTTCTGAGTCCTGCAATAGAGACTTGTGAAAATATTATGACCGCAAGTGCAATTTCAAGAGAAATTTGCATGATTGCGTCATGGACAAAATGTGAATTTGACAATTAAGGCAAGACAGCTTGCCATTTAGCTCAAAAGAATATAGTGATAGATTACCTGTTTATGTGTGCACAAATCTGATACCCTAACAAAACCAGGAGCAGTGGAGTACGTAGAAGTATATGCGTACCAGAAAATAACTCAAGAAATGCTGACATGTACTCTTGGCAAAAGTATGATTCGAGAGAACTGGTGCATCATCCTTATCGCCAGTAAATCTTAATTTCTTTTCAAACATTTCTCTCTATAATGCTACTATCCTTTGTAGATGCAAATGTAGTTTAATTTTTTTATCCCCTTGTATAGATGTTACTATAAGTGTCGTGAAATAGGCTGCCTTGCCAAAAAGGTCATTGATGGGGATGCAAATGACTCGTCGATGCTCATTATCACATCTGATGGCGAACATAACCACTCTAGTCCATGATATGGCTCAATTTTTAGATACCATAATTCTTCTCCTTTTTTTTTTGGATGAAAGTAAATCTGCACTAACTCTTTCACATGTTAAATTTTGATAGTTCAGTTAGATATAATTTTTGTATTTATTCTAATTGTTTTCGGATTTTTGTTTTTTGCTCAGGCAATAGATTGTGAGATCAGAAAGTACAAAAAGAGTATATTTTCAGTATTTCAATATGTTATATGGTATACGGGAAATTAGGCCAGAACTTCCTTACTTTTTTTTATATGTAAAATATACAGCGTCTCTTATTGGCAAACTCTCAGGCTATGTACTGTATTTTATTTGGTGTGGCAATCGTTGATAATTGATCACATATTAACAATTGTCATGAATGACCTGTAATTTTGAAATAAGGCTTGGAATGTTATGATGCACATGAAAATTGGAGTTTGACTTCTAAGAGCGCAGTAAAATTGGATTAATTGAAACTTTTAATGGGGTAATGAGGGAAAGGTTTAATCAGTTTGTCATAAAACATGATTCTGGGAAACAAGTTGTTGAAAGTTATAGGGTCATTGGTGCAAAAAACCTACATGAAACAAACCCAAATATACAATCCTCTCCAAATAACAATCAATTGGTGCCATAATTTATACAATCATGAAAATTTAGAGATTGATTTACGGACATGATAAATTGTTGTAGCTAATTTGACAGCTTTGCAAACTGAAACTTAGCAAGAAAGAAAATGATTCTCAGTTGTCACAAATTTAGTAGCTAAACTTATACATTAGCATTCAACATTTGATTGATTAGAATGTAAAAGAATATTGATCGTAATTGGACGTAAGAATGCGTTTGTTTGAATAGAAGGGTAAATTAGTCCTTTTATCTTAAAATAAAAGATTAATAATAAGCTCAAATAAAAGTTTAAAGTAGATTTAAGAAAGGGGAAATGAGAAAGGTTTTTTGTTTTTAGTGAAGAAATGAGTAATTTTCAAGTTTTGATGGAAAATTTGGATATTTAGAAGTTTTTAATGGGTATGACAATAATTATCCCTTGTATAATTAACGAAAACTATATTTCCATAATGTCCACTAATTTTTTGTTATTTTGTAGGTGGGCCTACAACGCTTTCTCTAGACTAAACCATAATTTGATTTATTCATGTTAATTGTGGGTGAGTTCCTTACCTCTACACATACTGACAAAATTTCACCGTCCATTTATTACCAACTCTTTTGTTTATATATCTTGAAATCCACTTATCTTCTTTATTTTTTTATAAACAGTTGGCTATCTTCTCTACTAAATTACAAATTCTTCTGGTAATTAAGAAATAACACTGCGCGCGGCGACATGGTTTTGTTAGTCGTGCAATTGTTTTATCCTCGTCTATTGTTCAAGTTTCTACAACTTTTATTTGTCCATACTTCACCAACCATCGTGTATAACTCCAAAAACACATTCCTTTTACTACCAAATTTCATCATTCTTATCTAATATATACTTTTATTCAATCATCACCAACGTCTTCATGTTTATCCAAACCCATACAATTCCTCTTGCTCGCCTATAAATACTTGGTAGATCTCACCCATCTCTTCACACAACAATCAATTCTAGTAGTTTAATTAATTGAGAGTTTAACAATGGCAACTCTTTATTCTCTCTCATTTTCTCTTTGCATCTTGGTCTTATTTCATGGGTGTGTAGCACAGTTTGGTTTTAGTGGCCAGAGCCCATGGCAGAGCTCGCGTGGATTTGGCTTTGGGGCAGGTCAGAGGGCATGTCGATTCGATAATCTTGCTGCACTTAACCCGTCTAGGCGTGTGCAGTCTCAAGCTGGTCTCACTGAATTCTACGAGGAGAACAACGAACAACTCCGATGCGCTGGCGTATCTGCACTCCGTCGTACGATCGATCCAAGAGGCCTTCTGTTGCCTTCCTTTGCCAATGCTCCGTCTCTCTTCTACATAGTGCAAGGTCTCCTAAAAATTAAACTTTAAGCATTGGTATCTTCAAAATTCAAATTAGAAACTTATAATTTTCTTTTACAGGACGAGGCCTGACGGGATTTATTTTCCCTGGTTGTCCGGAAACATATCAGTCTTTCCAACAATTTGAGCAACTCCAACAATCTGAACAGCTCCAACAGGAAGGCATCAGTCAGGCGCAATTGACAAGGGACGAGCACCAGAAGGTTCACCGCTTCCGTGAAGGAGATGTGATTGCAGTGCCAGCTGGTGTCACTCACTGGTGCTACAATGACGGTGATATCCCTCTAGTGTTTGTTCAGGTTTTTGACACAAGCAACAGCGCGAACCAACTTGAGCCTAGACGCAGGGTAATTAATTAGTTTTTACTATTTAAAGTTACAACTAATATGATAGTTGATTTCAATACTATTATTTTATCAAACTTTCTTCTTATGATTAAACTCAATGACACCGATCGACGATTTCATTTTAAAATTGATTCTAGGAATTTTTCCTGGCCGGAAGGCACCAAAGTGGCCAGCAGTTCCATGAATTGGGACAACAAGTATCAGGAAATAATATCCTCAACGGTTTCGACACCCAGCTATTAGCTGAAGCTTTTGGCGTAAATCCAGAGTTGGCCAGAAGACTTCAGAGCCAAGATGATCAAAGAGGTGAAATAGTTCGAGTAGAACGTGGACTTCAATTGCTCAGACCTTTTAGGAGCCCAGAGGAACAACAACAGCGGCAGCAGGGAGAAGAGTTTGAGGGAGAGCAGTATCAAGGCGAGAGGTTCGGACCGGGAAGTAACTATTCCATTTCCAACGGTCTGGATGAAAACTTCTGCACAATGAAAATTAGAGAAAATATCAACGATCCAAATCGTGCTGATATCTTCAACCCACAAGGTGGAAGAATCACAAGACTTAACAGCCAAAAACTTCCTATTCTGAACAATGTTCAAATGAGCGCTACCCGTGTGGTTCTTCGAAGGGTGAGCGATATATTTACATTGAAGTACTTAATTCTATGCAAAAAAAAATATTTATATCGATCAATCATTTTCTTTTATGTTTGCAGAATGCCGTGCTTACTCCATTCTGGAACATCAATGCACATAGCTTGATGTATGTAACAGGAGGACGAGGAAGGGTTCAGATAGTCAACCACCAAGGAAAGACAGTGTTCGATGGCCAACTCCATAGCAAACAATTGTTGTTGATCCCTCAAAATTATGCTGTGCTTAAAAGGGCTGACCAACAGCAACAGTTTGAATGGGTCTCTTTCAAAACCAACCAAAATGCTATGGTTAACAATCTTGTTGGGAAGACATCTACTTTCCGTGCATTACCTTTGGATGTGCTGAGGGCTTCTTATCGTATAACCATAGAACAAGCAAGGAGACTGAAGAATAGTAGAAGAGAGGAGATGGCTATCTTTAATCCTAGGTATCAATACCAGAGCGAGGAGCAGTTCGATACTGAGTATCAGAGGAATGTTGATGCAAGTGATAATTAAATCGTGAAAGAGAGTGATTGTTGACTTGTTGTATCCTGTTAGCAAGTCATGTTAATTGCATATGTACTTCCTCAATTTGAATAATAAAGAATAAGCTATTTTTTGAGGTAGAACAAAGAGTAAGCTTTGTTACATGTAGTGTGTTCTTTAAGGGCCTAATTATAAATTGCTCTTCTTAAGTTATAATTAACTTATTAAAACATCTTCATCTACATTTTTTTTTTGACAAAAGTGATGATACCGATTTTTTTTACTGAAATCAATCTACTCCAGGCAAACAACATCATAACAAAATATAGCTAACTTTAACAAAAACCAGCAAAAAACAAAATGATATTCATCTCCTTATCTTCATCTACAATTGTAATAAATATTTTTTTTTTCCTACTACATGGGGGCAATTTTTGCCATTATTTCCTCAAACTTTCGAACTACTTCATCCCTGCAATACATTTTAATGTCTTATTTTAAATCTTTTCAAATTTTTTTCTTAATTTCTTAAATTAACACAAAAAAATTGCGAATGATGATGGACACTGTTAGCCACTTGGCGGCATCTTCCAAGCTTCTAAAGAAAAAAAGATGATGGACACTTTTAAAAATATTACTAATTTATCAATTGTTACAATTTTGTAATTAAAATTTTAATTGCTGCAATTAACAAATATCGTTATGTTCCGTCCAAATTAAGCATATCACCTAGGGTGCCTCAAATCTTGAGTATTTAATCCATATCGTCCGATCTTCTTTGGCATTCCACCTCAGACCGGATTGACCCGAATTCTAATTGGACGGTCCGGATCCAAGTTGTTTGGCATTCTATCTGCTCTTGGTTCATCCGATTGGTTGTCATGCTTGGACCAAGTTCACGGCCTTATTATAAAAAGTTGAATTTTTTTCATTGATGTTGTTAATACTCTTCTTAATGCATATTGTAATTCAAGGAGTTGTACCAAAACGGGCCCTGGACCTTTTCTTTGCAATGCCTTTAAACGGGCCTGTAGCAATTAGCAAATGAGACTACTTTTTCTAGTGCTCTTGGAGCGTGTACTAGTTTAAACTTTTAACGCTTTTTGTGTTGGTCTAACTGATGCGCACAGGGTGCTCGATGAAATGCCTGAAAAAATAAAAATTGTGTTTTTTTTTTGTTGATGTTGTGTATTTTAGGTATTGAAATATGAGTCAATTTTAATACATTTTTTATTTTTAAATTTATAAACCTTAGTACATAATAATAAGTCAGTTGCAAGCCTACAATCTATTTTTGTAGTAATAAAGGTATCGATTCAAAGATAATAGAAAATATTTATTTTTACTAAATTAATTAATACCAAAATAGTGCAAATAAAGTAAATGAAGGGTTTGTTGTAAATTGGTTTTGTAGTTTCAATACCCGATTGAAAGTTTAACTAAACAAAGCAATTTAAACAAACAAATAAAAGGAATTTTGTGATTCAATAAGATAGAAGTCTAGGGGCTATCGGCATACAATCACTTGGTCAAATCCACACTTAATTGATTTCTAAATTCATGTTTGCAATTATGGGGTTTCTAAGCCTTAAATATCAAAAAGTATCACTTTCGTGAATTAATGACGTGCTTAGATAATTCGGATTTCACGATTAAGTCATTCACCCTAGCTATCTAGACCATAAGCATAGGTTAGCATAGTTTATCCCTAAATACCAGTACTTCACAATTAAGTCATTCATACCAATATTCGGTTCAATTCTAGGGGTCCCAGTTAAATATGAGGATTCACGATTAAGTCATTCACCTCAATCCAACATTTGTTCCTTGTGGTTCCGAACTAAGAAATATATTTGGTCATTTCTAATCTTAACCCTAGGGTTATTCATGTATATAATTTGATGTCATCAATTCTTTAATCCTAGCACCTTAAGTTGGTTAAACCTAAGTGGGACGCTAATTAACAAGTACACAAATTACACAATCACATGAATTATAAAATCAACAAGAACAAACATGCAAGCAAACAATCATCATAAAGAAAACTATCCAAGTAGGATAGATTTTAACACAAGTTCATGTTTAGAGCCTAAACCCAGAGGAAATTTTGGCGTGCTGCAAAAATGAAATTATGTAGGAATGTTTATCAAAGTCATCAATCAATGCATGACTGCATAGGACCTAACTCTTAAGACTTAAAAAAAGTTGTATAAGAAGTAATAGAGTTTGCTTAAGCTGAGATATATCATTTCCTGGGGAAAAATATTTTTGTTTAGGGGCAACAAGGTTTACATCTACGATGGGTTGTACAGGGAGTGTTTTGCGAGAGTAGATCTAAGTCACGCTAGAAAGGGAAAGAGAGATGGCGGCCAACGCGGAGGTGGAGGCGGTGGATTTTGATTCCGAGGACGAGGATCTCATGGACGATGACACCGCCGCTGCCGACGCTGATCCTTCCCCAATGGCTCCGGCCCCCAAACTCCGCTCTGCCATTACTGGTGGCGATACCTCCTCCGGCGCCCCTCGCAAGACCAAAGGCTGTGGCTTCCGCGAACGCGATGAGGCCTCTGCTGACCGCTCCTCCCGCTTCACTACCCGCGATTTCAACTCCCTTGCCTTCGACGGTGGTCGTGGACCTCAGCGCTCGAGCTCGCTAATGCTGTCTAATCCGTTTGAGCCACTGCCGGATCTCGAGCCATCTCTTTGCGCAATATCACACGTTGTGGCAACTATCGTGGAGAAGATCCAGAGGCCATCTCAACAACCGTACAAGCAACCACCACTTCACCAAGTCAAATCGGAGGTGAAATTTTTCTGGAGAAAATCTAATTCTCAAGGAGAGCAACAGTGTAGACTCGATCGAACTGAGATTGTGAGGTCCAAAATAAAGGAACTTAGGCGCTTATCTTCTCCCTCACAACCCTTCTGTTTCAGATGTGGCGATTGCGGGCATCGGGCGTTAGATTGCTGTAATGATGTCTTATGTTATACTTGTAATAGGTTAGGTCATCGATCTTCGCAGTGTCATGCGGTGATTGAGAGACCCCCACACATCCCACCGAAATTTGCTCTGACAGTAAAGCCACAACCACTCATACCCTCTAACATCAGATCCGGGTCAGGCCAGCAGTCCATACCCGTTTACTACGAGGTATCAATCATGGATTCAATCAAAAGGATGGAGACGAAGTTAGCTGAGATAAAGCAAGAGTTGGTGCTCATGAAAAAGAGAAGCTCTGAACCAGATTACCAGCAACCTCAAAAAGAATATGATAACAATAATCAGAGTGGAAACACAAATAAGGGGAACACTCCACTCTGCATAGATGATGCGATGACCATTGGGAATGATCCAAGATGCAATTTGGAGTCTGATGCGAATATGTTTCAAGAGATTGAGACTTTCATACAAGATGATAAAATTATTATTGAGGTAGAAAAACACCAATCGGAGGTGCATCCAACATATTCCCTAACTGTTGAGACTTCTTCTGAAAGACCTGCTGGTAAATGTACGAATAAGGACTGCCGGACAGTCCCTGCTCAGCGGGTTGAGGGAGATGTATGTAAAGATCTAGTACCAGTAACTCCAATGAATCAGGGTTCTTGGTTAAATCAGATTGCTAGAACCAACATCAAGAAAGCCAAATCTAGTTCTAGAGAGCTGAACAGAGTGGCACTTCCCAGGAAACAAGTATCAAATTTAAACGAGCAGCAGCAAACGATAGAGAGAGCAGAGATGTGAGGTTGAAGCCTATGGAGATAGCGGCTATACAACTTGCTTTATTGCTTGCCGTGGCTACCGGCAATACAAATTGTTTTACTGTTTGCCGTGTCTAGATGTGAATAGTACGAGAGATATACCAGCTAGAAGTGTATACATTCTTGAATGGGCAAAATTGGGTAGAATTTTGTGTTTTTTTTTTTTTTTTTTGTATAGGAGTTGGGTGACAAAGAGCTGTCTAGTATAGAGGGTTTTTTTTTTTCCTTTGTAATTAACATTTAAACGGATATTTTTGTCTTCTTTTTTTTTTAAAATATATATTGTTTAATATGCACGTATTTATAATTTTATATCAAGCTTGGCTGCTACATAAAAGAATTATATATTGTGATTTGTAAAGACAACGTTGGTCTTTAGTTAAATCCGTCCTGTGACATCAGTGAGATAAATTATGTCTTGCTAAAATGCTTGTGAGATATACAGCTAGGTCACTTAGTGTCCAAATAGATTAAATTTAAGAAAAATGTGACATAATAATATAATTATCATTGCTATCAGCAGTTTGACTAGTCAACATATCATTTTGACTAGCCAATATTATGAATAATTACGATTCTGGCAAACTTGTGGAATTCAGATCCCGGTACCGTAACAGGAAATCTTTTACAATTACTGAATCTGAACCGTTCTTTTTAACTTGGCACAAATCTCAAAGCCCAATAATACTGACTCCTGCACTAGCCCTAATCTCAAAGCCCAACAATACTGACTCCTGCACTAGCCCAAATCTCAAAGCGGCTGAGAGTTAATCTCAAACCGTAAATGAAGAGAATCTTTTACAGTATTGGAGAGGATACTTGTCCAAACTTGTGGCGGTAGTCTGACAAACTGTGTGTTTTATATATAATTTATTGGTTTTAGAATTAAATTTATTGACTATAATATCCGTTTTAGTGGTCTTAATATTCAGTTTACTTTTCGTAAGACTTAAGATATAAGATTAGGATGCATTATTATTTTACAATTCAATTTAGTGAATTTGGTTTTTAACTAATTAACCTTAGTATATGTTCAGTTTAGATGCTGAAGCTACTTTGCAATGTATACATATATAGATCTGTGTTATATATCTTCGTTTTAAAGTTTAAATATTCAATCCTAACCGTTCAACATGATCTTCATATGAAAATTTACAAGGGAACCAATTTTTTTATTATTATTTTAAATAGGTAGAAAATCACCAGATCAAAAATTTCTCTACCACATGAAAGTAGTTATTTTCTACCTACCTGAAAAAAGAATAAAGAAATTCTAAAAAATTTAAAATTTGGTATGGAAGTACAATTTCATATGGAGATCATGTTAACCGGATCAGATCAACTGTTTGGACTTCAAAAATTGAGAGATAAATTCATAGTACAGACCGATCTACAACACATTACAAAGTAACATAGCCTCACTCTTTATTTTACTATTTAGTTTATTGACTTTAGTGTTCTGTTCATTGACAACAATATTTATCTTAAAGCTTAGACTACAAGATTTATTTTACATTGTTATTTTACAATTTAATTATTAGGTTTAGAACTCAATATTTTTTACCATATTCAACTTATTGCCTTTATGTTCAGTTTTAATTATTTTTAGCCGGAGGTTATTGCAAATTTATCAGAACATTGATCACCGGACCTTCACCGGAGTACACTGAAGTTGTGTCAGAAGTTCATCAAAATCCGTCGGAGGTTGTATGAAGTCCTGAAGTAGAGAGATGAATTGTTTAAAATACTAATTAATTAGTTAAAAACAATTAATTAAAAACTAATTGTCTTCCCCTCCCCTGAACTTCACGCCAAATTGCAAAATATATGAATTTACAAACTAATATTTCCGACTAATTCCTTCACACCTCATGGCAACTGTTCTTACTTTAAAAGGAAAAATGAATTAAGAGAGTGGTGTTTGCATTTTGCAATTTAGAGAAGACAGAAAAGAGAGGGGGCGAAAGAGAAACCTCTCTCAAAACATCGCACAATAAGCAAATCTCATCAGCGCTTTGTTTTAGTCCCCTGACATGGTCTCAAAGGACCTAAGAACTACTAATCTACTACCAGAGCTTGATGAACAAAAGGTAGCAGAGCTTGTATCTGTGATTGTGCTACTACTAACTGACACTGACCATTCGTCTTTATTCATACATATTATGGCAAATAAAAATCAAAATATTGTTGGCAACCTGGTATATTTGGCAGTAGAGCTAAGGTTGATTGGTTGATGGGGGTGGAAATGACCCAAAAGCTTCGCAAATGGCATTAGAGCTGCCACCACGTCAGGGACCTATCAACAGTTATAAGTTTTTTTTGGTTAAAACTTTTAAAGCAAACACTTTACATATTTTTTCTACCATCAGGCCCTCTGATAGCCTTAATGTCAAATGTGTTGGTTGATACCAAGAAAGAAGGAATTAGTCAGAAATATGTCTTTGTTAAATTCATATATTTTGCAATTAGGCGTAAGTACAGGGGAGGGGAAGGGAGGATTGGGGAAGAAGACAATTAGAAGTACCAGACACCTCCATTTAAAATTGAAGTGTATATCGGTCAATTCAATTTCTAAAATAATTAAATAAAAGGTTAAATAATTAAAAGGGGATAGGAAAAAGAATGTTAAGTTTTTATGGGGATATTGAATATTATGATATTTTCATGGTGAAATTGGCTATTTAAAAAGTTTATATTTATATGGGCACACTAGAAATTTTCCGGAAAAAAAATATCAATCCATGGTGGACTTTCATGGAAAACAAAAGCACTTTTCAATATACAGTTTTACAATTCTAAGCACTAGAAAGAAAACCACACTCCCAACAACCCAAATTTTTGCATTTGTTATACAAAGATAGATTATAAAAAAATGGAAAAAACCAAAGAGAGAATATGATACCTTCGGAAAGCCAACCATAACCCCTTCTAGAGACAGCAAGAAGAGAGATCATGACAGCTGAGGCGGTCACACTATGCATTGGCATCAGCGACTCCACACAGAAGGAACTCATCTCCATAGGAGACCTTGTAACAAGAGAGAACTAATGAATAATTAAGAACTTAATCATCAATTTTCTCCAATGTGGTAGCCACTACCAAGTCCCTCAAAAAAAAAAAAAAAAATTCTCCAATGTTATATAACATTTAAAATTAGTTGTTGATTTATGACTACGACTGTATAAAGACTGCTTTAAATGATAATGCTCCATTCTTTATATATATATTGGTGACAGTACAGGTACAGTACATTGGAAATTTCAAATAAAACATGAACAAAATAGCATAGTTCCTCTATTGTGTGAAAAGAAGTAAAACCTCAAGGATCAATTATGGCTAACATGATATGTTTATTTAATTTAACTAGAAGTTGCATTTAGACCTTAGATTACATCTTCCCTAAATACTAACACCAAACCGCAAAATGAACACAAATTAAACAAAAGGACAGAAAATTGACGAGATAAACAATGATCTATATCCACGACCGCACCTACTAAATCAATCATTTTTATCCAACAAATATAAGGAAGAACTTTTATCCAACCTTAACAAGCGAGGAGCTTGAGCAATGGCGCCGCCGCGCTTGGGGAGATAAAAGGACGGCGGGCGAGAGGATCTGGCATGAGATGCGGAGTTAGTGGCGGCGCTTCGAAGGGAAGAAGACGATCGGAAAACGGATCTCGCGGCGGCGATACTAGCCATGCTGGCCTGACGATGATCAAACTGTAGAGCAGTGTTGAATTGAGAGAATCACAAGTAAAAAGGAAAATTGTTTTAATGCCACTCTAAAACATGAAAATTAGAAAATTGCCACCCGAAATATGAAATTAGTTATTTGCCACTCTAAAATCATTAAATTTATGAAATTGTCACAATTATACATCTAATATACATATTTAATTAAAATTATTCTGAAAAATATTATATAAAAAATATATTTTGATATTTCCAAAATTACCCCTTCCCCCTTCCCCCTTCCAATTCAGAAATTGTATTTGGAGGGAGGTGCTTATATAGATAACAAAATTGCACAAAAATGCCCTGATATTCTACTAGAACCCTATTCCAGTTAATTCAAACAAAGAGAGAAACATTCATGAAAACGAAGGGCAAAAAAGAACAATCTGGTCTGACCAATAAGTAAAAACCATCTAATCCAGTAGCAAGAATCCAAATAGATATAACCTAGTGGAAGAAATAAAATGAAATAAATCCAGAACCAAGACTTTATTTTCGTTGTTTTGTTTTGCTCAATTATATTAAACGATTAATTGTGAAAACTAAGAACCAACCTCCTTCGATCGTAGAAACTGGTATAAGCCTGAAGCATAGGGTGAATTTGGAAGGGGGAAGGGGGAAGGGGTAACTGGAATAGGGTGAATTTGGAAGGGGGAAAGGGGAAGGGGAAGGGGTAATGGGTAATTTTGGAAATATCAAAATATGTTTTTTTATACAATATTTTTCAGAATAATTTTAATCAAATATATATATTAAATGTATAATTGTGGCAATTTCATAAATTTAATGATTTTAGAGTGGCAAATAACTAATTTCATGTTTTGAGGTGACAATTTTTTAATTTCCATGTTTTAGAGTGGCATAAAAACAATTTTTCCTAAGTAATAACCCTTTTAGGGTTTATAGGCCTGTAGATTGCGGATATACAGACTAGGCCCAATGGCCTACTCTCATAAATATGGGCCGAAGGTACTGATTTCAGAAAGTAAAAGTAAAATTATTTTTGTATATCTGATGCATTTACAGCATTTCAAAGTATCAATTACTCGTCTGAGTCAATAGATAATATAGGTGAAAATAATATGACCGCAAGTACAATTTCAAGAGAGATATGCATGATCGCGTCATGGAAAAAATGTGAATTTTACATTTTTAAGGCAAGTCAGCTTGTCTCAAAAGAATAGTGGTTGATTTCCAATTTCTTGTTTCTAAATTAAAATAAATAACAAAAGGATGGTGTATTTTAAGACGGTTAATTTAGTAGGAAATTTATTTTGGGTTGGTCAATATCTTCTCGTTGGTCTTTCACTATATTTTAATTTGCCATAAGTATATTTGTGACTTGAGTTATGATTATACGATAATAAATGGTGAGATTTTTTTTTTCTAATTATCATTATTTTTGCATAAAATATTAGAGAAAATCAATTAAAATAGACAAAATATTCATTTGTCGTACTATAGTTTTAAAATAAACAAAATATTCAATTACTATAATAATAAAGTTAACAAAATATACAAGGATAGAAACAAGTTATTATTAGAAAAATCAAGTATATTTTTCTTTAAAAAAAAGCTCAAGGACATATAATTAATCATTTATATTTGAATTTAGTTTAAGTGAAAGTAAATTGTTATTTTTTTAAATGAAAAAATTCTCTAATTTAATTAAAGAAAAAGACAGAAACAAAACAAATACATAATTTTTAAAATTAGATAATAATTTTAATACTTTAAAATTGAAATTCAATTTAACAATGCAGTTTTTACTCTAAAAATATCAAAAATAAAATAAAAATTACAATATACTCACTAAAAAAATATCCCTAGCTGCACGATATACATGAAATTAATTAATCAAGAAAATTCTTAAAAAAAATGGCGAGAAACACTACCACGAACTTAAAAGAACTCGAAAGAAATAGATAAAAATAAACCATCCAATATATTGTGACTCTCACTTTTCTCCCACTATAGACTCTTTTATGAACTTTTTTACTAGCTAGTACGTTTTTTTTTTTTTTTTAGTGATGATTGAAATACGTCTTTGTAGATATATTTAATTGATAGAACAAATATCTTTTGTGTCAAGCAAAAGCAAATATAATCCTTCTCAAAATAAAGATGTGTTCGTATTTTGGCTTTTTATCTTTGTTCCCAAGTATAAAACAGTTGATATATACTGTTTTATATGATTTTCATACCAATTTTTTTCAGAAATAAAATTTGTAATTTTTATGATATATTTATTTTGTAGATATATTTATTTTTTCTTTGGATGCGAATCCACATAAACTATTGCGCACCTTGGAGCAAAAGTGCATGCTATATAGGTATTATGCCTGATCGACAAACGTTTGTGATAGGGTCATGTTCCCAAGGCCCTTAAACTACTTTTTCATGGACCATGAAAGAATCGGGATTCGGACCTCCTTAAGAGGCCAACCCGGGATCAAAATGAAAAGTCCGGAATCCATCTAAGCAAGGCCCAACAAAAAGCCTTATAAAGCTTCACGAATACAGGCTCAGCCCAAATCGACTCACACCGCCTTTGTGCGGGATAACCGCCCAGTCTCCCATAACCACATGGGATAGCGGTTATGAGACGGCCTATATAATGCTAGAAGACCCATTGAACAGGACTAGAAGACCCATAACAGGGACGTATCAGCTTGTGTGTTTGATGGCCAACAATTGGAGCATTATTTTTCAGAGAACATGACGTTGGTTGATGTCGGCGTCCAAGAAGGATCCATGTTCTTGTTCGTCTGATTGGTGGTGGTGCAGGAGAGTATGTCATGATCCTTCCTTGTTTAAGCTCAATTGCATGCATCCTTGCAAATCAAATGCTCAGTGTAGTCAGATGGCAATATATATTTGATCATCAATTATCTGTTCTATGTAACAATACATTGGTTACATTTTATGTTCTTTATATAAAATTTCTGTGATAGATTCAGCATCTCCACTTAGCTCTTACACTATTATATTACTTTCTCATGTAACTTACTTGTTTTCCTTTTTTTATGAAACCGGGAATTTGTTTAGACTAGAGCCTCAGTCGAGAAAGTGTGGACTAGGTCCACGGTCAGAAAGTGTGGATCAAAGGCCCGTATTATTTCGGAAAACAAACATTAAATGTTTTTTTTTTCTCTAATGCATTTGTAAAAGAGAAAAGGTTTTCTTACCCAACATTCTTTATCCGGTTTGTACCCAAGCTTATCCAATCAACTTTAAACTATAATCAACGGTAGTTAACTGCCTCCAGCGGTCCCCACTAATTAATGGCTACCGTCCTCATTTAACTTTCGTTTATTTAAAGAAAAAAGGTATTGTCCCCCGACCTTCCATCCCGTAAAATCCCCGCCCACTTTTTTTACGCGGTTTAAACTGATTTAACTGTCCCAAACAAATAAGTTACTAATCTCTCTCCAGTTTCTTCTCTCCTCATTCTCTCTCCCCCGTCTGACTGATCGTGAATTTCCTCCGTGACTCTCAGCTCCTTTCTCGATTTCGCCGACGATCATCTCCGTCCCCTGTATCAATTGTACTTCTCACGATCACTCGTAAGCTCCTTTTCTCTGTATCAATCTTTTGTCACCAAAGCATCGATGTCGATCTGGATTGATTAGCTGGGATCCACCGTTAAAGCTTTGTTTCACCATATAGGTCGATCTCTCACACCTCAGCACCGCCATGACCCCTAAGAATCGCTCGCTCAACTCAGGGATGTCAGGCACGATGCTGAGGATGTAATCCACGACTTTGATTCCCAGGTTTGTAGTGATCCTTTTTTCCATCTCTTGTTATTATCAAAACAATTGCTCGTTAATTGCTAAAATGTGATTTGTTCCTTGTCCTACGGCCGCATTGATTGCATTGATTGCATTTTGATCCAGATCCAAAATTAGATTAATTGATTATTATACTACGAGAGCAATCGATGGGATATAAGCTTGACAAATTTTGCAATATAGACTACTGCTGATTGGATCCTGCAAGTATATTTTTTTCGTTCTATTAATCCCAACAACTTCAATTTCTTACCAATTGTTCAATTTATAAATGTAATGATGCTGTGAATTTATGTTTCTCATTGCTTAATTTGAGAATTCATATTCAATTATGGCTTAATTAAATCTTAATTATTATTACAATCAAAATTATACGAAAAGGCAGAAATATACATGTGCATTAATTGTTTTGGAAACTATAATAATACCAAACAACAATTGTACGTCATAGAACTTTAGTCTGATTATTATTTCCTCACATTAGGAGTTGAAAATGAAGGTCATTAGGAGTTGAAAATGAAGGTCGAAGGTGGGTAAGGCAGTAGCCGGGCAAGTCGAATCTTCAGTAGGGCTTATAGCTTTGTGGGAGATATCATAAATGGTAAATCAAATACAGCGAAGGATGTACTTGTAAAGAAATTCATATAATACTGCATCTCTTGAACATTAATCATGGACATGCCAAAAAAATCTACCACAAAGGTAAGAAAACTAGTGGTGTTAAAAGGAATTTTGCCAAAAGAGCAAGCAGAAGGGAGGAGAAAGGAGCATTTCAAAAAGGGAAAGGGAGGGTGGGTGTAGAGATGCCAAAGTGGGAAGGTAGAGGATGGAATTGGGGGATAGAGGGGGGAGATCAATAAAGGGAGGGTGAGTGTAGAGATACTTTAACGGTTTTATAGGATATATGAGTTATTTCAAAAGATTCATGCAATATTTTTATATGATATATAAGTTATGTAGGATATATGTAACAATTTACAGTATGGATGCAGTTTATAACATGATGCAATTTATAGGATACATATAACAATTTTACAGGATATGTGCAACAGTTTACAGTATTCACTTTGGTTAATCATAGTTACAGGATCTGTTTAACAGTTATACTGATAAACTACATTAGACAGTGTATAACAGTTAATAAAATTCCAGTATTTATATAGTAAGTTTACAGTATTGATGCAGTTTATTACAGGATGTATTAGTCAGGTGTAAATGTTATGTATTAGACAGTTTTTACTATGATTCACTTTGGTTACAGTATTCACTTTAGTTTACAGGATATGTGTAATTTTACAGGATATATATAACAATTATTAATATTTATATATGGATCTATATCATGTAAAATAAGACTTAAATACTGTAAAATTAGCAGATGCAAACTATAAAATTAGCAGATGCTAATTTTACAGGATACATATAACAATTTTACAGGATATGTGCAACAGTTTACAGTATTCACTTTGGTTAATCATAGTTACAGGATCTGTTTAACAGTTGTACTGATAAACTGCATTAGACAGTGTATAACAGTTAATAAAATTCCAGTATTTATCTAGTAAGTTTACAGTATTGATGCAGTTTATTACATGATGTATTAGTCAGGTGTAAAGGTTATGTATTAGACAGTTTTTACTATGATTCACTTTGGTTACAGGATATATGCAATGTTGTACTGATTGAAAATTTTATAGGTTGCAATTGCTAATTTTACAGTATTAAAGTCTTGTAGTTCACATATGTTGCTTTTATAGTTTGCATCTGCTAATGATTCATAACTCCAATTTATACCCTTGTTTATTTTTTATTTTTTTTGCAGGATGATATCTCGAAAGAACGTGTGGTTCTAGTAATGAAACTTCTCACTCATCCAAATAATGTGCACCAGAGGGTTATGAAGTGACAGACGCCATTTTTGTATTGATGGTTGTGAACAATTAACCTTGTTTATTGAAGTCTTGTTTGTGCTTGTGAACAGTTATGGGTGGTAACAATTATTGTTTGTGGTTGTTGATTGTAGTTCACATCTTACAGTTTTGGACAGTTGTTGGTTGCAGTTCACATCTTATAGTTGTTGGTTGTGGTTCTGAACAGTTGTTGTTGGTTGTGGTTTTCAACACTTGTTGGTTGTGGTTTTGAACAATTGTTGGTTATAGTTTATGGTTTTGAACAGTTAATTTTGTTATTAGTGAAATTTTATAGTTTGTATATGTTATTTTGATAGTTTCAGGGGTCCATTTCACAGTATTAAAGTTTTGCTGTTCACATATGTTAGTTTTATAAGTTGCATCTGCTAATTTTACAATATTTAAGTCTTTGTAGTTCACATATGTTAGTTTTATAGTTTGTATCTGCTAATTTTACAGTATTTAAGTATTATTTTACATGATATAGATCCATATATAAATATTAATAATTGAAGAAAAAAAATTACGTAAAAAATAAATAAAAAATACGAAAAAAAAAAAATTAAAAAATTTTAATTTTGAAAAAAGAAAAATTTAATTTTGATGCAAAAAAATTAATTTTGCACAATTTTAGGTGTTATTTGTAAATAACTACAAGTTTGAGAAGTGCTTTGTTTTTCAAATCTTCTAGAAGCCGTCAGTTTTTCAAGTACAGCCGGAAGTACAGGTATTTTGCAAGTTGCTAACTGTTTGCAACTAACTTGGGACCACTTCCAAGGATCGCTGCTTGTTAGATTTTTAAACTACGTATTATACATGATTTGTTGTTGAAGTTACAGTATTTATTATAGAGTTTTACAGTATTCGCGCAAGTTAAATGACAGTTTTTTTAAGTAAAAACTGAGTAAAGAAGCTTAGGTACAATTAGTTGCTTCCTTTCAAGAGAGATTTGCATGATTGCGTCATGGATAAAATGTGAATTTGACATTATTAAGGTACATATCAAAATCACAAAAATTCTAAGACGGCTAATCAAGTTCGATGTAGGAAATTTATTTTGAGTTAGTTTATAATTTTATTCTTTTTGCTGACCTTTCACTGTATTTTAATTTGCCAACTATATAGTTACTTGGACCATGATTATATGATAATGGATGGTGAGATTTTTCTCAACTACTCTGAATTATCATTATTTTTCATAAAATATTAGAGAAAATCAATTTAAAATAATTGGAAATGTTAAGTCTTAGTTTCTATTTTGATCAAAGTCGAGAAAGAAAAGACTTTTTTTCGTCTCGGCCCAAACTCAAATTGCTCCGACCTTTCCTTGCTTATGCAGCAGGGGTGTTCATCGGTTCGGTTCGGTTAAAACCGAACCGAACTAAGCAAACCAAACTTTTATTCCGGTTTCAAAAATAGAACCGAACTGAACCGTTTTAGTCTATCAACCGAACCGAACCGAACCGAAGTTTTATTTCGGTTTGTTCGGTTTATTCGGTTCAAACCAAAGTATATTATTTTTTTATTTAAAAAATGTCAATCAATTGCTTTATATAAATTGACTGTACCCACAAACCCAAAACCCATTACAGCCATCCTCTACATCAAAAGGGAAATTACACTTTAGTCCAAACATTCTAAAAATTTGCATTCTTTAGCCTATTTTATTAAGATCAACGTAAAAGACAAGAGTATTCTAAAACTTTGCAACTTGCAAGTGATATGAGCATAACAAAGTATTCTCCAGCCTCTTGCTCTTCTCCAGCTCATCCAACTGTATCAGTCAAACCCACATAAAAAATATGAAACCAGGTAAGAACTTTGGAACGTTTATTGTTCGAGAAAATCAGCAAAGAAGGAAAAAAATATGAAACCAGCAAAGAGTCAAAGAGAAGGAAAACGATTATTGTTCGAGAAAATCAGAAAACCAGCGAGAGAACTAGAGAAGGAAAGAGGATACTAAGAAATTGTTTCAATTTTTGTTGAGCAAGAGATAAAGAGAGACTGAGAGAGAGAAAAGGGGAAACTATAGTACCGTACCTGGGGGCTGGGGCTAGAAGCGGACATCGTGTGACTGTGCGAGAGTATTCGGCGATTTGACGTCGGGGTGGGTGAAGGCATGAAGCCGTGCGACAGGACAGGAGGGGTGAAGGCGCCACACGTGAAACCCTAGACTCTAGTCGCGCGTGCTAGAAGGAGAAGCTGGGTTGGGTTGAATAGCGTTGGGGTCTGGGGTGGAGTATCAAGAAATGAACTAAAGCAGGATAGTTCGGTCGGTTCAGTATAAACGGTTTTGAGAATTTTAAAACCGAACCGAACCGAAGTAGTATATCGGTTCTAAAAGATGAACCGAACCGATCCATTAAACCGAAAAAACCGAACCGTTTAGTCCAATCTAAATCGGTTCGGTTCAAAACCGATTAAACCGGACCCAATGAACACCCCTACTTATGCTCATAGAATTTCAATCTCCTTGTAACATCCTCCTATATTAAATATGGCGCGAAAATCCTTGTGGATTGGGTTGGCCTTTTAAGATATATTTCAAATTTGTTAGAATTTATCGTATTATAATAATAAAATACAGAAAATATTTATTATATTTAAATTTTTTTAGAAAATAAAAAAATAAATATAATTTTTATTAGCTTATACAATATTTAACATTTCTTTATGAAACTTTCTGGGTTTGCTTTTATTTAATTTAGCAAATGGTAGTAATTTTTTAAATCCATAAAAGCAAATTATAATGGGTTCTAAAACCATAAAAAATAATTATGCAAATATTATAAAAAATATAAAAACATATTTACTTTATTTGGCTACAAAGCTGTTATTTTGTTTTTTGTTTTTAGATAAATTATCAACGGCTATTGAAGTCTCATCTTGTATATGTAAGAGCAATGTATGTATGTAAATATTATGACAAATATTTAATAAAAGAAATAATCAATTAAATTAAGTAAATTTTCAATGGTATCCAAGCGGGATTTGATCCTGAAACGAAGAAATCAGAAATTTGCAAATTTTTCTCAAATAATTTATCTATTATTGGCCATAAAATATAAAATACAACAATCAAGATGAAACAAGCGATCAAGAAAATCAATTGGTACTGTACCAAAAGCAATATTGATAATGAGAGACTGGATGAATTATTGTAAAATTTGACAATAATGCAAATATTTTTACTGGATGAATTATTGTAAAATTTGACAAATAAAAATATTAAAGTACCAATACAAGAAATTGGAGAGAAAAGTTATTTGGAAAAAAACAATTACCAAAGCATTATACATGCTATCATGCCTCTAGCCTATTATATGTTAGTAAAATTACACAATAATTGAAATGCAATGTAATATTTACATCATAAAATGTCATATTTGAAGACATTATCACGTGTATGGAAAAAAAAAGTTGGTGAAATTTTTTTTTAAAATAAATAATATATTTTAGAATCATTCAATCAACCTCGCGTTGCACAGAATACTCACATAACTAAAATTAAATTATGACATTCTAGATTGGATCATCAATCAGATAATATATTAAGAAAATTATTTGAATTATAAAATTTAAATTCAAGTTGTTGTGATATTTGCCGGTATGCTAAACAAATTAAAATATCTTTTCCATACCCTCAAAATAAAATTACTATCTCTTTTGAACATGTGCATTTCTATATTTGGAGTTCTGTCCAATTGATTCAGAAAGTAAAATTAAATTATTTTTTATATCTTCTGAGGTAAGTGGGGGCCACTGCAAAACATCAATTACTCGTCTGAGTCGTGCAATAGGGGTTCATGAAAATAATATGACAGCAATAGTGATGGATTACCGGTTTCTTGTTAATTTCTAAATGAAAGAAAAAAAAAATGATAAATAAAGGATTATGTACTTTTCATCAAGAACAACACTGAAGCTAGTCACCTTTTCAGCCTTGATCTTCATCTTGTTTCATGTTGTCCTACAACAAAACAACAACAAAATATGCTATGAAAAACAACTTTTCCTTTATAAAAGAACTTTTATGACACGATCTTAACATAACATAGTTACTAACTTAAACCTTAGATGTTACTCGTATTAATTATACTTTCAGAATATTTTTCAAACCAGAAGTTAGTATAAACAATATAGGGTCGATTTAGCTACATAAATTTAGCAATTGAACCATTTAAAACATTTTCGAGGAGAAAAGCAATAATGGTAAGAAGAACCAAAAACAAAAAAAAAATTCTAGTGTGCCCATATAAACTTTTAAAATAGCCACTTTTTCCATAAAAACACAATAATATTCAATATCTTTATAAAAATTTAGCATTCTTTTTCTTATTTCCTTTTAATTATTTTAAAATTTTAAGGCAATGCTTTCTGTGTAGGAGGTCACAAGTTCAAAACCCAAATAATGAATATTAAATAGTTGGGTGGCTTAACCTCCAACTTCTACTAAAAAAATTCAAAATTTTAATTGACCAAAATATCCTTAAATTTTAAATGAAGGCGCCATCATGTACTTTTAATTTCTTCTTCCTTCATTCTCCTTTCCTGAACTCCACGCCAAATTGCGAAATATATAAATTTACAAACTAATATTTCGGACTAATTTCTTCACACCTAATGGCAACTATGCTTACTTTTAAAGGAAAAAAACAATTAAGAGAGAAATGTCTTCATATCACCGCACAATAGGCAAATATCATCAGCGCTTTGTTAGAAATGAGTATTTTATAACATGGGAAAAATAGTAAAATGAATACTTTATCACATTTTTCTTACACAATTTACATATTTTTATTTTTTAATAAGGAGTAAAATTGTTATATTATAAATTTGAAATGAGCTTTGATAGAAAAACTAATAAATTTATAAGCTTTTGAAATTTAGAAGGGTAAATATGATATTATGAATTTTAAAAGAGAAAATACCTAATTTTTTTATGTTTTTGTGGAGTATGCATGAAAACCCCCTATATTCAATGCCATTTTTTCCCCTCAAAATCATGAACTTATTGCAATGCTTTTTGAATGGGCCATACAATTTTCTATTTTTTTTTTGTATTTTATTTGACATTCGTTTTTAATGGTTTTTGTGTGTATTAATTTATTTATGATAGTGGAACTGTTGGAACTTTGCAATAGTCGTTGAACATTTAGATTATAAAATTATTTTTTCACGTGTCACATGGTTTAAATGCGTGCACACGTTTTAGATTTAAAGAAGCAACACCTTATATTTTAACACAAGCATTAAGAATTTAAGTATCACTCCATTAAATTTTGTTAGTGACATGAACTAATTATCACCGAAAACACACACTTAATCTACTAAATTACTTTTTCTACCCTCCATCCAAAACGATCACGTAATATTTTTTTCTTAGGAAGGCAAGGAAAAAATAAACACTCGTTAATCTCACTGAAATGACTAATGATTAGTAATGAACATTAATTGCACTGCAAATTTTAGTAGATTTAATTACAACAAGATTTTTTTTTTTAAACTGATAGTGGCTATCAGTGAGTACAACTTAAAACAAAACAACAACAAAATATACAACTAATTACAACCTATCATCAACAGTTTTGTAACCACATTTTGGCCTCCTGCACCGCATAGTTTGCCGCCCATTCCGGTTGTGTATTGCTTACTTCAAATATCTTCTTATTACGACATTTCCACAACATCCAGCATCCAGCAAGGAAGTAAACAGCCCACTGACTTCTTGATATAAATCTCTTGCAAGCTTGGCATTAATTACAACAAGATTGATGCGGAAATTTGATGTCCTCCAAAATTTCAAAATTACGTATTTTCTCCTCTAAACTTCATAATTAAATATTTACCCTTCTAAATTTCAAAAACTCACAAATGTACCCAATTTATTGTCTTTTCTATTAAAACTCAATTTAAATGTATAAATACCTATTTCATCCTTTAATAAAAAATAAAACATGTAGTTT
The DNA here is from genome assembly GCA_011114355.1 of Carex littledalei. Taxonomy (NCBI): domain Eukaryota; kingdom Viridiplantae; phylum Streptophyta; class Magnoliopsida; order Poales; family Cyperaceae; genus Carex; species Carex littledalei. The sequence continues at coordinate 7,181,924 of CM022081.1, forward strand.
GAGTAAGAAAAATGTTTCGTCTTTTAATTGATCGGTTTCCGAGGACAAATGGTTCATTTCTCTACTTGTGATACATACAAAGTAACATTTAGGCACACACTCGTGTGTCATGTGGTACAAGTAGGAAAAAGATCTAGTTGCTTTTATTTATTAATAAATGATAAAATGAATATTTTATAAGTTTAAAATGAGCTTTAATAGAAATTCAATATACTGGATAAAGTTGTGAGTTTTTTAAAAACATTTTAGGGTAAAAACATGATATCATTAATTTCAGAGGGAAAAATACATAATTTCGAGATTTTTGAGGGTATACATGAAATTCTCCTAATTTCCATATACTTCAGTAGGATGCTTCGGAGAAAAATATTGATTGCGACCGTTCAATCAAATCTAACAGGCCAGATTTCAATAGCAAAAGGTCTCCCCTAAGAATATTTTTTATAAACTATAATTAAAAAAAATTTACGAAACCAACATAATTTTTTTTTTTTTACAAAAATCATAAGAACCGAAATGGCATTTCGGTCCGTCATTTTTTTTATTCCGGACCGAAATGGCATTTCGGTCTGTACTGGTTTCACAAGTTTTCAGACCAGCCGAGGCCCTCGTGAAATACATAAACATGAAATTTGTGTTACATAAACATGATATCTAAAAAGGGACCGGACCGAAATGGCATTTCGGTCTCGCTCAATTTATTTTTTTCCAACCCGACAACAAATTCTAAAAAAAAAAAAAAGTTCGGACCGAAATGTCATTTCGATCCCGGCTAAAAAAACTCTGGACCGTTCTTATGATTTTTATAAAAAAAAAATAATCATGTTGATTTCATAAAAAAAAAAAATTTAATTTTGGTTTATGAAAAAAATTCCTCCCATACTAATCTATCAAACAAAACCAGCTGAAAGTTTTTCTGCGCCCACGGCTTTACTGTCAAAAAGAAAAATAAAATGTTTCACGGTCAGTTTAACATTTTCAAATGGACGTTCCCGAACTGAGGGGTGCAGACCCCTATTGTAACACAAATTTAAAGTTTAGATCCCGACCGTTCAATCTTCTCTGGCACAAATATTAAAGGTACCCAGGCATTTCTCGTCGGTCCGGATTGGCCCGTATTCTTATCGGACGGCCAGATCTAAACTCAATATTTGTGTTACTTTAGGTATTGGAATTCTCAAATCAAAAGGCCGTAGCGCGCGGCCACACACATGGCGTTGCTGCGCTCTTCGCTTCTCACTTTCTTTGTCCTCTCTGTTTTTCTCTCTCTCCCTGTTTCCATGGCAACAGACGACCCTCTCCTCTCCTTCCTTCAATGCGTTCAATCGGCCGCACTTCGTTCAATGGGCCCCACCGCCACCGACTTCGACCCCAAGCTCTACGTTGACCTCCCTCTCAAGACCGACCTACCCGCCACCATCTCCGCTTTCAATTCCCTCCCTCGCCAATCAGGCACCATCCCCATCTCAGATTTCAATTATTTCCTGAAACAGTTCTTCGACGAGGCCGGTTCCGATTTGGTATACGCCAAACCAGTCGATTTTGAACCCGAGCCTGAAGGATTTTTGGTGAAGGTAGAGAATGAGGTGATGAGGGGATGGGCTTTGGAGGTGCATGCCATCTGGAAGAGCTTGTCGAGACGGGTTTCGGATGCAGTTAAGACACGGCCCGAAAGGCATACATTACTGTACTTACCAGGTACTGTTATTGTGCCAGGATCGCGGTTTCGCGAGGTTTATTACTGGGACTCCTATTGGGTTATCAGGTGAATACTGTTAAAGATTTATATGGAAAGAAGGGAAATCTTACACAGTAAATGCAAAATTGAGGAAATTGTTGTTATGAAATTTACCCAATCTGGCACAGAATTTACCAGTTGTAGGACTTCGACATAACAGCCTCAAATCAAAGAATAACAACAGTAAACCTTCTCTCTTGCTTTTAGTACTTCACCTCAAACGGGAAATTCCACCATCAGTGATCTTACAACATGGCATTAGCAATTTTTTCAAGTTTTTCAGACCTGAAAATTTTGCAAATATTCTATCATCAAATTAGGACCTAAATTGTTATAAAGAGTATTGATAAACTTTAACAAAAGAATGTAAATCATAAAAGAATTGCTTTTAACCTGACAAATGTTTCATGTCAGCATCAGTAATACATTTGCAATACCCCAAATTTAGGGATTCAAGCTTTGCCAAACCTACAAGGCAAAACAAAAGTTGATTGGAATTCCTTTTAAAAGTCAAAACTTGAGAAAGCATAGTATGGACAGCAAAAGTAAATAGTTAACAACAGAATAATTTGATAACTAAGAAATGGAATTAGGCCTTTACATATATGTTTATGTAATAGTTATTAGTTATTGCTCTGTACGCAGTCAGCTACAGTTTATTAGTTCTATACTAAAATTAATTATACCTGTATTAAGAGGTCTGGTTGTTGTGCCAGGATAGTGGTTCTGAGAGGTTTATTCCAGGATTTCTATTGGTTGTATCAGTTGAAAATTGTTTTACTCAAAAAGCAAGGAATGGTGAGTATAGCGCAAATGTATGTTGCTATTACTGGAATTTATCTATTAAAAGGGCACTGAACTGATTAGTTTCTACCTATACTGGTAAAAGTGTACTCGAGCTCGCCAGCTGATCCAAAAAAATCAATTGGAGTCTCCCAATTTCTAAATGATCTTAAAAAAAAAATACAGGCATTTATCATTGTTGATTCTGCTGTAATAATGGAATACTAACCTTTAAATCTACTACTATATTGCAGGGGCTTGTTAGCGAGCAAAATGTATGACACAGCAAAGGCAGTAGTATTTAACCTTGTATCTTTAATTGAAACCCATGGGCATGTACTAAATGGTGCAAGAACCTACTATACTAACAGGAGGTGATTGTCATTTCAACACACAGGACATTGATGTCATTTCAAATATGTATTTATTTTGGCAAAACTAACTGATCGCTTTCATGTAGCCAGCCTCCTCTACTAAGTTCTATGGTTATGGAAATATATATGAGAACTGGAGATGTAGAGCTTGTTAAAGGGGTACTTCCTGCCCTGCTGAAAGAGCACAGCTTTTGGGTCTCAGGTTTTTATTACTATATTTTCTAGTTTTGTTATCTAGTTTTTATCTTGATGTGTCATTATATCTGAAGACATTGTGTAGATATTCATCAAGTGACAATTCAAGACCAAGAAGGCCGCAAGCATTGTTTGAGCCGGTACCAAGCCAGGTGGTACCAACCTCGGCCAGAAAGTGCAACCATTGTAAAAACCTCATCCCCTAAAAGAAAAGAATAGAAGCAGAATTTCATGGATAACATTGCAAACTTCAATATATTTATCCTTCAGAAAAAAGAAAATATCATGATTACCCTTGCAAAACTCACAAGCTGTCACATTTACCCAATTTGAATGTTTTTTACTTTTTACTCTGACATCCAATGGATGGACAAATAGAGGTCCTGGTTTTGGATGGGTAAATTACTAAATATGATATTTTCAATTTTTTGGAATGGTAACTATGTAATTTTGGAATCATGGAGGGGTATAAATGTAATGTTGTTGGTGGACCAATGTCGTAACTATACAAGTAGGATTGTCTACGGCCTGCTTCAGCTATAAGAACCCAGCCGGACATAAAGTTTGTTAATTGATTGAAAGAAAATCAACAGGACATCTTACCAGACTAGACCGTTACAAGTATCAAAATAACTCTTGTTATGTACTGACTACATACTGGCACCTGACCTCACTTTACCAGTATTGAGATCGAAATATATTGTTGCATAGGTTGTAGTGCCATGTTATCCTGACAAAATAATTCTGACACTGAATGGATTTAGCACTACTGGATCTGATCAGTGGTTTCTAAAGTACAATTTTTATATTGCATTTTTTGTACTAGGATGAGGAGTTGAGTCTCAAGCTTTCAACCCCTTCTGAGAAGGATGCTTTTTACCATGAGATTGCATCAGCAGCAGAATCTGGTTGGGATTTTAGTTCTCGCTGGATGAGGTTCTAAAACTTTTATGAAAATATCGAAGTTTGCATTAGAGTCGCTGTCGCCTTGTTCCTTTTAAATTACTTAAAAGTACCAGTTTTTATTTTAAAACAACTTGAAAAATGAAGCCTCCTACAATAGTTGCAAAGAATACATTGAGTCGAAGGTATTATTCTAAAATGACAAAAAAAATTAAAAGAGTTAAAATATTGCCTTTTGTTCTACTCTAGAAAAGTTACCTTTGGTGTGGTACTAATTTATGTTCTTCTAAATTTGTTTATATAATAACAGGAATTCATCTGATCTGACAACAACGGCAACTACTTCGATCATCCCTGTTGATTTAAACACATTCATATTCAAGGTATATTTTGAAATTTGAACAATACCAGAACCAATACTTAGCAACTGCCTAGAGGTGACAATTCCTGATCTTACGCAACCCGATCATTTTGAAAAGTCAAATTGACCCAAACCCGATATCGAAATGACTCAAATCGGTGTCTATTCAAAGCTGGAAGATCCGAAATTCAACCCTACCTGAACCGAACAACCCAGAATTCGAAAATAATCCAAAATTGGATGATCCCAAACCCGACTCAATGCCAAATGACCTGTAACCCAACCCGACCGGATGCACCAGATTGCTACCTCTAGGTATTCTGTAGGTGGCAAATCTTAATCGAACTTGAGGAACCTGTCTGACTTGGCCCATGCCTAAATCCGATCTGACCCGATCTGATAAGTTTGAAATGTCAAACTGACTAGACCTGAGACGACTTGAAACTTATGTATCCAAATTTGGATGACCTGAAACCCGACTAGGCCCAAACACTATGAACCTGAAACCCAGAAATGATACAAAGCCAGTTGACCCTAAATTCTACCTCAGACCCACCTCAACATGACCAGATCCCGACCCTCCTGACCCAAAACCTAACCTGACCCAAAACAAGTCGACCTGCCCAATTGCCAATTCTAGCAACTGGTATCCAATTTTACATAAATATGCTCCATAGATTTTCTATCGGCAGTATCTATGCATAAACATCAATTATAAATGATAGTACTAACACAATGATGGACGTTCTCTATGTACTGCAGCTGGAGCAAGACATATCCACATTTGCCAAAATCATTGGAGATAATTCAACGTCACAGAAATTCATTGAGGTTTCTAAATCTAGAAAAGCAGCAATCAGATCCCTTTTATGGAACCCTAATCTGGGCCAGTGGGTCGATTATTGGCTTGACAAACATGATGCTTATCAGGTGCTTGTTTTAATGTTTGCTTATATTTCTATATTCTCTACTAGTACCAAGGTTTGCATTTTCAGATATGGCTACAATACCAGACAGACATTCATTACAGGTTCCTTACCCAAGTCGTTCACCAATGAGGCATTCTATCTAGGTAACTTGCCGTGCCCATGTGATACTGGTACAGTCAGGCCATTATATTAAGCCTTGATAGCACATTCAATGTAAATCAACGCTTTTTTTTCACTTAGCTTTTCAATCTGTTACTATCTGATTATGCTAGGGTGTTTATAGCTGGAATCCTGACTCTCAAAATAGCAAAACATTCGCATCAAATTTTGTGCCTCTGTGGCTTCTGGCACATTATCCAGGTTTTTCCCTCAGTTGATATTATTATTTCAAAGTTATCCAAATGTCATAAAATCTTTTAGCACCATCAACTGAACCATTCTTGTTGTCAAGGATATATTGCTCGTGTTGAAATGTAATAAAATTTTCTGAATTCTTACTAAAATCATGCTTTTGTATATTCAGATCAACTTACGGAGGAGTATGATGAAGAGTTGATTATAAACAGCCTAAAGAAATCAGGGTTAATTCGTGAATACGGGATTGCTACTTCCCTGTCAGATACTGGGCAACAATGGTTGGTAATTCCTTTATTATAAAAAATAAAATAAAATACTATAAACTGATAATAGCAATGCTAACATCTTTTCTCCAGGGATTTCCCAAATGGATGGGCCCCATTACAGCACATGATAATTGAAGGGCTGGCCAGTGCCCATTCGAAAGAAGCAAGACAATTGGCAGAGAGTATCGCTATAAATTGGATTAAAACAAACTTTGCTGCTTATAAGAAGACAGGTGCAATCCATGAAAAGTGCAATGTAGAGTCCTGTGGAGAATTTGGGGGTGGCGGCGAATATAAGCCTCAGGTAAGTGTAACAACTAATCCTGATTTCCTTGTGCTACAGCTGTACCAGTTGGGGTCTTGATATGTCAGGTTTGGATTAGGTTGACATTCGTTTATTAAAAAATAACAGGCCTGTTCCGACCCAATGCACAGGCAGATCAACAAAAAACTTATTTAGTTCTACTTTAGTGTTTGGCAAAGTTGAGAAACCAACAATTCTTTATTGCAGAATTTGTTTTTTTTTTCTTCTTTTTTTACTTTCGTAACTAAATACGGGGTTAATTGGGAGGTCAGCCTTGTATATTAATAAACAACTGAATAAGTCCAAGCGGGTCCCAAGACTGCCTGTCAAGAGAGACTAGCCCGTGTAAAGTTCGTGAACCCATCAGCCCGGTCTTAACCTTTCTAAGTCAGGTCGGTACCTGCCAGCTGCACAAGTATCAGTAATCAGTGTGTGTCTGTTGGTACATAGTTCATTCAAAAAAGCGCAAAAGTTTGGTATGATTGATCCAGAACTTTTTATATTAAGTACTGGCAGTTTTTTTTTTTTCGATACTCAAGTCCCTCACAGTTCAATTTTTTTTTTTTTTGGTGCAGACTGGTTTTGGTTGGACAAATGGTGTGATCTTGGCATTATTGGAAGAGTTTGGATGGCCTCGTGATAGAAATATAACCTGCTAAACTAAATTGCAATGTTTGGGTGGCCTCATGATAGAAACTAAACTAACCTGCCATTTTAATTCAAATATATGTACCCGGGTGATGATACTAACACAATCAATTATTATATTAACACAACAATTTCAAACTTTTTACTTGTATGGACAAATTTATCCTTGCTTTAACTTCTCTCTGGATGCCATATCTTTTTAAGATTCTTTTTCTTTATATTAATATATAATGATCATTGATTTTTTTTTTCTATTACTAAAGTATCTAGTGAAATATTTAAGAACTTACTAGGAATATTTCATTTTTTTTCAAATTTGACAAGTATAGTAGCTACCTAGAGGAAAGAACGTAAATTATAATTTTATTCTTACTATGTTATTAAAGCATATTTAAATTAAAGATAACATAACACCTCTTGAAAAAAAAACTACAATAAAAGCTTAAGATTTGTCGAGCATAATAATCATATGTTTTTATTACTGTTTTTTTTTGTTTCAAATGATGTTATATTGAATTTGTATATGCTATAGTAACATAGTAAGAATAAACTAATTAAGTTGGATTTGTTAACAAAATGATAATATTATAAATTTATTTTATATATTTTTATACTAACTATATATATTCAAACAACAAAGAATCGAAATAAATATTTATGAATGCTAAAATCATTGAAGTATAACTAGAGATGTATGGGTTGATTTTTTTTTATTCAAATTAGATAAAAATCTAATAACGAATAATATATAGTAACTAATAATAACGAAGAATGTATAATAGTAACTAATAAATGGTCCTTAAGCATAAGATTGCATAATCTCCGGATGAAGAAAACTGGCAGTTGAAAGAACTATGTACAGAGGGGTAAAACTGTCCATAAAATTCAAAAATTAGAAGATGTTGTGTTAAAATAAAAAAATATTGTGCTAATATCATCACCCTATGTACCCTATTATATACACATATAGATACAATGTAAGAAAGGAAAAAGATTAATATCTCTGCCTTCTCTGGTCTGTATCTATGTATAGGAGGATGTAGTAATCAATCATCTTTATTATTTATCGCATTATAGAAAATTCTAGAAGCAATTCAGTAGTTTATATGTTTCCCGACCAAAAACAATCCCTGTCACCTTGAGCCAATTGAGTTAAAAGATGCTTAAATGTTTTCCAGCTATAATCCATGACATCAAAAGTTTGTTAGAAATATCGGTTGTGGCCCAAAGTTTTGGCGAAAAGGGAGTCCGACATCAGTGTCATGTTCTCCAAAAAAAATTCCAGTTATTCTAGTATCAAGTCAAGCGGTCAATAATGTTGAAAAATAAATGCATTGAAATTAACTTAAGAACTCTTACATTTGACCGCTTGATTTGATACTAAAAAATTTGAAAAGTTATAAATTTTACATGTAAACGCACAACTAATGAAGTAGATTAGTTTGAACGGTTTGAATTCACCGTTTAACATACTGCTCTGGCACTATTCTTTTTAAATGATTACATAGTTTTAACCTCAAAATTCTACCTCAATGTAAAACTAACTTTGACCCAAGCTGGACCGGTACGTTGGTACCAACTATATCACTCTACCTCCCAGCACTATTACTAAGCAAAATTCACAACTTATTACACCAATGTATTAAAAATTGGCATCTCCATGTTGTAAAACTGAAACTAAACTCATATTTTTTTCCTTTGCACTGATTCACCAGGATTGGTATCGGGGTCTATACTAGTATCCACTCCTGCCCCTTAGTAAGTTTAAGGTATATAACCTCTGCAGAGGAATAAGATCTATGTCTATTGGCATCCACTTTTATAACTGCAGTTTGATTTCTCCCTTCAAATTCCCTGCCCAATAATGCAACAAAGAACAAATTAGCAAACTACATTCTGGTAAATCATAGGTCAAGTCAACTCAAAACAACAACATGTTTTTGAAAATCATTTTTTGTTGGACTCAGTAGACTCAAATTTATTATTTATGTGGCTAATCTTTCATTGAAAGAAAATACATCATTAACGTACTGCAAAGAACTTTAGAAGTGTTAGAATAAAAGCATTTGATTTTGTATATCAGCACCATACCATATCATACCGGTACACAGAGTTAAGAGTGCTTTTTCTGACAAAACACCATACCATACCATACAGTAATTAGGAGTAAATCAGAAAAAAATAACAAAATGCAACCAATGCAAAAGTACAACTGTTCTATCGAGGTTCTTTCACAATACAAAAATAGAATGGAAACAAAGCTATAGAATGCAAACATCAAACAAAAAGTAACTTTCCATTAACAACTTTCTGTAAGCTTGCCTGACATCTCAACTCCATAATTTTCAAATAACCCTCTTCACAAGAACATATATCATTTTAAAAAAATGAAATGTATCGAAAGAAGATAAGAATTTATCATATACAAGAAATATGAATGCCCAAAGCGCATCTATTTATATTTTATACCAAACATAGTTTAATGCAAAAATGGCAGAGGATCAATTTATCATCAGAAACATGAAGCAGATTTGAAGTGGCAAAGAACTGAAAATATGCAAATGAGCACTCATGATCATTTATTCATTTTTTTTTCTTTGTAACATTTTATCAAAATATGGACTTAATATAATTATCTTATTCCTTTAATTTAATCTAATTGAATCACTGCTACAATAAGGAGTTGAAAGAGATCCAATAAAAAGGAACTAACAAGAGAAAGATGTAAACTTACAAGCAAGTCCCTCCAAAGTAAAAAATTAAAGATTATCTTATATTCTGCAGCTTTTTAATCACCATTCGTCCTTAATATTTATTTATTTAATTTCCTTGCAAATTTGAACAAAAAAAGGGAAAAAAGAAAGAAAGAAGATCAGCCTTATATGCACAATTAAAATTTATGAACATTCAATTATTAAACCTTACGGATTGGGAAATTGAACCTCCTTTTTTTTTTATTCACTCCAACATGTCTACATCATGTTTCTCATCTATTAATCAACGGCTTCAGAAGAATATAAAGATGAGAAGGGAACATATGTGCAATCTCAAAACTCCTAACGGTAGTGTTCGGCACACCCTCCTTCGGCTCCTTAGAGTTCCTTAGGAGACTAAGGAGTCTTAAGCTTGCCAAACACTTGCTCCTTTGTAAAGCTTAAAATCACTTTCTTAAGCTTCCTTTTACCCACATTTTTAAAGCTTACCCAAACTTTTAAGGAGTCATTCTACATGACTTAAGCACTTGAGCCTCCTTAAGAAAGCTAAGCATCAACTTTCTTAATTTTTTGTTGCCGAACACATCTTCCTTAGTGGAGCTTAAAATTTAATCCTACCCAACTTGCCGAGCATCCTCAATTAACATGTTGTAATTATAAAAATGAAACATGACCAGCAGAGAAAAGAAGAAATATGTAAAAATTAACAAGACCCTTACAAGTTATAAGTATTCATTCTAAATGAAATATTTTAGAAAGAGATGATGAATGAATTTTGTATTAACTTGTTCTGTTTTATTACACTGGTTGTACATATGCATATATAGGCTATTGGTGAATATAGCCGTTATACAATTTCCTAATATGTTGGATTCTGTATATTTGCCTAATTACAAGGATTAATTAGCTAGGTACCTAATTTGGCTCTAACAGCTATAATTTGGATGCTGGCTGATTTATTTCTCACAAATGGAGTCTCGATTTCTCCAGCTTGAACTTTTTCTCGTATGAAGTGACAGTCCACTTCAATATGATTAGTTCTTTCATGAAACACTGGATTTGATGTTATGTGTCGTGCAGTTTGATTATCACAATACATTTGCATTGGTCATTTGCATTAGATTTTCATGTTGCGTAGCAAATGCTTGAGCCATACTAGCTCACTTGATGTAGATGTCATTGCTCTGTATTCTGCCTCTGCACTGGACCTTGCAATTACATTATGCTTCTTACTTTTCCATGTCACGAGATTTCCGCCTACAAATGTACAGTATCATGTGGTTGATTTTCGATCAAAGTTTTCAACCCAATCTACATCATAGTAGGTGAGAATATTATTAGTATTATTTTTCTTCATCCATATCCCTTGTCCAGGAGTCCCCTTTAGATACCTAATAATTCTATTTACTGCTTCTAGATGAGTGCTTCTTGGAGCATGCATAAATTGACTCACAGTGCTAACGGCAAAAGCTATGTCTAGTCTAGTAACGGTTAAGTAAATTAACTTACCAACCAATCTTTGGTACTGTCCTATGTCCTTTAATGGTTCACCACTTTCTGGTTCAAGTTTATTGTTGGTATCCATAGGGGTATTTGCAGGTTTTATACCAAGTTTACCTGTCTCCTTTAATAGATCAAGGGTGTATTTTCTTTGAGAAAGAAACAAACCTTTGCTTGAGTGAGCAATTTCAATGCCTAGGAAATACTTAAGTTTTCCTAAGTCTTTAATGTCAAATTTTTCTTTGAGATAATTTTTTACATTGGTTATTTCTTTTTCATTATTTCCAGTGATTATTATATCATCTACATATACAAGAACAATAGTTGTTGATTTATTTGAATGTTTAACAAACATTGAAGAATCTGCTGAACTTTTGTTAAAAGAAAGAGATAAGAGAGAGTGACTGAGTTTTGCGTACCATGCACGAGGGGATTGTTTAAGACCATAAATAGATTTGTTTAACTTGCAAACAAGGTTTTGATCAACTTTATTCTTATATCCGGGAGGCAGAGACATATATACTTCTTCTTCTAAATTACCTTGAAGGAATGCATTCTTCACGTCCATTTGAGATAAACTCCATTCCGAATTTACAACGACTTATATTAATGTTCTAACAGTATTCATTTTTGCAACATGGGCAAAAGTTTCTTTATAATCTATACCGTAAGTTTGTGTTGATCCTTTTACAACTAATATGACTTTATATCATTCTATAGTTTCATCATTGTTGTATTTAATTTTATATACTCATTTGCAACCTACTGGCTTTTTACCTTTTGGTAATGACATAATAGTCCAGGTATTATTTTTTTCAAGAGCTTGAAGCTCTTCTATCATTGCTTGGGACCAAGTTGGATTATTATTGGCTTCTTCAAAATTATTTGGTTCAATTTCTTTAGAAATGACAGTCAAGAAAACTTTGTGATCAACAGAAATATTATTATAAAAAACATAATCTTGAATTGGATAACTTACATTTGCATTTTTAAGGCAAGGCACCTTGTCATTTAGCTCAAAACCGATTTCTTGTTTCTAAATGAAAACAAATAACAAAAAAAAATGATAGTGTGTTTGTGTATTTTAAGATGGCTAATTCAGTACGAAATTTATTTTGTATTAGTCAATATTTCTCACTGGCTTTTCACTATATTTTAATTTGCCATAAATATATTTGTGACTTGAACTATGATTATACGATAATGGATGATGATATATTTCTCTAATTATCATTACCTTTTGCATAAAATATTAGAGAAAATCAATTAATTTTCAAGATATATTTAAAATATATTGTTGTAGTTATTGCAAAAAACAATTAAATATACATCCCATTGCCTTATTGCAAATCTAACCGCTATGTTATCTTTGACTATTAATTGAACAACTGAGAAAAAAACAAACTACCGTAAATTGTGACTAATTTTTGTTCCTATTAATTTCCTATTTTTTTTTTGAATTGATGAACCTAGGTAGTGTACACGAATCAAATTCTAAATCAATAACATTTTTCTTAAGTTGAACGATAAAATAGACTATATAATAAGGGGTAGAAACAAGTTATTATTAGAGGAATTAATTATTATATAGAAAATTTATTTAGAATGATAAACAACTTTTAGTTTTACATTGTATTTTTTATTAAGTTATTAATTTACTCAATTCAGTTTGGTAGATGATGGTTTCTAAATCATAAAGAAAATATTGCTTATTCTATTTATCAAAAAAAATTACGATCTTATTCTATTTATCAAAACAATTTACAACCTCAAGGACATATAATTAAATTTAGATTAAGTGAAAGTAAATTGTAATTCTTTTTCTTAAAAAAATGGAAAAACTCTCTAGTTTAATTTTTTTTTAAAGAGACATAACAAATCTTTCTCTCTATATATATAGGTTGACTAATATCAAAACGTTTGTTCTGGATTGTGGTGCAACCAATTGGTTTTCCGATTTTCAAAGTCCAAACGGTCAATCCGAAACGTTAGATGTAATCTCTATATATATAGTTTTTAAAATTTGATAATATTTTTAATACTTTAAAATTGGAATTTCATTTAAGAATGCAGTTTCTACTCTAAAAAAAATTACAATATAATCACTAAAAATAAAAATAAAACATCCACTAGCGGCACGAAATACATAAAATAAATTAATCAAGAAAATTCTTAACAAAAATGGCTAGAGAGAAACACCACCGGAACTTGAATGAAATAGAGGAAGAGATTGTTTAGACTAGAGCCTGATCAGTCGAGAGGAGAAATTGGGTGAGTCCGCAGAGGTTAACGCACAATATGAGCACGTAATTAAAAGTAATTATCTCAACCGTAGAACAGATTGTTTTCTAAAAACGAACGTAAATACAATTAAACCTTAATTATTCAAGAGACACTTAAAATGATTCACTAACACATAGTCCAGAATATATACTATATAGTAATTTAGGCACATCCAACTTGTAAGCTACATAAAAGGAGCATTTGTTAACACCCAACTTTTTAGCATATTACACATAATTTAAATAGTTGCCGATATATATATCACCGTGACATTTATTATCACGGGATGTACTCTTCTTGGCTCCATTCGTTCTCTCCTTTGTTCTCATTCTCATTCAAAACACTGTTATACTCATTTTCATTCCCATTGCCATTGCCATAGCCTTCATTTCCGTACCGACCAACTGCTCCATCGCCTCCTCCATACGACCGGTATGACCTATACTCGTTGGTATCATAGGTTCTCATCGGTTTCGACGTCTCGGACCCATAACCATATGATCTCCTAGCATTAACATCATAGTAGTACTTTCCATTCTCCAAGAACCTCGTGTCGCTCATGCCATAGTCGTATTGCCTATTTCTTTCATCATAATTTGGTACATTTTGCCCCTGGGTAAACTCATTATTCGAATATTTGTAAGGATCATCATTCGTGTTGTCGAACTGGTTGTTGAACAATTTTTTATTTGCAATGGTTTCAGAATTGTCAACGGTATCAGTGGTGGTTGGGGAAAAATTTTCTGGGGCACGACCGTAGAGGCCGTAACCAGAACTCTGGCTGATTGAAGGAAATTGTGTTGAAATGTTCCTCTCTTTGGGAATGCTCGAACCGGCCGGGATGACTTCAGTGGGGTTGCTGAACTCACCAGTTCGCATCATTTTATTAAAGAAGTACCTGCCCGCAGTTGCATTTGTAAAGAACAAGGGAAGAGATAGAAAGAGAAACAGGGAGAGGGAGGCCTGTTTTGCACAGAGAGCCATTGCCATTAATTGCAATGGGAGCATAGAAGCAATTAATTGCATATAAATAGAAGGGAGGGATGAAAGGGAGCATAGAAGGCTAGAAGCAGAGTGTGCAGAGAAATATGAGAGAGTTGGATGGCCGGGTGATGATGCGGGGATTGTGGGGAGTGTGATAGTGTGGGGACTCGCTTTGCATTGCATATTGATGAAATTTGGCACGCTGCAAATGCATTTTTTTTTAGGAAAAGTCATCAATCAAGGCATGACTGCATAGGACCTAACTAGTAACTACTCAAAGACTACTTAAAAAGGTTCAAGAGGTAATAGAGTTTATTTAAGCTAAAAAATATCATTTAATAGAGTTTATTTACTAATACTTTCAGCGGTAATATTCATATTTTCGAAAATAACTACTTTTGTGGTCTTACCAATAGTTAATTTTTTATCCTCGCCTTTAAAATAGATTCTTGTAGCTGTCTCATTTAGATCCAAATAGATTAAATTTAAAAGAAATATTACATGATATTATTTTTGACATTAATTATCATTGCTATCAATAGTTTGATTAGTCAAGATGTCATTTTGTCTAGTCAATGTTATGAATAATTACTTTTTCTATCTTCCATAACTCTTGCGAACTTGTGACGAGACGGGTTTTCCGGCAAACTGTGATCTATTATTTAGTTTAATGGTTTTAGAATTAATTAATGTACTTTTGTATCCAATTTATTTTTCTTAAGACTTAAAATGAAAGATCATAATGCATTACTATTTTACGATTCAGTTCAGTGAATTTGGTTTTTAGCTTATTGGTCTTAGTATAAACCAGTGTTATTAGAATCGGACTGAATCTGAATTGAAAAAAAACCAGACCCGGAAATCTATCTGGTTTGGTTTGTTTATAGGACCGTTCAAGTATTTGGACCGCTCAAAAACTGATTTAACCGTACGGTTTTCAAGAAAAATGGATCCAACCAAGGATCAACCCGCCTCCATCGAAGCGGTGTACGTTAAGCATAGCCCTCGGAGAAGAGGCATCCTGACCTAGATAAGAGAACCCGATTTCACATGGAGGAATGAGATAGAGCGCGGTGCTCTCCTTCTAGAAAGGATGAGATTGATTTTGTAATGTAGGCACGACTGAGATATTTGTGCTGTTTATCTAAAGAATTTTGGATTGAGGCTTGGCCAATAGGATTAAATTGTGGTTTTTTTAGGTTCATTCAGTATTTACTACGTAATATACTTGAAATATTTTGAAAGCAATATAATGTATCCATGGGGACAACTGACAAGACCATCATCTCCCCATTCAACGACTTGTTGGTTTATATTTGTCGATCAAAACTTATAACTTCCTTGATTCTTATTAGAGGCTTCGACTAATTAAAGTATTACGTACCAGTTAACTAACAATCAGAGCATCAAAGTATTACGTACCTCAACATCCTACTTAGAGACACAATCAGAAGCTAAGCTTTGCTGTTAACTAATCTTGCATTAAACAGGAACAAAAAATTAATACTTTAAAAAGTTTATTTTGAAATGAAGCTATCTTAAAACACCTTAAGAAATCATAATCTCATAGAGAGATATGCTCTTTGGGTTTTTACTTTTTAGGAGCGAAATCAAAGAATAAAGTTTGTCGCACAGCACCAATTTAAAACATTACCCAACAAAATGAAGGTTAACAACCATAGAAGGAAAAATCGGTATCGGGATCGGGATCGGCACCGAGCGATCCCGATCCGGATCGGAAAAATCGGTCGGGATCGGACAAATTGGATCGGAAAATCGGACTTTTTCGGTAGAAGCTTGTTTTACACTAAAAAAAATAGAAAAAAATTGATAAAAAAATTTAGAAAAATTATTACAAATAAATTCACTTTTATTTTCTAATTTAAAAGATAAAATTATGTGTCTAGTAATTATTTTTATAGTTCTTATAAAAAAAATCAAATTTGTCTTGAGATATGAAACAAATATATATTGCATGCCTCTAGTGTCTGTTTGATGATCGATGAAATAATATTGTGATGGATATTATCGATTTTACATAATAAGATGTAAAAATAGCTAACCAAATTTTGATGGATATATATTCCATGCCACCATTTGTACATTTCTAGCTTTCTCATTTTATAAAATTTAACATTTTGGCAAATTAAAGAAGATTCTGCTTGTTTGGTGACGCTCTCAAGAAACACCATGTGCTTTACATTTTTTTTTTCTAGAAGTGAATCTATGCTACACTGTATGATTACTATATATACACCAAAAATTTTAGAAAAACATATTAAGAGAAATTAAGATAACGTAACCAATTGGGAATGATGCATATTACTGTGAAATTAAGTAACGTACCTTAGTCCTGTCTGGTATTAGCTCTCAGAACTCCTTTCAACTTATGGAGGTACAAACTAAAGATATATAAAAATGAGCTATAGTTTTAAACAATAAAGATGTTGTGGTGTTGTGGAGTTGCGTTCGGTCCCAGTGCTGGAGTGTGCGAGTTCGAATCCCAGTGAGCACCAAATTTTTTTTTTGAGTTGGGTTAATTCGCGTTTCGGTGGAATCGGTCTATTTCAGTCCGAAACGGACAAAATTTTGCTGAAATGAAGCCGGAACGGCCGAAATTGGACCGGAATGGAGCCGGAACGGCCGAAATTTAACGAAATCTCCAATAACCGCGTAAATCGGCTTGAAATCGGATCGGTAACGTCCGATCCCGCTCCGGAACGGCCGATTTTGCCTTCTATGTTAACAACTCTGTTGGGGTCTAAGCTCTAAAAAGACTTAAATTCGATTAAATACAGGAAAAATTAGGTTTGTACTCTAATCTGAGAGAAAAGAAGAAGACGAAACTGAAATCACTCGATTGATTAGAGAGAGATTAAAATAAAGAAACAAACCTAGGAGCGCAGTCGTAAGGTCGAGATGCGAGACGCTGGAAGCATGGGGTTCGGTGGTTCTCTCTGGAGTGTGTATAAGGTCGAGGTGCGAGGCGCCTAGTGTCGCGAGAGTGAGGGATCGAGGTGCGACGCGCCTGCTGGAGCCTATGCTCTCGGAGTGAGCACGAGAGAGAGATGGAGAGGGAGATCAGAGGATTTAGTTTGCGCAGCCGTAAAAAAAATTTAGGTTTTGAACTAAAAAATCGGCCACTGGAAGGGGAAGGATGTTATGTTATTCAGATATTATGGACTATTAAGAATGGTCGTTTATAAACAGTCAATTCTGATAAGTCACTATCAAGAACGGTCGTTTATAAACAGCCAATCCTGATAAATCACTATCAAGAATAGTCGTTTATAAACAGCCGTTTCTGATATGTTCTGGACTATCAAGAATGGGTCTTTAAGGACGTCCAATCCTGATACCTACTTTCAAGGACGGTCTTTAAATTTGCCCGATCCAGATATATATTAGTATCGCTTTTATGCTATGTCCGATCCTGATGTGCCGATACTAAATGTACATTCCACTAGTGTAATTAAGTAAATTTCGAAGAGCAAAACAAATTTTAATTAATTTCTTTTAAGATCTAGATATATTGTACACCGGATGTGTTTAATTTCATTTTACTCATGATATTACTTGTTTATTAACTCTCTCCATAGTCTAGCGCTTTTAAAATGATTTACTAACACATAGTCTAGCGCAGTTATAATTTTACGGACATCCAACTGGTAAGTTACAATCATAGCATTTCTTAACACCCCAATTTTTTTTAGCATTTTACACAACAATTTAAATAGTTGCCGATATATATAGACCATTGCTATCACGGGATATACTCTTCTTGGCTCCACTCGTTCTCTCCTTTGTTCTCATTCTCATTCAAAACACTGTTATACTCATTTTCATTCCCATTGCCATAGCCTTCATTCCCGTACCGGCCAACTGTTCCATCTCGTCCGCCATACGACCTATACTCGTTCAGATTCTCGGTTCTCACCGGTTTCGACTCGGAACCATAACCATATCTCCTAGCATTAACATCATAGTAATATTTTCCATTCTCCAAGAACCTCGTGTCGCTCATGCCATACTCGTATTGCCTATTTTTTTCATCATAATTTGGTACATTTCGCCCCTGCCCCTGGGTAAACTCAGTATTTGAATATTTGTAAGGGTCATCGTTCGTGTTGTCGAACCGGTTGTTGAACAATTTTTCGTTTACAACAGTTTCAGAATTGTCAACAGTAGTATCAGTGGTGGTTGGTGACAAATTTTCAGGGTCACGGCCGTAGAGGCCATAACCAGAACTCTGGCTGATTGAAGGAAATTGTTTTGAAATGTTCCTCTCTTCGGGAATACTCGAACCGGCCGGGATGACTTCAGTGGGGTTGCTGGACTCATCAGTTCGTGTCATTTTACTAAAGAAGTACCTCCCGGCATTCGCATTTGTAAAGAACAAGGGAAGAGATAAAAAGAGAATAAGGGAGAGGGCCATTGCCATTTTGGAGAGATTGATCAAGAGAGAGAGAGAGATGGTGATTTCAATGGTGAAGCAATTGCGGATAAATAGAAGCATAGAAGCAAAGTGATAGATGGCCGGGTGATGATGCGGGGATTGAGGGGAGTGTGATAGTGTGGGGACTCAACTTTATTGTATTGATGAAATTTTGGCACGCTGCAAATGCACTTTATTAGGAATGCTCATGAGAGTCATCAATCAATGCATGACTGCACAGGACCTCAGTCTATAAGACTTTAAAAATAGTGTTTTAAGAAGTAATAGAGTTTGTTTAAGCTGAAAAATATCTTTTGATGGGGTAAATTATAATTGCATGTATTTAGCTCAATAATCGTTCTTTATAATTGACATATGTGCCGTGCTACACAGAAGTGAGATAAATTCTGTCATGCTAAAATGTTTTGTAAGATATACACTGCTAGGTCATTTAGCATCCAAATAGATTAAATTCAAGAGAATTGTTATATAATAATGTATTATCGTTGCTATCAATAATTTGACTAGTCAACATATAATTTTGACTGGTCAATGTTATGAATTTTTTTTTAAAAGAGGCTAGTGCCCATTCCATTGTTGAAATTTAAATACAAGTAACTGTTTAGCCAGCAAAGCTGGTCCACCATCCTCTACACGAGGGAAACTGAAACAAGCAACAACAGTCTAAACCACACTTCAACCAGATAGACCAAGCTGTTGAGATATCCAATCTCCAAAAGAAATCTAAAGTTGCAATAACTAAGCCACATTTTAAAGGGCTAGGGGATCTAATTAGGTACAAAAATGGATAAATGTGTTTCTTCATTCTGCTACTATATCCTCTGGAGGCTGGTAAACCACCATCTCCTGCGGCATGTACTGTGCCAGGGGCACTGCATCCTCAATCACTGGGAGCCATTCCTCTACATTTGGTTTGGTCTTCTTCTTACCATTGCCTGCCCAGAATAAAGACATAGATTTTATGAGAAGTATTAAAGTTCTAGCTGATTGGATAGGGCTATTATCAAAGCAAATGGAGTTCCTATGTTTCCAAACTACCCAACACAAGGCACTTAGTACTATAAGAAAACCAGTTCTGTTGACTGGAGGCAGCTGTATAGCATATTCAAGTACATCTGTAAAAGAATGCCATTGATGCATAATATCCTGTGTTTTACCTAACCAGAACCAGATTTGTTGTAATAATGGGCAGGTCAAAAACAAGTGGGTAACTGATTCATTGCTGGTACAGAAAACACAAGATGAGGAACCAGTCCACCCTTTAACAGATAAATTGTCCTTGGTAAGTATTTTGTTATGTTGGGTCAACCACATGAAAATTCTAATTTTTGGGGGTATAGGTAGAGTCCACCACATCAGGGGTAAAACTGGAAATGCCCATCTACAATTCAAAAATTGATACAATGACTGAGTTGTGAACTTCCCTGAGGCTTCCCATCTCCAATTTACTTTATCATGTGAATGGGTGAAAGAGGTAATACTGATGATATGAAGTATTGTCCCCCAATCCTGTTGATTAGTCCCTTCTAAAGTCCTTCTAAATGTCAGGTTATTTCCTTGGGAGTGTATGACATCAGTTAATAGGATTTGTTTTGTTCTACATATTTGATAGAGTTCAGGAAACCTAGTAGCTAATGAGCAGTCTAAATACCAAATATCAGTCCAAAATTTAACTACTGAATTAACCCCTGGATCATAGGTTATACTAAGAGCTCCTACATGATCTAATTGCAAAACATGAGACCAGAATGGTGACAGTGGCAAGGGGGTACCAGCATAGTACTTATGGAGAATTATAGATTTCCATAACCCTTGAAATTCTGAGTTTTTAAATTTCCACCACCATTTGAGCATTAAAGCTATATTCATATGATTCAGATCTAAAACACCTAAGCCTCCAAATTGTTTGGCAATACAGATAGTTTCCCAATTCATTAATGCATATTTAAATTTCTTATCAGAACCCTGCCATAAAAACCTTCTCCTAATTTTATCTATTTGTTTCAAAACTGTAGCTGGTATTCTAAACACTGAAAGAGCATATAAAGGGATAGAGCTAAGGACAGAGTTTAACAAGGTAGCTCTGCCTCCTATTGAGAGCAGTTGACTTTGCCATCCAGGAAGTCTACTTTCTAATTTGTCAATAAGGAAGTTCCAATCTGAAACCTGTAATTTTTTATTATGCAAAGGTAGTCCTAAGTATTTGATAGGAAATTCTCCTAGTTGGCATCTAAATATTTGATTAAGTGCTACATTATCATCTACATTAAGACTATACATTTCTGTTTTCTCATAATTCATCCTAATCCCAGACAATGCTTCAAAAGCTACCATGAGCCACCATGCAGCTTCCACATTGTTGTCCTGGGCAGCCAGGAACAAAATTGTGTCATCTGCATAGTGGCAGTTAGTGACAGCTTGTTGATCTAGACAAGCAGGACCTAATCCTTGTATAACATGAGCTTTTCTACCTTTATTAAATAATTTACTAAGTGTGTCTGCAGCAAGTATGTATAAGAAAGGTGACAGTGGATCACCTTGTCTAACCCCCCTTCTACAATAGAAATATTCTGTAAGGTCCCCATTAATACTAATACATGATTGAGAACTATACAACCAAAGTGTAATCCATTGGATCCATCTAGCCCCAAAATTCCTACTAGTCAATGTTATGAATAATTACTATTTCTATCTTGCATAACTCTGGCGAACTTGTGACGACGGTAGTCCGGCAAACTGTGTGCTTTATTAATAGTTTATTAATTTTAGAATCATATTTATTGACTTTAGTTAGTATTTAGCTTAGTGGTCTTAATATTCATTTTATTTTTCTTAAGACATAAGATATATATAAGATTAGGATAATTTATTATTTTACAATTCAATTTAGTGGATTAGGTTTTTAGATTATTGGCCTTAGTATAAACATTATGTGTTTTATTGTTCAGTTTAAATGCTGGAGCTTCGTCAAAATTAAGCATTATTTGTTACAGCATCGTCAAAATTAGCTTATTCACCTTAATGCTTAGGTTGTACAATTATTTTACTATTTAGTTTATTGACATTAGTGTTCTGTTCACTGACAACAATATTTATTTTAAAGCTTAAATTACAAGATTTATCTACATTGTTATTTTACAATTTAATTATTGACCTTTATTAAACTTAATTGGCAATTTATGTTCTGTTTAAATAATTTAGTTGGTTATCATAGCATCGTCGGACTTTCACCGGAGCTTACCGAAGTTGTGTCGGAAAGTTTACCAAAATCCGGTGGAGGTTGTATATATGATGGATTGTTTAAAATACTAAATAATTAATTAAAAATCATTTTTTTTTTTTGAATGCTTTGCAGAAGCTGCGAATTTGTGAGTGGGGCTCGAACTCTGAACTTTTAAGTAACCACACAGTATTAGGACCATTTTTTTTTTTTTGAGAAAAAATAGAGTTCTAGCCCATATTTAATTGATAATTGCGATTACTAGGACTAGTTAAATCAAATGAAAACTGATCAAATAGCAACGAACAATATCAGTGTACGTATTAGCTCCCAAAATTTAAAGAGACAAAAAGAGGAACCAGAGCTCCAGCTCAACGAGTAAATGACTTGCTAATTAATTTATAGTACTTTTTTCCGTTGACAAAGTATATAATTTGATATTGAATACAAATCACTATTTTTTTTAAATAGTGATAAAATTAAAGCCTCTTATTTTAAAATATCCAACAGAAGTTTCAAATTAAATACCAGTACAGCTTAACGCCTGGACCACCGTGTAATTTGCAAAAGCATATTTAGCGCGACTGGCGGATGTTGAGTTTGGCGATCCATAATTTGTAGCATACGCAATGATAGAAAATTGACGTTCACCAATTTAATTTGTCTATGCGATTTATGCGGTACCAAAATTTTCGTACCTACAGACATCATTTTTTATAATTTTTGAAATTTATAAAAATTATTGTAAAAAAAATATTGATTAGTTTTTTTATTTGAGGATAAGCTAATGGGACCACCTGAGGTGGGAGAAGAGGGAAAAGAAAGAAGATGAGAGGAGAGGAGAAGAGAGAGTGTGATTTCCACAGCTTCTACAAAAGTTTAGGTCTGATGGCCATCATAAGAATTTGAGTCTACTGGCTGTTAGAGCCGTCCGATACGTTTTAAAATTTGTACGCACAAATCTTAAAATTGGATGGCTCTAATACTCCTTGGATCCAAATTTACTGCTGATGATTGTCGAACCTACACTTTTCTTCTACCGGGATTGAATCAATGATCGGGACTAGAGTGGAAAAAACGTGCCATGCCGTGACTAACACGCCGTGACTTTGGTCACGTGCCGTGCCGTGATCAAGTTAATTTTTCACGTGTCGTGCCGTAACAAAAATTACGATGGGTGGTCATGGCACGCGAATGGTCACGGCACGCGAGTCACGCCGTGACTCGCGTGCCATGATTAAGTCGTGCTGTGACCAAACGTGCTGTGACCAAAAGCGCCGTGGCCAAACGTGCCATGACCAAAAGTGCCGTGACCAAATGTGCCATGACCGGTTACGTTAATCACGTTTGATCGCATTTAACGTTTTAAAAAAAAAAACGGCGGATACTTGGTTTGTAACATAACTTATGTAACGGATCAATTATCAATAGAATAGAGGCTCGACCTCTGTTTTCTGTCAAAAAAAAAAAAAAATTTAAAAAAAAATATGAAACGATTCTTTAAAATTTAAAATGAAGAATTAATGTTGAAAGAAAATATTGATGCTAAAAACATATTTTTTTTGTCCAGAATTTATAATTTAACATAAATTAATGTCGAATCGTGACTGACGTGTCTACCGTGCCGTGCCGTACCGTGACCAAGACAATTTCCGTGCCATGCCGTGTCTTCTTTGCCAACTATTGGTCACGCCACGCGAGTAGTCACGGCACGGGACACGCGAGTCACGGCACGTAACCGACATGCGTGCCGTGCCGTTCCGTGACGGAGCCGGCTCCGGCGTGCCATTTTTCCCACTCTAATCGGGACCCAATTTTTTAAGATTTTCTGTGACCATAATACACTGCAACTTCCGGTAACTGTTGGGACCGAATCATTTTGACTCACTCCCACAAAATAACTCGATAGGACATAATCATTGATTTTTTTAATTTCTAAATCGAAAAAATTATACAGACGTTGCCTGTGTCTTTCACCCAATAGAGTCTTTGGGCCAGTACTTTGCTTTTCCATGTCCTCACTTTTTTATAATCACTGCATTTGGCAGCGTGTATGATTATCGGCCTTTTTATCTACAAGCAGCAATGATAAGTGTCTGCTAGACGCCTAGCCGACATTTTTATTAATATCCAAAGTTAATTAGAAATTAATATTTATGCTCGAAATTCCCGACTTTCGCCAAAAATAGCCGGCTTACGGGTTTACTCTTCTTTTTTTTTTTTAAGAGAGACACTATGAAGAGCAAAATAATGAAATCTAACACGGAAAATTTGGATTTTTTGTTTAAATTATTTGTTAAATTACTTCTTTTGATTTATAATTAGCATATTTATACTAAAATACACTATAATACTTGAAATTATGTTGAATTACACGATATTACAATAAATTATGTTGAATTACACTAACTTCGCTAATTATACTGAAATACGATAAATTACACTAAACTACGCAAAATTACACTAAAGTAGATCGATTTTGTGTCATCTTTCATAAATCATAAAAAATAGTAAATAAATTCGAAAAATAGTAAAAATTGGTATTCTACAAGTTCATTATGTAACTTAATTTACTGAGCTACTTAGATTGAATAATAGAAATGAAAATCTTAATTGGAAACTTCAACTCAAGTTTTGAGGCTCTTCCCTTAGTTTTTTTGTAATTCTACATTTTGAAATCCGGTGTAGCGGGCACGGACGCATGCGTCTTTTCGTAAGCTTTACGAAAAGTGGTCATTTGCTGAAATCGGACACTCGAGCGTCGTTTTATGACCGTTTGAAGTTTCGTCGTCGTTTTTCATTTTTTTCAGTGAAGATATCGTCCCTATTCATATGTAATTTATCGTATTTTAGCGTAATGTAATGTAATTTAGTGTAATTTAACTTAATATAGTGTAATTCAACATAATTTCAAGTAATTTAGCGTATTTTAGTATAAATATGCTAATTATATATCAAAAGAAGTAATCTATCAAATAATTTAAACAAAAAAATTCAAATTTTCAGTGTTAGATTTCATTATCTTGCTCTTCATAGTGTCTAAAAAAAAAAAAAAAAGAGTAAGCCGGCCATAAAATGGCCGGCTTATGGGGAGAGTAAACCGGTCATTTTATGACCGGTTTGGACATTTTTGACGAAACCCCAGAATTCTGAACATAAATATTAATTTCTATTAAACTTTGGATATTAATAAAAATGTCGGGACGCCTAGACAGTCTCGTAACAGCAATTATTTACCATCAGTTTGTTGGAGTACTAGGTCACTAGCTCTTATCATTCCACTATTTCTGTAAAAAAAAATATTCTGGAGTAATTGAAATTCGGATCTATCAAGTTAGATTCAAACCGTTCAATAAGAGTTTGTACGAATTTTAAAATAATCTCTGATATTTTAAATAAGCCTAATTTTTTTTTCTCAGCTGGAATTCATTCTATCTACTGGAACACTGCATGAGATATTTACTCTTGTAATTTCATTCTCACTTGTCAAACATTGACTAGTAGAAAACTAGAGATGCATCTAACTGCAAATCTAACCCTGGTAATTTTTAAAGAAGATTCATTTGACGATGATTTTTTTATAATCTGAATAGTAGATTTTTATATAAAAAAATAAAGAAATTGATAGATATGTTATTGGTTATGTAAATAGTCTAACAATCAAGCTTCATGCAACATTAGTATTGTTTAATGATATGTTAAGAACTGTTAAAATTTCAAGTCAGTTGATATACGATAAAATATATATCAAATTCCATCATTTTTCATGAACACAATACGTACATAATATGGATCATGTATATAATGTTAGATTATAAATTAAGTTTTATTTTTTAGAAGTATTAAATTTGTCAAAATAAATAATTATCAAGTGATCAGAGATGGAATTTAACGCTCAAGGAGCCAGCGCCCAGCTGTGCTAAATTAGACATTTATTTCATTTTAGGCAATTGATCAACGTACTTAAAATAAAAACAAATGATTATATGTATGATCTAAAGAATCGACAATTGGGCCCAGGAGAGAAAATTAACCAGGGATAGAGCGGAATAACCTAAAAAACAACCGATCAAATTATAATTTAAAATTCATATTTTGGGCCTAGTTTTTTCCAGCCCAATAAAAATTGAGCAAACTTGTCATGATTTGAATTGAAGTACTTTCATTACAAAACCAAAGCTAACCTAATCCAAGGCAAAGCCTAACACACTGACAAACCTCAAAAGCATTTGTTCTAAGAAAATAAACCCCTAACATAACTGCTAACAACTACTCTCAATTACTATAACCCTTACAACACTTGTAACAAAACCTGAGACAAAATACCACCAGACAATAATTTTTTTGCAATCTGACAGCTATCCATGCCTTAATTTATCGGCTCATCACCGTCTTCCGACTGGTTAGGATGATTTGGTAAGGCCCCATAAGGTGCATCAACCAGCGCACATATGCCAGAGGACTGAGACGCGGATGCCTCTCCCCCCTCCAACAGCGGGAATACACTCATAGGATCTACCGGCATGTAGTGGTACCTCATTCCCACAAAACCGGTACTACCCATGTCAACGCTGAAATTCCCAGTACCAGCACCAATATTAGCATTGTTGATACCGCCTTTTTCGTTACAACTGCTGTTACCAGTAGTCAGACCCGCACCATTGAAAGCTATCTTTAGTGCAAGGTCACGATCCCAAGGTATAACATCGACCAAGAAATCGTAATTATTGGTATAATAAGTAGCTTCTGTTATATCAGAAGGAATCAAGGTGCGGCGATGGCGCTTCTCTGTATTGAACCATCCACGCAGAGTGAGCTCGGAGATGAACATTTCGCATGCTTTGGTGAAAAGTGCTGGTACGTCTCCGGCAACCTTGGAGAGAGGATCATCAGACTTCATCATTTTTTTGACACGAGCCAGAGGCAGTTCATGGCTATTGAAATCTATCATGCGTTCAATATCCCGTTTTTGTTTCTCCCAGAACTGATGGACCTTTTCTTGTTGATGTGATGGCATGGCAAGGATTGATGAGATTCCATACGTAGGTACCCATGGAAAAATTTGTTTGTGTTTCTGCGCCTTTGGTGGCGGTACCAGGGTAAGTGCTGCTTGTGGAGATGGCGGTGGGGTTGGTGCTGAGCTTGGAGATGGCGGCGGCCCCCTCGGCGATGCAGGAGACGGCGGTGGGGTCGGAGGTGGGGTTGCGGGTCCTGTCGGAGATGGCGGTGGGGTCGGAGGTACTGGTTGTGATGGCGGCAGCGTCAGTGGTGGTGGTGGTGCGGCACGCAACAGCCTTTGTCGTTGCATTTCCATGAAGTTGGCTTTTCTGTTTGATCATTGTTTATCATAAACAATTTGTAAAAGAGAATTCAATGAAAGCATAATATTAAAACAAGAGGGATGCTTCTATGCACCTAAGGACCTATTTGTAAAATGAGCATATTTTCATTTTCAAAGTTCAAACAGTCGATCCGACTGTTCAACATTATCTCCATATTAAAATGTACTTGGAGGTCAAATTTTACATTTTTTTCAATTTTTTTACTATTTATTAAGTATTTTACAAAACTAGTCAAATTCAGACCATTGAATTTTGTACCCATCTTAATAAATAGTAAAAAAATTCAAAAAAATGTAAAATTTGACCTCCAAGTACATTTTAATATGGAGATAATGTTGAACGGTCGGATCGACTGTTTGAACTTTGAAAATGAAAATATGCTCATTTTACAAATAGGTCCTTAGGTGCATAGAAGAATTTGCCTTAAAACAATTGAAATACATATTATTTGCTTTACTTGACAATTTACAGTTTTTATTGTCTGTAAATTGATTTTCATAAAGAGGATAGGTAACTAGAGACTAAAACAAATTGTATGAAATTATTTGAAATGTCAACTGCCAAAAGTTGCAGAGAATTTGGCCTTTCCAGGTTCACAATCAGATTTTGTCATTTCATATTCTCAGTCAATTGGTGAACCGTGAACATCTCTCTCTGTGATCCAAACTCCAATCCAATAATTTAATGAACTAAAAATCTAGAAATTTTTTTAAAATACAAAACATAAATTCATTTGCCTAGTCATTATCTAGCTCCAACACCAAACTAAAACGAAATAAATCAGCATTTTATATGGAATGGCAATTGGATTTAATAAAAGAAAAATAGATTTATATTAAAAAAAAATGTGTAAAAAGCCCGTAGGCAACTAGATTTGATTTTTATTGATCATGTGGGTGTCAGTACTCATTAGGGACTAGCTCCTTCAGAACTTTTGAAAGAAAAACCAAAAACTTATTCCGTATTAAGATGACACTTTTATCAATAGTTTTTTTTTTTTTTTGAGAGAGAAAGATGGATTCCCTATCCGGATTTCTTTTTTTTTTAAAACCTTTGCAGTTGCTGCAAAGTTGTTTATTGATACTGAAAATAATTACATCCAGCCCAGGTGGCAACTAGTGAGTCTATCTCACTTATTTACAAACAACTTCTCCCAAGAGAAACATAGAAAATTAAAAAGTTATGGCATGGTCGGAAATGCAAACATCTCGCTCAGAGATGCGGTTATGGCATGGTCGGAAATGCTATACATGCAGTTGCAGGAAGAGGACACTGCCCAAGAGGAACCACCCACTCTTACACAGCAACAGGATGTGCTATTATGGAGTGGGAGTCATCGGCTGTCTATTCTGCCAAATCAGTATACCGGATACTAACATCTGGAGGAAGAATCAAATGGCAATTCCTTACAATATGGGCTATCAAAATCCCCTTTACAGTGAGGGTTTTTGCCTATTTACTGATTGAAGGGAAACTCCTGACTCACGACGTGATGGAAAGGAGATTCATTCAATGCATGATGGACTGCGCGCTATGCACCGCTTGCCAATCAGAAACGGCATTGCATCTTTTCTTCATGTGCACGTATTCCAAACGGGTATGGGACCGGGTTTCAGCAGCATTCGGTACTAGATTCGCTTGGCAGGGCGACACAACCCAACTGGTACTGGAATCGGCTTTTAGACAACATGACAGGACAATATTCACAGAAAAGAAACATTGGTGGGCAGCTGTAATTGGGGTTTGCTGGTACTTGTGGAGACAGAGAAATGATGTAATCTTTGCTAGAAGGGGCAGGCCACCTGAGATATTGGCTGGAGTAGCAGTAGAACAAATTAAGCTATGGCGTAAGTTATGTTGAATGGGGAAAAGGAAGTAGGCAGTAATTACTTTTTAATTTTCTATCTGGATTTCAAACTAGTTAAATTTCAAGGCCCGTAATGGATTCCCTCTCCGGATTTCAAACCCGCTACCTCTCTTTCATTAATAGTTTTCAGTGGGACCTAGTTACTGTTGCCACCATTTTATGAAATTTCTCCCTTTTGGGTTGATTCTTGACAACAACAAAAATGCAGAGAGTTGTAAAACTACTCATGACAGTATATTATAATACTGTAGTAGATTGAAGAAATGGTTGATATGTGAAAAGCAAAAAGGAAAATGAAAAGCAAGATGAAGCACTTCTGCACACGTTCTCCTTTTTTCTCCTTTTTTCCCATATGATGAAGTATTAAAATCAAAATATTTGCCATCTATGAAACAGGCATAGTCACAAATATTATCAGTTTATCACTATAAAGAAAAAAGAAAGCTAGTCATAGTTTGACGAGACTAATGCCAGAAATTACCTCAGGAAAAGAAGACGCGCGGTTGTTGTGTGCGATTAGAGGGAGAATGAGAAGACCGCAAGGTTTCTGAAATTCCTCCAAATGCCGATGGAACGAGTACAAAACTACAAAATGTGAAATTGATTTATAGAGAGAGCGGGCAAATTGAGTTACAGAATGAAGAACCATTAGACATAAATATTAATCTACAACTTTTTACTATATTCCAAAATGGTAAATAATCATTAAATTACTTGCAACATATAGACGTTTCGTAGAGTATCGTAAACATTACGTGTACGAATGGCACGGTGACAATAAAGGAGGATATTTTGCTGGCATCAGAATACAATGAACACAAAGATTTGGTCGTCTCCGTTCCGTATTATTACTGTATACATCAGTTCACTTAATGAAAATACATTCTTCAAAAAATAAAATTATAAAGAAGATACAGCATGAAGGGGCTAACAGAGTATACCATTTCAATCATTCAAAGCTTTAAATACATGATTCTTTTACTCCATTTTGAAACTATGATAGTATTATTTGAGTATCGCAGGATATGTCCGGTTATAACAACGAACGGAGAGGACGAATTACATTGATATTAAAGATAATTATTGATAATTAACGTGCATATTGATTGAGTTAGAGATATGACATTAATTAAATTAAAGCCCAAACTAGAAATAGAGACATTTAACAAAGATTCAATACATATTATATCAATTTAATTTAAATTTTGTGCTCAATAAGCAGTGGCAAGTATTTATTAGTATTCAAACAGGTTTCTCCAGCTAGGGTTCTTTGCAAAATAACACTATGATCATTAACTCATTATTCATGCAAATTCATGACTTCTTGAATTGCTTCCCGCCTTTTCCCTATTTGATTTAAACCATAGAGAAACAACCAAAGCACATTTGACTTCAAGTAAACAAATGGCATGTGTGCAATGACTGAGTACACAGAAATGTGGACATTAAACATATTATCTTCACCACATTGAACTAATATGCTCTGTTTTAGTCCCAAGATCAGAATGGAAAACATAAACCTACAAATTTAAGGAAAATATGTTTGAAGCTTTGTTGAAGCAATTAGTATGTCAACACTAAGGATAACATTCTATATATTGATCTCCAATATTGTGGATAATTTTTCTTTTACAAAATTATCCAATAACATTTTATTTGATTATTTTTATCAAATTTTCATACTGATACCTTAGACCGTCTCTCTTAATATGATTTAACTATTGTATCAATGGAGAAGAATTGGAAACTACGTAGATATTCGTAATAATAAATCTACACACTGAATCTTAAAACATAATTTCTTACTTGTTTATTCTCAACTAGAGGGGAAAAACCCAATAAAAGAAGTAATGAATAATCATTTTTCCTATAAAACTGGACTCAGTAAATTCTAGGCTGTCCGCTCAGAGTTTCAGCCTTGAAGAAATTCAAAACAGAGGATTTTGTTAAAGCCCGTATTATATTTTGGTCTTGATGGGCTACTCAGTAAATTCTTTGTAGCCCAGAAAAAGGGAAATATTTGACAAAGAAAAAAGTTATGGAGTGAGGCTATGGTGCTATGCATAGCACGGATGGGGTCCGTGCTACGGCTTAAAATTTGACTTTTTAAAATTGTAACGGTCGATCCGAACCGTTCAACATGATTATAAAATGAATATGTACTTGCAAACCAAATTTTACATTTTTCCGAATTTTTTTACAATTTTTTCGAAAATCACTTGATTTGAACATTCTGGACCATCCAAAAACAGCATATCTAAAAAAATAGTAAAAAAATTCGGAAAAATGTAAAATTTGGTTTGCAAGTACATATTCACTTTATAATCATGTTGAACGGTTCGGATCGACCGTTACGATTTTGAAAAGTCAAATTTTGAGCCGTAGCACGGACCCCATCCGTGCTATGCATAGCACCATAGCCTCACTCAAAGTTATGTCCTTTGGTACCTGGTTTTGATTTTAGATATTTTCTTATGGTTCAGGTCTTCAGGAAGCATATTATGACCAAATTAAATTTGCAATGATTATCTGATTCAAACCAAATTAAATTTGGATAGTATATTATGACACGTTATTGTCATGTAAGAAAGGTTATGGTGACACAGCTATTTTTGTGAAAAGAAAAGGTTAGTTTCGAAAGATATTCTATAGCAAAATAACATTTATTTATTTTTCAATTACAGCAATATTTGCTACCGAATAATACGAATTTCCGACGATAGTAATAATCGGATATTATCCATTAATATTGGAATTCATATTCGAAATTTTTGGATTCGGATATTTTTTTAATACGGATAGTTTGTGGATATGAATGCAAATACAGATATAATTATGCGGATACAGATATGGATACAGATACATAAAATTATATTTATATGCTTTTTTATTTTTTGGATATTTATTTGTGCAAATACGAATATAAATACAAATAATTATATGTATCTATATTTTTTATTTTCCGGATATATATTTGTTATAGAATCATACATATTTAGGGAGAAGAAATATTTGTTGATATGTTTTATTTAAAAGATAGTTATGTTGGTAATTAATTTTGTTGATGAAATATATATTTTATTAAACCTGAGAAAAAAACATTGTTGAATATATTAATTTTGTTATAACATTTAAATTAAGAATTCGAATTATATTTGTATTCGTTTATGTATATGTTTAATATCTCATTTATGTTTGTATTCATTTAATATTTGATCCGTATTTGTACATGTTAATATTTTATTTATATTTGTATCTGAAAAATAAAACTGATACAAATATTTTATCACTATCCAATCTGTATTCGATCCGTTTGCACCCCTAGTACTACTACACTGGAAGCGCATCTGCTGAAATCCGAGACAGGTAACAGTAATCCTGAAATTTCTGTAATCCGAACCAGCCGTCGAACTGTTCCGAGATGCGTGTAAGAAAAAACCAGCTGTTTCGATATGCATTCTCGAAAAAATTTCAATAGCTGAATTTAGATTACAAAATTTTCAAAATTACTGTTCATTAATTTCAAATTTTCAGCTGATCCGAATTCTACTACACTAGTTCACTTCCTTATCACTAGACAGCATCGATAATATAAAATAACAATATAATATTAAGAAGAACTCAAACGGAGACAGCTTTGCAACTCTTTTAAAGGTCGACAAGTGTCAAAGCATTTGTCCTCTGCTTGATGCACACCTGGCAAACCCCACCACACAAAAATGTAACATTTATAAAAAGAATCTTTATTAGTGTTAGTGTGGATGGATAAAACTTAAAAGAGAGGTTAGTTCTCATTCGCAAAAGATTGGCATGCCATCTGGCCCCGCCTTGCTCCATGACCCAATTTTGTGCAAAGATAAAGCAAGCAACCCTCTTTTCAAGTTTTAATCATTACAAATATAAACTACAAAATTAGATCTTGATCACCACCAGGAATCTACCTTTGTTGAAATCAGGTCCCATTTTGAGAACATCAGAATACTATTATTTAAGTTTTAAGTTTTTAAAGGAGAGCTCTTAAATATAAACTTATAATTGCATAATTAATGTAACTACTATGGGTCACATAGAGAGGATTTTAGCCCTCTCCACATCAATCAAATTAAATATGATATAATTAGAAGATGTTGTCTCATCAAATTGGTCAGATGAAACTTAATAATGGTTTTTGTAAATAGCACATGAATTTCTTCTGTCTATTTTGATCTTTCATACCTTTAACAACAATACCTTTATTAGAAAAGTTTAAGAATATTATGCCTATGTTATGAGTATATGTGTTCACAAGTCATCTGAACTCATATGTTCAAAACAAAAATGTAGTTGTCAAACTTTTCAAAACAATGATGTTATTATCAAACTTTGTAAAAATCAAAATAGACTAAGAGAAAAAAAAAAAAAAAAATTTCTACTAGCTTCATCTTACATTCCTAGTGAATGATAAATAGAGACTAGTATGTCTCGTTTGTAGTGTTGATTTTCTAACTAGGTTTTGAATTAGTGGTTTTGAATTAGTGAACTCTTAATCTTTGTTCTGACTTCTTAAAATATCGTCACTTGCCAATTCCCAACTCAAAAATCCAAAAATACATTTCTAATTTTATGTATAAAAAATACTTAATGCTTAAAAAAAATATACAAGTTTGTCTACTTGTAAAAAAATTTCTTCAAAATGTACTATTATTTTTATGTTTTTCACAGAAAAAATTATAAAATATACTCAATATTCAAAATAATTACAAAATTGTGCCTCGTCCAAATTTTGTGCCCCACCCTACTATCCTGGCTACGCTCTTGTTCATGTGCTATGTTTATCTAAAACATTTTGATATGAAACTTATTTTCAGTTCATGTTTGGAAAATTCATAAATGTTCATGTATAGTAGCATCGGGAGAGTTTTTCAAGCGTAGTATCAGAAATTATAAATTTATTATTCAAAATTTCAAATATTTGTAAGAACCAATTTAATTCTAAGGTAAATCCAACACATAAAGAATTGATAGATATGTAACTTCCATGTTGCAATGATTTTGCCCCCCTTACATTTTCCAATATAAAATATCCTAATAATCACTGTCTTATAAAGTTAACACTTTAAAGATTGATTATATTATATTAATCTAAACAAGCCAGCGGGATTTCTGCA
This sequence comes from Carex littledalei, assembly GCA_011114355.1. Lineage (NCBI taxonomy): Eukaryota > Viridiplantae > Streptophyta > Magnoliopsida > Poales > Cyperaceae > Carex > Carex littledalei. Next base: position 7,216,295 of record CM022081.1, read on the forward strand.
AACTTTATGTTGCAGACAACATTTGAAAACAATGTAAATAAATAATTGACAAGTAACATTAAAGCGAATGAAGCCACAAAGCTAATAAGCTATCTAAAGGTTGTTCACCAGACATAGCTTTAGCATTAAAGCCAGTACTAAATGCTGGGAGTTCACTAGAGGCAACTCTATGTGCATCCTACGGCCTACATTATCTCCTTTTTTTTTTCTTTTTTAATTGGGTTTCTTTACACCTTTTTATCTAAGCCTTTTTCTAATGCCTTGTTCCCCTCCAGTCTCCCCAGCACTGGAGGACTACAGAAAGCTATTGATTGCGAGTGAGGCTATGTACTTTGTAATGTGCTAATCGGTATGAGCTATGAATTAAAATTTTTGTTTTTAAGATTTAAATAGTCGATTCGAACCCTTCAATATCATCTTCATATGAAAATGTACTTATTGATCAAAAAATTTAATTTTTAGAATTGTTTTACTATTTTTTGTAAATAGGTTGAAAATCATTACTTTCAAATAGTCTAGAATCCTTGTATCAGGTAATTTTTTTTCCTATCTAAATAATAATTTAAAATTTAAAAATATATGAATTTTGGTCTTGAAGTATATCTTCATACAAAGATCATATTGAACTGTTCGGGCCAACTATTTGACCTTTAAAAATAAAATATAAATTCATAGCACGGACTTATTTATATGTATTGTAAATTGTCCAATGATGTGTCAATGGAATTAAAATAAATTCAGGAGCAATTGCCACTGGTGTCAAATTTGTAAGTTTTCAAATTTATTTCATAACATATCAAAATGGTGAAAAAATAATATACCACAATAAATAATTTTTTTGGAGCTAGAAAAAAAATTGAAAAAATTGACATAGCGATTTTAACTTTACGCAATGCGCAATCAATAGAGACAAAATAAAAAATATATAACTAATGCGTGAACTCTCTCAATATCTTTGCTCTAAAAAAACCCTAGATGCACTTGCTAGATTGTCAACGTAACTATCATTGTTATGACACTATTCATCACCACCTTAGAGAGAGAATACCAACTAATTGGAAGTGTGTTTATCATGCTAACTTTAGCAATGTTTTGAACAAAAGTAGTTAATTTGCCCTCTAGTGTAACTAGGCGAATCTACCGTTTGTGCAACACTTGCGCCGTGTGGGTGGCCACAAAATGTGGTTGTAATGGTCAGATAGGGAACACAAAGAACAAACCCAATGAGGGAGACAAGAGAAAGAGGGCTCAGGACCCACTTCTTTATATGCAATTGGGCTAATCTCACCTGAGTCTTAAATTCTTCTTCCTTTCTTTTTTCTTTTTGGTTCTTAGATCTGATTGGGTTATTTTTTAAGCTCACAAAGCCTCTTTGTAAGCTTAACTCAAAAATTCATCGGATTGGCTTCGAGCGACGCATCCAAACCGTTGAAACCGATCTACTTCACGAGTGATGAGTTTACATGTCAAAATTATAAATTTTCAAACTACTTTAGTATAAAGTCAAGCGGTAAAAAAAAAAAAATGGTTTATAAGTTAATTTTAATGTGTTCATTTTTCATCATTTTTTGACCGCTTGACTTTATATTAAATTAGTTTGAAAATTTATAAATTTAACATGTAAACTCATCACTCGTGAAGTAGATCGGTTTCAACGGTTTGGATACGTCACTTAAAGCCAATTCGATGAATTTTTTGAGTTAAGCTTACAAAGAGGCTTGGTGAGCTCAAGAACGCCCTAGTTCTACTCTTCTTTTTATTTCTTAATCATACAAAAGTAATGGCATTTGATAGTGCAGTGAATAAGTAGATGTAGCATTGTGTACAACGATGGAATTGTTCTCATATACTATGTAAAAAAATGTGTCAACAATAAGAGATTTTATGCGCTTTGAATTTGAAACACTTATATATATAAGCTATTAGTGTATTAAAACAAACTACAAAAATACTTAAATCATCAATAAAAAATTTGTCAAACACACATTAAATAAGAAAAATTAAAATGTGTTTCATATGATCTAAATGGACTTGTATTAAAATCTGGTACAATCTAAGACGTTCAACAATCAAGTACCAATAATGTTATATAGTTATATCTTCAATCATCAAATACATGACTAAATGATTTTAAATTTCTCGAGTAGAACTAGGATGTTCTTAAGCTTACCGAGTCTCTTGATGAGCTTAATTTCAAAATCTATCGAATTAACTTCAAACGACAATCTAAACCATTTAAACCAATATACTTTACAAATGATTGTAATATTATAAATTTTCGAGCTAATTTAATATGAAGTCAAGCGGTAAAAAAAATATATATAAATTAATTTTAATACATTAATGTTTCATCAATTTTTGAACTTTATAATAAATTAATTAAAAAATTTATGAATATTACATATAAACACATTGTTCGTAAAGTAGATTGGTTTTAACAGTTTAGATTCGTCATTTGAAATCAATTCGATAGATTTTGAAGTAATTTTGGTGAGCTCAAGAACACCCTAGTTCTACTCAAATTTCTCTATATTTGATGGGCCTTAGATCTAATCATAGAATATATCCACAGTATTAAAATTTGATTTTTAGTGAGCTATATAATGATTGTCATTATTTCTAAAATCATCATTAATATGCCATAATTATTCTTTTTATCTCAACATGTTTCAGTTACGAGACATTAAAATCTGCACCTGGGCTATAAACCTTGGTAAATGGATGTATTATAATTGATTATATTATTTATATCAGACGGTCAGCTAAACTTAATTAGTCAATGCTACCTAGTGCAATTGATCTTGGCGCCTATGGACTTTGATCCAAAACAAACAAAAGAAAAAAAAAACATTCAGATTTTTAATCATAAGTGTATATGTGTAGCTTTTTATTATTTTTATTTTTTTAAAGTTATATCCGTTTTAAGACTCATGCTCACGAAAATTGAAACGGAACGCTCACGGATATTAAAGTTGAGCGCACGGATTTTAAAGTGAATCGGACGGTCTTGAAACCCGTCGAACTATAAAGTAGATCCGATGCCTATCAGACCTATTCCCAAGTGATATTTGACTGTATGAAAATATGGGAGACAACACGGTTGCTAATTAATCACATGGTTATGTGATAAACACATTGATACATCTGATAAGTATCTGATCTTATTATTAATAATTGACTTCGCTTCAATTTACACACAAACACATAAAAAAAAAAAAGCCAATGTGCATCACACATCAGTGATTAATTTGTTGCGTATGCTATTTTTTGTTAAAAACTAAAACATGTAATTATGATCCTATTCATTAGATTTAAATCAAATATATCAAATTTGACAATCAGTATTTGATCTTAGCCAGAAAGATAATGTATTTCATGTGAGAAATTATTTGTTTGAAATATGAATATTAAATAGTTGAATGACTTATCCTTCGATCTTTGTTAAAAATTAAAATAAATAAATCGGATTCACACTGACCCAAAATAGAAGCTCGCAACAATAGTGATTAGATTTAGATTTGAGCTGCTTCTGCTAGGTTCTAAAAAAAAAATTTAGATCTGAGCTATTCATCTCATAATTAACAACGTCCTACTCAAATTTCGAGATATTGCATAAAATTTTCGAAGCAATCATTTCAAATTGACACGAATATTAAAAAGACTCCATAATTTTTCAAATTGACACGAATTATTATGTTACCGTAGAGAAGGACTTGTATATTGAGTACGCGCAAAAATAAGATAAAAAAATGGCATCTGAATTTTCATGGTGTAAAAAAATTTCAATCTTACTATTTCGAATTGACACGAATATTAAAGAAACTCCTTGAATTTTCAAATTTGCTAGAATTAGTTTGAATTTTGATTGCACAGTCCGAATTTCAAACTCAAATTTATGTTAGCGGAAATGATACGGGCACGAATATAGAGGTGAAAACGGAGCGGATAGTTGTAAAACCATATCCATATTTCTATTTAATTTTCCGAATACGGATGCGGATCAGATATTAAACGAATATGGATACAGATACGGATTGAATCAGATATCTATTAAAAAAATATAAAAATATTATTAAAAAATACTAAAGCTCGTAATATTTATCTAATTACAATAGTAAATAACATAACTTTTTCATAATATATTATAAATATACGATATATATCTACTAAAAAATCATATTTGTATCTACATTCACACGAATATATCTAATTTTTCGAATACGATTGAATATTATTCATACCGTTTTTATCCCTACAAAGATATCAAACATGCACAGTTGCACACAGATAAGATTAAAAACAAATAAAAAAGAAATAAAAAAATGGGATCTGATCATATGAATGTTGAAGGAGGCACTGTTTAGCCTTAATTGTGCGGCCACTTGACTGTTGAAAGAAACAAAACCCCACCATGTGCGGGAATGCTTTCTTGCTTTTGCATTTTGCCATCGTCCGCTCTGAACTGATCCGCCCATCTTATGACTTATGGGGACGGTAACATCAGATTTTGATTTTGACCCAGACAGACTTCACCAAAATAGCTTCCTCACTTTCTCCCTCGTACCTCGAGCTAAATCAAATTTTATAATTTTTCAATTTTTTTACTATTTCTTTAGATAGGTATAAAAGCTTATGGAAATATAGAAACATTGATCTTGTGCCTATCTAAAAAAAAGAATTTCAAAAAATATAAAATTTAATTGCCAAACACATTCTAATAAACTGTTTAAAATTTAATTCTGATAGACTATTTGAACTTAAAAAAAAAATATAAGAATGCGAGACATGAGACATAACTAGGGCAAGGAATTTTAACCTTACTCTTTTATACATTGATCTTCTATAAAATGAGCTTCATATTTAATAATATTTAATGAATAATTGCTCCAAATTTATTGTTTGAAATTTGAAATTTAAATTAATGATGCAGCATAAATTATTGTCATAATGTATCACTAACAAATGGAAGTTGATTCATTCTCCTACGAAATTTTGAATTTAGTTTCCTTTGTTGAGTAGAACTAGAGTATTCTTAAGCTCGCCAAAACCTATTAGAATGACTTCAAATGACGAATTCAAATCCTTGAAACCAATCTACTTCGTGAATGGCACAATTACATGTCAAATTTATAAGATTTTGATAAATTTAGTATATAGTCAAGTGGTAAAAAAGAAGAAGATTTATAACTTAATTTTAACACGTTCATTTTTCATTAGTTTTTTACCGCTTTACTTTATAATAAATTAATTTGAAAATTTATAAATTTGACTTGTAAACGTATCACTTGTGAACTAGATCGTTTTCAACCATTTGTATTCGTCATTTAAAGTTAATATGATAGATTTTAGAGTTAAGCCCGTTTTTTTATTAATACCCCCAACAAAAAACAAAATATCAAATCTGCCATTGATCCCAAATTTTTACTAAAAATACCCTGACCGCCCCACTGGGGGGCGGTTTGTTTTTTTATTTTTAGAGACAATATGAATTGCAAGATGCTGAAATCTAACGCTAAATATTCGAATTTTTTTTGAAATATTTGTTAGATTACTTCTTTTGATGTATAATTAGCATATTTATACTAAAATACGCTAAATTACTTGAAATTATGTTAAATTACATTGAATTACACTAAATTACTTTAAATTACGCTAAACTCTAAACCCTAAACTCTTATTTTGAACAATTTCTAAAACCCTAAACCCTAAACTCTAAAAATTACCGTACATTAAATGATTTACAATTTTCACATAACATATTTATAAAAATTAGTGATATTTAAAAGAAACCCTAAACCCTAGTTTCCGACATTTTTATTAATAAATATACCCACGTTAGCTGGGTTTTTTGTTAGATTACTTCTTTTGATGTATAATTAGCATATTTATACTAAAATACGCTAAATTACTTGAAATTATGTTAAATTAGGCTAAATAACACTAAATTACGTTAAATTATGCTAAATGACATTACATTACACTAAAATACGGTAAATTACGCTAAATTACATATGAATAGGGACGATATCTTCACTGAAAAGGCGAAAAACGACGACGAAACTTCAAAAGGCCATGAAACGGCGCTCGACTGTCCGATTTCAGCAAATGACCACTTTTCATAAAGCTTACGAAAATACGCATGCGTCAGTGCCCGCGATGCTAGATTTCAAAATTGAGAATTACCAAAAAACTAAGGGAAGAGCCTCAAAACTTGAGTTGAAGTTTCCGATTAAGATTTTCATTTCTATTATTCAATCTAAGTAGCTCAATAAATTAGTTACATAATGAACTTGTAGAATACTATTTTTTACTATTTTCAGAATTTTTTTACTATTTTTTATGATTCATGAAAGATGGCACAAAATCGGTCTACTTTAGCGTAATTTACCGTATTTCAGCATAATTAGTGAAGTTGTTGTAATTTAGCGTAATTTAACGTAATTTAGTGTAATTCAACGTAATTTAACATAATTTCAAGTAATTTAGCGTATTTTAGTATAAATATGCTAATTATACATCAAAAGAAGTAATCTAACAAATATTTAAAAAAAAAATCCGAATTTTTAGCATTAGAATTCAGCATCTTGATATTCATATTGTCTCTAAAAAAAAATAGCAAACCGCCCCACGGGGGGGCGGTCTGCTATGAATAGTGGACCGCCCCCCAGTGGGGCGGTCAGGGTATTTTTAGTAAAAATTTGGGATCGAGGGCAGATTTGATATTTTTTTTTGTTGGGGGTATTAATAAAAAAAGCGGGAGTTAAGCTCAGTAATATAATCATGCTTTGTCAAAAAGTTTTGCTTTTATCTACTGTTTTTACAAAACTTCAATTAGAATAACTTTATTATCAGTTATTCTATGTCTTCTTTAAAATTACTTTGTGAGTTTAAACAGAAAATTGACTGATCTTTTATGTCAAACAGTCCTGCTATAATAATACACATCCTCACACTAGACTGTAATTTTGTTGTCATAGACAAAGTTGTCAATGTCAATGGATCTCATTGGATCGCTGATCCGCATAGGACTGATGCAGTAATGACTTTTAAAAAGGATTTTGGATATTTCTGTTAGCAACTCAATAGCACTAGGTGCCATTGACAACTATTTCAACGGGTGTGAGCTCCTCACAGTCTCATTGAATAGCAATTAGATTTTATATTTTGGCCTAGGAGACATCCCTTCAATGTATTTTCCATGAAAAGACCAAGTTTAAGGTTCTTTATTATTATTATTTTATTATTTATTTATTTTTTAAATAAAGAGATGAGTTGTGTTAGAAATTTACTGCAACTTGATAATAGTTGTTTTTTTTTTAATCGCTTAATAGATAATTTATTGAGTAATATTGAATCAGAATTAACATACTATCTAACTTACAGAAAACATTTTGCAAATTTATACTTTTATTTATATAACTAGTTATCGCTTGTTGTGGTTATGTTTGTTGCTAATATAATCAATAATTATGATTGTGTGAGATGAATAGTTAGATTAAAATTGAGAAATCAATGTACATGTATACTAATAGTATCTAAAAGATGTTGGAATATACCGGGACCTTTTAATAAAAAAAAATATACATACGTATCACCATATAATTTAGAAGGAGAATTACTTGACAATTTATATTTTAATAATATTAAAAGTCTTAACAAATGATAGGTTTTAGAGTTAAACTCATTGGTACTGTTTGGCAGCCTTACTTTAGCTTCTTTAAGCCTCCTTAACAGCTTAAGCCAGCCGAACAACATCTCCTTAGACAAGATTAAGTTCTCTCTTTAGACCAAATTGTTAATCTTGCCTCCTCCTTCCTTAGCGCTGCTGCCTCCTTACTACCTCCTTATTAAGAGCAAAACTGATATTTTTTCAAACATAATTTACCCTTCAATGTACTGCTCCTTAAGGATGTGCTCCAGATGGAGGGAACAGAGAAAAAGGGAAAGAAGGGGGAAGGAAACAGGTTCCTGATCAGACCTGACTAGAGCCATTTACTTGCTCCAGAAAGGATTAATATGAGAGGAAACAGAGAAAAATGGAGGAGAACGAGAGTGAACCGCATATAAAGAAGTGATGAATTTGTTCACCCCAAATTGAGGTGTAGAGAAGGTGAACAGCTTCCTTCTCTTCCCTTTTCATTACTTGGCTGTTTTTTAAACACAGCCTAAGAACACCCCTAGTTCTACTCCCTCTTTGTTGCTCAGTGATATAATCATGCTCTGTAAAAAAGTTTTGCTTTTATCTACAGTTTTTTACAAAACTTTAATTAGAATAACTTTATTATCAGTTATCTCAATGTCTTTTTTTTAAACTACTTTGTGAGTTTAAACTGAAAATTGACTGATCTTTTATGTCAAACAGTCCTGCTATAATAATACATATCCTCACACTAGACTGTAATTTTGTTGTCATAGACGTAGTTGTCAATGTCAATGGATCTCATTGGATCGCTGATCCGCATAGGACTGATGCAGTGATGACTTTTAAAAAGGATTTTGGATATTTCTGTTAGCAACTCAATAGCACTAGGTGCCATTGACAACTATTTCAACGGAGGTGAGCTCCTAACACTGTCACACAGTCATATTGAATTGTAATTGGTTTTATATTTCATCATTTTGGCCAGGCATACATCCCCTCGTTTTTACCTCGATCACTAATTGACCCTCCTCTTGCGGTATATTAATTAATTTGTAATAAACTTTGGATATTAATAAAAATGTCGGGTGAGTTGTAAGGGGAAGAGAGAAAAAAAGAGTATTTATAGGATGTAAACGGGTAAAAAAAAAAACCGGTCAGATTCTAGCCGGCTTCTGGGAGAAGAGGAAACCGGCCAGAATCTGACTGGTTTGAACATTTTTCGAAATTTCCACTAATTCTGGGTATATTTATTAATTTGTAATTAACTTTGGATATTAATAAAAATGTCGGAGATTTCAACGGTCCGAAATTATTGCTAAATTTTCTCTCCAACCTAAAATCATTGGACTTTACATTTGTTAATATTTTATAATACAATGATAATTTTGTTTTCTTGATGTGCAATTTTTTTGTGCAACACATTTTCTACTACAAAAAAACATTTTTCTATTGCATTTATTTTGGCAGACAGATATGACATATGAGGACTGAAAAGGTAACATATTTGGGACAGTTTAAATTTCAGTGACCAAAAAATAAACCAAAGTTCTCTTGTAGTGGACTCCCAAAAGATCTACCCTTTATTATAGTTTTAATTTTTCTCTTATGACTAAGCTCTCTATCACCATCTTATAAATGAATTGGTTTTATTTTGCTTTTACAGATATTTAATCGTGTCGGCCTTATAGTGGATTACTTGCTAAAGAAAAGCATTTTAGTTCCGCTTGCTTAACTTCTAATTCTTTCCATGGACAAGCAATTAACTTTTTTTTATAAAAAAGGCTGACCATTGAATTCCTGCCTCATTGACTGAATTCTTGAAATTAAACAAAAATATAATTGAATTATTTGTTAAAAATGACTAAAGTCGCCTACTGAAACATTGCATGTGGCAATAAATTATTCTTTTAGGCCGTGTTTAATACTATTTGTCTACCCCTAAAAATATTTATAATTATATAAAAGTTGTTACCATTTGAATTCACAAGTATTCATCATTTTTTTCAAAATAATTAGAATGAACAATAAGTTAATTTTTTTTCTAATATGAAAAAGATAAACAAATCTAAATCTTAAATGAAAGAGGTACACGTTGAAGATTTATTTTTTATTTTTGAGTGAGCCTATGGTACTATGCATAGCACGGATGGGGTCCGTGCTACGGTCAAAAATTTGATTTTTTAAAATCCTAATGGTCGATCCAACCGTTCAATGTGATAACCATATGAATATGTACTTGCAAACTAAATTTTATATTTTTTCGAATTTTTTTACTATTTGTTTAGATATGTAGAATTTTGATGGTCCAGAATTTTCAGAAAACACAGATTTTTCTACCTATCTAAAAAAATAGTAAAAAAATTCGAAAAAATATAAAATTTAGTTTGCAAGTACATATTCATATGGTTATCACATTGAACGGTTGGATCGACCGTTAGGATTTTAAAAGTCAAATTTTTGGCCGTAGCACGGACCCCATCCGTGCTATGCATAGCACCATAGCCTCACTCTTTATTTTTTTATTAACTGTTTTAATTGTCAAGTAACTCCAACAATACAAGACAAGGAAGAGTTTCCAAGCAGATATGCAAGAAAACAGTTGCCAGTTCCCCCTTCATATCTGCAGACTGCAGATTGCAGTCCGTGTTTTATGGGCTAAGATCCAAATTCTCACTACGTAGCGGGTTACCGACATCATAATTCAAAGCTTAATTGTATACTACACCAGTGCAGATATAAGAATTGGCCACTGAAAATCCATTGGCTATCTGGATGTCCCAGCTGGAGTACAGGGAAACAGAGAAATGGGCCCCATGTGTGGGTTCGTATCTGCTGCTTTTATTGATGAATAGCAGGTCTCTGATTTGATGTCATCTCAATCGTCCAAATAAAGCGAACGGGTCAGATTTTCTTTCATTTTCAGTCCTTTTCTTCGACGCTGCCCCCCTCCTGCCCGCTCTGTATTTTTCTTCTAAAACAGAAACAAAAAATCCAGCCACGTCACTCCTAACAACTCACAAGTCACACCAATACATCATTTATACTTCTGTTGTATCTGACACATAGACCGTCCTATTTTCCCATTTCAGTCAGTGAACTGTATTCCTGATTATGCATATACACTGTAATTAGCGGTCCATTTTAAACTAGTGTATTGATTAAACCCGGGCGGGTCGACCCGGACCGACCAAACCCGGGACCCGAACCCGAACCGACCCGGACCCGACCTTGAATCCGACCCGAACCGTCCTAAAGGGTAGGGTCGGGTTTGAAACGGGTCGGATGCGGTTTTCTGGACGAAACCCGACCATACCCCCACCGTTTCAACCCGCCTACCCGAATCCGACCCGGACCGACCTAAATCCGACCCGAACCGTCCGAATCCGGGTGAACCCGACCCCAAACCGGCCGAATCCGGGTGAACCCGACCCCAAACCGGCCGAACCCGGGTGAACCCGATCCCAAACCGGCCGAACCCGGGTGAACCCGACCTAACCCCTCTCAAACCCGACCCGGACCCGCCGAAAACCCGGCGGGAACCGAGCCAACCCGGTCAAATTTGAATTTTTTTATTTAATTCGGTTTTTTTTTTTTTCCTCTGTTGGCTGACCCGAACCCGAACCCGAACCCGAACTCCTGAACCACGCCCGCACCCGCACCCGTGAGCCGCGACCGTGAACCGGACCCGCACCTGTGAGCCGCGCATACACCGGCGCAAAAATTGGGTTTTTTTGTTGTCAGCGAGATTCGAACCCCTGACCTCTCTCTCAACAACCTTACAACCAATACCTTTAACCACTAGGCCACTATCAACTTGTGATATATTTCAATAACTTTAATATTTAATATATTCTTAGATTAAGCCTTTAATTAGAATTTTTATGAGCCTTTAATATATTTCAATAACTTTATAGTTTGAGCCTTTATTAGAATTTTTATGATTATCTAAATACAATATATAAATAATAAAAAATAATATATATATATATAATAGCCGTATCGTATCCTTCGTTTTAAAAAATATGAATTAACATATATACATATTATTTGACATCTTAATTAAAATTAACATATTCATATGCTAATTGATATGTTAATTCTATAAACTTTAATTTGAATTAACATATGTATATATATATATTAGTATATTTGATATAGTAGTATATTTGAATTAACATATGTATACATATCATGTCCATCTAATCATGATCATGTTATATATATTAGTATATTTATACTAAAATACGCTAATTACTTAAAATTATGTTGAATTACACTATATTAAGTTAAATTACATTACAATACGCTAAAATACGATAAATTACATATGAATAGAGACGATATCTTCACTGAAAAGGCGAAAAACGACGACGAAACTTCAAACGGTCATAAAACAGTGCTCGAGTGTCCGATTTCAGCAAATGAGCACTTTTCGGAAAGCTTGCGAAAATACGCATGCGTCTGTGCCAGCTATGCCGGATTGCGAAATTCAGAATCGCCAAAAAACAAAGGGAAGAGCCTCAAAACTTGAGTTGAAGTTTCCGATTAAGATTTTCATTTCTATCATTCAATCCAGGTAGCTCAGTAAATTAGTTACATAATGAACTTGTAGAATACCAGTTTTTATTATTTTCGGAATTTTTTTACTATTTTTTATGATTAATGTAATTCAGCATAATTAGCGAAGTTATTGTAATTTAGCGTAATTTAACGTAATTTAGTGTAATTCAACATAATTTCAAAGTAATCTAGTGTAATTCATTTTTTCAGTCATAAAAATTACATAAATCATGTTAATTTATAAAATACACATTTATCATTTTCAATTCTAAAGGAGACACTTGACTGTTAGTACGATTTAGTATTTAATTAATTGTTTATTAAACAAATTGACCAAAAATTAGAAATGTTTAGAAGATGAGAACGGAGAACCTATAATATTATTTTCAACATAACAGCTCTCTCTTCTTTCAATAATTTTAGTATTTAATGATTGTTGTTTAGTATTTAAATTAACTTTTGTTTTAAAATAATTCGGTTTTAAAGATAAAAAATAATTTAGTTTTAGAATAATTCGGTTTTAAACTAATTTGTTTTTAAATCTATTGTTTTAAAATAATTCGGTTTTAAACTAATTCGGTATATCTCGGTTTTAGAATAATTTGATTTTAGAATAATTTGGTTTTAACAAAATTCGGTTTTAACTTCGCCCGGAAATTGAAGTTGTCCCCGCAACCCAAGCCGAAGTTGATGCTCCCATTCCCATCGAACCACCGAAGAAGAGAAAAACCAAGACACCCGAATACAAGGCGGATTGGTGGCGGTATTACGAGAGGACATTGAATGCGAGTGGAGTTGTCCGTACTCTAAAATGTAAGGTACGCGGTTGCAAGGTTATTTACGAGTATAAACTTGCAAATGGTATGTCCACTTTTAAGAAACATGCCGATGGTCATGCGAAAAAGGGTGAGCAACCGCAAGAAAATGCGGACCCGCGGTTAGTCCAATCCCTTATGAACCCGGATGGTAGTAGAACCCACCAACGATATGATGAAAAATTAATGCTTGAAGAATTTGCCCGATATATTGCCCACAAGGAACAACCAATTAGTATGGGTAATTGTAGTAGTTTTGCCCGGCTATGCGTTCGGGGGTTAGCTCAACCATTGTATAAGAAAATCCATCATAGAAAAATGGTACGTGAAATGAAAAACCAGTTTATCCAAAAGAAAAACGACCTACTAGCTACATTTGGATATGCCAATTATAGTGTCTCCATTACCTCCGATATATGGACTGCCGGTAAACACGGCCTAGGGTACTCTTGTATTACCGGTCATTGGATCGATGAGAATTGGGTTTTACAAAAACGGGTTTTAAGTTTTCGGGTGTTAGATTCCCCGCACACTGCACAAGTTATTTACCAATCAATTATTGAGGTTTTACAAGAATATAATCTCAAAAGGGATTTACGGAACAAGGTTTTTTCTATCTCGTTCGATAATGCTAGCAACAATGTAGCGTCCATCAATCATTTCATCCGGTCCCTAAACCCAATCATGAAGGGTGCACTGTTTCACCAAAAGTGTGCTTGCCATATACTAAACCTTACCGTAAAAGATGGTCTTAAGGTAGAAGCCGTAAATGACTTGATAATTAAATTCAAGGGAGGTCTTGCCCATATTTATTCAAACCAAGAAAGAAAACAAAATTTCGCAGCTTTGTGCGAAAGAATAGGTTTGGGCAAAATGAGGGTACCTTGGGATATAGACACCCGTTGGAATTCCACCTACAGGATGCTGCACCGATGCATTCCTTACAAGGCGGCTATAGGGGAGATGTTGAGATCGACGAACGAAGGACAAGCTTTGGATCTCACCGACCACGAATGGCAGCTAATAATAATGCTTGCACAATTCCTTGGAACCTTTTTCACCGCAACCGTGAAATTATCTTGCTCGTACACACCGACGGCACATGAGTTGCTGCACCATCTCTACTATATTTCCAAGGTGTACCGTGATATGGAGGATAGGGATGATGAGGATTCCCCTCTCCATCCGATCGTAGCAGCCATGAAGGTAAAATTTCTTAAATATTGGGAAGAGGTACCCCTCTTGACCGTTCTCGCAAACTGCCTCCATCCGGCATACAAGAAGAAGTTCACGGTAAAAATACTCGTAGGCTACAAGAAAAATCTAAAATTAAATTGGAAGGACGAGGATCCCCGCGTACAAAAGGCATTGGACGACATGTTTGCCATATATTACGAAAGAAGAAATGCCGACCAACCGCCTTCGACCGGTGGCGTGAGGTACGAATATAAATATACATATGTTTTTAATATTTATTATTTATAATATCTACATTATTTGTCCACTAATTTTTTCTATTGTTTTAATAGTCTATCCACACACAGCAGTACTGGATTGTTAGGCGACTTTCAGGATGATGACGACCCGACGGGATCCCAAGGTAACACGAACGAGTTAATGAGCTACTTATTGGGGACCACCGAAAGTGAAGGAGTTGACGTCATGAATTGGTGGAGGAGGAATGCAACTGCCTATCCAACACTGGCGATGATGGCCCGCGACATATTTGCCGTGCCCGTGTCAACCGTCCCTTCTGAATCCTGTTTTAGCTCGGCGAACAGGATCCTTATCGATAAACGAAGTAAGCTGGGTGCACATGTTTTCGAGAGACTTGTGTGCTTGAAAGACTGGATTGATGCTGAAAATCGCACGCAACATGCCATGAGATTGGAAGCGTCATCATCCGGTGTCGACACTCAAGAAAGCGGTACCGAGGGACCTGAGCCTAACGAGGATTCGGACGGTGAGCAAGAGAGCGACCTATGGTATATGCACAACACCTACTAGATAGGTAGTGTCGGTATAAAATTCTATCCTCTTTTAATTTTTATTTACATTTTTTTAAATTATAATTTCTAAATATTTCAATTGTTTTATTTTAAAGAATAATTACTAACAAAAAAAAAGTTAGAACTCCGCCTATGTTATTTTACATAGCCGGTCCCAAGCCCGGAATAAAGGAGGAGGGTAACTTTTGTTTTTAAATCTATTGTTTTAAAATAATTCAATTTTAAAGATAAAAAATAATTCGGTTTTAAACTAATTCGGTATATCTCGGTTTTAGAATAATTTGGTTTTAACAAAATAACTTAATTTGATTTTGTTAAAAGTTATAACAAAAATATATTGAGTTAAAATAAAATAAAAAGAAAAAAAAATGCAAAAAAAAAAAAAAATCTGCCCCTCTCTGCCGGTCTGCCCCTCTCTGTCTCTCTGGATTCTGGAAACAGAAAAAAAAAAAAACAGAAATCGGAAAAAAAAAAAAAAAAAAAAAAAAAAAAAAAAAAACCAAACCGGACCGGCCCTACCCGGACCGGACCGACCCCTGACCCGACCTAACCCGCCCCGTCCTAACCCGCCGGGTTTAGACCGGGTTAGGTTCGGCCGAGTCAGACCCCAACCCGCCCCCCCCTACCCGACTCAACCCGTTGACCCGGGCTAACCCGTGCCCGAGTCAACCCGTGGACCGGGCGGGTTTGGACCGGACCGACCCGAACCGCCCCTTTTTCAATTCACTATTTTAAACTATAAGATTACACTTTAAACAGTTTATATTCTTAATACAAGAATTTTGAAACAATTAATTTCCTATTTATACTGATCCGTACATCTAAATAGATTTTGTTTAAATTCGTGGCCTAATTTTGATATAGACTGAAAATTTTAGTTATCTCATATGACATACCCTCCCTCCTCTTGGCAATGTGATATGTAGTTAGAGCTGGCCGATCTGTATTAAGTTTCGTGTGCATTTGAATTATGAGGAGGGTTCAAATGCCTCCACCA
This sequence comes from Carex littledalei, assembly GCA_011114355.1. Classification (NCBI taxonomy): domain Eukaryota; kingdom Viridiplantae; phylum Streptophyta; class Magnoliopsida; order Poales; family Cyperaceae; genus Carex; species Carex littledalei. Next base: position 7,232,318 of record CM022081.1, read on the forward strand.
TGCCTCCATTTTTAAAACTTTAATAACTCAAAATTTAAAACTTAAAAGTCAAATAAAACTGTTAGATATGATCTACATCATTTTATCTATGCACGTGTAAAAAATTATGACATTTCAATTTTATTTTGGTTGTCATCAAGAGTTTGTAAAAAACGTACTAATGTGGATAATTTCTAGACGTTGATTTTTCAACTTATTGATTCACATAAAAACAAATTCAAAATGTGATAATTTTTTATGAGCACATAGATAAAATGATGTAGATCATATCCAACGGTTTTATTTTGACTTTTAAGTTTTAAATTTTGAGTTATTAAAGTTTTTAAAAATGGAGACATGGTGGAGGCATGAAAAATGGAGGCATTTGAACCCTCCTCTTGAATTATATGAATTATTTAAGTTATATGTACGAATCTTGATGCCAAGTGGATAATTCTGATTGATATTGAACCAAATTTTGTCTGATGCTCTTCGGACCATCCTGATTCTGGAGGCAGACCCAATAAGGGCCAGGGGGACAATTTTCTCCCTTGAAATTTTATTTACCCCTCTAGAATTCTGAGTTGTAATTAGAGTTAAATTTATAATTAAAATTAAAATAAATTTATTGAATTTTAATTGGCAATTAGAATTAGAAATCAGAGTATTGGAAATTACAAGTTGAAATATTTTCTTTATCTAGTACTCGATCAGCTAATGAGTCTGAACACGATTACCTATTGATCCCCGATTCACTATTTTCTTACCCCATCCTTTTTGTTGAAAATTCTGAATCCGCTCCTGCCCGATTCCCCTTGGAGAGAGCCTGCCCGTGGCATTGTGAGGGAATCTGGGCAGGAAGGGGAGATCGCAGACCAAATATCGCATCTAAACAGAGACCTTTTGAAAACCTTCACATACGCTGCGAAGTCCAGAAAGAGGAGACCTGAGTCGTCGATTGTACAGACACTCGGTTGAGATACAAATAAAACAAAAGCAGGGTTAATGGGTTATGCTATTCACTAACAAAAGCAGCAGATACGGCTCCACCCCCATACCAAGTAACAGTGTATTTGCGAGGTACCACGCTCTTAAATAGTCTCATACACACATGACACACCCTTCATTTTTGCATCCTTTATTCATTCATCTTGGTACTTGTGTTTGGGATAGGGATGAAAAATGGCTGTCATAAAATATGCAAACAGTTACTTGAGTGAGCAAACCAAAATCTGATTTTGGCTTCACAAACTTGATTTTTATAAAATTTTAAATCACTTACATTTAAGTTTAAATTGTAAACAAAGAACTACCGTTTTAAAAATGTTAGGCCTCACATCCAATAAAAGCCGAAATTTTTATTGTTACCACTCAAAAAAAAAAAAACAAAATTATTTCATTACCACCCCCGCTAACCCAGTTCGCGCACCAAATTGGCTGGTGCGCGGACTGGGTTGGCGCACCAAGTGGTGCGCGGACTGGGTTAGCGCACGACCCTTTTCACCGTATAAGAGCTGCGCACAGCTCATTTGGTTACGCAAACGGGCATCCGCGCACTGCTACAGTGAAAATGTTAGTTTTTTTTTTGTTATTTGTAGATTAGGTAGTTGGTATAGGTGTCCAAAATAGGTCCAAATAGAGTAGAATTGTAATAAATAATTAGAATGGTGTCCAAAATAGATTCAAATAGAGTAGAATTGTATTAAATAATTAGAATGGTGTCCAAATAGAGTAGAATTGTATTAAATAATTAGAATGATGTCCAAATAGAGTAGAATTGTATTAAATAATTAGAATGGTGTCCAAATAGAGTAGAATTGTATTAAATAATTAGAATGGTGTCCAAATAGAGTAGAATTGTATTAAATATTTAGAATGGTGTCCAAATAGAGTAGAATTGTATTAAATAATTAGAATGGTGTCCAAATATAGTAGAATTGTTTTTAGCTATATTATGTTGTATTTTAGGCCAAATTATTTTAGTAAATTATTAAAGTACCCTATTTGAGGTACTTAAGACCAAATTTGACTAGAAATGCACCAAATTGTAGTATGGCGTCATCCAGCGGCACCAAGCACACCAGTCTGCCTCATGATGATGTGGATTTGGATGTAGAGTTAGCCCGGACCGTCTTTCCGCATTTGACGACCGAGTATATCAGTCCCGTTTGCTGGTTCCCGTACAAGGACCACAAGATCAGAAACTCATATGTAAGTTTACATCTCTATACAACTTGCAAATAATATACATTTTCATTTGAATAAAATAATAAATTATATTTGTGTTTATTTTGAAATTAAATGCAGACTCATACTCTGATGTCGACGAGGAACAACCAGATGAATATCCTCTACGACGAGCGATTTGCACCCGCGTTGCAGAGGCTGGGTCTGTGGCATGTGTCACAGCTCAGTGACTTAAATGCAGATGTTGCTCTTATATCTGCATTGGTCGAGAGGTGGCGGCCGGAGACCCACACCTTCCACTTACCCGTCGGAGAGATTACGGTGTCTCTCCAGGACGTGAGTTGTCTCTGGGGTCTGTCCATGACCGGAGAGGTAGTGACGGGTGTGGAGTACGGAGACTTCAAGTAGCTCGTCACCGACCTGCTGGGAGACGAGTTGATGAAGCGGAGGGCGACCAAGAAGGGGTACGTCTACTCGAAGAATGACATCAGTTTACCACACTTGCGGGAGCGGTTCAAGTAACATTTATTTTATAAAATTAATTATTTGATGTCTATTTTTTGCAATTTTCACTAAATTGGTTCGAATTTACAGTGGAGCCCTAGACGCGGATGCTGATGCTGAGACGGTAGATCGGTGGACCCGGGCTTACATCATAGAGATGTTTGCTTGCTGGCTGTTCCCAGATTCATCGAGGAGCACTGTCCCTGGATGTTTGCTTGAGTGGCTGAGGGACTTGGCCCAGCCGAAACAGATGAACTGGGGTGTAGCGATAATTGCATGTCTATATCGGGGTTTGTGCACCGCATACCAGGTATAAATTATTTTGAAATTAAATATGAATAATTAAATGGTTACACAAAAAAAAACTAGAATTTTTACTGTCACTTGTACCTAAATAGACAAACAAGCACAATTTCTACGGTCCAGCTGGTCTCCTGATGCATTGGTCGTGGACGAGGTTCCCGTTCGACCGTCCACAGCCACGAGTGAAAGGTTGGGCTCCATATTGGGGGCAGCCCAACGGGATTACATGTCCGGCTTATGCGCAGAGATTTTGCTCGAGGAAGACGTACATCCAGACCCGTACGGCAGACCTATGGGAGTTGATTTCTTCCGGAGTCAGTTCGAGCAGATGACTCCTGACAGACACATCTGCTGGTGGCCGTACGACGAGCGTGTTGAGGTTGAGGACGATGTTGCTGTCCCTCACTCCTTTCTTTATGACCTGCCTCATATATTGCTCTAGCAGCGTCAGTTCTGGTTTACTCAGGTACCCCTTACATTATTATTGTATTCTAGTTTTGTATCACTTTTATTTATTACGTACGTAGGATTATTTATTTTTATGTACTTGCAGGTACCACTTGTGTTCTACCAGTTTGTCGAGCATTATTACCCTGGACGGGTTATGCGTCAGCCCTTTCCCGTCCCGGATCCCATCTCCAAAGACAAGTGGTACGAGCTTCACAAAGAACTGGCCACTACCAGCGGTAAGAATTGGCGGACCGTGCACGCCGATTATGTGACTCGGCTTGAGGCGATGGGCGACAGGATCCCTGACGAGCTCCAGTCGTATGCTTTCGATACATACGATCAGACCTATCGCACTTGGTATCAGGAGTATTGTGCCTTCACGGTGTACTTGCATGGTCAGATCACAGAGATGAACACGAAGCCACTCCATGTACGACGCGACACGGTTAGTGACGAGTATGGCTTCATTCCCTGCGCTGGCCCGGCTGCACAAATTGTAAGTCTTTAATTTTTTTTGTTTAAGAAAATTATGAAAATTCATTTGCAATTCGAACTAATTTTTTTTATTTTAATTTGCAGGTACTCATGAACATCAAGCAAGTGCTTAGGAGCGCAAGATACGCCGTCACAAGAGGCTGGAAGGCTATCGAGAAGAAGTGGTTGTGTATGGCTGCCCCGCCTGTCGTCGTCGCCGGGTACCAGGATCAGCTCGAGAGGGTTCTCAGGCTTTCAGATCTTCCCTGCTATGAAGATTTGAAAGACATGGACGATGACGATTCTGCGGAGCCTATGAGCACGCCAGAGCTGGATTTCTCAGACCTACACTCTGCAGCGACTGCTGAGACCGCATTTGAGGCTGCTGGGCTGGCAGCGATACGTATATTTTTGTAATCATTTTTATAATCATCTTCATTGTGAAACCTAATTATCTATTTGTTTCAGGGAGATCTACCCCGCGGAGATGAGGAGGACGAGCAGGACCCCCCCCGCTGATTTTACGTTTCACTTGGGCTCTCAGTATGGTCCTTACACGCAGGAGTACGACTCTCCTATATTTTACACACAGGAGGAGCCACTCCCAATGTCCAGTACATCAGCTATCTAGTAGGATGTCTTCCACTTACCCGTGTACTCTGCAGAGCGTGAGGTTATTTTCGGACCTGCTGCAGATGAGGGACCACACGAGGAGACACTTTTTGGGGAGATACATGAGGAGACCCCACCACAGCCATCACGACCGTACACACCGCTGGTCGATAGGGAGCGTCAGGAGGAGGGGCGGGATAAGAGACTTAGGAGAGAGAAGAAGCCGTGGACACCCTCGAGCAGATAGGATAGAGTTACTTGTTGTAGTTTATGTTTTTGGATATTATTTCGGTATTAGTTCTTGTTATTTCGATATTATTTTGATATTAGTTCTTATGTTGTTTAGATTTTCTGTTGTTTAGTTCTTCTGCAGTCAATTTAACACATTAGTTTTTACGTTATTTGCCTGCCTGCTGCCTTGCGTCTGATGAATGAACACCGTTAAAAATAAAACAGGATTTTCAGACACCCGTTGCAAAAATAAAAATAAACTCTAAAATCCAGTCAGCCCACTAAGCCCGCTAACGCAGTCCGCGCACCACTTGGTGCGCCAACCCAGTCCGCACCAGTTAATTTGGTGCGCGAACGGGATTAGCGGGGTGGTAGTATTGAATAAAACCCCAGCGGGGTGGTAATGAATTAATTTTGTTTTTTTGAGTTGTAACAATAAAAATTTCGGCAATAAAAGAATAAAAAGACACCTAAGTATAAATTGTATATGTGGCCGTATGTATATTAAAGGGCTGCAAAAAAAATATTGAATAAATAATCAGTCAATGCAGCGCCTACATATTTCAAAGAGGATTGAATTTAATGATGATGGATTGATATCACTTGACAACTTGTACCGCTGATCAGACCCTTGACACTGACCATTTCTCATGATTAAAATCCACCATCATAAATCGGACGGTGTAGAGTGTATCCAGCTGGATGCCACCTGGCAAATGATGGGGACCCCCAATTTCTTCTTCTTATTATTAATTTTTTTTTTTAAATTAGAACTGATAAGGATCCAAATACCGAAGTAAGTAACAGAGCAAGTTGGTACTTTTAGTGAGCCGTTTAAACTTTTAAACGTTGTTGTGATTCGTAAAACGTGGGGAGATAGATCATAGATGGGTCCATTCTTCTAGAATTATTACTTATGATTTCAGTAAAATCTTTGATTGTTATCCATTACAATATTTGTTCTTAATTAGACCTCAGTATTAACAGAGTCAGAGAAGATCTTAACGAGTGACTCAAGAGAATTTCATCTCATTATTCATTTTTTGTGTTTAAATTAAAAATTTGAAAATTATTTTAGGGTGAATATTGTAGCGGGATTAAACAACACACATGAGCCTAACACAGGCACACAGCCCCCGGAAATGCAGAATGGTTTCCCGTCCTGTCAATCGATGTTGCATTGTTAAAAATTAAAATAAAGGAAGAACGTTGCATCTTCTCCAGTTCATTTACAAGGAAGAAGGATGAAGATTTTTACTGTCTTTTCGATTGGGTAAATATTATTATTTTTTATAAATTTCTACTAATAGATGAGTGAATATTGATAAGACTTGCTTAGATAATTAATTAATTAAGTAATAATATGTATTCGTTAGGATGAATTTCTAAATAACACATAATTAAAAGATGATATAAAATGACATACTTGAAAGATATATAGGTGTACCTATGATTGTGCGAATTCAGATCTTCTCGGTACCGTAATAGGGAATCTTTTACAATTACTTGATCTGGACTGTTCTTTTTAACTTGGCACGAACAGCCCAATAATACTGCCCCTTTGTTAGCCCGAATTCCAAAGCGGTTGGGAGTTAATCTCAAACCGTAAAGTGAAGGGAATCTTTTACAGTAATGGAGAGGATATTTGTCCTGATCGTGCAGTGTTTTTAATAAAAATATTATATTCAAGCTTAATAAAAGTATTTTAGACATTTGTATTATTACACGGGTGGATCACCTTATTTGAAGTATAATATTAACATGTGGATTTTCTTCATGACATTAATTATGTATATTACTGATTTTTAACATATACCATTTTAGAAGTAGTTACCGTTAATTGTGTCAATTTAAAAAAAACAAATATATTTTAAATGATACTCCTAGCAATTTGTGCAATACAATCTAAACTAACGAAATTTCCACTTGTTCAAGGAATGGAGAGGATCCAGGACTTAATTTCTCCTATGAAAAAGTTATCACAGGATGCACAGGACATAATCAAACAGAACAGAGCGGGCTCCAAGAAGAGATAATCATCCTTGTAAACTCACTGCTCCAGCAAAAGCAGCCCAAGCAAACACACAACAACAAAAACAAAACTAAAATACAAAACTCTTACCATGTAGCCTATAAAAAATTCGTTATTTACACATATAGATGGCAAAAAAAAAAATGTTTTTTTTCAGTTTCACATAAATTTTAAAGTCACTGATATTAAGCTTATTTCAAGTCTACTTAATTTACTGATAGATTATAAAAATAAATTTATTTGAAATTTATCTTGCATATGTTACTTAAAAAAATCAATAACAAATCAGACTTGCATAATACATTTCTGAAAATTTATTTATCTTGTAATATAACAAGCATACATTTTGAAATTGTTTGAATATTTATATTTATTGAAATCCTATAATTGTATCCTATACATTTCATAAAATGTAACAGCATCTTTTGAAGCTCCAATAATGAAGCTCCATACTCCATAAGAGAGAAGTAAGTTCAAGTATCATCTTTTGAAGGGTAAAAGTGCATAAAATGCAAGACAAACACAGAAAAAGGAAAATAAAAAGAAATGTAAAGAAACAAAGCTAGCGCTGCAACTCTGCCGACCAGCAGTGTAGCAGCAGCTCAGTCCCACCGATAAAAGCGAGGAGAAAGTGAGTTGCAACTTGACCGCATTTCCCAAAATACCCCTATCCTTCCTTTGGGGATGATTCTATGCGGCAGAATAAAATATCTATTTATTGAGAGAGCAGAGCAGCACTGCAGCAGTGTTTACTGTTTACTGCTTGTGAGTTGTGAAGAGAATGGCATCACCGAATTCTGTATCCAGTCTGGCCACAGAGAATTGCTCTTGACTCTGCTCTGTCTGGTCCGGATCCTCTGCTTGTTTATTGTCTATTTGCTGTCAATTGCACACCTTTTCTATCACAAAGAGTACTGATAAAAATTCAAATAACTTTGAACTTGATATGATATGGAATCAATAAAATACATATATGCAATAAAAAAAAATCAGTACTACCTATATCATGATGCAATTCATGGGGTCAGGACTCAGGAATGAATTCATATTAATTCTGAAATAGTAGCCATTACTCTTGATGTGACCTACACGTGCTGAACCCATAAAATAGAGATAAAATGCTGACGCTGAAATTGTAGGGTAGATAAAAGTAGAGGAGGAAGAGGGGTACTGAGTCCTGATCGCTCTCTCTTCCCCTCCTTTCCTTTTTCTTCATTAAGCTCCCGTCTGTACCCATTCGCTGGAACAGAAAAGAAAACCCAGCGCCAAGGGGAAACCGGAAAGAGCACCAGTGTCTGTCCCAGTGCCACTGTGGCGCTAGTATAACGACAACAGCATCCATCAACGCCACCACAGTCTTACGACCCACCCCACTCCAAGAGAATTTAAAGAGAAAACAAATAAAATATATTTATATTATATCGTTGTTTTTCCGAAAGGGATGTGTGACTGAGAGCGATCGCTCCTTAGATAGATACTAGAGAGATATAAAGGAAAAAAAAACTAGGTGAGAAAGAGAGTGAGAGAAAGAAGAAAGAAAGAGAGTAATGGCTTCTCTGTTCCCGGCTGCTGCTTGTACGGTCGGGTTTGGTTAGCCCGTCGCTTTGACCCGATCCTTTTGTGGTATCGCTTAGGAGCTGTATTCCCTCTCTTCTCAGTACAACAAAAGAAGAAACAAAAATTAATTGATTTTAAGCACAAGCCTACAATAAACCTACTCCCCCAAAATCTGGCCTTTGTTTCTTTCAAAAGCTTCTCTCTTTTCTTACTTGCTTCACTGTTTTGGCTGTGGTCGATAGAGAGAGAGAGTGTGTGTGATGGGTATCGATCTGAACTCAATGGAGGAGGAAGAGGAGGAGGAGGCCGCAGCACCGGCGGTTCTTCTACAGCCACCGACTGTGTGCCTTGAACTGTGGCATGCTTGTGCCGGTCCACTGATATCGCTGCCAAAGAAAGGGAGTGTGGTGGTTTATTTGCCACAGGGTCATCTGGAGCATTTGGGGGAGAGCACTGCGGCTGCGTATCGGCACGACTTGCCGCCTCCTCAGGTGTTCTGCCGGGTCGTCGACGTAAAGCTTCATGTGGGTTTATTTCTTATATACCTTTTATTTTATTTGTTTACATTTTATTATTGGTGATTTGATGAATGTGGTTTTAATATTTGGTTTTGTTATGATTTCAGGCTGATGTGAATACTGATGAGGTTTATGCCCGGCTTTCTCTCGTTGCCGAAAGTGAGGTGAGGGGTTTTGTTGATCTAATCTAGTAGGCTAGTGTACTATTTTTTTTTAGTTTGAAGTAGTTTGATTTGGGTTCAATCAATATGGTAATCTGTTTCTCATTTTTTTGAAAGAGGCAGTTTGTTGTCATTCTTTGGTTTGAATTAACAGGTCCCATTTTGTTGATTTCCCCGTTTTCCAATGCTGAACCAAAATTGTATTATTGCAAACTTTAGACTTTGGAATCAAATAACATCTGTTGAAGAAAGCAGCATAATAAGTGCGTACATTTCTTAAAACAAGATAGCATTTTTTTTGGGTCAATTTATTTCCTTCTTTATTTTCATATTTTGCATTTCTTTGGGATAGTGTGTCTTTATCAACTTTTCAACGTTTTACAAATGTAGTTGTATGACTTTTCCTAAATATCAAAACAAACGAACCTTTTGTTTCACTGATTCCACTAAGCTTGCCTTACTACAATAGCTTTTGCTCGGATATAAATCCTATTATTATACTTTCATCTTTCATCTTTCAGAAAAAAGAACAAGTTAGCATATATTATTATTTATATTTTAGGAAGTTGAAAGGAGGCTACATGAAGGAGGAATGGAAGGGGAAGAAGAAGTAGAGGTGGAAGGAGAGAAGAGCTCTGTAATGCCACACATGTTTTGTAAAACACTAACCGCCTCCGACACTAGTACTCACGGGGGCTTCTCTGTTCCTCGCAGGGCTGCAGAAGACTGTTTCCCTCCATTGGTGATTTATTTTACTCTCCTTTACTGGATAGATATATCTTTGTTGCTATTTATTTCAATTTCTATTTTTTAATAATTTTTGATTGAGCCACCAGCACCCATTCAGAGTAAAGCACTTTTTGTTTTTTCATTTCTGCTCTACTGGTTAGGTGTGACAGGGTATGGGTAGCGCTGATTGGTTCTGGGAGTCCTTTTTACTGGTTCTGGAAAAATATGTGCTTTTTAGGGATTTTTCTGGTTTGTTTCTTGCTTTATCTTATCAGATTAAGTGAGGCTCTAAACTTAGCTCAGTTTAAATTCTTTGACATGCTTGATATTTGTTAATGGTAGGATATAAAACCTGAACAAGTAAGTGGAGTTCAAAAGTTGTGTTTGGCACAAATAGTTTCTTTGTAATAATTGCTTGTTTAACAATTAAACAGGACTACGTGCAACAGAGGCCTTCTCAGGAGCTAGTTGCGAAGGACTTGCATGGCGTGGAGTGGCGCTTCCGCCATATTTATAGAGGTCCTTGATTCAAATTAAACCTTTCTTTCTATTTTTTCAAGTTCTGATTTACACTTTTTTTCTGCTGTTGTGTGAAAATATCATTGCATATGATTCTAACTTAATTAGAACTTTCTAAATGGTAGGTCAGCCGCGCCGGCATCTCTTAACCACCGGATGGAGTGCATTTGTTAATAAGAAGAAGCTTGTGTCGGGTGACGCAGTCCTCTTTCTTAGGTACATAATGATATGTTAGTGTACCAAAGGATTTGGTACCTCTACCATGCCTTATGGTACCAGATTGAACTGGTGTTGTACCTGTACAGTGCTGCTGATGTATTATTACTCGGACTCAGCTTGCACATTATTCTCCTTCTAAAGGACTTTACCAACCGTTTCTCTATAGAGAAGGTGTTTGGTAAGCTTATAACAAAGTTCCATATAAAATCCACATAGAGATCTTTAGCAATAGCCCTACCATAGCTTATTTCTAATTTAACTCCATTCTTCACGCACTATGTAAAAAAAATGGCATGCCAAGTATAGATGACATGCATATATTGGTATTAGGCACAATATCTCTTAATTTACGTTCTTGATGGTTGGATAATTGTTTCAGGGGCATTTCTGAAATTGCCCCCTTTTTTGTTAACACGATCAAGTAACATATTGTCTTTTGCAATGTCATGCAGGGGCAATGATGGGGAGTTGAGGCTGGGAATAAGGAGGGCTGTGCAGCTTAAAAATGGAACTCCTGCAGGAGCGTTGTACAGCCATGGCTCGAATCACGGCGTGCTCGAGGCTATTTCCGGTGCAATCTCGGCAAAGCGCGAATTCCAGATTTATTATAATCCGAGGTGCACTGATTTTCTTTTTCTTTTCTCTGTCTTGTGTAAATTGATAGCTCTGTTCACTGGTTGCCTAGCACATGCTGCCATCATTAGTGGAATTTTTTTATTTTTAGTACTTTCTCCTTGTTTGTGTTAACCTGGCACTTAATTGTTACAAAGTGCAAAGCTGAGAGAGCAATTACACTGTTTAATAAAATGAGGGGTGTAGAGTTTCTCTGTTGCACACGGTTTAATTTTGTCTTGTATTGTCATAACCTTTGTAACTGCAGGTCAAGCTCATCGGATTATATAATACCATTTGGGAAATTCTCTAAAAGCCTCGGTAACCCTTTATCTATTGGCATGAGGTTTAAGATGCGATACGAAAGTGAAGATTCAGCCGAGAGAAGGTTAGGGAATTCAATTTTGGATAAAACCTTTTAGTTATGAACACTATCAAACTCTCTCTGTGGGCACCATGCTTGTATTTTATATTGGCTGTTACTTAATTATTAGTAAAATCTGACGGATGGAATTGCGACCTATTATTGTGATTGAATCCTAGTTAAAATTTTCTTTTGCTGGTAGCTTAGTAAATTTTTTTGTTTTGTAGGTGTACTGGAATGGTAACGGGAATTGGTGATGTGGAGCCTATGAGATGGCCTGGTTCAAAATGGAGATGCTTACTGGTAGGCTTCCTTTTCCAGATTTCTTTATTAATTATTTAAGTTGTTTAAATGTCTTGAGAAAGTCCAGCATTGTGTAGCAATTGTTATATTTTTGGGCAATTAAAAAAGAATTGTGCTCGTGATTAATTTTAATGTTTTTTGAAGTAGATAGGAAAAACTCAAATTTAGCTGGTAATTCCTGACAATTAAGAGTGAGGCTATAGTAATATGCATATTACGGATAGATAAGTACTATGGATTCATATCTCTTTTCTAAAAGTTCAAATAGTTGATCTAAAACATTAAACAAAATCTCCATATGAAAATATACTCGGAGACCAAATTTTACACTTTTTTTTGAATTTTTTTCTTAATTTTTAAATAGGTAGAAAATCACTTGTCTAAAAATTCTGGACCATCTGAAAGCAGTGATTTTCTACCCATTTAAAAAAATAGTAAAATAATTCTAAAAAATGTAAAATTTGGTCCATGGTACTGGTCGATCCTTAATATGCATATTACCATAGCCTCACTCAATCTTCTTACAAGGGCACTGTTTGTATTCTAAAAAGACAATTCGCAATTAGTATTTCGAGGAATTCTCCTAAAGTTTTACGCATTTCAGGTACGTTGGGACGATGTCATAAATTCAAATAGGCAGAATAGGTTATCTCCATGGGATATTGAGCTGATTGGTAATGCATCGGGCTCTCATGGCTTGTCAGTTCCCAGTTCAAAACGAACGAAGATGTGCCTTCACCCTGCCAATGCCAACTTTCCTGCTCCGCGTAAGTCTTCATCCAACTAGAGCCTGTTATACCAATCAGTAAATAAATTGCAAAAACACAAACCTAAATGGAAGTTTTTGCTTCATAGTTTGAAGAATATTTTCTTGAGAAGAATTTAATGAATTGTTTGTGGCCAGATTAATTAGAGCACTAATAAGAATGATCTTTGTCTTGTACATTGGTTAACATGAAATATAAAATTTCAGATGGAGCTGCTCGCCCAGACTTGGTGGAATCTGCACGATACCACAAGGTCTTGCAAGGTCAAGAATTTACGGGCTCTCATGCCCTTGAAGGGATCACCATCCCTTCCTCTCAACCCTCAACCCGTTTCAGAAACCATAATCCGCATCCGAACCCAAACCCCAACATCACCTACCCCCCATGCATGGGCTTTGTTGAATCTCTGCGATTCCAAAAGGTCTTGCAAGGTCAAGAAATCTACCCGGCCGCCTACCCAATGCGGCCATTTCACAGTGCCTACCCCACACCAACTCGTGGGTACCCACTTCTGGTGCAACCTCAGGCATCATCCCCTTCATCCGTTCTAATGTTTCAGCCAAATCTGTGTAATAGTTCCGGAGAAGGCAGTAACGAGAGCGCTGAAACCGGAAATATGTTATCTGCTGGAAATAGTGCGAAGGTGCGGCCTGAGAATGACTGTAGGCTTTTCGGGTTTTCTCTGAAGGAGAGGATCCCTGCACGAAATGATGTCGGTAAAGGAGATGGTTGTGCCACTGGGAGTGCACTTTACGCTCTCTGTGCAACCCCCCTCTAGGATAAGATGATGTTAAAAGGTAAATTTCTTTACATCTTGTTTGTTGGTAATACACCTTGTCAAAGTTTGTGTAGTGATTAGAATTCTATATTATGGTTTGCTTGTTTTATTTAATTTTGGCTTTCTTTGCAGGGAACTTGCGGGCTTGTTTGTGTTCCCATGTTGTAGATTTACGGTAACAAAATTATTTAGCCGGTTGTTTGAAAGACTTTATGTACTTTATAATGTGTTGATTTGCTTATTTGACAGACTTTATGTACCTTGTCTTTGCAAGAACGTAGTTATTTAATTAAGAATTATGCTCATTTTGTTTTTAAAAGTGTTGAAGATGGGTCTGATTCGTTAACCGTCTATGACCCGTTACACCTATTGAGTGTTGTAACTAAAGCAAATGCTTGTGTTGATTAACCATGCTGATTATCACTTGGCAGAACTATGAGAGTTGAGCGTATTGACTGTTTAATTTCATAATCGTAGAATGAACAAGTATGAAATGTAAATTTTTACAGCAATGCGTGTGAGAAGAAAATATTTAACTTTGATCAGCCGATAAAATAAAATAAAGTATGGAATTTTTGCTTGATAAATGACTAAATAATAATTTTTTTTTTGAGAGAAGACTAAATAATAATTTAAGCAAGGAAAATATACTAAAAATGGATTATAATAATATTATTTTAATATTTTTATCATTTAAATAAAAAAAATTCAACAATCGAGCATAATTATTTAATCAAATGTGTATGAATTATGTAACAAAAATTTGGTTTGCCGAGGAACTTTAAACTTTACTGAAAGGCCGTAAATCTACTGTGCTTTAATGCTTTATACAGTTATACAGTATCCACTTCTCACAAACTCTCAGTTTTAATCAAATGAATCCTTTCTGCTCTAGGAAAATGAAACAAAAGGGTACTTGGTGTAACTAATACGATCATACGAGTTGTAATTTTTTTGGATTGTTGCAGTTTTCTTATAATGTTTCAATCATTTGGTTGCAATTTTGGTATTGATTCAAAAGCACCTATGCTTCATTTTCAATCTTGGTCACACTACAAGAAACGAGAGCAGGGACTAAGGCTGATATCAGCTAATCAGTAGGAATTCGGTCAAAGGTTGGCCTTGGTACAATGCTTACCACAGCTGTAGGCATAGGCGCATAGCTATGCCTATCTATACATTTTTAACACCGAAATTTTTATTCATAAGAAAATGGAAAAAAATATTAAAAATAAGAAATGTTGTAGGGAAAATTCAAAAATGGAAATGCAGCTAGGTCAAAACCAGAAAAATGAAAATAATAGATAGGCATATCTATACATTTTGTTTAGGGTTTAGGGTTTAGGGCTTAACTCAACAAATGTTGCATAACTAAATATCCTGAAACTTATCAAGATGTAGTTGATAAGCCAAAATTATATCTATTGAAACCTAGGGTTTGTTATGTGAATTAAGCCAAGTTTTGTTGAGATTAGGTTTGATTAGGTTAGAAATGTCCGAAAGTTCAAGTTACTGCCCTAGTTATGTTTATTTTACAGGTAATCAAGTGTTTGGAGCTTAACAGAGCAAAACGGGTGATTTGTAGCAAGTCAGCACGAAGATTGAAGGAATTGTCAATGTTATTGTGGCCCGAAATGAATACCCATTGCGGCCCGAAACAAAACAAGTCAGAGCCTCATTCCTGCACATTCATTGCGGCCCGCAACCATACCCATTGCGGCCCGTAATGACTTCTACAGTTTTCTGCGCGACAAATTAACTGCCTCCACTCATTGCGGCCCGCAAGAGATGTTATTGCGGCCCGCAATAAGTCGGTTCAGAGCCCGAATTTGCTATTTTTTTAGTGATTTATTTTTAGGTTTTGCCAGGGGTATAAAAAGGAAACTTGTAAAACAGATGAAGGACGGTTTTTTTAGACAGAATTTCTGGTTTTAACAAGGAGAAGAAAGGAAGAGAGAGGAAGGGAGAAAAAGAACATCATTGATCAACCGGTTTTATTATTTTCTTTCCTTTGGAACTCTTTTAACTCTTTTAATTTCATTTGTGCTTTAGCCATGACTGGCTAAAGGCTTTTCTAGGGTTAATTAGGGCTGTACTTGAAACTTTTGTTATGATTTAGTTGGTTTTATTTCATATGTTCTTGTTCTTTGTTATGATCTATTCTTTATTTTAATTGATTGTGAAGACTTAATCGAAATCGTATGAAATCTTAGGATTTGGTATTTGCAATTGAGAAATTGAATATTAAGTCCCGACCATAAAGAATAGGGTATTTGATAGGCTAAGTACCGAGAGGTGACGCTTGTCTTATACGGGCTTTGCCTAATAGTTTAGACAAATTGTGCCAAGTACCGAGAGGTGAAAGACGGTTTTCTAGATTAATTGGGACAGTAAGAACTTAATGACTTTAGATTAGCATAGCCAAGTACCGCGAGAGGTGACGTTTATTCTAATTTGAAGATGGTATTAATATAGAAATATCACTTTGTACCTACAACCTCCAACTGTGCCTTCATAATTAAAAGAACAAATTTAATAAACCAATTAGTCATAACACTAGTGGATAGGAACCGTAAGAAACCCTAATTTCTCATATTTGTTAAAAATCATATTTTGCTTTAAGACTTTAGTTTAATTCAGTTTAATCAAAACCAAATCAACTTTTTGAACAAACAAAAACCTTTTTATTTTCTTTTACTAAATTAAATTGTTAGGTTAGAAAATATATTCCAACTTGTCCCTGTGGAGACGATCCCTAAGTACTACTTGACAAGGTTGTACACTTGCAACTGAATTGAGTATAAACTAGAATTTATTACTTGTATTGCAAAATTGACATCAGTAGTTTAATATAACTTCTTTTTCTGGCTTTAGGATGTTGCTTCTGACAATGAGTTTGAAAAGCGAATAAGGCCAGAGGTGATACCAGCAAATGAAATTAAATAATTTAGTCTAACTAACTTGTCACATGTCTGTTGAGTGCTTAATCTGTTCATTAGTACAAACTTATGTTGTAATCGTTTCTATTAATTAAATAATTTCATTAAACAAATTACTTCACATAAACAAAAGCTTACAACCTACTCTAATTAGAGAGAGAAGACAAGTTAGTTAATTCAAATAATTTGTTAGGTTAATTAAATGGCAGAATTACAACCCAGAAACGATTATTTAAACAAAAGCTTTGATTAGAGGGAGAAGACAAATTAAAATAGGAAGGATCGATTGGAGGGGAGAGACAACTGTGAAAATCAAAGGCCGAGTTTCGGACCGTAGTTGGCTTATGGCGGCCCACTATATAATTTTTTTTTTTTCATTTTTCCGACTTTGGAGGTTTTTATGGCGTCCCACTTGTTATTTTTTTTTTTTTACGGTTTTGGTAGTTCGGTGGCGTCCCGCAGGGCCGCCATAACCCAAACCTGCCTTCTTATTTTTGAATTTTCCCTACAACATTTCTTATTTTTAATATATTTTTTTTTTCCATTTTCTTATGAATAAAAATTTCGGTTTTTAACACGGGTCTATATCACCTACAGTGGCTCAAATTTTGAGTTTAGGTCCAGACCGTCAGATCTGTTTGGACGCGAATATTAAGGAGCTGGTTTTTGATTCGACGGTCTGGATTTAAACTCAAAATATGTGTAACTTCAGTGGAGCTGGTTTTGATTGGGTTTCACTCGTGACCAACTAATGACTTAACGCTGTGCCTACCGTGTGATGGTTGATCGCGTCAGTTTCTAGTTTCCTAGGAAAGAAAATAAATAAATAAATGATTAGGTTCTCGGAGTAAAGCTAGCATAGTCTTATCCAAGGTTATAAAATACGGTTTTCATGCGGTATGCGGAAGGCCACCGCATATGCAGATTTTTATGCGGATTTTAAAATAAACGATCAAATAAATAAGATATAATAACTCACAATATAATAAAAGAAAGAAAACATGCAGCCCAAAATCAAATAATAAGATAAGCCGAGCTTAACAAAGGGATTTTACTTTTAATTAATGCAAATATATGAGTCCGTATCTCAAAGCAAAACTTCGGCCCAAAATCTCACATACTGGCCCATGATCATTTGCATTTGAGCTACGCGAGCACCTCATTTAATAAAATAAAGTGAGTTTGTCGGTTTGTACTGACACAGCGAGCCAGTGACAGCACAGAGGCGTCTGGACTTGATATTATTCTTTAGTCCCACATCACCATATTAAAAATAAGAAGACACTTGAGACTCTATAAAAGAAGTTGGGGTTTCCTTTCACAACTCACTTGACTGGATATGTCTCCATCCGGATGAGGCTTTGGAATTCAAACGGTTCCAGTTTATTTATATTGGATATCGGATCCTTTTTTTATTAATAAAAATAAAATTATTAGAATTCAGATATTTTAGAATCCGGTAACGGGTTTTAATATTTTGTAGTGCGTTTTCAGTGTGGACCGCATATGCGGTCCGCATAATCATTTTTTATGCGGTTGCTCACAGCATACGCATATGCGGCCGCACGAACCGCATTTTTATTACACTGGTCTTATCTCAAGTCTACCAAAGATCTTGGTGCTCTTAAATCTAATACTGTCGGATTTGTTTAAGACTCGTGTTATCACGATCGCTCTGATGAGCTTTTGCACAAACAGAAACTTGGTGCTCTTAAATCTAATACTGTCGAATTTGTTTAAGACTCGTGCTATCACGATCGCTCTGATGAGACAAACAGAAACGGAGAAATTTAATCATTTTGCTCCGTCATCTCTACCTTCGTCTCTCTCCGCCTCCCTCCTATCTTTCTCATATTCTCGTCCTCCCGTTCTTTTTTTCCCTTCTTAATCAACTTTCGCCCCCCTCGAGTCGGCTTTCGCGCTCACCTCTTCCAATCCGCTAGGGTTTCTGTTGCTTTCGCGTCCAGTCACTCTCCCTTGCGTGGCCCCTCCTCTCACTCTCTACTGGCACGTGGTAGAGGCTCTCGGTGGCTCCTCCGGTTGCCCCCCTTGCACCTTTGATTGCTTCTCCCAACCCTTCTTTCTATTCCCCAAGGTACCGTATACCTCCCTTTATTGCATTTTATTTTTATGTAACAGCTGAACGTTCAATTTGTCAAAATATCTCATTATTCTGTCATTTTCACACTTTTAAACATCTAATTGGGAAAAAGATGAGGACTTGTATATCTGTCACATGAAAGAAGGGCACAATGCTCGGACATGCCTTCAGGCCACTAATATATCTTAATCTTCTTTCAGCATTTCTCCAAGGAAGAATTGGAATTGGAGTTGGCATCGGAGTGAAACAGATTAGGTCATTTTGTAAATCTAACTATGGGGCTAATGCTATATTTTGGTATAGGTAAATGTGGTGCTACATTTAGTTAAGCTAGTGAAGCACAACTTCAGTTTAGTCCAAACTTTATAACATAACAAGCAATTACTAAAAGACAATTCCAATAAATGTACAGTTTAACCCCAATAATATCACAATTACATCAAAATAAAAATGAGTAAAAAAATAATTACATAATTGAATAAAAAAATTTAGTCCAACTACAAGCCAGAAGTCAACATATGCATCCAAGTGCTTCTTCGATTTTTAGCATATTCTGAGCAATTAAATCTATTGCAAACAAGGTGCTTTTAGAAAACATAAAGCCTTGTATCTCATCTTCTAGTACAGATGGCCTCTAATAAGAATGGAGAAAATAGAACTCAAAATAAGACATGCTGGTGCGGGGAAGGAGACCCAAATGTATGGATCAATAGAGCTTCTGACAACTCCAATAAGCAATTCCATTCTTCTTCTTAACAGCTTGTGCTGAGCAAACCATGTCCTAATGAAGGCATAATTGCATAACTTAGGGCTTTAGTTGCACAAGTGAAATGTAATTTTAGTTTCGGGTTGTTCATCAAGTGCTGCTGGTATTAGTCCACCAAAACCTGATTTAAAGGGTCACATTTTTTAAACCAAAAAAGGACATACTTCCTTGCTAAATTATTTTGAAACTGAGTAATGTAGCATTGCACAAGTATTACAATAAACATAAAATTGCTTGAATTTTTTGAGCTAATCAGATTTTACTTGAACCATTCCTCATCAAAAGGTAATTATCTACATTGTTATTTTCATACTTCTTGTAATAATAAGATACAAGACAACAAAATTGATAGAATTATATTAAATGAATTAGAAATGACAATCTTTCATAAAAATGAAACTTCAATATTACCTCATCAATATATCAGGACTAGCATGGCCATCATGGAAGGCGCTAGTTTGTTCTCACTCGAACCTTGTTAATCTTCTTCAGACATGACCCAGTTAAGAGCCACCTGTCTCTTTAGTTTACATTTCAGTTAGGATTTTTATAAATCACGCTCAATACTTTACGTATTTAAACTACTTTACAAAGTACAAACAACACCTACATTATTTGTCATTTGCAAATACTGTATTATTCTTAGTTTGAAATCTTCTTCAGTTTTAACTCAAGCGAAAATTAGGTGTAAAATTGCCAGTATTTAGTTATATATATACATTTTCAGCACACGAATCCGTATAATTGTTAGATGTAAGTTACGACCATAAGAAACTTGGGTGTCACTGGTATAGTGTATTGAAAAGGGGCCGGGTCGGGTCGGTCCGGTCCAAACCCGCCCGGTCCCCGGGTTGACTCGGGCACGGGTTAGCCCGGGTCAACGGGTTGAGTCGGGTAGGGGGGGTCGGGTTTGGTTTTGAGTCGGCCAACCCTTACCCGGCCTAAACCCGGCGGGTTAGGTCGGGGCGGGGCGGGGCGGGTCGGGTCAGCGGTCCGGTCCGGTCCGGTCCGGGTCGGTTCGTTTTTTTTTTCTGTTTCTGTTATATTTTTTCTGTTTTGTTTGGGGGTTTTTGGC
The DNA here is from genome assembly GCA_011114355.1 of Carex littledalei. Lineage (NCBI taxonomy): Eukaryota > Viridiplantae > Streptophyta > Magnoliopsida > Poales > Cyperaceae > Carex > Carex littledalei. The sequence goes on from CM022081.1 coordinate 7,252,498, forward strand.
TGTTTTTTTTTCAGTTTTTTTTTTATTTTTTTTTATTTGAACTCAATATATTTTTGTTATAACAAAATCAAATTATGTTAAAACCGAATTATTCTAAAACCAAATTAGTTTAAAACCAAATTATTCTAAAACCGAAATACCGAATTAGTTTAAAACCGAATTATTTTTTATCTTTAAAACCGAATTATTTTAAAACAATAGATTTAAAAACAAAAGTTACCCTCCTCCTTTATTCCGGGCTTGAGACCGGCTATGTAAAATAACATAGGCGGAGTTCTAACTTTTTTTTTGTTAGTAATTATTCTTTAAAATGAAACAATTGAAATATTTAGAAATTATAATTTAAAAAAATAACAATAAAGATTAAAAGAGGTTAGAATTTTATACCGACACTACCTATCTAGTAGTTGTTGTGCATATACCATAGGTCGCTCTCTTGCTCACCATTCGAATCTTCGTTTGGCTCAGGTCCCTCGGTACTGCTTTCTTGAGTTTCGACACCGGATGATGACGCTTCCATGGCATGTTGCGTGCGATCTTCAGCATCAATCCAGTCTTTCAAGCACACAAGTCTCTCGAAAACATGTGCACCCAGCTTACTTCGTTTATCGGTGAGGATTCTGTTCGCTGAACTAAAACATGATTTGGAAGGGACGGTTGACACAGGCACGACAAATATGTCGCGGGCCATCATCGCCAGCGTTGGATAGGCAGTTGCATTTCTCCTCCACCAATCCATGAAGTCAACTCCTTCATTTTCGTTGGTCCCCAAACAGTAGCTATTAACTCGTTCGTGTTACCTTGGGATCCCGTCGGGTCGTCATCATCCTGGAAATCGCCTAACAATCCAGTACTGTTGTGTGTGGATAAACTATTAAAATAATAGAAAAAATTAGTGGACAAATAATGTAGATATTATAAATAATAAATATTAAAAACATATGTATATTTATATTCATACCTCACGCCACCGGTCCAAGGCGGTTGGTTGGCATTTCTTCTTTCGCTGTATATGGCAAACATCTCGTCCAATGCCCGTTGTACGCGGGGATCCTCGTTCCTCCAGTCTAATTTTAGATTTTTCTTGTATGCTTGAAGTATTTTTACCGTGAACTTCTTCTTGTATGCTGGATGGAGCCAGTTTGCGAGAACGGTCAAGAGGGATACATCTTCCCAATATTTAAGAAATTTTACCTTCATGGCTGCTACGATTGGATGGAGAGGGGAATCCTCGCTATTCCTATCTTTCATATCACGGTACACCTTGGAAATATAGTAGAGATGGTGCAGCAACTCATGTGCCGTCGGTGTGTACGAGCAAGATAATTTGACGGTTGCGGTGAAAAATGTTCTAAGGAATTGTGCAAGCATTATTATTCGCTACCATTCGGGTTCGGTGAGTTCCAAAGCTTGTCCTTCGTTCGTCGATCTCAACATCTCCCCTATAGCCGCCTTGTAAGGAATGCATCGGTGCAGCATTCTGTAGGTGGAATTCTAACGGGTATCTATATCCCAAGGTACCCTCATTTTGCCCAAACCCAACCTTTCACACAAAGCCGCAAAATTTTGTTTTCTTTCCCCGTTTGAATAAATATGGGCAAGACCTCTCTTAAATTTAATTATCAAGTCCTTTACGGCTTATACTTTAAGGCCATCTTTTACGGTAAGGTTTAGTATGTGGCAAGCATACTTTTGGTGAAACAGTGCACCATTCATGATTAGGTTTAGGGACGGATGAAATGATCGATGGACGCTATATTGTTGCTAGCATTATCGAATGAGATAGAAAAAATCTTGTTCCGTAAATCTCTTTTGAGATTATATTCTTGTAAAACCTCAATAATTGATAGGTAAATAATTTGTGCAGTGTGCGGGAAATCTAACACCCGAAAACTTAAAACATTTTTTGTAAAACCCAATTCTCATCGATCCAATGACCGGTAATACAAGAGTACCTAAGGCCATGTTTATCAGCAGTCCATATATCGGAGGTAATGGAGACATTATAATTTGCATATCCAAATATAGCCCGTAGGTCATTTTTTAGTTGGATAAACTGTTTTTTTAGTTTCACGTACCATTTTTTTATGATGAAATCTTTTATACAATGGTTGAGCACACCCCCGAATTACTAGCCGGGCAAAACTGCTACAATTACCCATACTAATTGGTTGTTCTTTGTGGGCAATATATCGGGCAAATTCTTCAAGCATTATTTTTTCATCATATTTTTGGTGGGTTCTAGTACCATCCGGGTTCATAAGGGTTTGGACTAACCGCGGGTCCGCATTTTCTTGTGGTAGCTCACCCTTTTTCGCATGACCTTCGGCGTGTTTCTTAAATGTGGACATACCATTTGCAAGTTTATACTCGTAAATAGTCTTGCAACCGCGTACCTTACATTTTAGAGTATGGACAACTCCACTCGCATGAAAGGTCATTTGATAATACCGCCAAAAATCAGCCTTGTATTCGGGCGCCTTGGTTTTCCTCTTCTTCGGTGGTTCGATGGGAGCAACACTTTCGGCTTGGGTTGCGGGGACAACTTCGGCTTGAATTTCCGGGACACTTGTCGAGGGAGTGCTTTCTATAGGGGCGGTGTATTGACTCGATCCACCCGAAGCAGTACCTGCTCCATATGAAGGGTTTGAATAGTAATTAGGTGGTGGCATTTGGGAGAGATTTTGTGGATTAGGTGGTGGCATTTGGGAGGGATTTTGTGAAAAAAGTTGTGGTTCTTGTGGAAGCCTACTTTCTATTGCAGACATATTTGGATGGTACCCAGATGGCGTAGGGTCGAAAAAATCGGCGTAGGGTCGAAAAAATCGGCGGAAGCTCTTTGCACCCAGTCGTCCAACATTTGTTCTACATATTAAAATTAAATCCAATCAAAATAAATACGAAATTATCTAACTTATTTAAATGTAAATCTAAATTCAATATAAATTAAATTAAATGTAAATTAAATCTAAATCTAAATCTAAATCTAAATTAAATCTAAATTGAATCCAAATCTAAATTAAATCTAAATTAAAGTAAATAAAAGAAAAAAAAAACAAGGCAGGAAGCCTCTGTCTCTGCCTTTGCCGAATTTCAAAAGAAAAAGAAAAAGAAAAAAAAACAAGGTAGGAAGCCTCTGCCTCTGCCTTTGCCGAATTTCAAAAGAAAAAGAAAAAAAAAAGGCATGAATTTAAAAAATAAGTCTAATTCAAATTGAATTAAAAAAAAAAAAAAGTCTAATTCAAATTTAAAAAATCTATTTAAAAAAAAAAAGTCTAATTCAAATTTTAAAATTCTAAGTCTAATTCAAAATAAATATAACTTGTTCTAACTTATTTAAAAAATCTATTTTACAACAATAACTCTAACAAATTTAACTTATTCAAACAAATAAGTCTACCAAATCCAACATATTCAAAAATAAAATATAAATCCAACATATTTCTCTAACAAATCTAACTTATTTATCTAACTTACTTATCTAACATATTTAAAAATTAAAAAGAATTAAAAAAAATAAAATCTAACAAATTCAAAAATAAAATATAACTTATTTATCTAACCTATTTAAGATAATTCCGAATTTTAAAAAATAAAATCTAATCTATTTCAAAATAAATCCGAATTTCAAAATAAAATACAATAATCTAACAAATCCAATAATCTAACATATTCAAAAATCTAACATATCCAATAATCTAATATATTAAAATCTTATTTTCTAACATATTCAAAATTTCAAAAATAAAATATAACATATTTAAAAAATAAATCTATTTATCTAACCTATTTAAAAATGAAATCCGAGTTTTAAAAAATAAAATCTAACCTATTTCAAAAGAAATCCGAATTTCAAAATAAAATACAATAATCTAACAAATCCAATAATCTAACATATTTAAAAATAAATCTAAAATCTAACATATTTCAAAATATTCAAATGTAACCTATTAAAAATAAAGATAACATGTTTAAAAATAAATCTAACTATCCAACAAATTCAAAAATAAAATATAACTTATTTATCTAACCTATTTAAAATAAATCCGAATTAAAAAAAATAAAAATAAACCTATTTCAAAATAAATCCGAATTACAAAATATTAAAATGTGACCTATTAAAAATAATATAACATGTTTAAATATAAATCTAACATATTCAAAAATAAAATATAACTTCTTTATCTGCCTATTAAAATAAATCCGAACTTCACAAATAAAATCTAACATATTTAAAAAATAAATCTATTTATCTAATATATTCAAAAATAAATCTAACCTATTTATCTAACCTATTTAAAAATAAATTCGAATTTAAATTACTCTACACATTCAATCTAAATTTTAAATTTTAAATTACTCTACACAAAATAAATCTAACTAAAAATAAATCTAACTAAAAATAATTCTAATTATCTAACAATTACTAAAAATTAAATCTAACTAAAAATAAATCTAACCTATTTAAAATCTAACATTCAATCTAAATTTTAAATTACTCTACACAAAATAAATCTAATTAAAAATAAATCTAACTAAAAATAAATATAATTAAATCTAACCTTTTAATCTCGCGGAAAAATCTTGCGGGAGGTGCCAAACTTCGTAATTCCGTTTGCGTATTTGTAGAATGAAATAAATTTGCAACTCTTTTTTTTTAAACAATAAAATTAAAATTTGAGAATAATGAAAATATTGAGAGTATGAGAATATGAGATTGAGAGAATGAGAGATTGAAAATATTGAGAGTATGAGATGTGAAAATGTATGAAGAATAGGGATGTATTTATGGGGGGAAATTGCACCGTTATTTAAAAAAAAATTCAAATTCGGACGGGTTGACCCGGGTTGGGGCGGGTTGGCTCGGGTCCCGCCGGGTTTGACCCGGGTTTTCGGCGAGTTCGGGTCGGGTTCAGGGGGGTTAGGTCGGGTTCAGTCGGGTTCGGCCGGGTTAGACCGGATCCCTGGATTTTGGGTCAGGTTAGGCGGGTTTAGGGTCGGGTTAGGGCGGTTTGGGTCGGGTTTAGGCGATCCGGGTCGGATTCGGGTAGGCGGGTTGAAACGGGTGGGGTATGGTCGGGTTTCGTCCAGAAAACTGCATCCGACCCGTTCTAAACTCGAGCCAACCCTTTAGAACGGTCCGGGCCGGGTTTGGGGTCAGGTACGGGTCGGTCCGGGTACGGGTCCCGAGTTTACTCGGTCCGGGTCGACCCGCCCGGATAAAATCAATACACTACACTGGTATAATAGATATTGTCCTTATAGTTTGCATGTTAAATCACTTGAAGCCACAATAATGAGAAACCGTGAATAACCCCTAATCCTTAATACTAAAAAATACCAAGATATGAAATCATACACTAATCTGCAATCGAAAAATTGCTCAAAGGAGGTATACGGTACCTCGGGGAATAGAAAGAAAGAGTTGAGAGGAGCAATCACAGGTGCAAGGGGGCAACCAGAGGAGCCACCGAGAGCCTCTACCACGTGGCAGTAAAGAGTGAGAGGAGGGCCCATGTAAGGGAGAGTGAATGTTCGTGCACGCGACAGAAATCCTAGCGGATTGGAAGAGGTGAGCGCGAAGTGGTGAAGCCGGCTGGAGGTGAGACAAGGAGACATTGGCGAAAGTTAACGAAGAAGGGAAAATGAGAAGCGGGGGAGGAGAATTTGAGAAAGATAGGAGGGAGGCGGACAGAGAAACGAAGGAAGGGGGAGAAGAAGGAACTGGAGCTTTAAAATTTAAAAGAGATGACGGAGCGAAATTATTAAATTTCTCCGTTTCCGTTTGTGCAAAGCTCACATTGATCATCGGTGATAGCACGAATCTTAAACAAATCCGACAATATTAGATTTAAGAGCACCGAGACCTTTGGTAGACTTAAGACTATGCTAACTTTACTCTAGGTTCTCGTATCACTTCACATCTTCTCAGATTTTGACCCAGGTCAGGTGGGCAAAATGTAGGCTGTCTATTCCAAATTTTAAAAATAATTGATCTCTGCAATACTGTTTGTGTGTCACCGGATATAGCCAAGAAAATTAGTCACGTCTTAATCAGTTTGATAGTTTCATCATAGCACATCACGCTATACGTATTAATTATGCGACATAACTCGCGAATCGCATGACAAGTTTTTCTTTAACCCAAATATTACAACACATCACATAAATTAGAGTAGAATTAGGGTGTTCTTAAATTTACCAAGTTCCTTTATGAACTCAACTCTAAAATTTATCGGATTGACTTCAAATAACAAATCTGAACCGTTGAAATCCATCTACGTTACGAGTGATGCGTCTACATATGAAAATTTTAAACTTTCAAATTAATTTAGTATAAAGTCAAGTGGTCAAAATTAGAGACTATATAAATTGATTTTAATGCATTTATTTTTTGAACATTTTTTGACCACATCACTCGTAAGGTAGACGGGTTTCAACGGTTTGGATTTGTTGTTCGGAATAAATCCAATAGATTTTAGAGTTAAGTTCACACAGGAGTCCATTAAACTTAAGAACAGCCTAGTTCTACCGCATAAACTGACTCAATCACGTCATGTCATGTGACTATTTTTTTCCAACATTATTTTTTAATTTTAATTTATTTTTCAACAGTTTCTTATTTTTTAGCATTTAAAAAAAATCTATAAACTAACTTAAAATCTAAAAGAATAAATAAATTAAACGAACATGAATGTGTGATGGACTTATGGGACTAGTATTGCACTCCGCTGAAGGTACTTAGTTCGTGGCATTAATTCCTTTTGTAACCCCTTGTTTTTTAGAGGAGGGTTAAAATACCCATACAGTTTTTACCCCAAACGTATTCCACCATCTGAGCCGCATATCTAATTTCAGATCGACCCTCCATATCATTTTCACTCCAGACCTTTCAACTTCTCAAATGCCTCTCTCCTCTCCAGTTACTATCGTTCGCTCCCCTCTTCTCCACTGAACGAAACTTGGCGCAAAGGAACTCGTTGTTCTCTCCATCAACAAAGTTCGCCCCTTCTCTTCCATGAACGAAACTTACTCTCTCCCCAACTGTGAACGCGAGGTGCCTCCTCTCTCTGCCTCTCTCCAGCAAACCATTGAGCAATTTTTTGGAAGTGAGTGAATTTGTTAAATCACTAATAGACCATGGAATTGGTTTCCGAATTTGTCAAATTACTAATTGCTCATGGATTTGGTTTCGAATTTGGTATAGAAGAAGTTTCTTATAGTTTGTATAATTTATTTCTGGCAGTAATTAGCATTTTTTTTTTAATAATTTTAATTGATTTCTGACTATGAAAATGAGGTTAGTTATACAAAAATTGAGCATTTTACGTTAAATTGTCCATATAAGCACATGATTTTCTCTGTATTTTCCAAGTTTATAAAAGGGTTCAATTAATGAGTAACAATGTAGCGATACTGTTTTTTTTTCTAATCACTTTTGTTAACCTAATTCATACATATGCATGAGCTCTCTTGGGGAAAATTGATGTTAGGTTGGTTAATAAGTTAAATAATCTTGAACTAATTCAAACTGAAACTGAATTTCTATTCACCTTAGCTCAAATTGGAAGGACAATAATTATGTTTGTATAAATGTAAATACATATTATTCTGATGAAAAAAGTCAATTGTTGTTGAAACAAAAGTTATTGTAGGTAGGTGCTTTTTTGACTGGTACAGACTGGTACAAGACACTCAGAGACAACTAGAGATGAGATGCTACAGAATAATAGAAGACAAAGGATTAAAGAGCCAGAGGTAAGATAATATATATGTGATGTAATTTTTGTTGGAAATTATAATTCCTAATGTGTATGATTTTTTTTCTGTATTCAAGCTCGTTTATAAATTTAGTTGTGATGTTATGTTAGGAATGTGCATGTTATGCTTGATAGTTGTGATATAATATTTATAATTAATTATTGCTGTGTTTTTATGCTTGATAGTTGTTTTTTAATTGCTTGATAATTGCTGATGGAATATTATGCTTGATAATTAATTATTGTTGTGATGTTATGCTTGATAGTTGTAGTTGCTCATACATGCATGTCCATTATACTGTCGTGAAGCTAAATCAACACACATAATTGATAAACCACTACATATTGTTGTCAAATACAACAAAAGATAATAATGCTTACATATCAATACAAAAAAGCTGGAGATCCCAAAAAGAGAATAGCATAATACAAGATAGATTAACAATGAGTCTGATACTGTTAGATATTAATAAAAGAGTACTACAAAGTATATCAACAACAAAACAAATTAAATGACCAAAATCAACAAATGTGAAGATTCTTAGCAACCTCCTTTCTTGTCACCAACATATTGTCTCTTTCACTGTGAGTTCACAAAAGAAGAAATTAGAATCAGTTTACATTAAATTAAACCTAAATTTTATTTAGTTGGAGCAGACATGAACTCACTAGTCTTGAGTTGGTGCATCTTCCATAACATCAGTCTGTTTTCTTCGTTCGCAAGTTGAAGAGTAGTGGCCATATTGACCACAACTTTTGCATTGTCGTTTCGACTTTTTTGAGTTTTCCATACGTACTTCAAAACCACTTTTGAAGCGTCCATTCTTCGACACCCTAACATCTTCCTTTCTACGGCCCTTTGTTTTTATAATAGGTGGATTAGCAATCAAGGGGAGTTCAACACTATTTTCCTCATGACCGACGATTATTGTTGCACTTTTCTTCCCTTCTTTGTTTTCCTCTAAGTTGGAAATCCTTTTAAGTGCCCCATCTAATGCCTCTATTATGATGTCACGAGCATTGGTGCTCACGTGCAAATATGCTCTCAACTGACTCATCATATTATTAAATTTTAAATCAATAACCATTGAAGATTTGTCTCCATCCTTTTTAAAAAGAGGAATGGAGATTCCCTCCCCCGCCTTCTTTGTCCATCGTGGTAAGATATATTTCGAAGGAACACTTGCAACATCCTTTTTATTGAAAATGGTTAATGCATGACGACACAATATACCTTTGAATTCGAACAAGTGACACTCACAAGAAACCTCCCATATCTCAACATCCAGAGTTACAATAAATGCATCATTAGTATTATGAAAACTTGATACCTTGTACTTGCTTGAGGATCCACTTTTCTCCAACTTCTTTTTCTTCAACTTAGGGCATTCCATAAGCTCATCTTGAAATGAATTGAAGATCTTTCGTGTGTACACATCAGCAGCTTGTTCTTCAAGTGGAGATTTCAACTTCAAAATTGATTTTTTGTATATGGAGGTGAACTGGTCTACATGCTCCGCCCTATATCGACACTCAAGAGCATGCTCGTACTTGATCACAAATTATTGCAAGGTGGTACCTTTGTTAAGGAATGAATAAAAAACTGCATGTATGCTCTCACATCTTTAGGTAGTATTCATACCGACGTAAAATATGGTACGATTGTAAACGGGAACCCATGATTGTCGAATATCAAACAACTTATTCAACCACTCATCCTCCGTAAGCTTGTAGTCTTCCATAATCTTCTTCCATTCATTATCAAATTGCTCGGTAGTGATTGAGTTATACAAACAATTCTTCAAATCTCGACAAAATGGTGAGTTCTCCTTGTAAAGGGAACCATAATATTCAGGAAATTTTTTCATGATGTGCCAAAGGCAAAATCTGTGGGAAACGGTTGGAAACACTCTTGCAATGGCATTTTGGATAGCACGATCTTGATCCGTGAGAATTGATACTGGTAACTTACCACCCACTGCATGTAGCCAAGTCTCAAACAACCACACAAATGTTTCTTCTTGCTCGTTTTGCAATAAAGCAAAACCAAACATGATGGATTGGGAATGATTATTGACACCAACAAAATTTCCCAAAGGCAAACAATACTTGTTAGTTTTATAAGTTGTATCTGATGAATCAAAATGGTATCACTACTTTTAGTATAAATTAATATACTTTTTAACCCTAATGTCTACTTACGTTCAGATCACAAACGCATGATCCTACTGTGTAGAATAATTGGGGTGTCGATCGACAAGGATAGTGTATTAGATTATAAACACTTTTCACTAGTCTAGGTGCTCCGGTTGGTTGAAAACAGTTTAGAAAATAATTTTATAATAGTTCTGAAAATAGTTTGTTGGGTTCAATACTCTAAAGTTATAGGCGGAGGCGCTAATTGTGCTAAGGTTTGAGTTAAACAATTAAATAGAGATTCTCTAGGGTTCAGGTTTTCTCCTTCTAAATTATGCAAAATATATATTTCTGACGTCTTTCTACCCCGCATGCGGTCTGTCATTTCGTATGCGGCATAGAATTGTCCCACAGCTACCTCGCATGTGACACTGTCACTACCCCGCAGGGCGTGCTGGGTTTCTGTGTACGTGATTTGAAAGGTTTTTTGATCTCGCGATCGGCTTTTGGGGCAACAGTTCAGAGTATTATAAGTATGTAATTAACTTTCTCACACAAACCTAATTGTTCATATCCTATTCTACCCCTCAATTAATTATTCCAAAGACCCTACCTAAATTAAGTATCTACTAATAAAACCTAAATTTCCAATCTACGCTATCCTGCCAAGGGAGCCCCCTGGGTTCTAACCCTAGTCTTTGAACCGTTGCCAAGCCTTGTTAGCCGAAGTGTTTGAAGTTCTTACAATGGTATCCCACTCACATTGGGATTCTCAGACTTAAGGGAGACATATGCGCCAATTGTTATGTCAAGGTCCTTACGCGTCTCCTTGGCTACCTTCTTTAGGTGCTCCATGATGAAGAATCCTAAATTTGATTTCCATTGTTGGTAGAGGTCTTTCATTTGAACTAGGAAAAAAACATCTCTATCATTCACCATTGTGTTGAATTCGCTAGTTGGGAAGATTGAGTTTGCCATGATTATGTGGGCGAATCTTAGCGGAATGTTGAAAATGTATGGGGAGAACCTAGGCCTTCCTCCATCCATGTCCCGAATAGATTACTCTTCCCAAAACCCATCTCTCTCCATATTTGTTCTATGAGACATATGCCCGCTATAAGGTAGATCTAGCGCCTCATTGATGCCAATCGAGGTGAGAGTATAACGCGTGTTGTTGAGGTTGAAGCTTATCTTTTCACCTTCCTCCTCTAGGGTTGCTAGAAACTCCATAGTGGCTCGTGCGTATGTTGGCGCATGCATTAGCTTGTAGGCCAAATCCCACAAATTGATTGAAGATAGAAGTTTGCGAACCTCATTGAAGATCTTTAATTTGTTGAGAGTATAGCAACATGGCCCCTTGGAAACTTCTACATTGTGCTCCTGCAAGGAATGAAACACCATCCCGCTTGGTCTGCTATTGTATGGTGGCGTGATTGGTCGAGATTGATGTCGACTCCGTTGATTTCGGCCATTACACCTTCTCAGTCTTGCCATGTGGCTTAGGCGTGCAACCTCAGATGTGGCGTGCGGCCTTGACTTAGAAGAAAATTTCAGCTGAAAAATAATAGGCTGTCAAGGGAGAAGAAGAACTCGAAAATTTAGGAAGGATTTGTGAGGAGGGAGAAGGATTAGGATGCTCTTCTTATAGAGGAGAGATAGATTAAGAAAGTAGTGGTGGCCAGGATTAGAAATCATGGGATGCTCATGATCTCATTTCATTTTCTGATCAGTCAAAAATATAATTTTCGGCCATCTGAAAATAGAGATTCATCCAAAAATAGTCTCCTTGCGGCCTAACGCGTGCCGCACGCAGTGTCCCATTCGACAAGAAAACTTGGCCGACAATCTTCCTAATTCTATTCCTGACACAGTTCTACCTATGCCGCATGCGGGCATAACAAAAATTCCTGCATTTTTCTGAGGTTTGGTTGTATACCGTACGAGTTCAAGCATACGCTGCATGCGGTATGGAAAGATACTCATCGTGTAGAAAATGACCAAAAGAGAATGCAAAGTAGTCATTTTCCCAATTTATTTACCGTAAACGTGTTTTTAGGCTATTTTGGTAGGTTTTGGAGAAAGTTGCGTATTTAGGTAAAAAATGGAGCAAATGTATCGAATTTAGGCGATTTCTGAAGTTAGCATCAAATCAGGGCACCGCTAGAAGCATGCAACACTTCACACGAAGTGCACAACATACGAAATGACAAAATTACAAAAAATCCGCTAAGTCAGAAGGTCGTGCGGGTTCAACCTATGCCGCATACAGCATACATCTATGCAGCACGATCCGTGGACTATTCAGATTCTGATCAAATCTCCACCGTTGATGCTAATTTCGGTAGAATCCTTCTAGAAGGGCGTGATTGCTTAAGAGCCAAATTTGGCTACCTATTTTTGGCTCCTTCTATGCAAACTTGGAGTGCACTCCAAGTCTCCACCTTTTATTTAGGAAGGCTATAAAAGCCCCTCTTGTAATAGGATTTAGTGTGCGTGTTTAATTGTGTTAAGTCCATAGAATCGATTAGAATTCTCAAGCTAGGTTAGGTTAGAGAGTTACTTAGAGAGATGAGAGTAGTAATCAGAAGCTGAGCAAGAGAATAAGGCGTCATCTAAGGAGGCTAGGGTTCTTCAATCTTCAATTGGGTTGTAGTCTATGTTCTCTTTATTTTATTTCTTTTATTTTGTCATGGCCCTAATGAACTAAACTCCTCATCTCTAGGGTAAGGGTTTGTAATCGAATTCTTGTTATGTTTTAATATATATTTATGTTTTGTGCATGTTGATTTGTGTTTGCTTTATTATTAATTTTTTTTATTAAGTCCTTGCATACATAGTTCTGTCTACTATATGTCAATGTCCTCCACATACCAATAGGTGTAAAGTCTGAGAATCCAAGTGTAAGTAGGACACTCTCGTAAGAACTTCAAACACTTCGGCTAACGAGGCTTGGCAGCGATTCAAAGACTAGGGTTAGAACCCAGGGGATCCCTTGGCAGGATAGTGTAGATTGGAAATTTAGGTTTTATTAGTAGATACTTAATTTAGATAGGGTCTTTGGGATAATTAATTGAGGGGTAGAATAGGATATGAACAATTAGGTTTGTGTGAGAAAGTTAATTGCATACTTATAATACTCTGAACTGTTACTTCCATGTAACGGGGATCGTAATTATCAATATGCGTGTTTCAAAAATCTTCACTTATGAGATAATAGAAAAGAATTCAAGAAGTTGCTAAACAAAAAATGTACGTCAAAGAAGCAGCCGGTAGGTAGCTAGAGATGAGATGCAAATCATTGTTTCATTGATTTTGTTCATTTTAGCTTCACTTTTCCATTATGGTCGTATCGTTATTATATATTTACTTTAGAAATAATTATAGATAGAGTTACTTTGAATTTGTGCAAATGTGATTTATTTAAAATTTCACTATTGACTGTTTGAAAGAGGTAACAAATGAAGACATAACCAAAGAAAGAAAAAAAGAAAATGTATTGGGACTTTGCTTCGAATATTGTACATCAGACAAGTCTCGTTTAGGGTTTCTCATTACTAATATCATGCAATAATTCAATTTTTTTAAAGGCAGCTCTGATTTCCTTTGAGTAAGATAACTGAATATGGTTTCTGCAACTTTGTTATTTTTGTTATTGCGAAACTTCAATTCCTTGGAGTTATGCAAATCTTCATATTGTGAGGTAATATGCTCCACCTAACCACCTTTCCTTTAGGGTGTGCTCTAGTCAAATGGAACGGAGGGGAAGGAAAGGGAGGGTGCGAAAAATCTCAGAGAGTTACTCGTTCCACTAAATAAAAGCGGAAGGGATGGTAACACGTGAGAGTAACAAGGTTACTTTAGACTGACAAAATCCGTCCCCAAATCGGGGTCTAGCGAAAAAAAGAGCCCACCGTGACAATTTACTGAGTTTGTTCTTTTCTTGCCTCTTCATATTTATTCTTGTGTTTTCTTTCCTCCCATAATTTACTGAGATTTCAAGCATTTTTTTCCTTTGCTCTGTCCTTTTTTTACCTATTCGCTTTCAAGTTGAAGTACGTGCTGGTTTGAGGATCTTAGAACTGATTCAAATGCGTTTTGTTTTGTAGTTATATTGTCTCATAGTTTTGACCCATTTGTAGTTATATTGTCTCTAGGATTTAAGGTTTAGGGTTTAGGGTTTTGGGTTTTGGGTTAGGGTTTTGGGTTTTGGGTTTTGGGATTTAGGTTTAGGGTTTGGGGTTCAGGGCTCAGGGCTCAGGGCTCAGGGCTCAGGGCTCAGGGCTCAGGGAATAGGGTTTAGGGTTTAAGATTTAGGGTTTAGGGTATAGGTTTTAGGGTTTAGGGTTTAAGGTTTAGGTTTTAGGGTTTAAGGTTTAGGGTTTTGGTTTTAGGGTTTTGGGTTTAGGATTTAGGGTTTAGGGTTTAGGGTTTTGGGTTTAGGGTTTAACATTTAGGGTTTAGGGTTTAGGGTTTAAGGTTTTGGTTTTAGGGTTTAGGGTTTAGGGTTTAGGGTTTAGGGTTTAGGGTTTAGGGTTTAGGGTGTAGGGTTTAGGATTTATGGTTTAGGGTTTATGGTTTAGGATATAGGGTTTAGGGTATAGGGTTTAGGGTTTATGGTTTAGGGTTTGGGGTTTTGGTTATAGGGTTTAGGGTTTAGGGTTTAGGGTTTTGGGTTTAGGGTTTAGGGTTTAGGGTTTAGGGTTTAGGGTTTAGGGTTTAGGGTTTAGGGCTTAGGGCTTAGGGCTTAGGGCTTAGGGCTTAGGGCTTAGGGCTTAGGGCTTAGGGTTTAGGGTTTAGGGTTTAGGGTTTAGGGTTTAGGGTTTAGGGTTTAGGGTTTAGGGTTTAGGGTTTAGGGTGTGGGGTTTTTGGTTTAGGGTTTAGGATTTCGGGTTTAGGGTTTTGGGTTTTGGGTTTAGGGTTTAGGGTATAGGGTTTAAGGTTTAGGGTTTAGGGTTTATGATTTAGGGTTTAGGGTTTAGGGTTTAGGGTTTAGGGTTTTGGGTTTATGGTTTAGGGTTTATGGTTTAGGGTTTTGGGTTTGGGGTTTGGGTTTATGGTTTAGGGTTTAGGGTTTTAGGGTTATGGTTTAGGGGTTAGGGTTTAGGGCTTAGGGTTTAGGGTTTTGGATTTAGGGTTTTGGGTTTAGTGTTTTTGGTTTAGGGTTTAGGGTTTAGGGTTTAGGGATTAGGGTTTAGGGTGTAGGGTTTAGGGTTTAGGATTTATAGTTTAGGGTTTTGGGTTTAGTGTTTAGGGTTTAGGGTTTAGGGTTTAGGGTTTAGGGTTTTGGGTGTAGGGTTTATGGTTTAGGGTTTAGGGTTTAGGGTTTAGGGTTTAGGGTTTAGGGTTTTGGGTTTAGAGTGTGGAGTTTTGGTTTTGGGGTTTAGGGTTTAGGATTTTGTGTTTTGTGTTTTTAGTTTACGGAGTAGGGTGTAGGGTTTAGGGTGTAGTGTTTAGGGTTTGGGGCTTAGGGTTTAAGGTTTAGGGTTTAGGGTTTAGGGAGTAGGGTGTATAGGCTGTAGTGTTTAGGGTTTAGGGTTTATTGTTTTGTGTTTTGTGTTTAGGGTTTAGGGTTTAGGTTTTGTTTTTTGGGTTTGGGGTTTGGGGTTTGGGGTTTTGGTTTTAGGGTAGGGTTTAGGGTTTAGGGTTTTTGGTTTAGGGTTTAGGGTTTATGGTTTAGGGTTTTGGGTTTTGAGGTTTAGGGTTTAGGGTTTAGGGTTTAGGATTTATGATTTAGGGTTTAGGGTTTAGGGTTTAGGGTTTTGGTTTTAGGGTTTAGGATTTAGGGTTTTGGGTTTTGGGTTTTGGGTTTAGGGTTTTGGGTTTTGGATTTAGGGTTTAGGGTTTAATGCACTAGCATCTGCCGAGCGTGATTGAAATTGAGAGAATATCCCAAAAGGAATAAATGAAGTAGAAAAAATGATAAATTGACCAATTTGATTAGGAAAGTGATATGTATTGATACCGCTTGATCAAGACGTTTTGATATCTCACAAACTTATCAATATTTCGACCTTAAAATTGTACCAAACTTGTGTTTAAACCCATTAAATCAGTTGTATTTCATTGAATATCTTTAGAATGTGGTACTGCTGCAAGTTTATTCTTATTTTGCAGGATTCGGGCGAAATCGAGGAGAAATATGGAATTAAGAAGTCTCTACACGGTCCGTGTCACATTCCACACGGGCCGTGTCAACCTCGACTCGACCACTGACTCGACCACAGACAGCTGCTGACTCGATCACTGAAGAAGCACAGGTTACACGGGCCGGACAGATCTTACACGGCCCGTGTCAAGCATTTCCGGAAACAGATCCAGAAATCTGGAAACAAGGCTAATGAAGGAAGGTCGACAAATTAAGGATATAAGCTGGATTTCTCGCCAGAGAGAGTCATTCTGGAACAGAGAGAGCATATTCTAGGGTTTGGTTTGGCGGCTAAGCTTGGAGACGAAGTTGAGAAGCGAAAGACGCAAGTTTTCGATTGATCTTCTTTGTGCTTTGGGTTTTGTCATGATTAACTCTATCTCTATTCGTATTTTCTGTTTTAGAACTATGTTTGAGTAGAATTCTTAGTTTCTAGGGTTGTGATGTAATCGAATGTTTTGTCTTGCATGCTAGTTATTGTACTCTTTTGTTGAAATTTGTGTTTGCTTGATTGTGCTTGATTTTAATTGCTTAGAAATAAATTGTTTGATCTTTATTGGTTTACCACTAGATGAATGCGCACATCTAGAAGGTACTTTGGCCCTTAAAAGTCTCTCAACCAAACTAAGTACATGAGGTAGGATTGGTGACCCAAAAGGTGAAAATTACTCCCTATCGACAGATAGGAGTTACCTTTAGTATACCAAACAAGCAACTAGGTAATTCGGACCAACATACGACAGTTGAGGTCTAGAACCCGACGAGGGCAAATATTGCAATTCCATACCAAGTTAATGAACCAACAAACGACAGTTGAGGTTTAGAAACATTAGGTCTGGTCAGTAGAACCCTACACAAAGGAACAACACAAAGAAACAGTAACTGCTGCATTTACTTGAGGTTGACACGGACCGTGTAGGAAATGACACGGCCCGTGTACACTGATACGGCCCGTGTAGGAAATGACACGGACCGGACAACTCGAGGCAAAACAGAGATGAAGTCATAACCCTGGGAACGCTTTTTATTATTGATTAAAACCAGTTTAATCTACTTTCTTGCACTTTATTTCTGCCATTGAATCTGTAGGAATTATAAACAACCAAAACCAACATTTTCCAACTTCTAGTCTTTAATTAACTTAAGTAGAGTCCGGTTAAGACTTGAACCATCCCTGTGATCGATACCCGACAATATACTACGTGCTAGGATTGTATACTTGCAGTCTGAACCAAAAGTGTATTTAAGGTTAAAAGGTACAGTTTGCTGTACTGAAACTTTGTACTATACCTTTTTGGTGTAACACGTTTGTAGATAGAGGCCAGAATGTTGAAAGTAGTGCACGACAGTACAGCCTGCTTCGGGACCACGCAACAAACTCTCTTCCCTCTCCATGCTCTCCTTTTCCTATATAATTTGCATAGCTTTGACCTGAAGAAGATAGCAGGATGCGGTTTGTTCAGTAGAAAGAAACAACAAAAAAAAGATAATTCGAAAGTGACGAACTGGCGATTGGGAGAGGAAGGGAGGGAGCGAGTGGGAGCTAGAGAAGAGAAGGCGAATCCATGCTAAGCGCGAAGAAAGAAGGGAAAACGACAAAAGAGGAGAACGGAGTGTTAACGGAAGGACTCCGTTAGCGAAATTGGACGTCCCTGTCCCGAATCTCAACGGATGATTGAACGGTGTAGACTTGGTCCGATGGGCATCGGAATGCCCCCGCTTCCAAAAATTTAGGGCCTGTTTGTCAATTTTTTCTTTCTGACTCTTTCCATATCATTGTAATTTTTTCTATTCTTTTTTTCTTCAGAGCCACTCTCTCTTCTCTTTCATTCTTTGTTTCACAACTCACAAGTTCATGGTAGGAGTTCTATATAAGAAGCTCTCTACTATTTAATTTTTTTTCTTGTGGGACTAACCAGATTCGGACATTATTTTAATTTTATAAATTACATCACATTTTTTACAACAAATTATATTGGTGTAATCATTTTTTACAATTTTTTAATTTAAATATATGAGAAAATTTAAATAGATATACAAATTTTTAAAATAAATTTAGATTTCTCACACCTAATTTCATGGTACAACGGAACATTCATTTTGACACATTTTGATATATAGAGTGCTATACTAAGAGCAGAGATTGAGATTTTGAGAGCTGAGGAAAAAGTTTCTCTCTAAATACCTATTTTATCCTCCTACTCTTTCTTCCTTATCTATCACAATTAATACAAAAGTTAATAAAAAAATAATAAAGGAGAAAACAAAACACTATGAAATGGAAAACCAATGCACATTTATCTTCATTTGACACATTAAATTCTTTTGGATTACCCTCATTAGTAACCTACAGTACTGATTCTAGCTATATCCAACATTAGACTTTTCATTAAATTATGGAAAAACAGGACAAAAAATTATTGCATTAAAGTATTACACGATTTTTCTCATAAAATATTTTTTAAGGAGAAACTATGACTACTCATTTCACTAACGAAGACATATTAACTATATATTTTTTTAAGAAAAGTAGAGGATCTAGTCCTGTTTATTTCTATTAATTGATTCGAGTTACAATTTCAGGTTTTGAACTAAATCATTTGTATTGTCATTTTTATAAGTAACAAAATAATCACATTGTATCTTCTATATTCCTCATATCAGTGTGACAGTTTAGATAAATGCCACGCCGCCACTACTTATTTCTCTTTCTTTTTTCCCTTTTTGTGTGTTGCTTTCTATGCTTCGAAAGATCGAAATCGTATATTCTTTATGATTTTTATTTTCATTTTAACTGCCTTGACTTGCTACACGAATAACTGCACAGTTTTCAGCACAAAAACAATCGTCTTGACCCTGTACCATTTACCAGTGCGCGTCACATAGAGGTAAAATACATAAATTTGAATCAAATACTTAGCAGAATGCCTCGCTTCGACAAAATAAATATTTTTTTTATAAAAATTACAGTGAATGAACATTATTTATAAAAAATACAATTCAGTTGACAAAAACGAAGCACGGGTAAAAATTACAATTCAATCAACAAAAAAGAAGCACATGTAAAAATAGAACCACTAATTTCCACAACAGAGCTTCAATCCGAATATACAAAAAGAGTTAGGACTTCATATAAAAGTATACACTGGCGCATATAGGTAATCAGATTCAAAGGTACGACACTAGTACAATGATAAAATTTGGGAAGCAAATTTCCTAGAACCAGCCTTGTACTAGCAATTAACGGAACAATTTTAGAGAATTTCGAGTATTTCAGAGACCTCGATCTGGTTAACACTGATGAGAGAAGAAACAAGAAAAGAATAAAGAAATAATAGAGAGCGAGATCAAATTAAGTGTTCGTTTGAAGCAACGGTGTTGGGTGTACGGGTTTTCCTAATTACTTTAAAACCTAAAACCCTAGGATCCTATGCAACAAAATAAAGTAAATGTGCAGCGGAACTTACTATCCATCTTCAAAAGGCCTCCTTATTGTCAATCGGACAATATCCTTGGCTCTAGGTTGATTGAGATTCTTGTCTTGACTTGAGAGCTCCTAGAACTTGACTCGTTTGGCTTTTGGGCTCTTCCAGGGCTTCGCAATCACACCCTCTCTTTTCTGAACTTTCCGAATACAAAGAACAGAGTATATTTTCTGTAATGGAGCAGCAAAATTGGTGATAATTGCAGCCATGGAAACCCAGCCTTTATATACACATCAATCTGATCAAAATTAGCTCTCATGGCATTCTATTTTGGTCATAACTAACCCTTATGAGTTAGTTTTCCTATTTTCAGGTTAATCTCCTTCTCCTAAAAATATCAATTACAAATTTTCAGATTTTATTCCAAATAAAACTGTAGCAACCGACACTGTAGCACGCGGTACTGTAGCATTCGGTACAGTAGCAAATTCCGAATAATTCTGAAAATTCATACGAACTCCGTTTTGTCCGAAATTTGTTTCTAAATTTCCGTAAAATCATGAATATTCATAATTGATATTTTAAACTTTATTTTAACCTAAAATAATATGTGTATTAATTAAATTAATTATAATCGGTCCATTAACAATTATAATTAATTTAAATCTTATTTCTATACGTTTTCGGATCCAAATCCTTATTAAAATACGTACAATGCCATTCCTTAATTAATCACTTATTTTGGCATTAATATTTGTGACAGTATGAGACATATAATTATATACACGCATGTCCAACTTAATTATTGTATTTAGACGTCTCTAAATCCAACAATCTCCCACTTGGACAAGTGTAACCTTTTAATTTTTATGTCCTTATCTTTATTGCATGCAAACTTTTCTGCCTTTTACTTATCGTATTTTCTGTACAATTCCGTCCATCAATTATACTAACAAGGGACCTAAGCGGCAGTTGTTACATTTATATTTATGCGTAACTAAACCGACATAGATCACATTGTCATCATAATTGAATGACATGAATCTGATTTGGACGTATAGTTTGGAAATTACACACGAATGTGATTATAGTGTGACTATTTCCAATTGGGTCAGCTTTAAACTTTAAACTGTAGTGAGGTCATTAAACTTTAAACTTTAAAAATAATGATAACAACTGATTGCAACTTGTATATTCCTTTATACACATCCTTTTACAAATTACATAACATAGAACATCTCTGAAAAACAAAATACAAAATCAGACTCCCACATTTTCTAAGTAACCTAAATAGGTATGACGCCCATACGAGCGACATGCTCGTGAAACTTCTTGGGCGGCAATCCCTTAGTAAGCGGATCTGCTATCATGGTGTCTGTACCTATGTGTTCTATACATAATTCATTATTTTGAACTCTCTCTTTTACAACCAGAAACTTGATATCAATGTACTTCGATTTCGATGAACTCCGGTTGTTAGTGGCGTACAACACAGCTGAATTATTGTCACATAATAATTTTAGTGGTCTCTGGATAGATTCCACAACTCGCAGCCTTGTGACAAAGTTCTCTAGCCATACGCCATGATTTGATGCTTCGTAGCATGCAATGAACTCGGCTGCCATAGTGGAGGAGGCTACCAATGACTGCTTAGCGCTGTTTCATGACACGGCACCGCCTGCCATCATAAAGATGTATCCTGATGTTGACTTCATGCTGTCGACACATCCTCCAAAATCAAAATCGGTATATCCAATGACCTCGAGCTGTTCCGATCTCCGATACGTGAGCATATAGTCCCTAGTTCTCTTTAGGTATCTCAACACTCGCTTGGCTGCCTTCCAGTGTTCCATACCTGGGTTACTTAAATATCTCCCTAGCATTCCAGTAATGAACCCAATATCCGGACGCGTGCATACTTGTGCATACATGATGCTACCTACGGCTGAGGCATAGGGAATATCTTTCATGATGTTTTTATCTAAGTCAGTTTGGGAACATTGTTTTAGACTAAACTTATCTCCTTTTGATACAAGGGTATCTCCTGGTTTACTGTTTTGCATGCCAAATCTTGTTAGAATCTTATCGATATAGTTCCTCTGGGATAACCTTAGAATACCTTGAGATCTATCTCTAAGTATTTCAATCCCTAGAACAAATGATGCATCACCAAAATCTTTCATTTCAAAGTTCTTAAATAAAAAATTCTTAGTTTGATGCAACATGTCCTTATCGTTACTGGCAAGCAATATGTCATTGATATGTCTATATTTCATCTATTATTTCGTCCTATTTTCAGACCAGACCTTATGTTTTTGACCACTAAATTGCATAGTTTATATTGAAAATCAAATAGAATATGGTACTGTTGCAGTTTTGTGGTTGATTTGCAGGAAATAGGCGAAAACAGGCAAAAAAAGGCAGATTTCTGACTTCCCCCACGCGACCCGCGTCAAATCTCACGCGGGTCGCATCAGATCCTGAAATTTCAGCTCCGAACTTAAAACAGTCATAACTTTTGACTCGTAACTCCGTTTTGGGCGTATGACCACTTTTCGGAAAGCTTGCGACAAGATCTACAATCTCTGAGCCAAACCCCACTGCTCACTTCCACTAGACGCGACCCGCATGAGTTTGCATGCGACCCGCGTCGAGTCAATTGTGCCAGGCCTGATTAAAGCCCGTTAAGATGCCTATATAAGGCCTGCGCGAATTGAGAGAAGGGGACCCCCCGAGACTTTCACGAAAAAGGGGATCTGATCGGTTTTGAAGAGGAGCTTGGCTCCTGAGGCGACTTGGAGAGGAGAGGAGGCGATCTGAAGCTGAAGGAGAGTCGATTTGGAGAAGAAGACTCAACTGAAGCTTCAATCCTCTTCTCTACCTCTTCTCTCACTATGATTTGCTTTCTTCCTCTCTCTCTTATTTTGACTTGTTTGATGTCTGAGTAGATACTGTAGTTTCGAGGGTTTGGATTTGTAGTCTGATACTTTGTTTGATGATGCATATGGATTGATTCTTATTGTTATTTCGTGTTTCTTGATTCTTGTATTATTTGAGATTGCTTGATCTGAATTGTTTGATTCTTGATTGCTTACTGTTGAATGCCTTAGGCATTTCTTCTTGTACCAAAGGCTTGATGCTTCTTGCAAATTAGGTTAAGTACTTGAGGTAGGTCTGAGAACCGAAAGGTGAGGTCAATGAGTAGCCGAAAGGTGAAAGTTTCCACTTGCTCTTGCTCAGCTTGTGGATACCTTTAGTAAACAGAATTGAGAACTTAGGTTTAGATCAAACAGCTTGATTAAGCCTGAGAAGGTGAAATTGCAATTCCAAACCAGGTCTGCTAAGCCAACACACGAAAGTTGAGGTTCAGTGACACTAGGTACGGTCAATCTAGCCTTACACGACTTAAACAACAGGTTTCTGACATGTGCAGAGTCAGCTCAAGGACCATGCGGGTCGCGTGAGTTAGCACGCGGGTCGCATCACGAGGGTCGCAAGCCACAGCTTGCGGGTCGCGTGCCAGGTTCAGGGCGCTCAAGGCCAAGCGGGTCGCATGCGAGAGCATGCGGGTCGCGTGGCAGGTCTGAGCAGCAAAGTTGAAGATGAAATCTGAAACCCTTGAAACACCCTTTTTTTACCATAGTACAAAATACAAACATTTACTTGATTCTTTACTTGTTCATACATTGATAATTGAAATTGTTCATACATTCATTTGCTTCATTCATTTTACTTGTTCATACATACGAAAACTTAGGATTAAACAAAACCCCAATTCTCGCACTTCTAGTACCTAACTAGGAATAGTTTAAGTTCAGAAAATAGACCGTCCCTGAGGATCGACACCCGTTCTAACTACAAAGACAGGGTTGTGCACTTGCAACCTTCGTCCAAGAGTTGAATAGGGTTTAAACTCCACAGCCTAGGCTGTGGTGAAACTCTGTACCTCTCATCTGGGAGCGAACAATCATCTACATATAAAACCAAGAAAATAAATTGACTTCCACAGAACTTAAGGTATATACATTCATCTACTATGTTATACTCAAAACCAAATGAGCTAACAACTTTGTGAAACTTATGATACCATTGTTGAGATGCTTGTTTTAGCCTATAGATAGATTTCTTAAGTCTGCAAACCATAGACCATGCATCACCTGATACAAAGTTTTCTGGCTGCTTCATATAGATCGTTTCATCAATGTCACCATTGAGAAATGCCGTCTTTACATCCATCTGATGAAGTTCTAAATCATAATGTGCTACAAGCGCTAATATAATCCTTAAAGAGTCTTTTGATGAAACTGGAGATAAGATCTCTTTATAATCAATGCCTTCTTTCTGTGTGAAACCTTTCACAACAAGACGTGCTTTGTATTTTTCAACATTGCCTTTAGAATCCCGCTTAGTTTTAAATATCCATTTGCAACCAACGGGTTTCTTGTCTTTAGGCAACAGAACGATATCCCAAATGTCATTGTCATACATAGATTTCATCTCTTCATTCATGACATTAATTCACATTTGAGAGTTAGAGTTTTCCACAACTTGTTTGATATTAACAGGATCACTTTCAAACATGCCAATGTCAAACTCATGTTCTTGAAGATATGCATAATCCTTCGATTGTGTAGATCTTTTCTCTCTAGTAGATCTCCTAATTGGCACAGGCTCTAGATTTTCTTGAGGTTCATTTACAACTTGATCTTCAACAGGAGGAGGAACATCATTACCAACTTCTGAATCTCCCACAGGCCCTAGGCCATCAACATTGGTCATCGCAATGTCAGGGTTTGGGTTGGATTCAGGTCCATTTGTGTTCTCTATTCCATGTTGAGTTTCTAACTGAGTTGTTTGGGATGATGAAGTTTGCACATTGTCAAAAGATGTATTTCTTAATGCAATCGGAATTTGAACAAAACCAGGACTTTGGTCCATAGTCTCATTCTCATTCGTCTCTTCTTCTTCAAAAATACTATCTTTTGTCATATCTCCCCCCACAAACTCATTATCCTCAAAAAATTTCGCACTTCCTGACTCGAAAACTATATGTTCTGTTGGATTATAAAATTTATACCCCCTAGATCGTTCAGAATAGCCTATAAAGTAACAACTAACGGTCCTTTCGTCCAGTTTCTTTTCACTTGGCTTATAAGGCCTAGCTTCACATGGACATCCCCAAACTCTCAAATGATTCAAGCTAGGCTTGCGCCCAACCCATAACTCGTAAGGGGTCTTGTTAGTTGCTTTAGTAGGCACTCTATTAAGTATGTATGCTGCAGTCTTTAAGGCTTCTCCCCACAAATTCTCAGGTAGAGTTGTACGAACAATCATACTTCTCACCATGTCTTTAAGGGTGTGATTTCGCCGTTCAGCAACACCATTCATTGCAGGTGAACCTGGCAATGTATACTGAGGCACAATTCTGCATTCCTCTAAGTATTTTGCAAAGGGACCTTGACGCTGTTCTCCTGATCCATCATAACGACCGTAGTATTCACCACCACGATCAGAACGAATGGACTTTATACGTTTGTTAAGTTGTAACTCAACTTCTGTTTTGAACTTTATGAACACGTCTAATGCTTCCGCCTTTTCTTTTATTAAGTAAATATGACCATATCTTGAATAATCATCTATGAATGTGATAAAGTAACGGTGACCATTTCTTGTAGCCTTTGGAAAAGGACCACAGATATCCGTATGAATCAATTCTAAGACATCATTACATCCTTTTGCATCATACTTACGTTTATTAGTTTGTTTTCCCTTTATACAATTTACACAATCACTTAAGTTTGTAAAATCTAAAGGTTGGAGAATATCATTAGACACAAGACGTTCTATCCTTTTCATAGAGATATGTCCTAATCGCTTGTGCCATAATGTTGCTGATTTCTCACAAGTTAATTTACGTTTTCTATTATCTATATGCAGTGCCTCTGAATGTGAAGTGTCTATATCTAGAAAATAAAGATTATCATAATAAGATAGGATACCAGAAGCAAGATGCTTAGAATTTTGACACAAACTGAAATTTCCATTACTAAATGAACATACATAACCATTTTTGTCCAAATAAGATACAGAAATTAGGTTCCTTCTGAAGGATGGAACCACTAAAGCATCAAAACTTAAATAAAATCCTGTCCTACATAATAATCTAAATTTTCCTATGCTTTTCACTTCTACTTTATTGCCATTTCCTACGTAAATGTAGCGCTCCGCCTCACTTGGCTTGCGATGGCTTAGGCAACCCTGCATCGATATACTGATGTTAGACGTTGCACCTGAATCTATCCACCAAGTATATCTAGATACAGAACTTAAATTAACTTCAGAACAAACTAAAGCGAGAGACATACTTTGTTTTCCCATGAGGGGCTTAATCTGACTTAGATTCGACATTATGTTTAGATCTGAAAATTCAAGAATAAAGGAATAATTTAGACACGATGCGTCACGATTTGATCCTTAATCATAATTCTAAAATCTATCTAAAGGCCTGTGTAAAACTATTTGCTCCATTAAATCTTTAGCCAAAACACCATTCACTAATGAATCACCTTTGGGTGCAATCATTACCTTCAGGCACTCTGGTGTAGTGAATAAAGTACAAACATGTAACCTTTTTGTCAATCAACCTTTGGGTCAAATTAACATATCCATGAACTAACGACCAGGCCAGTCAACGGGGGGAGGAGGATCACAGACGGATCGCTTATGTTCCAAGCCCCCGATGCTTTTCTAGACATCGCTAGCCCATGTGTGTTGCAACTTATTTTTTATACACTACCCTTATGCACTAAACAATTTCAGCAAGCACTAACCCTCCTTTGGGAAAGCTAACACTCACATCCATTTCTAGCACGTCATTTTAAACTTGTCATGTGCCACCTTGCACTTGTCTCGCACAGAGAGGTCCGTTTGCGAACAATCAGTGCTCAACTTGTACAAAATGACACACGTAAATCCTAATTGCCTTTAAATAGATCCTAAAACTATGCCTAAAGCCTATTCTAGGACGTATCCTAAAATGACTACTCGTCCTAAATAGAATATAGTAACTAATGGGAGCTTTAATTAATTAGAATAAACTAATTTTCATATGTTAACTATATTCATAAAAAAATAAATACTAGGCTTTAGAAACACTTTAGTATTTTCCAAAATATAATTTTAGAAATACTTTATGTTTTTATTTAGAAATAGCGAAATAATTTTATTTAGAAATATCCAAATAACTTTATGCTTCTATTTAGAGACAACTAAAACTTTGTGCTTATATTTGGAAATAACCAAATAATCTTATTTAGAATTTACTAAATAACGTTATGCTCAAATTAGCTATAATCATGACAAGAATTTAGTATATATATTTATTTATTTATTTATTTTTTTTATCCCACCCTTAATTAGCGTTAAATACTAATTATAGATAATGGCTAAATTCTATAACTAATTAGGCTAATAATAGCATACTTTACTTAATAACTTAATAACTATAGTAATTATAATTAACATAACCTAAATTACAATTACTTATAGTTATTCCTAAGGTCTGTAACTGGTAATGATCTAGAGATAACTAACTTTCAGATCTGGAAACTTTCAAAAACCAAAAAACTGCAAAAACAGCCTTTATTGCGCCAATTACTTATTTTTCCAAATTTCAGAAACGAAAAATTCTAGTTTGTTGCATAATTAAACCTTTCGAAGGCAGAATCAGCGCACCTTCGTATATTTCACCAAAATGTGATAAATTATGCGAATCAGAATCAAAACCATCAAACAAAACCTCTCCAAGATCGCACGAAGCGCAAGGATTGGCACAATTCGAATATTCGATTAAAATACGCATAAAAAATCGATTAAAGCAAATTTTAACAACTATTTGCAACAATAAATTCGATTCGAAAAACAGAAAATAATTTACAAACAATTGAAGATGGCATAACCTTTTCTCTAGATCATAATTACCTTAAATTCCTGCATAGATGGCTCTGATACCACTTGTTGGTTGTATGGGTTTTCCTAATTACTTTAAAACCTAAAACCCTAGGATCCTATGCAAGAAAATAAAGTAAATGTGCAGCGGAACTTACTATCCATCTTCAAAAGGCCTCCTTATTGTCAATCGGACAATATCCTTGGCTCTAGGTTGATTGAGATCCTTGTCTTGACTTGAGAGCTCCTAGAACTTGACTCGGTTGGCTTTTGGGCTCTTCCAGGGCTTCGCAATCACACCCTCTCTTTTCTGAACTTTCCGAATACAAAGAACAGAGTATATTTTCTGTAATGGAGCAGCAAAATTCGTGATGATTGTAACCATGGAAACCCAGCCTTTATATACACATCAATCTGATCAAAATTAGCTCTCATGGCATTCTATTTTGGTCATAACTAACCCTAATGAGTTAGTTTTCCTATTTTCAGGTTAATCTCCTTCTCCTAAAAATATCAATTACAAATTTTCAGATTTTATTCCAAATAAAACTGTAGCAACCGACACTGTAGCACGCGGTACTGTAGCATTCGGTACAGTAGCAAATTCCGAATAATTCCGAAAATTCATACGAACTCCGTTTTGTCCGAAATTTGTTTCTAAATTTCCGTAAAATCATGAAGATTCATAATTGATATTTTAAACTTTATTTTAACCTAAAATAATATGTGTATTAATTAAATTAATTATAATCGGTCCATTAACAATTATAATTAATTTAAATCTTATTTCTATACGTTTTCGGATCCAAATCCTTATTAAAATACGTACAATGCCATTCCTTAATTAATCACTTATTTTGGCATTAATATTTGTGACAGTATGAGACATATCATTATATACACGCATGTCCAACTTAATTATTGTATTTAGACGTCTCTAAATCCAACAAACGGGGCTGGCAGCAGAGAGATAAGTAATTCAATATCCAAGCCGTTCATTTCAATAGACGGTACAGATGATGGAACCGTAGCAGATAGTAGATACAGACGCCCAAAAGAGCGCAATCCGGTTCTCATTAGTATCATTTGCTCGCTTTTTTAGTCCCACATGCCTGCGTTAGTAAATGTGGGAGCGGAGCAGGGGTTATAAAA
The DNA here is from genome assembly GCA_011114355.1 of Carex littledalei. Classification (NCBI taxonomy): domain Eukaryota; kingdom Viridiplantae; phylum Streptophyta; class Magnoliopsida; order Poales; family Cyperaceae; genus Carex; species Carex littledalei. The sequence continues at coordinate 7,281,063 of CM022081.1, forward strand.
CAGGGGAGGGGTGCACCGTAGAGAGGTACTTACCTGGACGGGGTCAATGAGCGATCACTAAGGCTCATGGCCTAGGCTAGGGGCCCACATTGCACTTGGTGGGAGCTCTGGCGTACCATCTGCCCAAGTGGCAGAGTGGACGTCGTAATTTGTTACAGAGGGGGTACGCGTTCGCGCGGCCCCTGCCATTTCTTAATTTAAGCATTTGTTTTGTGGATACTGGAGACCTAAACTGTTGAATAATTGTTTTAGGTCGTTGATTTGAGATCTGTGTAATTAAATTTAAGTAAATTGAGAGATGGCTTAAGTTGAGGCATCCCTCAGGATACAATATGTTTTTATTATTTAAAGTATTGGAAACAAAATGCTCGAAAAATTCTCCTTAACAGTCCGTCCAAAATATGAAAGTCCGTAGCAACCAATTTCTTTTTCCATAGCATAACAAAATAAAAACTAAACCCATACTACCATACTATGGTCCGTATGTGATTTCATACCTCAATTAATTTTTTACCCATAACATAAAAAAATAAAAATTAAACTCATACCATGGTCCGTATCTTGTTTCATACTTTAATTGTTGACTTTCCAGCGAACTTAAATGGACACAACAATAACTTTTTCCCGCGATTTTTCTTTAGTTAAACCCGTTAAGAACATTAGCAATTTATAAAATGAAATAGTGAAAACTTATAGGAAAAATATACAGTTGGGTACATGCAAACCCGTTGAATAAAATTCGTAGTTGGTGTATGAAATGCAGGGGCGGAGTCGGACTTTCCAACTATGGGGGTCAAACAAAAATTTCTACGGAGAATGAAAATTAATTTAACAATACAAAATCATTTTACTCTAAATTATATAGAAAATCATACGTAAATGCAAAAAATCTAAAAAAATGAGGGTCAATTGACCCCCATTCTCTCTTATTCCCTCTGCCACTGCCACTGATGAAATGATATACAAATCAATCCATGAAGTGGTATGTCTAATTTTTATTTTTTTCTTATACTAAGGAGAAAATTCGGTAGCAACAATTTCGAATTTTAAAATTAAAAATACTTAAAATTATAAACACAATAAAATTATGAAAATATTTCTCGCTGTATACATACATCCAGATAATCGAAATAGGTAGATAAATAAAAAACCGATTCGCTTTCCCAGTCGGCCATGAAATTATCCCACCAAATCAATTCTCTGTATCTCTTTCACCTCCTCTCTCGCAAAACCCTCTCTACCTCCGCCTCCACCTCCACCTCCCCTTCCCTTTCCTCCGTCGCTCTTTTCTGGGATCTCAAATCCATACCACCCACCTCCACCTATCGCCGCCTCTCTCTGTACGACATTTCTGTGCGCCTACGCCTTGCCGCGGCTTCATTCGGCCATCTCCTTTCTCCTTCCCTCGCCTTCTCCTCCCCATCCCATCGCATTTCCCCCTCGCCACCTCTCCAGCCTCCTTTCCGCTGTCGATTGTGCGGTCGTGCCTTCCCCTCGCACCAAACGCTAACCCACCACTTCACCTCGGTTCACTCACCAGAGCATGAGAGACGATTGCAACGTCTTGGGTCTGCCACTGGTCGCCGCCTATGCATCTTATCCGGCCAACTCTCGTTAAATTTATCCAGATATGAGAAGGCGTACAGAGAACTGTTCGGTCGGTGCGAGAACGCTATTGATGAGGTAAAGCGGGCTGGGTTTAGGGTTTTAGTGGGAGGAGATAAGACTGTGCATCTTTGTAGAGAATTGGAGAACCAGCAGAGAGTTAAATTTGCTGTTATTGTGTCAGATGATTTAGAATTTGTGAGGGTTTTAATTAAAATGAGGCGAAAAGGTGTGAAGAGTGTGGTAATCGGAGAATTGAAAGGAGATAATGGTATTAAAAGGCATGGAGATGTGGGGTTTTGTTGGAGGGAGGTTTTGGGTGGGAAGGTGAAAGAGGAGGGGCCGAAGGTGGTTGCCCGGTGGAGGGAAAAAGAGTTACTGGAGAGGTTGGAATGGAGATATGATCCAAGGCAAGATGACAAAGAAGAGCTTTTGAGTACTGAGAATACTGGAGAGGAGAAGGCAAAGGGTAAACCTTGGTGGAAGCTTGACAATGGTTTCAGTAATCAGGAATGCTAATGAGGTATATATACTACAAAAATTTGTGCAAGCGTTTTTTCTGGTATTATATATAATTTTCAATAGTGAGTTTTGTATTGTTTTGGTAATTTTAGTAACGGTATTTAGTTGGCAGAGATGGTACCACTCTGAGCAGAAGCTGGGAATAATTTTATTTTATTGGTTTTTTTTTCTAGTCCTGTTATGTTGCAGACTTGCAGTTTTGTTTTGGGCATTTTTTGGACGGCCAAATAACTCAAAAGATTGTACTTAAAATTTGATAATTTACTAGATATGGGTGCCTACAAAAGCTCGGCCGAGCGTTCGGTTCGGGGAATATAATAAACTCAAACAAGACCAGGGTCGGCCGACCCATAAGAAGACACAGATAAAGTATGAGCATCTACAATTCAGAAATTATTCTGATTTCTAATCGGATGTGGCATTTTTAACTCAATTTCTAAATAACTCAATTTCTTATTTAGAAATGTTTCTTTCCAATTTATTATTAAGAAATCGTTTTCTAATTGACACTGGCGAAAAACAGCATTTCTATTCACTCAACATCTTTCTTAACTGTACACGTCGCTCCCTCTCTCCCTCCCCCAACTTTTTGAAACCTTTCTCCTTCAATACTTTTCACTATGTTATCGATCTTCTTACCGATTGCTCCAATTCATTCGCCTCTATTTTCTCTTCATTTTGACATCTCTATCGCTAGGGTTCTTTTTAAACTTATCTCTAACGAATTTGTCTCTCAAAGAAAGCAAGCTGGACGGGCTTCGGAGCTAGGGTTCCAGCACCATTGTACATTGTGGAAATTGGGAAATGGGAGAGGTCTTTGTTTCGTTACACGTGAAGGAGAAGGAAAACCAGAGCTCATTGTTTCGTTACAAGCGGTCTGTTCTCCAGAGTACGCTCCAACTCATGGGGTGCAAGCCGCGCAATGCCTTCAAGGTTAATTGATTAATCTTTCTTTTCTTTTGATCGGATGTTTAATTTTACGAATCACTTCAGAAAATTTTCATTGGGTATTCATCTACAAATAGCATATGCCTCAAGAGCGTTTCTTGAATACCCAATGAGTCACTTAATTTTTTTTTTATTGGGTAATTAAGCAGCATATGCTTTAAGAAAGGTCCTACTTCAGAAACTTTTTATGTGCCTTTTTTTTTCCTTGTATTGAATACTTACAGATTCTTGGTTGCCTGAGTGCATACTGGAATTAGATTCTTCTACTTAGTAAATTATAATAGAGAAATAAAAATAGATTGTTAGTCCTAGCTAGCTGTGTTATTGGTATTATCGGTGCTATATCGTAGATCCAGAGCAGAACGTTATTGTACTATTAATCCTATTTTCAGTTTGATTTATAGTAATTTTTTGAAAAAGAGAAATTCATTGATTATTGCACTCTACTTGACCTGACATGTGAGATTTGTACCACTTTGTATTCTTTGATAAATGCGTAGGTGTAGCTCTGTCGATTGGAAGCCGTCCGCCATGTTAGCGCTCGCATCGAGCTTTGATGGCTTCCAGGCTGCCGCTGTCAGAGAGGATGTATCACGCGGTGCATGGTTTATCAGTTTAGAAGCTTAACATATTGATGAGAGAAACATGTGCTGTGGAACTCCGGGTAATCTCTCTTTCTCTTAATAAAATGGTGGAGTTCTTAAGATATGTATTATACTGGTACAATGACAATATTTGTAAACCACTACCAGTAAGAGGCTATTAAATGCTTGTAAACTTTTTGTTCTAGATTGTGAATGGAAGGCGCAAGCTGGAAATGTGTGCATTGTCATTCGATTGGAGAGGATGTCACGCTCGATAACAGCTGGACGTGTTAGGATCTGATCTACTATTCTCTCGCTGCACTCTATGGTTTAATTGGGGCTGTAGCTCTTGTAAGTTTAAAAAATATTGATACAAACTTTCTCAAATTGTGTACTGTGTTCTGAGAAGAGGTGTAATTAAGCTTTCATAACTGCAGATTCAATTAGTTAGGATTGAACACAGAGTTCCGGAGTTTGGATGGACGACTCAAAAGGTATTTTACTTGTTGAATTTCTTAGTCAGTGCTGGGATGTACTAATTTTAGTTGCATTGGGTTGAAACTACTAATTGATAGCTTCCAACAACGTACTTTGTTATTTCCTTTTTTATTTTGGTCGGTCATCTCTGCGCTTAGACGGGATGTTCAGAAGATATTTAAAACCCTTGTTTAATTTCTACATGAATACGTCAGGTGAGCTTAGTTCCTTACAACCCGAACCGCCTCGACGATTTGGTGAAGTGGACAGAGGTGTGGTCGACAGGTTTCTGTGCCATCAGAATTGCAGACACGACTACCCACAATCTGACTGCCACTGGTTCTGATAATGATACTAATTTAAATCCCTGACAACGCCAAAATCATCGTCTAGAAGTGGGTCAATACCCCAATCCAGCACTGGAAGATCGTTCCTTAACATTCCAGTGTTCCCTATTAATTAATTTGTAATTTTAAGGCAGCTGGCAAGGATTCCAAAACTTATGCACGTCTTTTTATCATTACTGTTATCATCTTTTATTATTATTGTAGCTGTATGCTCTCATGTAAAGTGGTCCTGCAGTTGATTACTAAAAAATGAAAAAAAAATTATATTATTGCTAGTTAATGTCTCAATTGCAATCATCCATTAACTATGTATTTAAGAAGATGAGAACAATCAGCCTGAGCAATATCCATACTTGTAACAAATTAAGTTTTTTTCATGTAGCTGCCTTCTACAGTTTTATTACATATGGCTCCCATTAAAGAGTTAAATTGGTTCTTCATGAATTAAAAAGAACAAAAAGTCAAATACTGAAGCAAAGGCATTTTTTACATAAATAATAATGTTTCTTACAATTCTAATCCTTTATACACAGACCAATTCTAAATGAAACATCACCAACTGACCAAACCTGTGACCCTCTAAATAATTTTTTGTTTGAATATCAAGTGTACTATAGCACTGCTCTAAAACAAAACTGCGCTACACTTTATCTTCAGTATATATGCCATTAAAATTTGCAGCAAATAAAAATTTACTAGTGTGACTGGTATTCTATTAGTAAATATATATTGTCCATTTAGATTAAACAGTACAAACCCTTAACTCCTTAAGCATTTAACCCGTACCGGAAAACAAGGGCTTACAAAGGAAATACCATCAATATAAGTATATCTTTCTTTTTCTCTTTCCAAAAAGGTACGTAGGCACTTGTCAGTGTATTTTTCAGTTTCTTTCTTTTCGGAAAGGTGTCTAAGGCAACGATTAATGCATGTTTACACGTCCACGTGTCTTCTGAAAAGTGAAAACTGAAGGTACTATGACGTGGCACTTCCAGTTATATAAACAAGTAAGCCATCAAAGAAAATACAACACTAATCATTTCTCCATTTATGTCAAATCATCTATATTTCAACAAGTTGCTTCTTCCTCATACAAGTCATGGCACTCAATCACAACAATTCCAACAAAAAATGTCGTGTGTTCTTGATCCCTCACATGTCGAGAGGCCACCTCATCCCGATGACAGACTTCGCAAAGCTCCTTGCGGTGGCCCATCCCGATGTAGAACCCACCATGGTCGTAACACTGGGCGATGCGGCGCTAATCGACACGTCACTCGGCCAAGTGCAAATTCTCACCTATCCCTTCCCATCTGAAAGCACAAAGACCATTGTTGACACTATGGGAGTCGGTTCAAAGGAAGAGACGATGCTGATCAATGAATCATCATTGTTGATTCGACCAGCTCACGAAGAGCTTCTCAGTAAATACAAACCTGATGTTGTGGTGTCAGATGCTATGTTTTACTGGGCCCCTAGTGTTGCTGCTCAATTTGGAATCCCTTGCATTCTTTTCTTTAGTGGTGGCGCCTTTCCTCTTGTTGTTTTTAAGCGTATTTATGATATGCAACCAAGTATGAGCGTTGATGTCGACCATATTACAGTGTCAGATCTACCAGGCCCAAAAATAGAGATGCCGGTTCCTGAGTTACCAAATTACCGCATCGGGCATGATGAGGTGACTGACAAAATTTTGGATAGCCTGTTTGGATCTTGGCCCGATGTTTTCGGTATTGTGTTCAATACATTTCGTGCGCTTGAAAATGAGTACTGCAAGGAGTATGAAAGGGTTCAAAGGAAAAGAGCCTATTTTATAGGTCCAGTCTCCTTATGCAACGCTAGCAATGTAGATGGAGTTATCCATCGTGGAGGAAAGGGAGATGTCGGTTGCTTGAAGTGGCTTGACGGCAAGGAGGATGGATCGGTTGTTTTTGTAAGCTTCGGTAGCCAGTGCTACTTCAAATCTGAACAACTTCATGAGTTGGCTATTGGTTTAGAACATTCTAAAAGAAATTTTCTTTGGGCTGTTAGAGGAGATAACATGGAGGAGTGGATGCCTGATGGATGGGAGGATAGGATAGCTGGAAGGGGATTTGTGGTGAAGGGATGGGCCCCTCAGGTGGCGATCCTTGCACATCCAGCAACTGGGGCCTTCATGACTCACTGTGGATGGAATTCAGTTCTAGAAGGCATTTCTGCGGGCATGCCAATTCTGACATGGCCCTTCGTATATGAGCAATTTATTAATGAAAAACTATTAGTGGAAGTGATCGGTTGTGCCGCTAAGGTGTGGGATGGAGGAAAGAGGAGCACTAGAGAGGAAGAGCATGCACTCGTACCGGGAAGTGCGATAGCTCATGCTGTGTTTAAATTCATGGAGCCAGTTGGGGATGACTATGTGGCAATGCGCTCCAAAGCACATAATGTTGCGGTCTCGGCACTGGCTGCAGTGCAAGAGGGTGGGAGTTCTCATGGTGACGTCAAGGATCTGGTTAATGATCTGTTTGGATTAATTGGAAATAAGTGATGCAAAATTGTTAAGATCAAGTGTTTAATTATTAAGAAATTAATAGTTTTGTGTGACTGATCTGCAGCTGGTAGCAGCTAATTAATTAATAAAATCTTTCCTTTCAATACAATATTTTTCCATTAATCCTTAAAATTGAATTATTTCTCTGTGGTAACTTATGTACAGTATCTAACATTCGCTCCAATCACATTCTTTGAATATGATAATCATGCTATTTATAAATTATTGTTGATTTTCTGATATGAGAATTTAATCCAATTAACCGATATGACTTATCTATCACTTTGAAATATAATTTTAAAAATCACACTTTCTTCTATGTTTTGTATAATGCTTTGACAAGATGTAATATCTATTAATTTTTTTTAATTAAGCCCGATGATAATCAAATTGAGAGATCTTAACTAAAATTTAAGTTTGACGTTAGCATCTATTTGTCTTTATAGTTGGAACTCATTTCCATTTGTAAGCATGTTTATAACCTTTCTTAGCATTTCTTTTATTTCCCAAATTTAACTCAACAATAGGCTACCCCACAAACCAATTAACCAACACGCTAAAAAATTGATTCCCGACCAAAGCAACACCGTAAAGCACCGTGCGGAGCATCATGTAGTGCTCCCAACCACAAAAAGAAGCTGTTGAAATTCAGATGGTGTAAACTCAGACTCTGTTGAGAATTTGTGTAAGACGAAGTGAGAATACAAATGGTGCAAACTCAAATTTTCAACTCATATTCAGTTGAAATTAGAATTTACATTTACTGTGGAATTTGCATTTTTTTTAATTTCTTTTTGTAAAAGAGTTGAACCCTTTCTTTTACCCAAAATTCCCAATCGAAGTCAGATTTCTAATCAACATTTTTCAAAATTTTCACAATTTTGTTGGAATTTTCAAATACTTAAAATAGTCATTACGTTGACATTTGAAAGCTAATTTTGCTTTATTTTAATCTCATTGTTTTAAGCCTATTGATTGTTCCATTCCAAGGAAATTAAGTGCAATCGAACTTTGTAAACTAAATTCATGCATTTATGTTACTATTTGTACCATGTCTAGTTTGCAAATTTCAATAAAAGTTGAACTCACACACCATTGTACACTGGAACTTGGGAAATTGACAAATGGGAGAGGTACCGATGAAGGAGAAACAAGAGAAGAAGGCGATCATGCCAAGGAGAAGGAAATCCAGAGATCTTTGTTTTGTTACACGCGGTCTGTTCTCCAGATTACACTCCAACTCATGGGGTGCAATCTGTGCCATGCCTTCAAGGTAATCGATTAATCTTTCTTTTCTTTTGATTGGATGTTTAATTTTACGTATCACTTCAGAAATTTTCATTGGGTATTCATCTACAAGTAGCATACGCCTCAAGAGCATTCTTAAATACCCAATGAATCACTTCAGAACAGCATATGCTTTAAGAAAGGTCCTACTTCAGCAACTTTTTGTGCATTTTTTTTTGCCTTGTATTGAATACTTAGATTCTTGGTTGCCTGAGTGCATACTGGAATTAGATTCTTCTTACTTAGTAAATTATAATAGAGAAATAAAAATAGATTGTTAGTCCTAGCTAGCTGTGTTATTGGTATTATCGGTGCTATATCGTAGATCCAGAGCAGAACGTTATTGTACTATTAATCCTATTTTCAGTTTGATTTATAATAATTTTTTGAAAAATAGAAATTCATTGATTATTGCACTCTACTTGACCTGACATGTGAGATTTGTACCACTTTGTATTCTTTGATAAATGCGTAGGTGTAGCTCTGTCGATTGGAAGCCGTCCGCCGTGTTAGCGCTCGCATCGAGCTTTGATGGCTTCCAGGCCGCCGCTGTCAGAGAATGTATCACGCGGTGCATGGTTTATCGGTTTAGAAGCTTAACATATTGACGAGAGAAACATGTGCTGTGGAACTCCGGGTAATCTCTCTTTCTCTTAATCAAATGGTGGAGTTATTAAGATATGTATTATACTGGTACAGTGACAATATTTGTAAATCTCTACCAGTAAGAGGCTATTAAATGCTTGTAAACTTTTTGTTCTAGATTGTGAATGGAAGGCGCAAGCTGGAATGTGTGCATTGCCTCATTCGATTGGAGAGGATGGCACGCTCGATAACAGCTGGACGTGTCAGGATCTGATCTACTATTTCCTCGCTGCACTTAGTGGCGAAGCCAGGATTTTTGTCAGGGTAGGCAAAAATATTTATAGTACAACTAAATAGGATAACATATATATTGCAAACAAAAATTAAACATAACAAAAATTACAACATCAATCAAAATAAATAAGTCAAAATAATAGAAATGAATATAAAAAATTTCAACCCAGTCAAAAATTTATAACAAATATTATTTTACATATCACAAATGAATGTCAAATTTAAATTAAACAACTGAGCCACATAAACATTACAATAAATTGGATGTTTTGTAAATGTTTCTGTAATTTATAAATCATCTATAATTTAGACTAGATGAAAAAAAAGAACAAAGTCTATCATTCTTTTGTAAAATAGACATTTTTATCCACTGTAAACAGTTAATTTGAAATTAATTCATATCTAAGCTTTCTTCTCTATTTTTCTTCATCATCTATTTCCTTTGCAAACATTATCATCGTATCTATTTGAAAAAAGAACAAACTAGAAGAATTTTTGGATTAGGTTATCTTTGAGCTTTGCTAAACACCAGCTAGATCAAGCTATTCATGAATGTACAAATTATACATGGTATTGGTATAAAGTTCAAGAGCGTACCCGTACCAGTCACAGGCTCACGGCCATTCATGAATGTAAAAATTAGGGTTATCTTTGAGCTTTGCTAAACTCCAGTTAGATCAAGCCATTCATGAATGTACGTATTATACATGCTAAACTCTATTATTATCTACTTTAAAAAATAAATAGGGTTAAGAGAAAAGAGGCGGTACCGTACCAGTCACGGGCTCACGGTGTCGGCAGGGTAGAGGCTATCTCCTCCGCGTGCACTCCTTTTTCTCCTCCACACCTTGCTACTTTTTCTCCTGCGCAATCGCCTCAATCGCCTCTCTGTCTCTCTGTTATTTAGAAATTAGAAGGGTAGCGGACTAGCGGGTTGGTTAAGTTAGCGGGTTTGAACTTAGAAGGGTAGCGAGTAGCGCTAATTAAAAATTCTGGGTAGGCAGATTTAATTGGTCTGGGCTAGCCAGGGGTAGGCAGATTTAATTTTCAGAGATAAGCAAAATTCGTTTTTGAACCTGATCCAAATTAATTTTTGTTTCCAGGGGTAGGCAAATTCGTTTTTGTATGCTATCTTCGCCCCTGGCTGCACTCTATGGTTTAATTGGGGCGCTCTTGTAAGTTTGAAAGATATTGATACAAACTTTCTCAAATTGTCTACAGTGTTCTTAGAGGAGGTGTAATTAAGCTTTCATAACTGCAGATACAAGTAATTAGGATTTAACACAGAGTTCCGGAGTTTGGATGGATGACTCAAAAGGTATGCTACTTGTTTAATTTCTTAGTCAATGCTGGCATGTACTAATTTTAGTTGCATTGGGTTAAAACTACTAATTGATAGCTTCCAACAACATACTTTGTTTACCTTTTTTATTTTGGTCGGTCATCTTTGCACTTAGACTGGATGTTCAGTTAATACATAATACCCTTGTTTAATTTCTACATGAATACATCAGGTCAGCTTAGTTCCTTACAACCCGAACCGCCTCGACGATTTGGTGTGGTCGACAGGTTTCTGTGGCATCAGGATTGCAGACACGACTACCCTCAATCTGACTGCCGCTGGTTCTGATAATGATACTGATTTAAATCTCTGACAACTCCAACATCGTTGTCAAGAAGTGGGTCAATACCCCAATCCAGTGTTCCCTATTAATTAATTTGTAATCTTAAGGCAGCTGGCAAGGATTCCAAAACTTATGCATGCCTTTTTATCATTACTGTTATCATCTTTTATTATTATTTTAGCTGTATGCTCCCAAACTTGTGCTGTGTGATTTCATGTAAAGTGGTCATGCAGTTGATTACTGAAAAATGAAAAAACAAAAAATTATTATTGCTATTGTGTTAATGTTTCAATTGCAATCAACCTAACTATGCATCTAAGAAGATGAGCACAATCAGCCTGAGCAGTATGTATATCATATCCGTACTTTTAACAAATAAAATTTCTTTCATCTAGGCCTTGTGCGGTTTTATTACATAAATTGACTCCTAATAAAGAGTTAAATTGGCTCTTCAAGAACTCAAAAGAATAAAAACGGAAGCAAAGGCATTTATTACATAAATAATGAAGTTTCTTACAATTCTAATCCTTTATACACAGACCAATTCTAAAATATAATAAAACATCACTTTGTAAATAAACTTTTTTTTATCAGTATATTTGTTGGCATTAAGCCAACCTTCACAAAAAAAAAAAAAAATCACCAATAGACCAAACCTGCGACCCTCTAAATATTTTTTTTGTTTGAATATTTAGTTTTCTCAAACAAAACTGCGCTACACTATATCTTCAGTATGCCATTAAAATTTCCAGCAAATAATAATTTACGGCTGTGACTATCATATTTTTTTTTGACAGATGACTATCATTGTAATTAGTAACTTAATTTCGAATATGGGTCCGACACTGCAGTTTAATAGATTTATCAATGATCTCAATATGTTTGACATACCTCTTGCAGGAAGATTATATACACGGTCAAACAAAAGACCAAATCTAATTTTTTCGAGATTAGATAGGGTCTTATTATCAGAGGCTTGGAATTCACTTGGCATTTCGCATGATCTGACGGATCTTCCGGCAACCACGTCGGACCATGTACCAATGCTTCTTAAGGTGAAACCGCACTCAAATTGCGCAAAAAGAAATTTCAGATTCGAGATTTTTTGGTTAAGACATGGAGGAATTGGGGAGGTCGTATCCCAAGCTTGGGCCTCGGCCGGGGATTCTCGGTCGCCTATTAGAAACCTGGGGAAAAAACTGAAGGAGGTGGCCAGACGCCTCAGGACATGGGCAAATGAAAAGTTTAAAAACAAAGAAACTTATTAGACCAGACCCAAATGGGCATTACAATGCTTGGACAGGGTCGAGGAGATCAGGGCGTTAAACGAACTTGAATTCGCATTGCGCATCAAACTGAGAGAGCATATCTTTCGGTTATCGCATTTAATCGAAATCAAATGGAGACAGAGATCCGGTTGTCACTGGTTAAAAGAGGGAGACAAGAATACTAAATTTTTTCATGCAACCGCAAATGCAAGGAAGAGCTCAAATAAAATCGGAAACCTGAAGAGAGATGATGACTCTGAAATCTTACCTGACCAACTTGACCAGGAACTATTCTCACATTTCAACAATTTCTTGGGAGGTCAGATTCATCCGACAACCCCTTTCGATCTTACGGGTAGGATCGGTCCGACATTCTCTACCCGACTTCAGAGTCTAGGAAACCTAATTACACAACAAGAAGTGCAACAGGCAATCTCACAGATACCAAAGAACAAGGCCTGCGGTCCAGATGAATTCCCAATTGAATTTTTCCAGCGCTTCTGGGATATCATAGCACCGGACTTCATGAACGCAGTCCACGGCTTGCATGAGGGAAATTCAGATTTTGTACCAAAAAAGGAAAACCCAATGGTAATCGGCGACTTCAGACCTATTAGTGTCATTAACACTACGATCAAAATCATCACTAAGGTGTTGGCTAACAGACTACAACCTTTCCTTGCTGAGCTCGTTTCGAACAAACAAACGGCCTTTGTCAAAGGAAGGTCGATTATGGAGTCTTTTTTGGTTGCCAGAGAATTCTTATCCGCGTGTTCGAAGAGAAAGATACCATCTATTCTGTACAAAGTTGATTTTCAAAAGGCATTTGATTCGGTCGACTGGTGCTTCCTCACAAACCTTCTGGTGGAGAGGGGTTTTCCGCCGAATTGGATAGCTTGGGTTCTACACACGTTGAAATCATCTAGCTCCGTGTTGAGAGTCAATGGGAACTACATAGAGATATTTTAAACATACGCGAGGGCTGCGACAAGGAGATCCCCTATCTCTGATGTTATTCATTTTAGTGACCGACTCGTTGAATTGGCTTATCAAAAACTCATTACCGGCAATGCACCCACACATCCATTTTCCACCACAGCCAATTCAATATGCGGATGATACGATAATTATAATAGAGGCGCACCCAAAAACAGTGAAAGTATTGACATTAATTCTTTCAATATATGAAAAGTTGACGGGCCTAAAGATCAACAGATCCAAAAGCTCATTTGTTCCGATAGCAATACCGGACCATCTTACACTTGGAATTGAGAGAATTTTGGGAAGCCCGGCCACGGAACTTCTGATCCGGTATCTGGGTTTACCGCTATCGGTAAAGAGACCAAACAAGATTGATTACCTCCCGCTAATTCGGGCGGTAGAAGGAAGAGTGGCCAGTTGGAGATCAGCACTATTATCATATGGGGGTAGATTGACACTGATAAGATCCGTCCTTTCGGCAATGCCATTGCACTTCTTGCAGGCTCTATAAATCCCAAATGGGTCATCAAACATGTAGACAAAATTAGAAGGAACTTCCTGTGGAAGGGACATGAGGCCTGTAAGGCCATAAACTGCCTGGTTTACTGGGAGAGAACCTGTGCGCTCAAACAGAATGGTGGATTGGGAATCATAGACCTACACACACAAAACAAGGCCCTCTTGACGAAATGGATCTGGGTCCTGCAGCGCGACAACAGGAGCAATTGGGCGGAAACACTGTCCCTACTGCATGACATTGATGACATTTCGCAGTTGGGCCTCGGTGCGAACCACTCTTTTTTTCTCAAAGATTTAAAATCTCTTATACCATTTGTTGAGATATCAACGGAGATTCAGCAACCTCCCGGTACGGTCGTGTGGAGATGGGAAGTCAGTGGGCTCTTCTCAACAGCGTCGACCTACAAAGTGTTGCATAACAGGGGCATCGGCTGCCCTTTCGCTCGTCGTCTGTGGAAATTTATAACCCCACCGAAGGTCAAAGTGTTTATTTGGGTGTTACTCGGCCGCATTCTGGTCAACACTTATGCGCGCACTACACCGCTCGCCACCCTCACGGGCTATGGCTTCGCACGTGGCCTTCTGGATAGCACACTCACAAACCTTGGACAAAATCCACAAGAGAGAATAGGACGCCATCTGGGCAGCGGCGCTATGGGCACTCTGGTGGGAAAGGAACAACAGGTTTTTTTCTCAAAAAACTAAGACAATCCGCATTCTTTTGGGAGAGACGGTGAGTATACAACAGTGGTTGACATATTGTTTGGAAGTGGAGCTTCTCTGTAAATATATAGTTTTTTATTTTTTACCTTTTTAGAGATTTGTGTGTTGCTTTTATGGCTTTTTAGTGCCAGTGTAAATATTTTTTTTAATTAATGAAAAACCGTAAGATGACAATTGCCAACTTACCCTCAAAAAGATAATAAATATTGTCCATTAGATTAGAACAGTACGAACCCTAAGCATTTATAAGTATATCTTTTTTTTTTACTTTCCAAAAAGGTGCATATAGGCACTAATTAGTGTATCTTTCTTTTCGGAAAGGTGTCTAAGCAGACAACGATTATTGCATGTATCTACGTCCACGTGTCTGCTGAAAACTGAAGGTACTATGACGTGGCAACTTCCAGTTATTTAAACAAGTAAGCCATCAAAGAAAATACAATACTAAGCATTTCCCCATTTTTGTCAAATCATCTAAATTTCAACAAGTCGCTTCTTCCTAATACAAGTCATGGCACTCAATCCCAACAATTCCAACAAAAAATGCCGTGTGTTCTTTATCCCTCAGATGTCGAGAGGCCACCTCATCCCGATTACAGACTTCGCAAAGATCCTTGCGGCGGCCCATCCCGATGTAGAACCCACCATGGTCGTAACACCGGGCAACGCGGCGCTAATCGACACGTCACTCGGCCAAGTGCAAATTCTCACCTATCCCTTCCCATCTGAAAGCACAAAGACCATTTCTGAGACTATGGGAGTCGGTTCAAAGGAGGAGACGATGCTGATCAATAAATCGTCATTGTTGATTCGACCAGCTCTGGAAGAGCTTCTCAGTAAATACAAGCCAGATGTTGTGGTGTCGGATGCCATGTTTTACTGGGCCCCTAGTGTTGCTGCTCATTTTGGAATCCCTTGCATTCTTTTCTTTACTTGCGGCGCCTTTCCTCTTGTTGTTTTTAAGCGTATTTACGATATGCAACAAAGTATGAGCGTTGATGTCGACCATATAACAGTGTCAGATCTACCAGGCCCAAAAATAAAGATGCTGGTTTGTGAGTTACCAAATTACCGCATCGGGCATGATGAGGAGACAAACAAAATTTTTGATAGCCTGTTTGGATCTTGGCCTGATGTTTTCGGTATTGTGTTCAATACATTTCATGCGCTCGAAAGTGAGTACTGCAAGGAGTATGAAAGGGTTCAAACGAAAAGAGCCTACTTTATTGGTCCAGTCTCCTTATGCAACACTAACAATGTAGATCGACTTATCCCTCATGGAGGCGAGGGAGATGTTGGTTGCTTGAGGTGGCTTGATGGCAAGGAGGATGGATCAGTTGTTTTTGTAAGCTTCGGCAGCCAGTGCTACTTCATATCTGAACAACTTCATGAATTGGCAATTGGTTTAGAACATTCTAGAAGAAATTTTGTTTGGGTTGTTAGAGGAGATAACATGGAGGAGTGGATGCCTGATGGATGGGAGGATAGGATAGCTGGAAGGGGATTTGTGGTGAAGGGATGGGCCCCTCAGGTGGCGATCCTTGCGCATCCAGCAACTGGGGCCTTCATGACTCACTGTGGATGGAATTCAGTTCTAGAAGGCCTCTCTGCGGGCGTGCCAATGCTGACTTGGCCCTTTGCAGCTGAGGAATTTATCAATGAAAAACTATTGGTGGAAGTGATAGGTTGTGCCGCTAAGGTGTGGGATGGAGGAAAGAGGAGCACTAGAGAGGAAGAGCATGAACTTGTACCGGGAAGTGCGATAGCTCATGCTGTGTTTAAATTCATGGAGCCTGGAGGTGAATATGTGGCAATGCGTTCCAAAGCACAGAATGTTGCGGTCTCGGCACTGGCTGCAGTGCAAGAGGGTGGGAGTTCTCATGGTGACGTCAAGGATCTGGTTAATGATCTGTTTGGATTAATTGGAAATAAGTGATGCAAAATTGTTAAGATCAAGTGTTTAATTATTAAGAAATTAATAGTTTTGTGTGACTCTGCAGCTGGTAGCAGCTAATTAATTAATAAAATCTTCTCCTTTCAATACAATATTTTTCCATTAATCCTTAAAATTGAATTATTTCTCTGTGGTAACTTATGTACAGTATCTAACATTAGGTCCAATCACACTCTTTAAATATGACAATCATGCTAAGTATATATATATTTTTTTTGAAGAAAATGCTAAGTATATATATATTACTGTTGAATTTCTGATATGAGAATTTAATCCTATTGACGGATATGACTTAATTATCTTTCACTTAGAATTTTGGAAATCACACTTTCTTCTATGTTCTGTATAATGCTTTTACAAAATGTAAAATCTATTATTTTTTTTAATTAAGCCCGATGATAATCAAATTGAGAAATCTTAACTAAGTGGAAAGGGATTTTGAAATTTAAGCTTGACGTTAGCATGCATCCATTTATAAGCATGTTTATAATCTTTCTTAGCAATTTTTTTATTTCCCAAATTTAAATCAACAATAGGCTACTACCTCATTATCTGTTCTGTTAAGCCTCCCCCACAAACCAACTAAGGGATAATTTCTCATGTACCCTTGACAACTTTGCAAAGGTTTAGAGGCAAATAAGAAACCGCACATGTTGTCAAGGGTATATAAGAAATTAAATCTTATTTAATTTTTCTTGTTTTTCGTTTCTGGAGGTAGTCGCTTCTCTTTTCTTCTTTTTCGCTTCTGGGAATCTGGGGTACTGTCTCCTATCTAATACTTATTTCTGTACATTTTGAGGACCTATGCATTTTCCAGCAAAAGGATAAAAATGATACCGTACCATTATGACGAACAAATGCTAGAATTAGAGATTTTTTTTCCATAGAAAATAATAAAAATAAAAGAAAGAGAAATAAAAAAAGTACCTGCTATTTTTCATTAGTAGAAATATCGGTACTAATTTCACCGATCCTAACCCAATTTTTTTAATTTTCTCTATAAAATGAAAAAGCTTTTTAAGAAAATAGATAAAATATTTTAAAATTTAGATGAAATAGGACGGCATCTATTTTCTAAAACTTTTTATATTTTAATATAATAATAAAATAATAACTGAGTTATGATCGGTAGGATCAGTGTAATAAAAAGCGGTTCTATGCTGTGCATATGCGTTTGCGGTCCTTGACCGCATAAAATGCGGTTATGCGGATTTTAACAGGTTTCAATATTAATCAAAACCAAACCCATATAAAAACGGATCCGGACTGCCCAATTGAGCAATATTTCACGTTGTTCCCATCTATATATTAATAGGCTCTAGAGCACTTTGTTTTTGTTGTTTCAGAGAGTTGGGACTAAAGAATTCGTTGATTATAAGGAACGGACGCGTTTTCTTATTTCCTTCTCGCGGTTGTGTTGCTTTTTGCTCAGTGACGTCAGAGCCTTGGGCCATGAGCACACATAATAGATTGACGTTTAGTATTTTGAGCCAACAAATGCAATTCTATTTGATTCAATAAATTTTTGTATTGCGGGCCAACTTCAAAATACCCCACTAATGATTTTGAGTGCTTTTCACATAAAGCTAACAGAGCACTTCACTCAAATAAAATACCTAAAGGATATTGTGTAATTTTCACATCACGCTTATATATTTTCGTATTTTCCTATTATATCTATAATATTATGAGATATTATGCTATATTTTATTTTATCATTATTTTTAATCCGCATATATAAGTCCGCATAAAAATCCGTATATGCAGCCGCATACCGTATATGCGGTATGCGGTGACCTTCCGCATACCGCAGCAAAACCGCATTTTATAACACTGGCTAGGATTACCGATATTTTTATTAATACCCCAAAAAAAAACAAATTATCAAATCTGTCCCCACCCCAAACTTATTTTAAATCTACCCCAACCGCCCGTCCACTGGGCGGTCCACTTTCCCCACCTGACCGCCCAGCAGCTGGGCGGTCCACTAGTGTTTTTTTTTTTTTTTTTTTTTTAAGAGACAATATGAATATCAAGATGCTGAATTCTTAATGCTAAAAATTCGGATTTTTTTTTTGTAAATATTAGTTAGATTACTTCTTTTAAGCATATGTTGAGTATTTTAGATATAAGAATTTTGTACTCTTTTTGCCTTTAATATTTATAAACCTTCATACTCAATAAATATGTTAGTTGCAAGCGCACAACCTATCGATTGTAGTATTTAGGTGTCGATCCGCAGGGAGATAGGGAAACACCAATTTTTAATAAAGAAAACTACTTCTAAAACTAAACAATAAAAGTAAAAAGGGAGGTTTTGTTCTAAAATCCTAAGGTTGGGTTCAATACCCGAAAGAGAGGAGTTTCAAACAAATAAATGTAAATAAAATAAAGGAAAGAAAGATTGGTTTGTTTTCAAGTTTAAGGAGATCTAGGGGCATTCGGTCTACAATTCCTTGCTAATTCTATTTATTCGGTTTGTTTGAATTCATGTTTGATTTGATGAGGTTTCTAACCTAAAATGTTAAAAAGGGTCACTGTCGTGAATTAATAACGTGCCTAGATAGTTTCGGACTTCACGGTCGTTCTTCACCCTAGCTATCTAGACCCATTAAGCTCTTGTTAGTCTTTGGAACAAATATTGATACAAATACTTTGGATGGATGGATTAATGTTCCTCGATTCTAGGGCTGTCACAAACCTAGAGGGATATTTAAGTCACATGCTCCAAAGTATATATCTATATTTGTTCTAAGGTGTCCTGATTATGGGTTTGACTTCACGGTCGTTCTTCACCAAACCCTAACCCTAATTTCTATAGTTCCGAATTGGATATCAAAGTACGGTCGCTTCTAATCCAAATCCTAAGGTATTTGTACTCATAATTTGGTACTCTCCTATCCCATCCTAACTACTTTGGTTCTTTCGAATCCAAAGCGGGACTTGTCCAATTCAAGTACTAAACTATGTAGTTAGCACAAATGATAAATCACAGAAATTAACAATCAAATCCGATAAAACAATCATAATAAAAACAAATATCCGAATAAGATAGAATTAAACAAGTTCATGCATTGACCTAAACCCCTAGAAAGAGAACTACTCTCTCTTGGAGAGATCCATAACAAAGTTTGGCAAAAACAATAAGAAATGAAATAAAGAAATGATTACACCCTTTCTTAGATCCAAAACCTCGATCTTGCCGACTCCTTGCTTGAATCTTCTTCTTCTCCTTCCTTGAAAAGCTTCGAGAATTTCTGCAGGATCTCTCTCTCAACTTGTGAAAAGTGGATATGTAAAATAATGGATGACGAGAGAGATGAAATTCTTCTTCTTTTATAGCCAAAGGTCTTGCCCAATTTAGAGGCTAGAAGTGGAGTTAGTGGGTGCACTCCTCAGACTGCCATGGCTATTTTTGGCCTTCTAAAACGTGTCCTGATGTGCCAGAAATAGAAAACCTCTTGAAAATGCGAATTCCTGGCTGTCTGCGAGTCCAGTGCGTCCGCACTGGTGGTGAGTGCGGGTGGTCTGGGTCGCACTGGCTCCAACTTTCCTTTTGGTTCCAAGTTTCCTTTTCTGGATTTTCTGCGTTTTTTTCCTGAGTGCGTCCGCACTGGATCGTAGTGCGTCCGCACTGGCCTTGGAAACTTCTGTTTTCGGAAGAATCTGAAGATATCAAAAATTGGCTAAGTAGTGAGTGCGGATGACCCCACTCACACTGGAGTTGAGTGCGTCCGCACTGCGCTCGGACTTTTTGTCTGTGAGGTTCTGCGATGCTGGAAAATCGGCTAAGTGCTGAGTGCGTCCGCACTGGGAGATTTTTCTTCATTTTGCACTGTTTCCTGCATTGAAATACCGAGCGAACGCAGTAACTTGATTCTTGGTGTATTATATTCACTTTATATTCAAAATACAAGATATTTGGTGTTATTTTATGATAAAAACTAGATCGACGGTGTATATAATTTACACCTATCAGCATATTTATACTAAAATACGCTAAATTACTTGGAATTATGTTAAATTACGTTGAGTTACACTAAATTACTTTAAATTACACTAAATAATAATAACTTCGCTAATTATGCTGAAATACAGTAAATTATGGTAAACTACGGAAAATTACGCTAAAGTAGACCGATTCTGTGTCATCTTTCATGATTCATAAAAAATAGTAAAAAAATTCCGAAAATAGTCAAAATTGGTATTCTACAAGTTCATTATGTAACTAATTTACTGAGCTACTTGGATTGAATAATAGAAATGAAAATCTTAATCAGAAACTTCAACTCAAGTTTTGAGGCTCTTCCCTTTGTTTTTTGGCAATTCTGAATTTTGGAATCCAGCATAGCTGGCACGGACGCATGCGCATTTTTGCAAGCTTTCCGAAAAGTAGTCATTTGCTGAAATCGGACACTCGAGCGCTGTTTTATGACCGTTTGAAGTTTCGTCGTCGTTTTTCGTCTTTTTAGTGAAGATATCGTCCCTATTCATATGTAATTTATTGTAATTTACCGTATTTTAGCGTAATGTAATGTAATTTAGTGTAATTTAAATTAATATAGCGTAACTCAACGTAATTTAACATAATTCCAAGTAATTTAGCGTATTTTAGTATAAATATGCTTAAAAGAAGTAATCTAACTAATATTTAAAAAAAAAATTCGAATTTTTAGCATTAAGAATTCAGCATCTTGATATTCATATTGTCTCTATAAAAAAAAAAAAAAAAAAAAAAAAAACACTAGCGGACCGCCCAGTGGCTGGGCGGTCAGCTATACATAGTGGACCGCCCAGTTGCTGGGCGGTCAGGTGGGGAAAGTGGACCGCCCAGTGGACGGGCTGTTGGGGTAGATTTAAAAATAAGTTTGGGGTGGGGGCAGATTTGATAATTTGTTTTTTTTTTTGGGTATTAATAAAAATATCGGCTAGGATTAGTACCTATTTCTCTTTTTTTTTTCTATAGAAAAAAATTATCCTGGAATTATACGTTTTCCAGCAATATGATAATACGATCGTGACGGGCCTAAAATATACGCTGGTTTAAAAGTCTTAAAAATCCTCTGTTGGGATGCCCAGTTTTATAAGTTGCCCCCACCACAGACATTTGGGCCTTAGTTTTAATGGGTTTCATTTAAATAAATTGTTTGGGTAAATAAAAAAAAGATTTAAAGTATCTCTTGTTCAGTTGTTCTATAATCTTAATGGATCTCATTTAAATAAATATTTTGACTAAATTGTAAGTCTATTAAGTATTTTTTTTGTCCTTTAGAAAAATGAGATGCATCCTTGCATTGAAATTTGAATTTTCTAAACAAATGCTTCTTACCTGGAGGTATTTTTTCTTCAGTTATAGAAATTTTAGTTAGTATAAAAATTATCACATTAAATAATTACAATCATTTTGCACAAGATTATTTCATGTTAACATATAACAATTGCATCACACCAATCAAAATAAGTTTCATGAACTAGAGGGGAGTTTGATTGAAATGCATAGTCGATTTTGCGAGAAGAAGGTAAATGGTAAATTTTTGTTGCTGCTTTAATTTAATTAATCTAGACAGAGTTAATATTTCATTGTAGAATCCTTGATTCTTGCCACTGTATTTTTCAGACAGTGTCGTTTCTTGGTATATTTCTTCGAAGTGGATTAGGAAGAAAGTTTTAATATTGATTTTAGTTGTTAATTTGATTATTCAAGGATAATATGAAAAATAAAAAATGTTTAGTTTTTATGCTTATTATAGTAATTTTTATATTAACTTTCCTTCTTATCTTTCATATAATTTTTCCTAATATAAATTAAATTTGATTATAAGTTTTTTTGAAAACATTGCTTGGTATATCATTTTTTAAGAAGAAAGTATTAAAATTGATTTTAGTTGTTAGACTAATCAAGGATAATATTATTAACTTAGAAATGTTTAGTATTATTTTTTATATATCATTTTCCTTGTATATATTGAATTTGATTCTAAGTTCTTATCTTTTCCATATTGTTTTCCTAATACGTATGCAAGATCCTATTGTCACTCATTTGATTTCATGATAAAAATTTCAAACGTATATTCTCCAGATACTTCTCCATATGAAATTATAACTTTAATAATCTTAAACTTTTTAATTATATTACAACTATCTGATTAAAAGCAAGGGTCATACGTTTTACAGCTGCTCTTTAATTATATCATAACTTTTTAATTATATTATAGATCGTCAAAAATATTTTAATATGTACGAAATAAACAATGGTCATAGGATGACAGTTGTTTACATAGATTCTAAAGAAGGAACATGAAGAAAATCATGGGCCGCAAGTAATTTGAGACCAATGTTTTTTTTTGTTTTTTTTTATAAAGAGGTCTCAAGCTAGGGACCAACGTTTTCATTAAAGAAATTAAGCAAGTATTCAACAAATTAATACTATCATTAACATAACCCCCAGCATCAAAACCACCCGTTGGCACACATACTTAACATAGAATTCACAAAGTAGCAACACCATCACAGAATATTACATCCATCATTTACAACCATAGAAGTATAGAACACTTCTTCATCAAGTGCGTCCTCATATTCGTTAGGTGTCTTCTATCCTGATCTCGTCCTCAATGAGAGAAATCCTCATCTGCACCCTGATTTATGACCAATGTTAATTAGGTGTCAACCTAAATTACATTATTAATTGTATCATTAGAAAGCGAGTCTTCATTTCTCTTCCTAAATATTTGTGTTCTGTATGGACCTCATTCGCAAGTTCTCATAATTAACCCCATTGTTCTCAATGTCTCCATGATGAACACTCTCCATCACTTCTACACATGCGGCCCATGTTGACTAATTGTTACTCCTCTTTTCTTTTTTGGGGATTTGTCGATACTAAGGACTATATCCTGAATTGAAAGCCGCCCGAAATCAGTATTACAGGGGCTATGAGGTACCAGATGTTGTATGTGGATCTTACGAAAAACTGTCCTGTGGTTAGTTCGCAATTTGTCTGATCAAGTGTGTCAGTGATCAAGGGCAGTATGGTAAATGTGAAGAAGGTTCATATCAGCAGAATTTGATTCTAAGTCCATTTACTTTCTTAAAATGTCTTTTTGTTTTCAAATAGCAATTTTGTTTATTTACTAGTTGAATTTTTTCTACTAAACAGAGTGTAAAAATAAAGTATTAATTCTTCCTTACAAACAGAATCTGGAACCTATCACTAATAAAGAAAATCTAAAATAAAATATTAATGAATACATTGAAAAGCATATTTTGGAAGAGACTTTGGCATACAGAAGTAATATCAATAAAATTACAATTCAGACGTAACAATTTCATTGAATCAATTTTACCAATGAAGAGCACTGAATTAGGTTTAAGTAGCAAATCCATCTACCAAAGATTCAGAAACTTAAAGTCGGTCGAAAGTAACAAATACAAAGGAAAAAAGGATAAAGGCATGATGTCCGCGGCACAATTTAAACCAACCATTACACGAAAACAATGAATTAAGGATAGAGCTCGATGAGAGAGCGAAGCCCAAGAATAGGCAAAATCTTATAAGAACTGAATCCTGCTTCGACAAAAATCTTATGCCACTCTTGTTCATCACGCTCGGGGCTCCCCACCACCACCATCATCATCATGTCCCACAGCAGTTGGGTCTCTTTAGGTGTTCCCTCTCCTTTCGAACCCACCACCAAGTCCATGACTATTACCTTGCCTCCATTCTCTCTAGATGAAATTGCATCTTTGCATTTTTGCAAGATTTTTACGCACTCTTCATCTCCCCATCCGTGAAGTATCCACTACATGAAATTAATACAATTGATCAGTACATCCAAGATTTGTTAAACCCTTGATTCAATAATTATATTAAGGTTGAGTCTTGATCACAAGGACAATCTTTATTCATTTGATAACATAGCTATTATTTGATTGAGAAAATCTTCTGGTAAGGATATTATTGCAACTGTGCATGTACTCGTGATACACCGAAACACCCACTTGATGGTTCAATCCTTCAAGGAGTAAGAATGATATGAACCATGTAAGTGTTCAAATGAACAGTCTCAGTTTCCTTCCACAGCCTTGGTGGAACATATATCAAGTTTCCATTTCCATTCCATTAACAATTGTGGAGGCAACTTAAACAATCCCAGTTTCCTTCCATAGCCATAAAAACTAAGCATAGACAATTATATCAATAAACAATAATCATTGAAATAAAATTAACTCAAACAATGAACCTTGAGAAGCACAACATCAGCAGGAGGGATGTAATCAAACATGTCCCCAGCCACAAACTCCACATTTCCTTCGCTCTTCAAATGCCCGACAACTTGAGGAAGATCCAATACTACACATTTCATTTCTGGAAAGGCCTTTGAGATTGCTCGAACAGTACCACCGGACCCACCTCCAACATCAACCAACGATCCTATCCCTTGAAAAATTTCATCATGATCCTTCAGAAGTATGTCCATCACAAACTGGCCATCACATGCCATTGCATCATTAAATGCCTGACCAAACTCATGGTTGTCTCTGGCAATGCTCCACAGGTTGGTTCCATGCACCATCGCAAATGGTATAGGTTCTGTTGTTATCTGTTGGACAATGTTTAATTAATTTCCAGGATTAGCTAATACCATATTAAATTATTAATTGATATACTTGAATAAAGTTTCAGAAGGAAGAAGTGATAAATGACGCGTCCATATATAATGATAACAATCTCATCTTAGCCAAATATATGCATTGTACATACATTGTAAATGAAAAATGTGGTATGAATATTGAATAACGCATATGTATTTACTATTTACAACCATGTTTGTGTAATATTCCACTAATTTGTAAAATTATTCATTAGAGAACAACGAGATAGACAACAAACAAACTAAGGGTGCAATGTTAACCTAGTCTAGTCTGTTTGACCTGAATCAGCGGTACACAACCCGTTTAGAAGATTTATATACCTGAAAAATCTCAATTACATCGACCCACATATATGTTGACCAAAGGTTGTTATAGGCCTGAATTTATGGACTAGGTCTAAGACGTTGGGTCGGATCTGAATTTATTTACAACTCCTATTTTAATTTCACTCTCTGGAAACCTACGTACATCACTGACAAAAAAAGAAAAGAAAAGAAAAGAAAAAAACACTGCATGACCCATTTGTCTATGGTTGATTTCAGTTATCATTTGAAGTCAAAGATGCTAAAGCAGCTAAACTATGCATATGAGGAACTATATATGTCTGACATCTGCCCAACTGATGTATATTTTACTCATTCGTGGAACTCGGATCGGATCAGACAGATCAGGCCCAACCTGACCTGTTTATCAACCCGCTAACTGTGTTATTCCTAGCCCGACTGGTGTATATGTTCTAAAATTAACTTGTATCAAAACATAACCAGATCAAAGCCTGATATCAAAGTGGTAAGAGACTAAGAGTTACCTAATTTTACAATTGCATGAACATATAGAGCTCATTACAGCATGCTGGAAGACAAATTATCAGTGATGATTTTTCTGAGTTACAGAGAAATTGAAGAAAACTGAAAATTTGATAATTTTCTGTTATTGCTTTGTTACACAGTAGCTCTATTTATCTAAAAGTAAAGGTGCCTACTTCTAATCTTTAACGGTTGCCTATACAACGGTAATATGCTAAAAATAGAAATAAAGGTGGAGGTAATAGTTGCTCCCTTAATTTCTAAAATAACCAATGATGTAAATCCCTAACGGGTCTGAGGTTATTGGATCCTAATCTTCATTATTTTTAACAATCAGGCTCTTACTGTCTTACATCAGTCATAACAGTAAACCATAAGATAGAAGGAATCAGTACCTCGCTTTTGAACCAGGAGCTCATTGACAGAGACGGCTGTACGAGAATCGGGTGAAGCATGGCTTTCACAAAGGGAGAGAGGTTGTCGTTTCCACCAGTGACGAGGAGGCGAGACAGGGGAGTCAGACTGTACACTTCTTCTCTGTTTATTTGATCAACAGAGAAGAATCCTGAGTGCACAAGTACACGCATCAGGCGACGCAGGTAGTCAGCTTTTGATGGTAGAATTGAGAGCTCTGTAAGGAGCTCTGACAAGGAGATGGTTTCGCCATGGCTGTTTATGGCATCCGGTATCCCAAGCTCGACTGCACACTTGAGGCACATGGATTTGAGGAAGGAGAAGATGTGGTTCCATAGCTCGGCCTGGGCCTGGAGCAGAGCACTGCTCTCTCCTATATTCTTGTTCTTCTCCATTAAACCAGGATTATTGATTTTTGATGGGTTGTAGTTAGGTTCATTCGCTAGTTGGATATAATTATAAAAGGTCAACGTCGTTGACTTTATTATTTTGAAAAACTGGGTCTTTTTTTTGTCATTAAAATTTTGCTTGGAAATTTTCAAATACGCTCAAAGTTCTATAAAATAGTAACCAATTCACATCATCATATATTAGTAAGAAAAGCTGGGGAACAAGACTTTTCTACTTTATCCTTATTAAGATATTTTAAGTACACGAAAAGAATGAATATAAATATTAATTAGGATCTAGGAGCCGATGTATATTATATTATAGCCTAATTAAATTTAAGACTTTTTAATGTGACGGACTTTGTAATTTTTACTTAAAGTTTGCTTAATTAGAAAATTTCTTCTTTGAAGGGCACATTAAGAACATATCAAGGCATTACTAGGCACTAAAGATGCTCTAATCATCATGGTTGGGAGTAATTGTTGGGAGTCTTAGGACCATTTTAGTTTCCTATTCATTGCTGACATAAATTTTAGAATGTTAATTATAAACATAATAAAATTGAATTCATAAACTAGTTTTTTTTTCTAAATTAATTGTTTTTAGTATACAAATGACCGAACATTTTTACATTATTTTTAAAGACATTTATGGCATGGAATACAAACAATAAGTAGGAAAAGTTTTGTACTTTACGCACTGCAAGATGCTCATATAATAAAAAGTACATCAATGCTTTTTATGATTTTAGTTATATTTATACCATGTATTTATTACATGTTTTTTATGGATTATCGCATATTTGAATTGAACGGTCCGATCTAAAATCCAAAAATTGAGTTACTTCACTGCATCTGAATTCGGTTTTAGTCGCGTTGCACTGATGACTTATTAGTTAAAGGTGAGAGCTACTTTATCGTCTTTTCTTCTGGATGAGGATGACAACCTCAGATTAGTCTATCAAGTCAAGCTGCCAA
The DNA here is from genome assembly GCA_011114355.1 of Carex littledalei. NCBI lineage: Eukaryota > Viridiplantae > Streptophyta > Magnoliopsida > Poales > Cyperaceae > Carex > Carex littledalei. The sequence continues at coordinate 7,308,554 of CM022081.1, forward strand.
TTTGGACTGCTAGGTTAGATATCTAATTTGTGAAAATATATGGGCCAATTGGGTTGAAGTCGGAAAAAATTGGCTGGCTTTAGGCTAATTTAAGCTCAACATCAAATGGTAGAGCAGAGGCCCAAACTGGTCCAACTGAACCTCCATTTATTCTTTATAAAATCTTTTAGTGCAATACGAAATTTTAAAATCCAATGTAAAGTACGTATTTTACTAAGATCCGTAAAAATTATTATGTAAAGTACAATTGAATTTATTTCTTCAAACGTGCGTATCAAGATCATGTTTGAAATGGATTTGATAACGTGCGTATATATCAAGATAGATGGAGTATCTTAGAATTTGAATGTATTAGATGGATTATGATAACTTCTTTATATATTCAGAAGTGATTTTTGAACCGAAATTAATAACTCAGATTCAAAATATTTTTATTTTTTTCAAGTAACACTTCAAGAAATATTTTAATTTTTTTTTTTACAGTCACAAAATGTCCCATAATAGTTCTAGTACATCTAAATTATAAGATATTTTATCTGTTTTGTTTAATGTTTCTTTCGGTATATACAAATCTTAAGTTACTCCATTCATTTTAAAAAATTAATAAAAAAACGATGGTTGAATTCCAAAATATTAACGGATTTGGTTGTCCGCCATATATGATTGCGGACACCATGAAGGTGTTACGGACGTGGCAAATTTAGAATTTACGGAAAATCATAGTTATTTTTTAGAGGAGGGATCCACTTACAACAAATTTGAGTTACAACAAAGTTACAACAACCATTTTTTTCATTTGCAAAGTCTAAATCGTCGATCCAAACCGTTCAACATGATTATCTAAATAAAATGTACTTGCAGATCAAATTTTATGTTTTTTTGAATTTTTTTACTATTTATTAAGATGGGTACAAAATTCAATGGTCTAAGTATGACTATTTTTTGTAAAATACTTAATAAATAGTAAAAAAATTCAAAAAAATGTAAAATTTGATCTGCAAGCACATTTTATTGTGGAGATCATGTTGAACGGTTTGGATCGACGATTTGGACTTTGAAAATGAAAAAAATGAATGTTGTAACTTTGTTGTAACTCAAATTTGTTATAAGTGGATCCCTCCTCTATTTTTTATTCTTTTGAGGTATGTCAAAATTAAAAATTTCGGCTAGATCACGTACAAAATGACCCACAATACGCATGTCTCCAAATTCTGTTTCGGAGAGAACAGCAGCAATTTCCGTTTGCTACGGCGGAGAATCAATCTTACTTTAAATTTTAAATAGATTTTTCAAATAAATAAGGATCTATCTATTATCTCCTGTCTTCAATAACTGGATATGTCCCTGATCATCGTCATGCTTGGCTCCTTAATTATTACTACAGATTTTGTTAAATTAATGGATCAAACATACGAATTATTGACGATATGATCTGAAAGTCACTTCTCCAAACATACAAATTTTGCAGACTTCGATCGCGTTAATGATAAAATAGCATATGTCAGATGCATAAGGTCAGAGGCGGAGTCAAATCTTCAAACTATTAAGGGTCAAACGTAAATGAGAATCAAGCATATAAATTTTGTATGCTTCGAATAGAGTCAATTTAATAGTTCCATAGCATTTTCTACTAAACTATATACAATTTTTTTGAAAATAAATGAAGATCAATTGACCCCATCTACATTGAGTGCCTCCGCCTCTATGTATTAAATAAGTAATAATTATATGTATTAATTAACCAAATGATTATCGCAGGCCAAATATTCTAAAATGCATTTGAATCCCATGTAGCATATTATATATTGGCTTAGAGGTTGAAATTCCTCTTACTTTTTGGAACAAAAGTTTGACCATCATTAATCAAATAATAAAAAAATTCCAGCTTACTAGGTTATTTTCAATTTTGATCTTTTTTTCCACCACTAATGGTTGACTTGTTAAGATTCATTCAGTAATGAAGTATAAGAAGCACTAAGAAGAATAGAAATAATCTCAGTTAGATTATAATTCTTATATCGTTAGCAAAATACATCAGTAGCAAATCGAAAAAATATTTTGATAAAAGATATCAACGTCAATTATATTGTTCTTAATGTCTACCGAAATTTTTATTTTTACCATTCGAAAAAAGAGATAAACAAAAAATCCACAATTTGACTAAGGCCACAATATGAAATTGCGGTCAGAAATTGAGTGGCCACGTTGGGGCCCGACATTTTTATTAATATCCAAAGTTTAATACAAATTATTATTTATGCCCAGATTTTGAGCCAATATCGAAAAATGCCCAAGCCGGCCAGAAAATGGCCGGCTTACCCTTTTTCTTTTTTCTTTTTTTAAACCCGCATTTCACCCTATATATACCTCCTTTTTCTCTCTCCTCCTCACAACTCTCTCATCTCTCAACCGAATTTCTCTCTTTTTTGAGGTAATTTTTTTTTTATCTAATTTAAATTTAAATTTATTTATTTTAGGGTTTAGGGGTTAGGATTTAGAGTAATTTGTTGTAATTTAGTGTAATTAGCACAGTTGACCAATATTTAGTGTATTTTGGTATTTTTAACATAATTAGGCTAATTAAGTGTAATTTAGTGTAATTAGTACAGTTGACAATTATTTAGGGTATTTTGTCATTTTTTTACCATAATTAGGCTAATTAAGCTTAATTTAGTGTAATTAGCACAGTTGACCAATATTTAGGGTATTTTGGCCTTTTTTTTACCATAATTAGGCTAATTAAGCGTAATTTAGCGTAATTAGTACAGTTGACCAATATTTAGGGTATGTTGACATTTTCTACCATAATTAGGCTAATTAAGCGTAATTTAGTGTAATTAGTACAGTTGACCAATATTTAGGGTATTTTGGCCTTTTTTTTACCATAATTAGGCTAATTAAGCGTAATTTAGTGTAATTAGTACAGTTGACCAATATTTAGGGTATTTTGGCATTTTTTACCATAATTAGGCTAATTAAGCGTAATTTTACCGAAATTAGGTTATTTTAGACATCAGGATGCCTAGAGCACGGTCTACCCGTCGTCCAGTAGTGGACGAGCCGATCAGTACCAGCAGCACGGAGCACATCAGTCCTCTCCTGTGGATTCCCCACAGCGATCACCGAGTCTCACTGGCTTCTCGTGAGGTACGTTCCTTTTTTTAGATTTTCTTTAAATTTTGTTGGGTTTAAATTTTATTATGTTATCACCATGCGGATTACCTTTTTCAACGCAGGACACGGGTCTTTTAGATGTGAAGTTGCGGTGCGTTCACATGCAGTACTACGAGATGATGGACCCGTACCTCATCAACCTGGGTCTCTACCAGGTTGTGGACATCGTGCGGGCAGAGAGAAGCATCATCAATGCATCTCTCATCGCAGGACTGGTGGAGCGATGGCGTCCCGAGACGCACACGTTTCACATGCCATTCGGAGAGATGACAGTGACTCTCTAGGATGTGAGTTCTCTTTGAGGTTTGCCTATCCGTGAGGACAATGGGAGGTCCAAATTCCATTTGCAAATGACGAGGTTACGGGAGCACTTCAGCGCGAGTCTCTCGGTAGATTCCACCGAGCTGGAGATTCAGAGGTAAATTTTATAACTTGTTTCTATTAATCAATTTCTAATATAAGGATTCTATTAGAATTTTTATATGTTTTGTATTGCAGATATACACGGGGCTACGTGATGGACCTTTTTGGTTCTGTCATGTTTCCTGATTCCAGCGGTGACCAGATGCCGATGATGTATCTCCAGCTGCTGACAGACCTTGAGTCGCCGTACAACTGGGGTGCGGCTGTCCTGGTGTATCTGTATTCCCACTTGTGCCGTAGTAGTGAGGTACTTAGATCTGTCCTGGCACGGTTTCCACCACTACTTAGATCGGACATACGGTGCTACCGTTGGGATCAGGCCAGTCCGGTCAGAGCTTCAGAGTTTGCCTGAAGCTCTTGTTGAGTGGACGCCGTACGAGCAGTTGTACACGGAGAACCTCTTGCCGGGCCATGTGGGTGACGAGCAGGAGCGGGATATGTGGTTCTACCGAGGTCCACTCGTACACTTCTGGGTAGTGGAGCACCACTATCCAGATCGGGTGCTCCGCCAGTTTGGTCGAGCGGCGTTGATTCCCGCAGACCCATCTTTGCCGAGGTCCACGCACACAGACCTGCACAGGTAAGTCGTAGTCTATTGTCAAATACCTCATATTACTTGATAGCTTTGTATTGCAACTAACGTCTTTCTTACATGATGAACCACCGAGGGCGACTGGATAAGGACTGGAGCATCCATTTTTCAGCCTACTACGATACAGCGCAGGACCCTCAGTATATGGACTTCTATCACGAGCCAGATGCGATCGTTCAGACCCAGGGGGATCCCCAGTTGAGGTACGATGTTTGGTACAGGAAGATCTGCATCGGAGTGTCTATCTGCAGGGCGATTACGGTGCCCATCTCCGCGACAGGATCAAAACCGATGATGGTTACCATCCCAACGGCCGTTCATTCATTCACCAGGTAATGCACCTAAAACTACATAGTTTTTCTCTAACTTAGTAGTTCATCAAGGTTTGATCTGACATGCCAAATTTTTTTCAGCTTCTGGCCTCGATCAAGGAGTGCGGGCATGGGATCTCCATGCTGGGAAAGAAGAACTGGAGACGGCTTGGGTACCGCGTCCTCAAGAAGAATGCAAATGTGGTTGAGGATGCCGGACACGGTGGAAAGATCATCGGTATGCTGAGAGACGCCGGAGAGAACATCAACTGGCATGAGATAGATCCGACCGAGCCCGACCCGAGCCCGGTACTTCTAGATGATATGCCATCTTCCCCCGATTTGCATCCAGAGTGGGACTACCATCGTTGGGTATTGTCCAGCGTTGGGTGGACGACGAGCATGGACGTCCGGTGCAGACTCAGGTATGTCATACTTCAGTATCTGTCAGGTTTTAATAAATTTCTTCATTCAGATCCAATTTACTGAATTATGTGTATGATTGCAGGGTCCGGCAGAGATGCCGCCACAGCCACCACCTGCGGAGACCGATACTTCTGATTTCGAGTCCCTCTCGTACAGTCTCCAGGACTACGGGGTCTACGAGGATGATTTCATGTCGGCACCGAGGGTACCCCGATATGGCACAGAGATGCCGCACGATGGAGAGGCTAGTGGTAGCGGGTCTCATACTCAGCCTGCCTTTGGCACTGAGTTCGCCGCATCTATCTTCAGTACACCTCCGCCAGTACAGCCAGTCTCCACGGGCGATGCCAGATGGGATACCGCCGAGCAGATACTCAGGTCTGCCGATGCTAGTGTGGAGACCGAGAGAGACAGAGCCTGGCCGCGCTGGCGCCGGGCGAACGCCGGAGTACCGCCTCAGCGATATACCCCCTCTCAGTTTTAGTTGTATTTTTACTAGTTTTGTACTATTTATATTTGGTATACTATTTATGTTTGGTATATTTGGATTATCCTATATTTCGGTTCTTTTGTATGTGTGCTTTTATGATACTATTTTTATATTTTACAGATAAAATAAATTATCATGATAATGCTAAACAGAAAATATTACAACATTAAAATAGTAGTACAACATAAAAAATAAACAGAAAAATATTTAAAACAATTGCATAAGTGCGTTAAATAGCAAAAATAAGCTTTAAAGATTAAACCGACATTTTTATTAATATCCAAAGTTTAATAGAAAATTATGTGTGTAAAAAAAAAAAAGGGGTAAGCCGGCCAGAAAATGGCCGGCTTAGGGGGGAGTAAGCCGGCCATTTTCTGACCGGCTTGGGCATTTTTCGATATTAGCTCAAAATCTGAACATAAATAATAATTTGTATTAAACTTTGGATATTAATAAAAATGTCGGCGTTGGGGCCAACAACCATTTTTTTTTTCATCCACAGCCATTGAGAACCAATAAAAAACATTGATTCTCTAAATTTTGGTTAAAGTTGAAAAGAAAGGTTGTTGTCGAGTTGCGGTCGCATCAAAAATGAAAAATTTCAGATTTCGTGATTTTTTTTATTTATCTTTTATTGTCGAATAGTAAAAAAAAAATATTTGGGGATGTATTAATTAAATACTGAAACTTAGTAAATAAATAAGAGCTTGAAATAGGGACAAAATCAGTATATATAAAGAAATAATTTTTTTTCTAAGCTCTTGATGTTGTGATTTGAGCATTTAAATAAAATAGCACTTCCCAAAAGATAAATGGAGATGATCGATCTTGTGGCAAAATAAATTTTATTGTTCAAGATAATTATTACAAAAGATATAGTCGACGAATTGTAATCTATAAGTAAACTACAAAATAGCACATTGACAGCCACTGACAATTTTCTCAAAAAAAAAAAAAAGTAAAGTACAAAAATGTGAGACCTTGCGTTATTTTTTCTGTTTGCATTTGTTACAAAAGACGTTAGTCTTAAATAAATGACAGCAAGAAAATTTGTCCACTTTCTACCAGGCGTTGCAAATTTGGTGAGATGACATTTTAGTTGATATGGTTGAATATGCCCCTCCGCTTGAAAATTAATTTCCCTTGTAATTGTAACGATGAAAAATATGTGAAACGAATAAAGTGGGAAACATGGTTTAAAGCTTTGAAGTAAGAAATTTTGTATGTATCCACAGAAGAAAAGAAACAACTTGTTGAGCTTTATTAGGGAATTGTGTATCAAATAGTGGTACTACATCTTCATTTTTATTTATCATTTTTCTTCATTTGCTTATTTTGAGAGAAGTTAATTTGAAGACTAATTTATTGAAAAGTTTAAGGGTCTAGATTTTTTTTAAAGTTTATTTAAGAACAAAATTTTAGACAATAATTTTATTCTTTTTCAAAGTTCAATTAACTTTGATTTTCTTTCTTCCGAAATCTTAAAAACAAAATTATGTCAACAAAAGTTCAGGACACAAAAAAAGAGATTACTTGGCAAAAACAAATAGATGAAACTAATTTGTTCTCAATAAATAGGCATAAAAGGATAATTACTAAAAGTATGGTCCGAATATTGAGTGTTCTACATTGAAGATGGCGAGCAGAGGGTAAACACTTTGACAGAGCAGCTTTTGATTCATGTAGCTCATGAGTCATATTCAGTGCTATTTTGATTTTTATTATATGTGCGTTGCATGAATTTAAAATTATTCTTTCAAAACCTTCACCCCGAGCAGACTCCTCTCCTTCAATGCACAATTATATTTGTTCGCACCAAAATTGATGTACATATTAGAATAAGGGGGAATTTCACGTATACCCCTAAAAAACTTCAAAATTACGTATTTCCTCCTCCAAAAGTTTGAAATTACGTATTTCCCCCTCTAAACTTCAAAAACTCACAAATTTTACCATTTTATTGTCTTTTATATTAAAACTCATTCTTAATTTATAAACTACCCATTTTACTTTTTATTAAAAGCATAAAACGCCCATCATACCTAAATTTGAATATGAAGAATTTCTCTACTGTCTGAACTGCTTTAAGATCTATGCACGTTAGATCAGCACGAATCTTGAAGTGAACACAAACGGATATTGAAGCGACATGCACAAATCTTAACGCGATGCGCGTGTGATCCGAGTCAAAATAATGATGATTTACGTAAGGTTTTGGCTTAGGTTTTGCATATTTTCTCACACTTATGTTTAATTAATTAGAGAAAAAGGCTACTGTCACCCTTCTTTATGTTTTATTGCAGAAAACAAGTTTTGGGACTATTTTACACCAAATGGAGCTAGAATCGGGTCAATCGGATCAGCGACGCTTATCGACGAAGTCTCTGTTACAGTCCGTATTGCCTAATACAGACCAGGCCTAGCACAGACCAGAAGATAGCACTGGAAGCATTAAACCCTAACCGTCAAGGTCCGAATACGGATCGTATCAGGTGATACGGTCCGTAACCGAAGGCGCCTGTTGGGAATAACTGCCGACAGCTGTTTCCAGATCAGTTTCTTAGCCCCTACTCAACCTCCAGACGTCCCTCCACTCCTATATAAGGCCCCTGGGCAGAAGAAGAAGTTATCTTTGTAATTAGGGTTAGATTTGATTAAAGTGAGAAGAGAGGAGTGCTTGTAACAATGCCGTTTCGCGGCTAAGTTCATTTTCTTAGGGCTAGGCAGTAAACCTTGTTACTCTTGATGTTTTGATATATATATTTCTGTTGATTATGATTTCTTGTTGTTGAATCTAAATGCTTTTGTGATTTACTATCTCTTCATCTAACTTCAATAATCTAGTTTGAGTCCGTTAGGGTAGTGACAGTACTTTAATGGTAAGAGAAACTATTTGTATGAATTAGCCTCGTTGAGATCTATTAGGTTTATGTGAAGAAAACCTTAGTGGGGAAACCATAAACCAGACCAACAAAACGCGTACCAAATTCCATCACTTGCGTAAGGGAAATCACAGGGATCTGTGTAGTAATTTAGGGTATTTAAGAGATCAGTCATTTGCGTAAGGAAACTCGCAATGTCCTATGTAGAATCTCGATGAAAGATCTATTATTCTTGTGTAAGATAAATCGCAGTGACCTATGTGGTGTCTTTCATAAAACAACAACAAGAAATCAGACGCAACAGGAATATATTGTCAAAGCGGATTGAGTGGCAATGGTGTGCCGAAACCCTAGGAATTCTCATCTCTATCTTTATTTTAATTACTTTTAATTGCTTCCTAATTTACATTGATCACAACAACATCTCTCAATTTTCAGATTTCATCTAGCCTTTCGAAAGATTGTGATTCGATCGCTCAAAGCACTGAACCAATATTCCCTGTGGATCGACCTCGAATATACTACTCGATAGGATTGTGCATTTGCAGTCTGAACCGATAGCATTTTTGAGTTTATAAATATTAAAAGAAACATTGCTCTCTTTTGAGTGATCAAGCTTTTTGGCGCCGTTGCCGGGGAATAACGGTTCATTGTGCAAGGCCTCGCGAGACGCCCTTGCTTTGACCATTGAATCCAATTAATTAGAAACGCCTAGATTTCTTTTTATTTTCAATTTCGTTTTTATTTTATTTTATTTTATTTTATTTTCAGTTTTTAGTTTAATTTTCAGATTTTCTTTTCTTTTTAGGACACTGCACGCTGGCCGAATCATCCGTACGAAGATCCGAGAGGATTGCTAGTAGGAGAGGACAATTCGCTTCCACATCACCGATAAGAACCAATCATAGTTCTTCATCGAGTAATTCTGAAAGCGAAGAAGACTCAGATTCGATCAACATGAATATCCCACCGAACGAACCGATCAATGGAAGACAAAACAATGGTGATAATGAAGTTCACGATGCAGCAAGACCCAAACTTCTACGAGACTATTGCGTACCGCGCGCGAATGATCCTAATTCTAGCATAAACCCGCCAACTGTCACGAACCGTAATTTTGAGATCAAACCTGCTCTCATAAATATGGTTTCGCAACAGCAATTTGGAGGATTTCCAAATGAAGATCCACATCTTCACTTGTCAATTTTCCTTGGGATATGCGAGACGATAAAGATCAACGGAGTTACCGATGAAGCAATCAGGCTAAGGCTATTTCAATTCTCATTAAAAGATAAAGCGAGAGCATAGTTGTTTTCCCTACCGGCCAATTCTATTCAAACTTGGGACCAATTGTTTAATGTGTTTATTGCAAAATATTTTCCACCATCCAAAACTTCGAGGTTTAGAAATGCAATTACTAATTTTGAACAAAGGGATGGTGAAACATTGTGTGAGGCATGGGATAGATATAAGGATATGTTAAGGTGTTGTCCACATCATGGTCTAGAAAGATGGCTGATTGTCCAAACTTTTCATAATGGTCTAAACCCTACCGATAGGTTGGCTATTGATGCTTCCGCAGGAGGAGCAATCATGAACAAGGAACCTGACGAGGCTTACAACCTAATTGAAGAGATTGCAATCAACCAACACTACTGGACCCCTGAGCGAAAGAAGCCAACTCCAACACCTGGCATGCACCGAGTAGATGATATTGTTTGACCCTAAAAAGTCAAGACCATAGTTATTTGGACAAAGGTGCCATTTAACTACACAAATTGGTCAATTAAAGATTTAATCAGGCTTTTATTTGACACAACACCACAAAATAGGAAGTGAGATTCATTAAATCAGGTTCATGGTTAAAATCTACTCAAATAATCATGAATTTTGATATAAGGCACATGTCCTAATTCAAAATAGTTAAAAAGATATTGAATTTACAAAATAGAGGTTTTTGATTGGTGCCATGTGGCATTAGGCACCTCTAGCATTTAACCTGAGTACTTTGGGTGCAAATTGGGTACACAGAACCCATACCTTACAGCTTGGACCCACGAGTCAGCCTAATGAACTAAATTTCGCTAATGGGCCAAGATAGATGGACATGTTGCACCAAAATGAAATTGGTGAGCCAAAGTGGCAGCGACTCAGTGTGCCATAGACCGAGCCTATCTAAACCCGAGCTCATTTAAAAGCCCCGGCGCCCGAACTCTTTGATCCCTTCATTTCCCGTGGACTTGGAACACTCTAAACCAACAGAGACCAGTATACGGTTCACGGTGAAATGATTGCACCCCAGAGATAGAATAGAAAAAGGAGAAGCATTCTCTGAGGCTGACAAGCGGGCCCAGACCCGTCAGTCCCCTCTCTTATATCCTTCTTCTTCTCTCCCGATGACCGAAAGGAATAAAGAAGAGAAAGAAAAAGGAAAATCGCAAGAAGGAAGTTGAATTGACCCAGTTCTCAATGGGTGCTCATAATACCTTGCGAGATAAGAACAATGGCACTATTAATTTGACCCCTTTCTTAGCCGAGAGGAAGAATGAGGGGAGGAGAAAACCATGAAGGATTTGAGACCCACTGAAATACGATGACAAGTATCAAATTGGAAGCACAAAATGACTTCTCACCCAGCCACGATGCTCTCTGGCTAGCCAATTCGAGAGAAGGAGAAAGCAACAAGTTGGGCTGAGATGCCCTTTAAGAATGTGATGCTATGAGACTGAAATGGGGAGTAACACGAGACAACAACCCCTCTGGGCGTTTGAATCAACTTGTTAAGGTCCAGTAAGACTATTTAATGACTCAATTGATGAGTCTGTGCAATGATACCCGAAATGGGAACTGTTACATCAATTAATGCGAAAATGAGATGTAGCAGATCACCAAAGGGAAATTGGTAGCTGAGGAGGTATAATAGCACGCAAACCATGATGAGATTATGTTGTACCTGCGCTATGGTGAAGTCTCATTAGTTGGGAGTGTTCTAAACGGTCAAAACCATGATAAGCCGATTTTACCCTCGAGACAACACAAACACCTGCATATTGGTACACTGTGCTTAATTAACCTTATGCACAGCTGTCTCGTGTGCCAGGTATGCTGCCAAAATAGAAGAATCTCCTCCCATGCATGAGGAGATGCATGATACAATGTTATCAAATCTCGGCCATTAAAAGAAATCAAATCAAAGGCTAAAAAGAAATAAGTACATAGATTGCCAACTTGGCTGTTCACTATTGGACTATGCATGGCTGGATACCTTGAAGATTAAATCTGAAGCATTGATTGAAAGATGAAGAAAAAGGGAAGGTGATCAAGCCAACATGGCCCTATGCCTAAACCCTAAACCCTAAACCCTAAACCCTATGCTCTAGGCTATATAAGAGCACCAAATCAAAGAAGAAACAACAACAAGCAACTACCCCCATACTAGACCCGAATTCTCCAGCAGAAATATACATTACTCACTACAAGAAACAAGAGAGAAAAAGGAAAAGAAATCCATTCTTAGCTAAAATCAAGAGAATAGGTAGAAATTTGTGTTCTTTGATGCAATGTAGAAGCTCATTGGAGCTTAAGTTCATGTACATTATCTCATGATTTAATAAAGAAGGATGTTCTTATTCCATGATTTTTCTTTCATTTTTCTTTTATGCAATTGGAGCTTCTTTTGTTTCTCCCTTTTAATTCCCTTCTCCCCTCTTTGTTTTCGGGTTTGATGAAGATTGAGTGCTTTTAGCTCATATGAATGAGTTTAAAGGCACGAGATCATACAAATAAAGCAAACTCCTTTTATATAATAATCAAATGTTATATTAAAAGGTTTAAAAATGAAAAATAAAATAGAGGAGGTATTTGGTAGCTTTTTATAGCTAATTTCAAGCCTATGATTCTAAACAAAAAATATGAATATGTAAATGTTTGGATTTTTACTCCTCTTTCTCCTTCTCTGCCTTCATCTTCTTCTTTTGTTATTTTTATTTCTTTATTTTCTGTTGCAAAAGAGAAGGACAAAAAATGTATAAATGCATAAAAACACATAAAAAGAAAATATATAATAAAAGGGAAATTTTATATTATAAGAAATATAAAAGGAGAAAGATATTGAAAGTTGATGTTTAACTACATCCTTTGAATATCCAATTCTTATATAATTCTTTTAATATAAAATCAACTAAAAAGTGCAAAACAAATGAAAAGGAATTTAAAACAAAATTAAATAGTATATTAGGGATTGATGTTTAACTACATCTCCCTATTTATGCTATTTTTGGACTTTTGAAGGACTTTAATGCATAAAAGAGAAATAAGACAAATGATATATGAAAGATTGATGTTTCACTACATCTCTTTCTATATTATGAGTTTTATTAATCTTTAAAGGGCCTAGATGCATAATTGTTGAAGAAGAGAGCAAATGAAAAGAGGGAAATAATTAATCCCCATGAAATGATGCTCAAGGACCTTCATACAATTATGCAAATGGCCTTGGACCCATATGCAAATTCGAAATGGTATTGGTAAGTGACATATTGTGATACCAATGCCTCTTTTGATTTTTGATGACCAAACCTTGATAGAAAGACTTATATATAGTCTAATTAAGCTAAATACCACATGGTACCAGTGTACAGTACCAACCATGTCCAATTAACAAGGTACTGGTACAGTACCAATGCCCAAATCACCCCAAGTGACCTGCTGGTACAGATCAGCCAGTGCAGGCTGATCTGAAAACCAAATTCAAATTCTGTTTGAACAGTTAAATAGAGGATGAAAAGACAATCATTTTAGACTCAAACTTTGCATTTTTCTGATTTTTCTACTATTTTCTAGCAATTTTCAAAGTTGGATTTCAGAGAAATAAAAATCTGCAGCTGCATTTTTACATATATGCCCCCTCTGTCTATTTCCTCTCTTAAAAATAGAAATAAAAAGCATAAAATCTTCAAACTTCATACCCTCATTATTGACATATCATACTACAAGAATAATACAAAAAAAAAAATCACACATGTCATGAGCAAAATTCATGAGAAATGAGGTTGAAGATATATGAATTTCATGTTCTTCCCAAACCCAAAACCCAATAACAGATTCATGCCCAATCTAAATCCAAAACCCAAACTCAAGCAAAAGCCATGACCAGTACCTACCTTCTTCAATCTTGATACCTTCGAAACATGCTTAAACTACAATGCTCCATTTCCCAAATACACCCCAAGCTGAGATATCCTGTACCAGCTCACAATCGGTACCAAACCGAGAAGTCAAAACCAGGAAATCATCCAAACATTGATGAAATTCGAAATTAAGTACAGCTGAAGCTTTCCTAAATCCAAACGATGTTAGATGGGCAAGTAATCAAAGAAAGAGACAAAGAAACTAATAGAATTGAGTTCGGGCTTCGATCGGTATCGGGGTCCAAAGATCAACCCCGCTTTGCCGCCTCCGATCATCAACCAACATCGATGATGTACCCAATCGACTCACAAGTCAGAGGCGATCCTAATGGTGCTTCTCCCCAGCCCTGCCGTGACCGGAGGCTTCGTCGGAGCAACAGCCAGATCAAACCCCATTCGGGTTCCAAACCCGAACTCCATCTCATCTGCATGATATTTGAAGTGACAAGATCCTTTAGATCTCGGCGCCAAACATAAAATTCAAACAGAAACTCCAATCTTGATGCGGGGAGTATATCCAAAGATTTATGCTAAAAACCCGATTACCCGGCAACTCACTGCCTTCTGGGACCCATTTGTCGGGTCAAGAACAAAGCTCTAGCACACATCTCCAAGCCTAATAATTAAATCCTAAAGCTCATAATCCAAATCCATTGATCTATACAAATCCTGAAACACAATACACATCTTAAAGGCCTAGAGTGAGAATATTAAAGCCCAAATCTCAATCCTACAGTCCAGAAATATTGAAAAGGGAATGTTCATAAAAAGACCCCTCTGACCAAGCTTATTCATGAAGCAGTCCCTGAATATTTGCAAATAAACCCTTGGCTGTGCAAAACTTCTTCAAATGAGCCCCCTGGAAGCCCAATTTCCCCTCCAGACCTTGCCAAAAGCTCAAATTACAAATTCCAATCCTTCCATCTTTACAAATAGATCCCTAGAAAACTTAAAGCTTCACAAACAAGTCTTTTTCAGCCTTTTTGGCCATAACTTCTTCATTTCAAATCCAAATCAACTCAAACCACCTCCAAATGAACCCAAATTAAATCCTCCATGTTTTTAAACCAAAATTGAACATAACCAAACATCATATAGCTTGTCAAATGACTAAAATGCCCTTTTCTCCATATTCAAACCATTTCCTCTTAAAAACAATATAAATAAAGCACAAATATATTTTCTCAAACACAAATATGTTTCTAAAATAAATAAAAAGGTATAATAAATGTATTTTAATAATATTCATTGCATCTTGTGCATACATATTAATTAAATACCCAAATAAAAAGACCAAGTACATGAGTTCTCTCCCCTTTAGCCCCATTATTCAATTCACATAAAATATGCTCCAAATCCCGGAATGAACGAGGTGTTCAGTATGGCTTGGAAGGGTCATCTGATGTAATTAACAGCGGGGGCTTGCGCCCGCTGGGAGTTAAACGTCCCCACAATCAATAAACTCTCTTGATAGACTGATTATGAACAGTAAGTCTGTCGAGGGTGAACCAGAAGGAATTGTAGAAAGAAACGAATGTTTCGAATTCGACGTTCTCCTCATGTCTTAAAAATAGAGAGCATTGAACCCTGAGACATTTAATGCATGCACACACCTTTCACCGCTATGCAACTTTCTGCGCCCTACAGATATATCCATCCTGAGCGCAAAGATCGATGCTTTGCAAATGACACTCAACAAGCAAACCAAGCAGGGAACGGTAGCAGCAGTCAATGCCGCAACATCATGTGGCTATTGTGGAGGAGCGCATGAGATGACCGAATGTATGAATGTGACGGAAACTGAGGAAGAAATAGAGCAAGCAAACGCAATCGATAACAGCTTTCGACCTCGGCCCGCCTACAGTACATACCATCCGAACAACCGAAACCATCCAAATCTCTCATACGCAAACAATCAAAGGCCTGCCGTACCTCAACAGAACTTCAACCACAACTCAATTATCAACTGAGATACAACAATCCCCAACCGAACTACCAACCAAGGCAATACAACCAACCACAGCAACCTGACATCACATCATTGATGGAGAGATTCCTAGAGAAGCAAGACAAGACTGAAGCCGAAATCACGCAAAAGATCGAATCCTTAACAAACTGCAACAAAAACTTAGAAGACAATGTCTCTAAGATGGCAAAAGAACTCTCGAATATCACACGTGGAAAAGACAAATTTTCGGGACAACCGGAAGAAAACCAGAGAGAGACTTGCAAATGCATAACATTAAGGAGCGGTACATCTTATAAGGGACCTCCCATGCCCGATCCAATTTTCGATGAGATGCATGCAGAACCATCGCATTCAGAAGAATACGAGCCGCAACCTCCGGAGCCGCCCGTATTCGAACTGCAGGCAGGCCCTATTGAGGAGCAGAATGACACTGTAGGTGGAGACGAGCGACACCCCGAACCTGAATATATTTCACCACCACCCTACAAGCCACCTCTGCCATTCCCTCCAAGGCCTGCCAAGCATAAGATGGAGCAGCAATTCGCGAAATTCATGGAGACACTCAAGTAATTACAAGTCACAATCTCCTTCACTGAAGCAATTGCAAGCATACCCTCGTATGCTAAATTTCTGAAGGAGATTCTTTTAAACCGAAGTAGACTCCAAGAATTCTCGACAGTTCTGCTTAATCTGGAATGTAGTGCGCTCGTGCAAAACAAATTACCGACAAAGTTGAAAGATCCGGGAAGCTTCTCGATACCATGCACCATTGGCACAACCGATTTTAAGAGAGCTTTATGTGATCTGGGAGCAAGCGTGAGTCTAATGCCTAAGGTGGTATTCGACAAATTAGAATATTGAGACCTATCACCAATGCAGATCTCATTGCAACTAGCTGACCGATCAATTCGATATCCTGAAGAAATGTTGCTTGATATTCCAATCAAAGTTGGTAAATTCTGGATACCAGCAGATTTTGTGGTAGTTGATATGGAAGAAGATGAGCAGATTCCGATCATCCTTGGAAGGCCGTTTCTCGCCACATGTGGGGCAATGATTAATGTTAGGAATGGGAAGATCTCACTCAATGTTGGCGAAAACAAGATGATCTTCCACATGAATGAGACCAAAGTCCCACCTGACATAAATCTTGTCTACAATTTGGAAACAGCAGATGAGTATGGCAATGATGAATTGCGACTGGACGAATTAGAAGACATCGAAGAAATGGCGCACGAAGCAGAAATGGAGAGACTGTTCATCGTACAAGAAAATGGTCAGATTCATCCAACCTCCGTGACAATACAAACCGATGATCTGAACAAGAGTCATAATATCGCAAACAACATGAATTATTCTCTCTTAGCCCTTGCATTAATCAAGAACCTACGCGAAGAACTCGATGCAATTTCTCAAAGATTGGACGAGGTTGAAATAGTACTCAGAGTGAGTCTGGCATTCGACCCCGGACCTCAAACACCAACCGACTTCTTTGAGAAGAGCAATGTTGACAAGACCAAAAAAGACGCTAAAGGCGAACCCCCCAATAAGCAACCCGTTTGCATTGTCGGGAGAACATCTGGAAGAAACTGATGCGACACTGAGTCAAGCTAACGACTTTAAACAAGCGCTTCTTGGGAGGCAACCCAAGGCCCACTTTTATATTTTCTTATAAATATTTATTTTTAGTTTATTTAGGACTTTAACAAAGAAACAACTCATACCCACCTTTTTCCTATGATCAGGTGAGCATATTGGAGAAAGGCTTGATTAAAGACATCTCGGAAGATAGGAAAGTACCCTCCGGTATGGCCTGTATTGGCTGATACGGACCATACCAATGGATACGGGGGTAACAGTAAGAAAGCAAGGAAATAGGGTGGTGGATATGGCCCATATTGGATGATACGGACCGTATCCAAAGGAGTTAACTTAGCGGTTATCGGGACAGCATAACGAATTGGATACAGACTGTATTGGCTGATACGGTCCGTAATAAAGGCCAATTCAGAAGATGCAAACCCGTTAAGAAGAGACGTTTGAAATCCCGCGTGAATCACGTCTCGTAACCGTTAATCCCTTTTCGTCTTAACCCCTTAAACCCTCCATCTTCCTTTCTCCCTACTCTTCTTCCCTCTATCTCTTCTCTTTCTCCCTCTTCCATCTTTGCCCGAAAATCAAGCACTCTCTTTGCCGCCGATCTTCATCACCGGATTCATCTCAACCCTCTATTGAAGCCGCCGCCACAACACTCTCCACACCACTACCCCGATACGGTAACCGACGACCCCTCGAGTGTTCTTCTCCAATTTCGGTTTTTCTTAAACCCCTCTTTTAATTTCAAAGTTTTAAATTCATTTTTGCATTTGTTCTAATTTGATCTCTGTTACATTAGTTAGAGTAATTAGGCTTTGTTTCATAAAATCAACAAAAATCACAAAAAAAACAAATTAGGTTCTGTCAAAATCTCAGTTTTTACCAGACCAATACGGTCCGTATTACCCCAATACGGCCCGTAATCAGTTACCAGAAGACCAGACTTAGCAAACCCCCACAGATACCTTTCAATACGGTCCGTATTACCCCAATACGGTCCGTATTACCCCAATATGGTCCGTATTAAGTCCTGTACTTGGCCAACTTTCACCAGCTAACCAGTCCGTAACAGGACCGTATTGCCCAATACGGTCCGTAACAGAGACCTAAAATTTGAACAAATGGCCCCAAAAATGAAGAATATTTTAGGGGCAGTTACAAGGAGCGCAAAGAAAGCCCTCGGAGGTGCCGGCCCGAGCAGTTCACCGCAGAGCTCCTCTAGCCGATCCTCCCGATCCTCCGGCTCGCAACCACAATCCTCCAACCATTCATCCTCTCAATCCGACACCCAACACTCGAACAGAGACACATCAGTCTCCAATGAGGAATATGCCTCGGAGGAGTTCAACCCTCGGGATTTTGGTCTTGAGGAAGAAGACTCCGATGAATCAATGGAGGAAGCAACCGAGTACCAACCCGTCTTCTAGCATCCACAATTCAGAGACAGTTACGAGAAGATGAAAACAAGGGAGGTCATATACCACAAGTCTATCGACACAGAGACACTCGAGCGACTAGGCCTCCTTGTGCAAACCGAACAGCTTGCAAACCGCATCCACATCTGGCAATTCCTCAAACTGATCAAAGGAGTGAAGATTTATAAGGTACTCACGAGGGAGTTCCTTGCGACCTTCAGATACAATGAAGACTCCATTTCTTTCCAGATGCTTGGCGAGCATTACATAGTCTCCATGGATGATTTTTGCGCCATCTTCGACCTCACCAACGATGGCACTTCTGATTCTCCTGACTGTCGAGAGTTCTGGTACAGCATCACAGAAGATAACCAAAACACAACTCGACCGGCAAGCAGAATCATCCATCCCCAAGTCCGCCTCTTGCAGGTAACCTTTGCCAATTCCATTTTCGCAAGAGGCGAGAGTTCATCCAAGGTAACACTACCCGAGCTCTATCTCCTAAGATGCATGATCGAACCAACACCGGTGCGACCTCACCTCGGCCATCTCCTTTGCAAACAAATCCGTGAGGTCGCCCGTGCCAAGAAAAATGGTGGAAAGATCTCCATCGGATTCGTGGCCAGAATCTTGGCCAATCATCTCGCTCTGTAGATTAATCATCTCCAGGAGGCAAGTGGACTCACACAGATTGACATGTCATGCCTCCAAGCCATGAAATTTGTCAGCGGCCACTATCCAGGTCCCTACTTCTACAATTCACCGAAAGGGAATCCTCCAATTCCCCTTCCGACATCTCAATCTCCGCAGTAGGGCCTCTTGGAGAATGGCACGCCACGCGAGCCCGACTTATGAGCCTCCTCAGGATTACATTGATGTAATCGATAGCAAAGCCGCAATGAAAAATCAGGCTAATGTCGATCGGCAGCAGAGAGGAGAGGAGGAGCCCCCTTTTGATGCATATAGGGAGGCAGACACATCGGCAGCTAGAGCCGGATCTTCAGGGGCGGCACCATCTGATGCCCCTCAGAGTGGATACAACCGAGTTCACCAATCCGTCCAAAGGATCAACACAAACATGGAGAGATGCTCCATTGATACCAGAAACACTTATACCCGACTTGATCAGCAGTATGACATGGTCCGTCACTCTGTAGGCTAGGTTCGTCAGGGCATGGACGAGCTGCGAGGGTATGCTGCCAACAACAGGCGGGAGGCACAGCAGGCCCGCTACATGTCACAGCAGTACTACCATCATGCCCTCACCACCGGTTTACTGTACCAGCCACCACCATACGGACTCTTCGACCCGTCATTTTACGAGGAGATCCAGCGACCACCACCACCTCCACCACCTCAGGATTGAGGTGCAGTGAGTTGTATCTTTCCCCGGTCTTTTTACTTTATTACTTCCTTTATTTTTATCTCTCGAGCATTGGGGACAATGCTCAATTTTATTCGGGGGGTAGGAAGGTAAATTTGACCATGTATCTTTAAAATTTTCGCATTTTAAATTCTTAGGTGCTAGTAGTTTTACTCAATTTTTGACTAGGGTTGGAGGCTTTACCGAAAATCCTAGGATGATTAGATTGAGCTTTTTAGCTAGCTTGCATTTTTATTTTTTCTTAGGAGTAGGTTAATCAAATAGGAATTGTTTTAAATTGAATTAGGCTAAGGTTTAGACAATTGGCCATGATACAAAAATTCGGAATTTTTAAAATAATTAGTGATCTCAAAGTGAACAATGAATTGCTAACCATGAGTGTTGACCAAAATCGCAAACCCTAAATTTTTATTGTTGAGTAATTTATTTTTACAAAGTCTTTTAAGTTTGATAGTGTTTTAGAATACCCATTTATTATAGATAGACCCCTAGCGAAAATATGCAATAATTCCTTGTATGAATGAATACTTGAAATTGTGTGTAATCATGGTGCTTGTGACACAAAAATATTTTATTTTTCAGAAAAATAGAAAAATACAAAAAAATCAGAAATGAGAAAAATAAAATAAAAAAATAGAAAAATATAGAAAAAGAAAAAAATAGAATAAAAGATGGAGGATAAAAAGAGTACGGGTGCCTACGCAAGACTGGTTACCAATAGGCTCGATAAAACCTCCCAAATTTTAATTTTTGTACATATTCAATTTTTCAAAAAATAGTCACAAGTACCAACACACTTAGTTGTCATACTTTGCTCCAATCAATTGGGAAGGAAAATCAAAACTTATATCATTAGAATTCCTATTGATCGGAAGGGATTTATTTATAATCGAAGGGGAAATTAATACTCTCAATTTTAAGGATATTTGTGAAATAAATTGCTCGGTAATAATTTTTCTAGGGTATGCATAATGAGGTCAATCATGGGGTGAATAAATTGTTCAAGGGAGAGGTCATGAATATTTTAGAGTTCTAAATTTTTATTGTCATGTCAATTGTACCAAACCCGAGTTCTAATTTAATTTTAAACAAGTCCTTGAGATTGTATGGTTTAACCTAGACCGGACCTTTGACCAGCTGGGATGTCGTTGCTTGAGGACAAGCAACAATTCAAGTTGGGAGGCGTGATCAGAGTCAAAATAATGATGATTTACGTAGGGTTTTGGCTTAGGTTTTGCATATTTTCTCACACTTATGTTTAATTAATTAGATAAAAAGACTACTGTCACCATTCTTTATGTTTTATTACAGAAAACAGGTTTTGGGACTATTTTACACCAAATGGAGCTAGAATGGGGTCAATCGGATCAGTGACTCTTATCGACGAAGTCTCTATTACGGTCCGTATTACCTAATACGGACCAGGCCTAGCACAGACCAGAAAATAGCGCTGGAAGCATTAAACCCTAACCGTCAAGGTCCTAATACGGACTGTATCAGGTGATACGGTCCGTAACCGAATGCGCCTGTTGGGAATAACTGCCGACAGCTGTTTCCAGATCAGTTTCTTAGCCCCTACTCAATCTCCAGACGTCCCTCCACTCCTATATAATGCCCCTGGGCAGAAGAAGAAGTTATCTTTGTAATTAGGGTTAGATTTGATTAAAGTGAGAAGAGAGGAGTGAGAAGAGAGGAGTGCTTGTAACAATGCCGTTTCGCGGCTAAGTTCCTTTTCTTAGGGCTAGGAGTAAACCTTGTTACTCTTGATATTTTGATATATATATTTCTGTTTATTATGATTTCTTGTTGTTGAATCGAAATGTTTTTGTGATTTACTATCTCTTCATCTAACATCACTGATCTCTAGTTTAGTCCGTTAGGGTAGTGACAATACTTTAATGGTAAGAGAAACTATTTGTATGAATTAGCCTCGTTGAGATCTATTAGGTTTATGTGAAGAAAACCTTAGCGGGGAAACCATAAACCAAGCCAACAAAATGCGTACCAAATTCCATCACTTGCGTAAGGAAAATCACAGTGATCTGTGTAGTAATTTGGGGTATTTAAGAGATCAGTCATTTGCGTAAGGAAACTCGCAGTGTCCTATGTAGAATCTCGATGAAAGATCTGTCATTCTTGCGTAACATAAATCGCAGTGACCTATGTGGTGTCTTTCATAAAACAACAACAGGAAATCAGACGCAATAGGAATATATTGTCAAAGCGGATTGAGTGGCAATGGTGTGCCGAAACCCTAGGAATTCTCATCTCTATCTTTATTTTAATTACTTTTAATTGCTTCCTAATTTACATTGATCACAACAACATCTCTCAATTTTCAGATTTCATCTAGCCTTTCGAAAGATTGTGATTCGATCGCTCAAAGCATTGAACCAATATTCCCTGTGGATCGACCTCGAATATACTACTCGATAGGATTGTGCGCTTGCAGTCCGAACCGATAGCATTTCTGAGTTTATAAATATTAAAAGAAACATTGCTCTCTTTTGAGTGATCAGCGTGGATCGAAATTGCTTTAAAATTCGTGCACGCTAGATCAGCACGAATCTTAAAGCCAACACTCACATATATTGAAGCTACACGTACATATCTTAATGTGATGCGCATGGATCGGACAGTAGAGAAACTTTTCATATTCAAATTTCAGTCTGATGGACTTTTTATGCTTTTAATAAAGGGTAAAATGGATATTTTATAAATTTAGAATGAATTTTAATATAAAAAACAATAAAATGGATAAATTTGTGAGTTTTTGAAGTTTAGAGGGGAATACGTAATTTCAAAATATAGATGGGTAAATACGTAATTTTGAAATTTTTGAGGGGTATACGTGAAATTTCCCCTTAGAATAATTACAAATGAACTCAGGTCCAAGTGCTTGATTTTATCCTCAAGATAATGTACAATTTTTTGTGGGTTGCAGAATATGAAATGTGATCCAAGTTGACTAAAATCATGAAGTGACACACAAACTACATGTTTTAAACAAATTCCAAAAAAAATTTATCCATAAGAAAGAAAATAAAGAGCGTGAAGGGAGGCAAGAGGAGACTGTATGATCGATCGGGCATATCTATCTTATTTAAACATCTTATTTATTTTATATTATGTTAATAGAACTGTCTATCATGTGTTGAATTAAAAAAAATAAGAGACTTTCGCTTTATTAAAATTATATCTCTAGTAATTATACTCATAACTACGTATTATTCTCAATATTATAATGAGACATCCGAAGAAAATCATTTATAAAGTGTATGTATATTAAATTTAAACAACATAAATAACGTACTATGGTAAAAACATGACAGCATCAAATGTTAATAATTTATGAACAAATAGTTCTGCCATAGACCGACATTTTTATTAATATCCAAAGTTAATTACAAATTAATAAATATACTCAGAATTCCTGGGATTTCCGAAAAATATCCAAACTGGCCATTTTCTTGCAGGTTTCCTCCTCTCCAGAAACCGGCTATTTTTTTTTTAGAGACTATGAAGAGCAAGATAACGAAATCTAATGCTGAAATTTCAAATTTTTTGTTTAAATTTTTTGTTAGATTATTTCTTTTGATTTATAATTAGCATATTTATACTAAAATACACTATATTACTTGAAATTTGTTGAATTACACTGTATTACTTTAAATTACGCTAAATTATGTTAAATTACGCTAAAATACGGTAAATTACACTAATTTTGCTAATTATAATGAAATACGGTAAATTACGCTAGACTACGCAAAATTACGCTAAATTAGGCCGATTTTGTGCCATCTTTCATAAATCATAAAAAATAGTAAAAAATTCCTAAAATAGTAAAAATTAGTATTCTACAAGTTCTATATAACTAATTTACTGAGCTACTTAGATTGAATAATAGAAATGAAAATCTTAATCGGAAACTTCAACTCAAGTTTTGAGGCTCTTCACTTTGTTTTTTGACAATTCTGAATTTTGAAATTCGGCATTGTAGGCACTAATGCATGTGTATTTTTGCAAGCTTTCCGAAAAATGGCCATTTGCTGAAATCAGACACTCGAGCGCCGTTTTATGGCCGTTTGAAGTTTTGTCCTCGTTTTTCACCTTCTCAGTAAAGATATCATCCATATTCATATGTAATTTACCGGAATTTACTGTATTTTAGCGTAATTTAACATAATTTAGCGGAATTTAATGTAATATAGTGTAATTCAACATAATTTCAAGTAATTTAGCGTATTTTAGTATAAATATGCTAATTATACATCAAAAGAAGTAATCTAACAAAAAATTTAAACAAAAAATTTGAATGTTCAGTGTTAGATTTCATTATCTTGCTCTTCATAGTCTCTTAAAAAAAATAGTTTCTAATTATAAATTACTATGAAGATAAAAGAGAAACAAAAATAGTTTCTAATTATACATCACTATGAAGACACACAGTAATTTACCGGAATTTACCATATTTTAGCGTAATTTAACATAATTTAGCGTAATTTAATGTAATATAGTGTAATTCAACATAATTTCAAGTAATATAGTGTATTTTAGTATAAATATGCTAATTATAAATCAAAAGAAGAAATCTAACAAATAATTTTAACAAAACTTCGAATTTTCAGTGTTAGATTTCATTATCTTGCTCTTCATAGTGTCTAGAAAAAAGAGAGGAAGAAACTGATCAGAAATGGCCGGTTTGAGCATTTTTCGAAAATCCCAGAGATTCTGGGTATATTTATTAATTTGTAATTAACTTTGGATATTAATAAAAATGTCGGGCCATAGACAAATAATGTCATTTTGTCAGCTTGCATTTTTAAATTTCAAAATAATTATTTAAATCAATTGTTTATTTTTATAGGAAATGTGGAGCACACAATATTGATTTGGAAATATTTATTTGTGTTGGACTGGGCATGTTGTATTATAGACATAATTTTTTTTGTACTCTACACTCCTTTCAGCCTAACAAAAATAAAATCTTTACTAAAATAGTGGCAACATTTAAAAAAAAAGAAATTAAGATATGTAACACTTGTAAGACTTGTGGGAATAATTACCAATACAATATGACATATTCAAAATCAACCAAATACATTGCCAAGAATTAAGACTTGTACAATGAAACATCAACTTTGTTTGGATTAATTAAATTAACACAACAACAATAATTTCATCGTTTACTTATTTTCTCGCCAAATCGACTATGGACTATCAACCTCGTCTCGTGTTCATCAAACTCATTATGGCAAAAAAAAAAAAAGATTGTAATCTAAATGTAATGATTTTTATGCTGATTGAAATTTCTAATTTAAATATTGTTTATCATTTCACTTTTTCGTCTGAATCAGCAGCCTATATATATTGACCGGAATTCGGAACACCAGTCCCGATGTCATCTAAAGTTGTATTATCCATATAACACTGATATTTATGTTTAATATTGGGCCGTAATAATTTCTACGGATTATAGTAAAATACTTTACCTACGCTTTTAAATTTGGGGTTGCACTAAAAGATTTTAAGGAATAAATGGAGGTTCAGTTGGATCAGTTTGGGCCTCTGCTCTACCATTTGATGTTGAGCTTAAGTTAGCCTAAAGCCAGCACATTTGTCCGACTTCAACACAATTGGCCCATATATTTTCACAAATCAGATATCTAACTTAGCAGTTCGAGTTGTCAGCCGAGCATGCAAGAACACTATTAGGGAAAACATTAAGCAGGTGAGATTTTGGTGATATTGATTCAGATTCATAATTTTCTTTGGTTAAGTACGTGTTTAAAACCGCTATTTTTATTAATATCCAAAGTTAAAATAGAAATTAATAAATATATCCAGCTTGGCTGGTTATTTTTAAAAATGCCCAAACCGGTAATTTAATGGCCGGTCTGGGCATTTTTAAAAATAATCAGCCAAGCTTGGTATATTCCTGATGTCTGTTTTTGACCGCTCCTGATGTCTGGTTCTCCACTAGTGTGTGTAGCAAGATTGACAGACTTGAAAGCTTGAATTTAAATAATTGGATGCAACAACAGCTAGATCTAAAAAGATAAAAAAATAGATTACATGTTAGGTTTACATAATTCAAATCAGCATTTTACTGACTTGTGGAGCAAGGTTTACAGACTGATGAACGAGTTGGATGCAGCAACTAGCGTTAGATATAACAAGATACAAAATTTAGATTACTTGATAGGTTGACAGACTTGAAAACTTGAATTGAAAGAGCTGGATGCAAAATTTGCTCGCTTTAAAAAGTTGCTAGCGATCTATTAGAAAGTGGTCCCGATCAAAAATCGGTAGTTGAGAAATTTGACCGGAGATTGAGTCGGGAGGGGAGGGAGAGATTTGAAATTAGCACTTTACAGTGTTATATACCAAGATTTACAGAATTGAAAGTTTCGATTTAAAGACATTCTAAAAGGTGCACAAATAGTAAGAAATACAACAACCATGCACTTTGACATAATTTTTTTATTACAGTAGATTGAGTTAATTTGAGCTGAATCTCAATTGTCGTTTGACGTTTTTAAACTTATCAAAATGCATCTAGCCAAAAAAAATTATTACACTTATCAAAATGCATAAATCAAAATATAAAGAATGATTTGATGTATTTCCTGCGGAAAAGGACTGGTGCATGGCACTACCGATCGAGTTAAACGACAATTGACTGGTGCATGGCACTACCGAACCGAGTTCCAGTTTGACGTTTCACTTGCAACCCCATATAGCACGAATTGCCTTATGCCTTAAATATAATATGTCACATTTTTAAACTTCTATTTGTTGAGGGCACCAATCATGAATTTTATATTTGCATCATGGTACTACTAATTTGTTCATTCCGTTAATTCAAACAATGTATTAATACAACAAAAATTCTTCAGCATATTCATTAGAAATATGTAAAATTTAATTGCGGATCAAGAAATCATGGTTGTTATCACACACATTAATTTGCCAACGGAGGCAAAACTAAATCCATTAGAGAAAAAAAAATTGAATTTCATTGACGCATTCGATCAAACACTTACATATGTGTTGAGCTGCCTGACGAAGATGGAGAAAGAAGTTCCCATGCTTGAAGCACCTCGGCAGGAGCGTGATAGCGAACAGGCGATGGTCGCACACCAGGAAGCTATTCCCAGCTGGTCCCCACTAAGATGTACCTCAATACAGTGAACAATATGGCCTTCTTCGTCTAGAGGATGCGGTCCCCAATCGCAACAGAGTTTGCGATTCGCTTTTGTATTTGCTACGCGAGAACTTTCTCGTCTTGAAATTTCGAAGAGAGTAAACAGATGAGAGGTTGGGAGCAAGAGGAGAACGGGGCAATTGGAAGCGATGCAACCAACGAAGAAGGTCCGCGACAAAGAGCAGGAGAGAACTCTAGGAGACCGCGATGTGCAACACGTAGTAAGGGGAGAATACGTGGTAAGAGTGGGAGGAGGAGGAGATGACAGCTCGCAAAATTTCGGACGAATTCGAGGGGCAAAAGATGGGTAAATTGGGATGACATTAGCTAACGTTACAAAAACAGATCCGAGTCCCTTCATTTTCCATCGGACAGTGGTAGAGAGTAGATAGAGGGGGTGTTACTGTTCATTCTACAGTAACAACCCTATTCAAAATTAAGGTATTTATAATGTGTGTAATGTCTTTTAAGGTACAATACACCTTTTTAAACAATGCAACTCTTTTATGTATCATTATCCGGGTTAATCGTGTTATTTATCATTATATGCCTCTTTATTTTTAATTTTTTTTTGTAATTGATGTTTGCTTAATTAATTATATTTCATAAAAAAACTTCTCAGTTGAAATATCTATTTTTATCAAATAACCAATATGTTTTTCTTAAAGCAAAACCCGGGCAGTACCCTGAAATTAATGTATGTTGCATAATTAATGCACTATATAGCAATATACAGACTTCATTATTATTCATGTTGAATTTGAGTCATTGTAATGTTGCTAACAGTAATTGGGCGATATATTTTGATTTATTTTTTTGGAGGGACGCGGGTTGGGGACTTTGAAACTGAATATTCCTTGCGGCAATATGTGGTTTAATTATCAAGCACTGATGTTTATAAAATAATGTTTTTTTTTCAGCATGAGATAGAAAGTCAAAGTTCTCAACAACTAAATCTATAGTGCGGGTACTGGATTTTGCATCTGCAACCAGCTCCGTACGGAGGGCGGGAGATAATATTTTAGTCCAAATTTTGTGATACAGTACGTCATAGCTTGATCTAAATTCCCTGATTAATTGTACGTTGGGTTTTGAAATTGAATTCTGGCATGATAGTTGACCAAGTTTGTAGGCTTGGTCAAACAAAACAGGAAATATATATATATATATAGAGAGTACGGCTAACGCGCTTTCTCTAGCACTACAGCAAAAAGGACTATCAGCGACCGATTTTCCGGTCGCAGAAAGTATTGGCGCCGGTCGCTGATACTATTTCCGGTCGCAGAAAGACCGGTCGCTGTAAGCTTTGTCACAAATACTTTTCTGATGACGTCTGAATGACGTCATTCGGTCGCTGATACTCTTTTGCGACCACTTTTTTTTTGTCGCTGTTATTTTTTTCTAACGTCAGCAAAAACTATCTGCGACCAAATAAAACGGTCGCTGATACTTAAAACCGGTCGCAGAAAGTCTTCTGCAGATTTTTTGGAATTTTTTTTATTATTTAAAATTTCATCATTTAATAATTGATACGACACGTACCAACATACAAACAAATTTAAACATAAACATGGATATATACAAAATATCCAAAACTAGCGTGATGGATTCTCAAAACAAAGAGTAGAAAAATATTCGAAACAAAACATTAATTCTTGTGAAAGATTATAAACAAGTGAAACCAAATGGGAAATGAAAAGATTATATATATAAACATATATAAAATACAAACGATGAGATATATAACATGGAATCAACAAGAGGATAGAATCCATTATAATTAGTTCCATACATATATGCCTACATGACACATAGAGTGGTACTGGTTGCTACATGTTTTGATATATATTCACATATTTACAAGATATGTATATACTACCCACCATTTCATCAGATGATGTACTGGGCCCCACAACATATCAATCCACTTCTATTTACAACATTTTTAGGCCCATTTCTTACTCTTAGTCCTAAGTTTATTGAGCATGTCCCTCCATAAAGCTGTATAAAAAAACATCAAAGGTTATTTGTGAAAGATAAAACATGGTATGGTATTTGGTGTGATGAACTTCTGAATTTAACTAAAACTCTCAAAAGGAAGAAACATCGTACCAGCATCCTTGTACCATTCTTCAGCAGCCGCAATAAGCATGTCAATTAAAGGTATCACCATGTATATATTGTGTCCTATTGCACATAGGTTCTATGAGAATAGGTATAATCATATCAGAACCAGTATTTGTACTACTATCATATAAAACAAACCTTAAAATCATCACAGCTAGGTCTCAGCTCTTTGAGAAATCAAGAATTATTTCCTCTGCCATTTTCTTTGCCTTCCCATATGGGTTTATCGGTACCTGCATTTCAACTTATTATATTGTATTTCTTGATTGCTATCTTTATTTGTTTATTTAAATTTGTTTTTTCTGCACACCTGAGGAGTTTCTTCAGTGATGGGCATCTTATCTGGTTCACCATAAGTTGCACAAGTGCTAGAGTAAATTAAGGTCTTGACACCATGTGCAGCCATGGCCTCTAATACAACTAAAGTATTTGAAGTGATGTTATGGTAGTACCTGTTATAATTTGAAATCATTATATCTTGAGGCTGCATATGACAAATGCGATTAATTTTGTTATACCAATTTGTATGACTCTAAGAATAGTTACAGCTTTAGGGTTATGGAAACACAACAAAAGGACAAAGCAACATGTTTAAAAATTCATCATACTGGATAAGGCGCCGGTATGTACTGGTAACCATATTGTAATTTATTTTCCTCCTTTTCTCATCAATGGCTGAAATTTTGGATTGGTACTAAACCAGGTCTAGTACTTGTCAGATCACTGGCATGTATTGAACAAGGTTGTATGGTAATACTTCATCCAAAAATACCTCACAGGCTTCCCAAAACAAATATATATTAATAAAAAGAGCAAAAGACATCCATGTCAAAATTAAATGGAATAAAGATTACAAAAGAAAAAGAAAATACCTAAGGGGTTCGAGTGTACTTTCACCAACATAGGCAACTGCTGCAAAATGCATAACTGCATCAAATGCATTTTCGGAAAATATCCTATTAACCTGACCACGTTTGAAAAAGCAAAAGAAAAAAAAATAATCAGCTGAGCTTGAGGCCGATAGGCCGGTACTGGTAACGGTACCAGCAAGGCAAAGTTGGAATTTTCAATTAAAGCAACTAAATTTGATTAAGCAAAGCTGGAATTTTGATTTCAACAGAGTCCATTCCAACTAATAATACAACTTGTGCTTAGACCCTTCTAACAAGAAGTATTTACTCCAGAAATCAAGGCCTTAAAAGGAATTAAATTAAGTTGAAATTCTACTTAAAACAACACAACCCAAATTATCAAGCCCAGGTATTAATTGTGTGTTGACTGCCAACCGCTATCGGGTTCAAACCCGTTATAGAATCAATAGAGAAAAAGAGGAATATTCATAATTTATGTTTCATTTCGAATCTCACAGAATCAATAGAGGTATAAATTTCAGTTTCATTTGGAATCTCACAGAAATAAAAACGAGAACTTGGCGGCAGAGGCAGCGGGGTCGGGCGGCACGTTGGGGGGGGTCGGGCGGGATCGGGCGGCGCGGCAGCGGCAGATCGAGCGATCGCGCTGTTTTTTTTTTTTTGGCTAAACCTAAAAAATGGCGGGGGTCAAAACACTTGGCGGGTTTTTGAAGTGAGACCCTTCTGCGACCGGGCCAAATCGGTCGCTGAAAGGTGTTTGCGCCGGTCGCAGAAGGGGTCGTCGCCAAAACCATTTTATTTTTTTTTTTTTTTTGGAGAAAAACACTTTCAGCGACCGGCGACTGCACTGGTCACTGATACTGCAGTTTGCTGTAGTGTAGTATATCAACAATATGCTTCTGGCCTCTAAAATCTATCAAATAGGCTTCAAATGACAAATTCAAACCGTTCAAACCAATCTCATTACCGAGAGCTTTGTTTCCATATAAAACTTTTTAATTTTCGAATTTATTTACTATAAAGTCAAGCGGTCAAAAAAATGAGCAAAATAGAGCATTAAAATGAGCAAAATATGCAATCGTCATTGATTGTGACTTCCACTTGTAGTTTTTACAATATATAACTGTCGGTGATTGTCACTTTTACTGATGATTTTCTACTGTAAAACCGTCAGTGATTGTCACTTTCACGAACGATTTTTACTACAAAACTCTTGATGATTATGTTATTTTTTAAACAAATATTTTTTTAGTTAGATTTTTTTAAAATTAGATTGTAAATGTGGCTAGCCTTAAAAATGGATTCAACAGTATGAAAATACTTCTAATGAAGTATGAAAACATCACATTATCAAAAATAAAATAAAATATGAATTCTACTCATACATTTAAACGCATTACAACCATTTTGCTAACTAAAACACAAAAATAATAGAAAAAAAACCTAAAAGTGAGTACATTCCAGTGTTCTAAATAGCGCGCTATAGCGAAACAATAGTACTTGTGATGAAAGTGTGCTATTTCAGCTACTACCACTATAACGATGATAGCGGTCCGCTATAGCGCGTATCGTGTAGCGCAAATAGCGCAATAAGTAACACCTTAAAAAAATTTACTTATTACAAGAACCGTTGGTAATTAGGTGTTTAGTACTTGTGTTTTATCCTACAAATGTTAGACTTATGGTGGTAAGTGAAGATAAGTTACTGGTTCCCCGTGTAAATTGCTTTCCTTATTTTTTCTGTGAAATGCATTACATTTTGACTGTCAATAGTCATACAAGTGGAAGAGAAAATCTTCATAAGGTATATCATATATTGTGTTGGGAGATGAACTAAAATAATAGGAAAATATATAGAAACAAACCATAAACAAACACTTTTTTTATTACAACGAAATTATTAGATGGGATACATCAATTACAATAAGCTTAAAAGAGCAAGAGTACATAACTTCGGGATACAATTCATGAACTTCAATAATAACCCATGAAACTTAAGGATAAACTTCAATGATTGATCGAATACCGAGAGTAGCAGCAATTTTGTAAGAAGTAAATCCTGCTTTTTTGAATAAGTTCCACCACTCCTCTTCATTTCGCTCCTTTCCCTTAGCTAATGTCATCATTAACAAGTCAAACAACAGTTGTGATTCTTGGTGATTACTACCGACTGATCCGACAACAATATCTACAATGATGACCTTACCCCCAGCATCTCTCGGAGGAATTGCCTCTTTGCAGTGTTGTAATATCTTTATGCAATCTTCATCGCACCAATCATGTAGGATCCACTAAGAAAAAAGGTAATTGATCAGAAGATGATAAATATATGCATGTAGCATGTTAGTCATTGGTATTACTGTAAACACAGAAACACAGAGATATATACTAACAGGAATAAATTCTATGGTACCTTGAGGAAAACAACATCAGCAGGAGGAATGTTGATAAACATATCTCCAGAAACAAATTTTACTAAACCATCAGTGGGAAGATGGCCTACTACCTGAGGCAGGTCCAAAACAGTGCACTCTATCTTTGGAAAAGCCTTGGCTATTGCAGTAGCAACGGATCCAGATCCACCTCCTACATCAACTAAAGAAGATATTCCCTGAAATACATTACCATGTTGATTGATTATAAAATCAGATACAAAGGAACTATCACTAGCCATTGCATCATTGAATAGCGTGTTAAATTCAGGCCTTTGGCCTGTCAGTTCCCAGAAGGTGCAACCATGCGCCATCTCAAAGGTCTCAAGCTTATCTTGTTTCAACCAATCACCCAAATGAAGTGATGGTTTCACAATAGAAAAATCCAACATAGCTAAAGCAAAAGACAACAAAGACGATGAATCGGCTTTGCTAATAACAAGGCGTGAGATCGGAGTAAGGTCATAGACTGCCTCTTTGTTCTTGCTACTATCCTGAACAACCAGGAAACCTAAATGAGTAAGCAGGCGTAGAAGGCGCCACAAATTAGGTTTGTTGCTTATGGGAAGTGAGAGAGCAGCATGAAGCTCATGAAGTGTCATGGGCTGGCTATGGTTATGGATTGCATTGGGAATACCGAGTTCAATTGCACATTTTAGACTCATGGATTTGATATAACTGAAGGTTAGGTTCCATAACTCTGATTGAGCATTGAGCATGTCACTGCACTCCATGTTGAGTTTAGTTTTTTGTGGTTCTCTTAGGTCGGTTGGATGAATGTAATGGCCTTTTGGTTTCTGCTTAGTGCTCAATTTGGATGGAAATTTATAGCGAGTTAGCTGAAGTTTACGTCATAATAGTTTATTCCAATTATTCTGAAACTAGTTAATTAAACCGTAAATTTGGACCAACAAAAACGTGGGCAAAATAAATTAAACAACAGGCCTCAAACTAGAGAAAAAGAAATTTGTCACGCCGTGGTCCGTCACGTCACAGAAAGTCAAGTCACATTATGTCACGTCACGTCACGTGAGTTGATTACGTGACGTGATCATTCGCGTGACATGACAGCATTCGAGCCAAAATTACACGCTACGTTACGTCACGCGAACCAATCACGTCATGTCATGTTACGTGGTCACGTCACGTCACGTCACGGTATGAAACATTAAGTATCCAATTTTTTCTAGTTAATTTTCAGTTTTTTTTGGTACGCATAGAATATCCATGTTTCTCTTATGGTGTAGGTTCAGTGATACCGGTACTCATGTACTACTGGTTTTTATTTTTTCTAATTTAGTCAAATGAATATTTGTAATTTGAATTTTTAAAATAATATCAGATACCCAACAGCCTTTCCTCAAAAAAAAAATAATTTGCAACATTATTTACTTATTTTACAATTTTTATAATTTTCATATTTTTTGATATATTTTTTCTGAATTTCAATAATTTAAATTAAAATATAAAAAAAAGTTTCACGTGATTAATTTACGTCACGTCATATCACGTCACGTGTGGTCGATCATGCTACGTGTAATCATGGCGTGACTACACGTGCTGTGACTGTCTGTTGTTATTTTGATCACGTTACGTCACATCACGTGAAAAAAAAATTGATTACGTCACGTCACGTCACAACGTGTCACGTATTTCCTTCTCTATCTCAAACCCACGAGTTTGGGATACAATAGTTTTAGTTGACTAATATTGTATGCCCTTAGTTTTTTTTTTTTTATACGCAAGGTAAAAACAATAATAGAAATAATAGCAAAAATAACCAATGGTTAATTGGTTGCATAATATAAACTCTAGGACTATTCTCCGTATTTTGTTACTAATACAATATTTATTCATGAAAAATTAATATTTTAAATTAATAGTTTTTATAGAAAATTATTTTGCATTCAGAGAATTTTTGACAAATAAATATTTTGTTCAAACCTTGAAAACATTTACAATGGTAATAGACAACACAATTACTGCACTATAATTCAATATATAAAAATAAGCATGATACTCATCGACTAAAAATGATGAGAGATAATAAACTGAAACATATATATAAAAATAGCGCTGATGTGCCATAACTAAGATACAATTGTACAAATCTAGTTGCTACGAGTACGTACACATTAAAATATACCGAATTTAAAAATACATGTACCTATTTCAATGAAACAAATAGAGGTTAGAACTTACTTTTCCTTAAAAAAAATATTTACAAAGAACAATAAAGGAAATATATATAAAATTGAATACCATTAAAAGGCTATAATATGTAAACGTACTATTTTGTGCAGTAATAATGGCCGGAGATGGGTTAAAGGCACGTGTTTATTTTATAATGCATGGATCTTCTTGTGCATCACATCAATTCCATCATTTTCCAAATCAAAGTCAATACCATCATTTTCCAAATCAAACGTACTATTTTGTGCAGTAATAATGGCCGTAGATGGGTTAAAGGCACGTGTTTATTTTATAAAGCATGGATCTTCTTGTGCATCACATCAATTCCTATCTCTTTTTAAAGTTCAAACGTACAATTAATTGGAACTGTTCACACATAATTAAATGGAATATTGGTAAAAAACAATTACCTTTCTCTTTCTGTGTATTAAAGTCAATACCATCATTTTCCAAATCAAAGTCATCTCCCATTTTGCAAGTTATTATTGTTCAACTCACTACAGCAATCATACCCATCAGCGACCGGCCAAATCAATTGCTGATGGTATTTTCGCCGGTCGCTGATGGGTCTACCGGTCGCTGATGACCCCTTTAGCGACCGATGAAATCTGTCGCTAATGCTGTGTGGTGACATGGCAGAAGACCATCAGAGACCGCTTGGCCGGTCTCTGATGGGTCAAAATCGGTCGCAGAAGTGTGTTTTTTTTTTTTATATTTTTTTTGTTATTTTTCTTTTTCCCAATTGGTACGAAACGTACCAAAGAAATATAACAAACTATCGTTCATAATACAACACAAGCAACAAACTATCATATTGCAAATAATAAATTATCCCAAAACAAAATCCACTATATCTCAAAGTCAGTTTCAACACATTACAGAGAGATTTTAATGTATATATGAAAGACAAACCCACTGAAAGGGCGTAAAAACAGACTAATCTGGATCGTACATCTTAATGGGTAACTTGACTAATCTGGGCTGTCAGTAAAAGGATTTTCATGCAATTGACTTCTCAGAAATAATTTTCTCCAGATTGAACAGAGCGGTGCTTCGTAACCTCAGACACCGCTCACAGGGGGCTGCCACCCCCCGCATACTCCTAGAATCAGGCCCATATTGATACTGCTCCAATGCATTTAAAACAGTTAATTCTTATATTCAAATATAAAAACTATGGTACAATTAGATTTAATAAGAGTATGTAGTAACATACCTTGTGTGCCGCATTAAGACCCATTTAGACCTGAAATTACATTTAGTCTTTGATTTAATTTAAACTAAAGAACCGAAGTGAGAGCATGGTCTGAAATTATCATACCCCATTTAGACCTAGCCAGACCAGTACATGTGCGACTAGCCAGTAAAAAACCTTGCTCCCTTTGGCCCAAAAAAAAAAAAAAAACTTGGTCCGACCTAAAAGGAAACTGACCTTGTACCTCCGGTCAATCACACAGTATTCCTAATGTAACTCTACTGTAACCTTGCCACTGGTTGTAATTTAAGAAATTCATTTTTCAAATGCTGAACTTTGTTGTTTTATGGGCGCATTTTGGCAATATCGGAGTTGTTTGAGGTATTTACACAGAAAACATTTTATTCTCAAAACCTACATGTTACCACTCGGTACCAATTCTAAACAGTATATACCTTAGCCATTGACCATTTCAAGACAGTGCCGGACTTTTTCTTGACAAGAAAATAGTACCTTAGCCATTTCAAGACCGATGCATCGTCACAGATTTGCGAGCAGTCACAACACCCGCCTGTAAAACAAAATTGATCTCATTAAATAACAATTCAGCAACAAAACATTGTGAAATTTAGTGCAAAGAGATACTGTGTTACTGTTAACAAATTCTTAGCTTTATTAACATAACATCTTACCAGCAGATAATCCAATCATCGCTAATGCAGGTATTCAATTGCACAACAGAGTGATTGAGCCTATATTATATTATTCAAGTCCTATCAGAATTGCTTCTTATGAAAAATTTAGTTCATAAAAGAAAGAGGCTAGGGTTTAATTGAGGGTTATGCAGAACTCATTGCCAGGTCACTGAGGTTGCATTTGCCTAAATAGGGTTGATCAGTTCAATAGTATGTAGAAATTCCAAAACCAAAAGTATAGCACCTGAATTCCAGCCTATGAAAGCACAAAACTACCTTGCCTGAATTACAGTTGCCGATGCTTTGTTCCCTGCACCAACATGCAATATTAAAACTTGTTAACAGCCTGATTACAAGTTGTAATTAGATTCCAAAAGTCTAATCAGATATAGCTACCCTAATTCAACTATAAAGACAGTACTCATGGCTGGTTTACTCTATTCATTTTTCCGAAATTGTAAGACTACAGATAGCAAGCAAGAGAATCACACAACCATCACAAAACGACACAGTCCCAAAATTCATCGTCTCGCCGAGAAAATCAACAACTCGCGCGAGACAACAAGAAAAAGGCACCGAAAATGTGCATCAGCACCCTCAATCACAAAGAGGCAAAAGAAACCAGTACCAGTAATGGTACTGGTAAGGTCAAACCCAAACCCCAATTCAATCGAGTCGAGAAAAATCAACAATCTCGCACTCAATCGATCAACACCCCGAATTCATCACAAAAATTCATTGACACGCCGAGAAAATCAACAACTCGTGCGAGACAACCGATAAGTCAAAATATACCGAGAAAGGCTCCGATTGCAAAAAGGGGCAGCGAAAAACGGCCAGCACCAAGGTGCTTGCCTCGCCTCCGGCCGTCAAGAAAAATCAGCAAGCAACACCACCAGAACAAGCACCTTCGAGCACCAGTATAGCACAAGGAAGGCACCGGATCAACTTAAATCGAGAGAGATTTTTCTCAGCACATGAGCGAAGGGAAAGAGAGCGAAAAACCGAAATCGAGAGAGAGTGAGAGGTTTATAATACCCGAGAGAGAGAGAACCCTCAAATTCGAACCACGACCGCGCGGGAGAAAAAGAGGCGATCACCTCCGTTTCCTTCTCCCAGAAGGAAACAGCGAAAGAAGGCACCAAAGGGGAAAAGGGGGCGGCCCCCAGTAGACAGAGAGGGTATGTTTTTGTTTCGCTAAAACCCTAAACCGCGGGAATCATAGAGAAAAGAAAGGGTTTGGCGGGGGTTTTTTTAGAAATACCCTTCTGCGACCACCGGGACAAAATCGGTCACAGAAAGTTAAAGCGCCGGTCGCTGAAGGATTCGTCGCCAAAACATTAATTTTTTTTTTTTTTTCGGGTCTTCAGCAACCGGCGACCCAACCGGTCGCTAATGCCGGTCGCTGAAGTCCCTTTTTGTTGTAGTGACTTGGCGGTTCGTTAATTGTTTGAATTTGATAAGAAGTGTTGAAAATAGAGAGAACTCTGAGGAGATAATAAACTTATTTTTCTTGTATGATAAAAGCATAGATTTACGCAAGTTCTATTCTCTATTTATAATACAAATTCAAACGGTCATCTTATTATACCGTTGGTGCTAGTTCTGTTTGTGGTATATATTAGTATAGTAGTACCACCTACCACTACAGCAAAAAGGACCATCAGAGACCGGTTTTCCGGTCGCTGATAGTATTGGCGCCGGTCCCTGATACTATTTTCGGTCGCAGAAAGTCAATTCCGGTCGCTGATACCCCGGTCGCTGTAAGCTTTGTCGCAGATACTCTTCTGATGACGTCACCGGTCGCTGAATGACGTCATCCGGTCGCAGATACCTTTTTTGCGACCACTTTTTTTTTGTCGCTGTTATTTTTTCTGACGTCAAGAAAAAGATATCTGAGACCAAAAAAAACGGTCGCAGATACTCTTAACCGGTCGCAGAAAGTTTCTGTCAGATTTTTGGAATTTTTTTTATTATTTAAATTGGCACCATTTAATAATTGATTCAATCCACTGTCTGATTATACCAGAAAATATTTAATATTTTGCTTGAGAATCAATCCAGAAAATAAATAAAATCTCTGCTGCACCCGTTATAATATTTTACACTCATATATTTTACAACAACAGAGAAAAACATATTTGAGTCCCAATACAAAATTTCAAAGTAACAAAACTAGAAGAAAGAGGGAAAAAGTTAAAACACAAAAAAAGGTGTTATCACTCTCTTTGTTGTCAAAGTTATTCTACTGATTTCTTTTAAGA
Organism: Carex littledalei; assembly: GCA_011114355.1. Taxonomy (NCBI): domain Eukaryota; kingdom Viridiplantae; phylum Streptophyta; class Magnoliopsida; order Poales; family Cyperaceae; genus Carex; species Carex littledalei. Next base: position 7,347,390 of record CM022081.1, read on the forward strand.
AATTAGTAGAGCTCAATCAGATGCCACATCAACCCCATTCTTTCATAAAAATTCCTTCACCTCCACTATGTCCTGCATACATAATCCAAGGTCTAAATAAATCGCAACTCCAAACTGAATCTAGTTAAATGGTACCAGTACACAACCGCATATCTATGGTTCATTTCTTGATGATTTGCATGCAAAAGTAAAGAGGTAAAAGGTTGAAACAATGGGTATAACCCGAGAGAGAGAGAGAGAGAGAGAGAGAGAGAGAGAAGGATGTGGGCCCTACAATATCCACTCCTTATAACAATATCCACAGCCTTGTCTATTATGGGAGCAAAGGATGTGGGCCCTACAAGAACATTAAGGAAAATAATGGGTTAAAAGTAAAATAATGATAAAATTGCTAGCAATAAGAATTACAATGACTCTAAATAGTTCACACATGTTTATATATTAAATATATTAAATAGCAATCTTTCTTAAATAGTTCACACATGTTTATATACCAATTGCAACTGCTGTAGAAATTAAAAAAAAAATAACAATTGTAGGTATTAAAGATAATGAATACAATGACTCTAGTTATCCCAATCAAACACTTCATCATTTGATTCCAGGATAGGATTATCCGTCATTTCCTCTTGGTAAAATTCCAGCAATTCATCAGCGGCATCATCGACTCGACACTTCCCTTTCGGGCTTGTTTTAATTGCCACCCACCATGGGCGTCTTGCCACTGTATCCGATGCATAGGGAATGTAGACCACTTGGATTGCTTGGCATGCCAATACAAACGTCTCAAACCCTTTTAGTCGAGAAGTGTGTTTCACCTCGACAATTCCATGTTTGCTGTCCTTCTTGACCCTGTTTGTTATGTCAAACCAAATACACCTAAAGAGGGCCACCTTGTTGCCTCCATCATAACTTAGCTCTATGACTTCTTGGAGAACTCCGTAATAGTCGTGTTGTACACCATTTTCATCCCACTCTCCTTTGATGCAAACACCACTGCTTTTTGTCGCCTTGTTCTGCCCCCTAAACCCTAAACCCTAAACCCGCGTGTCGTGGATCCGGGGTTAGGTTCTGATTCGGACGATTGCAAATGAGAGACATATCTTTTCGGGCCTTTTCATTATCCTTTGTTTTGCCCCTCATGCATAAAAGCGTGTTTATCAAATTATCCGCGAAATTCTTCTCCAAATGCATCAAATCAATATTGTGGGGCAAAATGTTGTCTTTCCAATAAGGTAAACTCCATAAAATGCTCTTCTTTTGCCAATGGTGAGTCTCACCGTAACCTTCAATCTGATTAAGTTTGTTGCCTTTACCCCACTTGATATCATCCAGCAAGCTCACCTCCGCTAGCAGCTCCTCTCCTGTCTCCTCTCCTGTTTTCATTTTTGGGGGCCCACTACTCTCGGTTTCTCCCTTTATGAAAATTTTCTTATCTTTCCGAAATGGGTGATCCGGAGGCAAGAGACGTCTATGACTGCCAAACCAACATGCTTTACCACCCCACTTGAGTTGAAATGCTTTCGTGTCCCCCTGACAGTAATAACATCCCAACTTACCATGTGTACCCCACCCGCATAGCATCTCGTAGGCGGGATAATCACTAACCTCCATAGTAGTGTTGCATGCATTCTGAAATTCTTGTTTCTAGATTCATCCCATGTCATTTCTCCAAACTCCCACAAATTCTTCAATTCGTCAATTAAGGGTTCAAGAAGGATGTCAATATCTCGTCCCAAATGTTTTGGACCGGGGATGACAAGCGCGAGGAACATGCTATCTTCTTTCATTATCATGCCGGGTGGTAGGTTATAGGGAAACAAAAACAACGGCCAACATGAATATGGAGCCGCACTCGAGTTGAACGGCATAAACCCATCCGTCGTGAGCCCCAACCAAACATTTCTCACCTCTTTCGCGAAATCTGGATTTTTTTTTGCGAAATGCTTCCATGCTTCACCATCAGACGGGTGCATCATAATCCCAGGTTTATCCCGCTTCCCTTCCTTATGCCATCTCATATTTTTCCCCCTCAATTTGGTCATGTACATTTTTTGCAATCTGGGCGTAATAGGTAGATAGCGAAATATCTTTTGCGGAACGGGCTTTGCATTGGGGTTAGGTCCAGGTAGCTTATATCTTGAGGCTCCACATACATCACATCTTGTCATGTCCTCCTTTGTCTTGTAATACAGCGTACAAAAGTTCGGGTACACATCTATTTTCTTGTGTTCCATACCCATTGCCTCGATTAATCGTTTCGCTTGGTAGAAATTAGCCGTCATTTTTTCACTAGGCGGCAGCATGTCTTTAATGAGATCCATCATCCCATCAAAGCATTGTTGGCTAAATTGGTGTTCCGACTTCAATGCTAAGGCTTGTGTCACCGCCGACAATATGGTGTGTTTTTCGCATTTAAGTTTACCGATCAAGTCCTCTTCCCATAGCGGTGTGTCCGATGCGGAGAGCATATCAAAGAACTTTTTAGCCACTCCTTTGGGGCTGTTATCATCCCAATCGAAATCGTGACCCACGACTGCCCTAACCATATCTGCCATTGGATCAGTTGGTGGAGGGGATGAATTTGGTTGTTGCTCCCCGTGCATGTGCTAAACTTCATAGTTGTTGCAAAACCCAGATTTATAAAGATGTATCTTGACTGTTTCGACATCCCTACTGTACTGGTTGGCACAATTTTTGCAAGGACATTTTATACACTTCCTTCCTTGTCCGTCGAAAGTTACAACGGATCTAGTGCTTAACGAGCAAATTCCTGAACACCCGACACAGAGTCGGGATCTAGTCTTCCACCCGTGTTTTTCCTGCCTTGGTTCATCCATTGAAGATCGGAGGCCATATGATGAAATAATTAACTATAAAATGAAGGGCAGTTAGCACAGGCCACATGACAGGGAAATGTGAGTTAACAGTTGCCTAATATGGTCATGGCCAACCTCAATGAAATACCAGCATACACAGTCTTACCCAAAATTACAGGAAGGACACCTCAAACAGTGGTCTCAATTTTCGCACCTTCTTACCTTAATTCTATACACTGAGTTTGTTAAGTTTCTCAATTTTCGCACATTGGTGGGATTGTTAAGTTTGTCGAAATTTCTCAAAGTGGCCCAAACTGTTCTCCTGTCGCAGAGGGGTTAGAAAGAGAGAGAGATTACAAAATTACTAGAATTTCTTGGGAGGGATGGAACGGCGGTGCCCACAAGCGGCAGCAAATCGCACCAGGTATTCAGCAGATAGGGCGAAATTAGGATGTGTTCACGAGACTTCGGCCGGTATGGACCTGGAATAAGAAAATCTCCGACAGTACCGTAAAAAGGAATCTTTTACAAGTACTTGATCTGCACCGTTCTTTTTAACTACGCACGAATCTCAAAGCCTAATAATACTGCCCCCTCAGTCAGCCCGAATCCCAAACCGGCTGAGAGTTAATCTCAAACCGTAAATAACTAATTGTAAAAGGGAATCTTTTACGGTACCGTCGAGGATTTAAGGCTGAGAGTTAATGCTTATTTGTGTCGCAATACCGATATAAATAGTGGCTCAGGTGGAGTGCATAATATTTTGTTTATTTGCATACCCAACTTGTACGCTTCAAATTAACTGCTAAGTGCATACCACCATACACAACCCACAATTTTGATCTTAAAAACTAGCCTAAGTAAAACAAGCTTTGTAGATAGGTTGTTCACAAATCTACTTAGAATCCACAATTCAAGCATTCAGTAAATCACATCCTAAGTTAAACACAAATCCTACATTGAATCACATCCTAAGTTAAACAACGGAACAATTTAGTAAATCACATCCTACTCAATTCACTAAGAAGTTATTACAAATCCCCTTTCGAGAACAGAAGTTTAGATCGAGTACACACATTGGGAGGAATTAGGGCTGATTACCCTCTCCCAATGTGTTTCCTCCCCAACCGGACATGCTCCTTGCTAAAAAATCCTACAAAGCAAATAGAACAAATATAACATCAGTGCGAGGTGATTTGCCAAAAAAGTACGTAGTACAATAATCAGGACTTCCTTATTTGTATGTTTCGACACTTACGACAGGATTTGGTGGCTTCACTCCTGTTGCCTTGAAGAGCAACTCGAAACGTGCATTGTTCAAGGCTGTATCTGACGAAGCCTTCTCCAGTTCAGCTTTGTGTCGCAGCTCTTGGGCCGCTATCTCACCAGCAAAACAACTACGTGCGGCTGCTACCTTCTCAGCCACTAACTTAGCCACCTCTTCTTCAGTGAATCTCCTGCCGCAATCTTCTGCCGAGATGGCAGTGCTCTTGGTAGGGCCTGATGCTGATGCCTCCACTGCCTCTAATTCCCAGTTAGCTTTGGATGTCCTCGACTTGTTACCAAAACCGAATAACCGCCCTTTTCTGTCCTCACCTTCCACCGCAAGCTCCCATAATTTCTCTTCCATTTCCTTCCCATGTGCTTCCGATAGTGCCATATACGTCACCTTGAAATAAAAAGAATTAGTTACAAACCAGTTTGTGCTAAGTAGGGTTTGTGCTAAGTTGGGTTTATGCAAGTAGTGGTCAAACTACTTTGTGCTAAGAAGGGTTTGTGCAAACCAGTTTTGTAGATTGGTGTTATTGCTAAAAGTTACAGGCTTATCAATTTCAACTTGTAGATTGGTGTTATTGCTAAAAGTTATTGCTAAAAGTTTTGTAGATTGGTGTTATAGATGGTGTTATTGCTAAAAGTTACAGGCTTATCAATTTCAACTTGCAAGTAGTGGATGCAAAGCTCAAATTAAATGAGGTGAAAAGTAGTGGTCAATCGAAATTGTCTTACCATAGCGTGGCGTGATCTCGTGTTGACGTATTCCTTGCTGCCATCCTTTGCCTTCCTCAGGTGGGTTCGATCGAAAACATCCTTCAACGCCACCGAATTCTCCCCTCTCAGCTATCTGCATTTAAGAAGAAGCACTAAAGATGCATTTATGAATGAATAAACACTACAGAGATGCATAAAACATGGCTTAGGTCAGGTTGGTCTAGTGATTTTGACCAATCCAAAGGTTTGGAAGGAAAAACATTCCTCAAATCGTTCATAATTAACAGATCAAGAAAAGGAAATAAAATGTAAACATAAAGAAGTTCATAGAATTGTTCTTTCAGATTCTTAATAATGAAACTGATTAACCGAAATTAGTTCTTCAGGGTGTTAAAAATTAAAAAAAAAAGCCAAAAAAACCGAGCAAAAATTTAGGGTGCATGCCAATATTACCCATTTAAGGTCATATATCCAACAACCAAACATACTAATGTTATTTCATTCCCAATTTATACATCCTAAAAGGGCAAAAATCAATGATATTATTAATTGAGTTAAAACAAAGGTATTCCTCTAATTGTGAAATTCCCTTTCGCAATTTAATTGCACCTCTCTCTTTCATCATGTACTAATTAAATTCGTAAAAGAAGGAACCTTTATCTCAAACTTTAACAATACTTGTAGAGCACTGTATATCTAATATCTACCAAACCCTAATGAGAGGTTCATATCATAGCATGAAATAACAGATATACAGCTATGAATATATGCATATATAGACAAAAAATCTGAAAAACGACAATATTTGAGAGACGTTAAACACATTAAATAAGCAGTTTACAGGCCATTTTGAACAGTAGGATTGTTATACACTAGGTTTATATTTGAGAACGATAAAAAATGGCAATACCATCTTTTGCTTGTGCCTGAACGTGCTCCTGGAACCCCCCACATGACTGGCGACTGAACCGCACTTCAATTTATTGGCCCGGTTTCTACTCGATTGTTGCTCCCAAATTGGAGTAGACCATATATCGCACAGCCCCTTCCAAATTTCTTCATTCTTGCACCACCTCGGACAGTACCCTTTCCACTCCTCCTTACTTGGCCCATATTTTTCGAGACACACCCTCCTTGTATCGGTGAGCACACGGCTGTATGCCTCTGCTGCTATATTCTCGAAGACATCAATGCACCGCAAGACATCTTCCTCCTCACCCCATGAATACCGCTGCAAGAACTGCTTTAAGGTATCGAACCTGGCACCCGAAGGTAACGTGTTGTAAGACCTAAAAGGTCCTGGAAGGTTCGCCAATGTAAGAAGCCTTATTGTGGCAACCACCTTTGTATCCTGTGGCTCCGATGTGAACTCTGCATCTCCAACAACCATCAGTTTAGGTCTGTCAGCTGGTTTGGATGGTTCACGAGGCTTGGCAAGACCGCGTCCATTCCTAACCTCCGGCTTCTTCCCCTTTGTTCTTCTCTTTCTCTTGCCAGCTGCAACTCCTGATGCCGAGTTATCAAGTTCTAGCCCGCTCAGTAACCGGGCTTCAGGTATGGAGCGTAGTGGCCTACGCATTCTGCACCTCCTACTGCCGTCATCATGAAAAACCCCTTGCGGAGGGCTTGACTGGTCTGAATTCATCTGCTCGGCCCCAGACCCCTCCGACTGACGCTGTGGGCTGGGGATTTGCAAGGCGGTGATTGCGGTGCGGCGGTACTTGCCTCTTTCAGCACTGCGCCAGGCGGCGATTGCCCTGCAGCAGGACTTGCCTCTGGCCAGGGGGGCCAGGCGGCCTGAGGGGGCGGCGACTGCGCTGCGGCAGGGGCAGAGGAGGTGGGGATGTCTCCCGCAGCCGGGGATGCTGGATTAGGGGATGGACTGGCCTCCATCTGCCCCTGAGGGGGCGGCGACTGCCCTGCAGCTCTCGTTGGCGTCCGAGGAGATGGGGGCCAACGAGCGTACAGGCTTGGGTCACACCATGGAGGTTTTACAGTGGGTAAGGTTTTCCCTGATCTCAGAGTCCGCACAGATCCGGACGACTCCGCACGGTTCGGTCGCACTGACTGAGGGGATAGAGCAGCTGTGCTTTCGGAAACCACATCTGACGCAGGATTGGACTCGGGGTGATTTATGTCGGCAATTGTATTAAGGATGGGAACATTGATAGGATTCAGCCTAGCCGATCGTCGGCGGCCTGTTGAGTCGCATCCCCTCGGTTTTGGTCGAGCATTGACCTTCCTATGTTGCCTTGGAGGGCCTTGCGGAGGATTTGTAGATTGGAGGTTTATGGGAGGACAAGGTGGAGGGTCATGGCAAACCGGTTCTGTCTGACGGGGTGGGATGACCGGGTCTGTCTGACGGGGTGGTTCTCCCGGGCCTGTCTGATGTGGTGGGCTGACGGGGTCTGTCTGATGGGGGGGATGACGGGTTCTGCCCGATGGTTTAGAGTGACCGGTTCAGGCGGAGTGGTTCTGTCAGTGGCTGATGCAAAGCGGGGTGGTTCTCCCCGCTCCTGTCTTTCCCGAGCAACCATCTCGTATTGCATCTTTCTTGTTCGAGAAACCATCTCAATATAGCTCAAACTTTCTGATTTGACAGTGGGCGTGGGTCTCGGGGTTTTCCGGCGAGAAGCCATCTCCGGCTGAGATGCATCACCACTGATATCTGCCACAATGTTAACTGTCAAATAATATTCAACATCTATAACAGCTGTTATCATAAAACAGAAAATGAAATATTTATGTTAGGCTCAGGGATACACCGAGGCAAGAGCTTTTTGTTTTAAGTCATGTTCTTGCACATTGCAAAGAAACCAAATTAGAATTGTATTTGAAAATTACAAGGTTAGCTCTTGCCTTTGCACTATATAGATGGTCAGTTCTATAAGGTCACAAAATGTATTTGAATTTCAGTTTAAAAGTTGGATGCAAAGAACAGACATATATGTATCTGTAAGCTCAATTCTGATCTTCAGTTTGATACTCAGCAGCCTAGGTTGGGAGAATAGAATTAATGAAGCCACAGTTATGGTGCTTGATAAAATGCCTGAGCTGGCACGTGTACCCAATGTGGACCCAAAATAACTCCTCTTATATATGGGCTGTGCAAGAGAGGTGAAACTGATAAAATGCCTCATGTCGTGACCTATAGCACTCTTTTAGATGGAATAAGCAAGAAAAGTCAAATTGATAAGCCTTGAGTTTTCTACATGACATGACTCCTAAAGGGTTTGCGCCTAATGTCATAAACCTATAACACTCTTATATATGGGCTGTGCAGGAGAGATGAAATTGATGAGGCAAAGGGTATTCTAGATGACATGATTTGTGTAAGTTACGAGCCTAATTTGTGATGTATACTAATCTTATGTATGGGTTCTGCAAGAAAGGTGAAATCGACAGGGCACCAGATTTTCTATGTGAAATGATGTCTAAAGGGCACGAGCCTCATGTCGTGACCTATAAAACCCTTTCAAAGGGGCTGTGCAAGAATAGTGAAATTGAGAAGGCAACGAATTTTCTACACAACCATCAGTTTAAAGGGCCTGAGCCTAATGTCGTGACCTATAGCACTCTTGTAGATATTTACATTCTTTACACGACATGAATTTAAAGGGCTTGAGCCTAATGTCAAAAACCTATAACACTCTAATAAATGGGCTGCACAAGAAAGTTGAAATTGAGAAGACAATGGATTTTCTATATGACTTGATTTCTAAAGGGCATCAGCCTGATATCGTGACTGTAGCACCCAGATTTGGGGGCTGTGCAGGAATGGTGAAATTGAGAAAGCTTTGGATTATCAAACTGAATATCAGAAATTGGTCTTTGGGACGGTTGAACACTAAATTCCTTCCTAATTTGCAGGACAATCACCAAAGTCAAAAGGAGAGTAAAATCAAGACCACTTACCAGCTTGTCCGTGGAGTGTGGACTCCGATCGATCTTGTTCACGGCATCTCCATCTCGTGCGGGGTCCCCTCGATGGTTCTGCCGCCGCCATTGGAAAAGAGAGAGGATAGAGGGATCGGCGAATTGTCGGATCGGGTCTGGAGTCTCCTCAAATAGAGAGATCGGGTCGAGAGGGATCGAGCAATGAAAAATTGATTTAAAATCCAAGTTCTGAGCTGGGTTTCGAAGTTCTAAGCTGGGTTTGGAGGGATACAGGGAAGAGGAAGGGGGAGAAGAAGAAAGCTGGGTTTCGAAGTTCTGAGTTTTAAAAAAAAAACCCAAGTCCAAAACCCTTGAAAAACCCTCTGTCTACTATTAACTGAGCTTCACCCACCCCGGTGCGAAATATCAAATGCGGTAATTTAAAAAACAGTTTTACATCCGGGCCATCGGACCATATCTCGCACGAATCTGGACGAACTCCTCTTAGTCGGATGTTAATCTAAAGATTGTGTTACCTCAGAGAATTGGACTCCCTAACCACAGCTCAAATTAAAGGAGATCTCCATTGAGAATCAGGACCCTTGAACGCACATCAGACGGACCTGATATTCAATTTTTTCCAAGATCTGCAAATTTATGAAGAAAATGTTATTTAAAATTATGAAAAAATTATTACAATTTTTTTAACAAATAACTTCCACAAATTGTGCAAAGCAAAAATTGTTTTTGATGAACCATGACTGTTTTGGCTATGAAGAATTGAGAAAGATGATACGGACCGTTCGTTTTTGCATTTAAAATCAACGGTCGATTTTTGATTAAATCAGTCCAAATCTCAATTAAAATGATCAAGGTAAAACAAAAAACATAAAATGCAAACCAAACGTTTATTTCAAATACGTTTAGACTTCGATCGGACATGAAGTATTTATAGCCATACGATGTTCTCATATTATATCAGATGGATGGATAGGCAAATGGAGAAAAAAATTAATCAAAATTTCCAACAATTAAAAAAATGTTATAGTCTGTGATTTGCACGGTCTGGATCGTCAATTGAACGACACAAATGCACGTCTCTTCATTTGCCTATCCATCGAAGATTGATGTTGCATGTTCTTGTGTAAAGGATGTGGGAAATTTGTACATCAACATGTAATGTTTTGTACACAAGATTCAATAATCTTTAATAGTGCGAGGAATGTGTTTATGTGTTTGTTATAAGTATAATTAAGGTTCGTTATACTATTTTTAATTTAAATTATTAATAAAATTTAACGTTACAATTTGGCTCGTTAATTTATTGTTTAATAAAAGTTCAATAATTGATTAAACATGATACATTATCTAGAGTTCATTCTACTATTGAGTTACTTAAAAAACTAACAAATACTCTCCTCATTTTTCAAATTCTATTTGGTACGAAAAATTATCCAAATTTACGTACAATCAATTAATAAAAATATACATTCAACTATTAATGTATTACTACATACTATTTGAAATACCCGTTTCAATAAATAGAACATTACAATTAATACGAAACAATTTAATTTAAAAAAAAAATTTAGAGATCAAATCGAAAATTTCAACATAATACACTGATCACTTTTCAATCACTAGAATCATCTATTTAGATTTAATACAATGTTTTACAATTTAGTGTTTATGTTGAATCCAGATGGGTTGGAGGGAATCCAACTTTCACATAAAATTTTCAATTTTCCACAGTAGTGGGCTGGAGGGATCCAGCTGGCTCGGCCACATTGACAGAGCGGATTCCAGCTAACACAGCTCAGTGCCTTTACACGAAAAGATACAATTACAACGATCACCACCTACAATAAGTCAAAAGTGCTCTGTTAATTATATAACCTAATATTTCGGTTTTTCCCCCCTTTCTCACTGCAAAATTTTCGCCGCCCGCCCAAAGGAGAATGACTAACACTGAGAGCGCCCCCTTTTCCAGCTTTCCCCCCATAAACCAAACTGCTAAGTTCCCGGTCTCTCTCTCAATCTCGCCCACCTTTTCCAGCTTTCCTCCCATAGACCAAATTAAGAAGCTCCCCGTCTCTCTCTCAATCTCGCCCATCCATGATTTACGAGCACGGCCTCTACCACCCTTGACCGTCACCTACAACCGATTGTCAATTCTCGGAGGCAATCCAACCACGCCATGTCCTGATTAACAAAAGCTTGGGTAAATCTTTACATTTTCCTTCGTTATTTTATTCTTCGCAACAATTTGTCGCTCTTCTTCTGTTCTATAACGATGCACGTGTTTTCCTAGCTGGAATTAATTAAGTAATGCTGCCATCTATTTACAATCTTTATTGTTTTTTTGCATATTGTCCTAGCTGGGTCCAAATATTGTCTCAGGATAGCATTGTAATATTTGTCAAATGTTGGGCTGGCATTCTAGTTTTCTATGCAATCTTATGTGATGGTATATGGGGATCATTTCTATTTTACGATGGGATGTGGGTGGGTTTCAGTAGATGTGTATGTCTTGGGCATAAATTCTGCTTTGTTTCTGGTACCGATACAAAAGGTCACTTACTTGAACAAATAGATTGGGCTTAAGTGACTGGTATTAGCTGCTAATTTGTGATGGTATTAGGTACTGGTGTTAGGTGCTAACTATTGATGCTAACCTTGTAATATGCATTAACACACACTGTCTCATAAACTCATGTTAAATAAGTTTACATTTGATGTATTTCATCTTTGTATTTCGAATTATTCTCATGCATATCTTATTTTTACAATCAGGTTTATAATTGGTAACCATGTCTATATCAGTGGTAGAACACTCTAAACCAATCCCAAAATGTTGAAGAATAATCTCAGAATTTAAATTCATCATAGTTTAGGGGTATATATGCAAAAGTGTAATAGGGACAGCTGTACCAAACAGTAACTAAGATAGATACCAACAGTAAAATTTTAACCGTTGAAGCAAATGTAATATAAAGAGAAACATCTCCACTATAAAAAATAGAACCAAGAAATAAGAAATAGATTGAACAATGAAAGCAATTTGGGGAGAAGAAACCTTTTTTTTTTCCCAACACAGTGCAACAGTAATAGGTAACACAGGTTTGTTTTGATTATTAGGACATCAGATATGGCACCCCGAAAAAACCACACCGCAAGAGCAACTGCAGTCAAATACACTAAGAGAAAGCGCACAAACAACCAACAACTCCACACTGGGGATACTTCAAATGCTGCGCCGCAAGGGGAAATTACTTTATCCCAACCACCAAAGAAGAAGGGACGAGGCCCTGGAAAGGTAGTAGACTCAACACAGGACATAGCAGACCGACCAGTGATATGGCCAATTGGGGAACACGAGTTCACCTGCGATGGAGACGCGCGGCAGATAGTGAAATCAATAACTAGGCTGGCGCTCAACTACATGCCATCACCATTAAGATCTTATCACAGCTTTGATCTACAAACAAAAAATGCAGTCGAGAAGGCCTTCTTGGTAATATTATCCATAATCTTTTCACAAACCTAATGTGATTCATCATGATCATATATGAAATAATTGCGAACCTTCATTGGTAATGAACTGATCTGTGCTTTGTAATTGATTATTGATATGTGATTTATCATGAGAACCTTGATTGACCATGAACTGATCTGATCTGTGCTTTATAATTGAGGACCTTGATTGATAGTGAACTGATCATATACGAAATAATTAAGAATTGATATGTGATTCATCAAATGTAACCTTTATTTACAACGGATCTGATATGTACTCTATAATTTAATATTGTAAGTAAATGTAAGTACATAACCCCTGAATTCTAGAGTGTTATATTATGGCTAATTGTCATTTTTGTTGTTCAATCTAGTTTGTAACATGGTGCTTGTAAATGAACTGATCTGATTGACAAAGAACTGATCGCAATTTTGGTTAAATTTCATTTCCCATTTGAGGTGTTTGTTCAATTTCAATCTCTCTAAGATATCCCTATTCATTGATTGTTAATTTTTAGTAATTATACATGATAGAACGTATTACCACATATTAGCCAATCTTCAATGGAGCTCTTTATTTTCTTTTCAACAGGAAAGGTTTACATACCGAGAAGGGGAAGATCCTGACCGTTGTCGGGAAGTCCTGGATGGCATAGCTGGAAAAAGATATGGTGAGGAGATGAACACGGCAAGGGACAAATGCTTCAAAGCATTTGGTCGGAACATAGACAAATGGAAGGGCATGGTGCCACACTGGTGTCTTAACACCACTGGCACGAACTCTGTGACATATTCGGCACAGATGAGTGGCAAGGTTTGAGTGCTCAAAACAAGTCGAACCGTACCACCTCCAGACTTACGGTCTTTCACTTTGGCGGATCGGCAAGCTCACACCAGACCCAAAAAAAACTTGTAAGATTCTGGACTTTTGTGTTAAAAAATTACCACCATCAACCAAAAAACTCACTCAATTGACATTACCGCCTTCTTGTTTTTTGCTTTCCTATGTGGAGAAAAACTTGCTTAATGGGACAGAGCCGACAAAGGAGCAGCTTTATCTCCACACCCATTGCAAACTACCAAATGGTAAATCACCGGTGTTGGCCCAAATAGAGGCTTCCATTGCGGCTGCTTCCCAACCTACTGACGATGGTGATAGTAATGGCCTCGCTAACCCGTCAAATGCGGGGACTACCATACAGGACAATCCTTTTGATGTCAACTCTTTTCAATTCACCAACAAGAGAGCACAGGATGTGTATGTAAGTACTTATTTCTCTCCAGTTCACCAATGTGCATTTCTGAAAAGCGGGTTTCCTGGCTAAGGTGCCTTTCAGTTTAATTCAAATTTACCCATTTAACTTTCTGAATTGGAAATCTACCACCTATTAGTCCTATCGAAAACTATTGGCAAGTTAATTATAGGTTACAGCCCCAATCAGTTACATGGCTGGGAGCAACAGTGCTAGGATTAGTTGTACAAAAGTATTTCTAGGTACATACATCCGAACGGGAAAACACAAAGCAAAGAAATTTAGGTTTGTTGCCTTTTGTAATGTTCCCAATGCTAAATTTTATACAAATAAAAGAGGCCTGATGCTTCACTGAATTCAACACCAATGGAGCGCCTTTCACCAATAAAAAGCGCAGAAGAGCTAATTACAAGGTTAACTTGTTCCAGGGACCAGATATGTGGTGATGCATTATTAGAAGGTAGAGAAATTCATGGACTTGTTGTCCAGTCGCTATTGTGACATTAATAGCCTTCATGCACCCACTGTGGTATAAACTTACTGCTGTTAACCCTGCATTTAATCCATAAATTTCCCCAAAATGCCCTTCCCGAGCATCTGCCACCTTTCAGCTCCCTTCTTGTATTCTATTTTATAATTTAGACCAAGTAACTTGCTTAAGCCTCTGTGTTGCATGGGCGAGGTTTAATCCTTTGTTCAAGCAAGTAAAGAAGGTACTAATTTTATAAGTTCAGATTAGAAATTCATTCCCTAGAAGGTAGTGCCTCCATTTGGTGACTGCTATAAACAAAACTAGTAATTATTTTTCATAAGTTGAAAGGGCTTGGCTCTGGATTCCCCATTTATTGCTTAAATGGGCTATGGGTCTATTGTTTTGTATTAATACTGCACCTATTCCAGTTAAGCTTGCATCAGTTTCCACAATAAAGGGTTGAGTAAAGTCTGGAAGTGTAAGTACTGGTGCAGTACTCATAGCAGTTTTCAATAGATTAGGGAGGGTCCTACAGAGTTATGGGCTGGAGATCAGCTTTGTTGCCTGCCATTCTTCCCAGTTCATTTTTTTTATCGGTTAATTTTTCATATAGCCTTTAACTTGTCTTAATTTTCTTATTTACCCTATAGAGTTTAATATATTGTATATACCCTCCAACTCTTCAATGTGTTTCTTATTTCTCCTTATCAATAAGATTGCAGCTATCATGATCATCAACTTCCAGAGACACCCAAGTTCTATTCCCTCGTACTGTGAATACTAGCCTAACAGTAGTAAATTTAAGTGGTAAATTTGATATACATAAGTTAAGGGAGAAATAAGAAATTGACACTGTATTGAAGGGCATTTAAGAAATTAAGCATTTTTTCTTTAACTTCATTTATCAATATACTATATTTTTAAACTGTTCAAAATTACAGGTGGATGTTACCGAAAAAATGGCTGATGAGTCAAATGCTGAGAAGGACGAGAGTGCTCTCTTCATCAATGCGGTTGGCGGTGTGAATCGTGGCAGGGTCCGAGGATTTGGATGTGTCATCGACAATCATTTTTCACCATCCAGGCGAGTCAGGCCAAACCGGGCCGTATCTTCTGTTTCTGGCATCACAAGCCTAGGGGAGAGAACTTTCACAGAATCACAATGGAGTGCTATGCTAGAAGAACGTGATCATCGGCAGGAGGAGGAGCGGGAAGAGAGGAAGAGAAAACAAGCAAACAATAACCATCTCTTCAGCCAATTATTCTCGTTGCTTGCCGACAATCAGACTAATTTAACAGTATGTAAACCTAACTATCAATAGAAAATATTGTACGAACAGTGTTAGGCAACTTCATTTATAACCTCCCCACTGAGTAGTTTACCCATGGTATGTTGTTATTTTAGGCCTATTCCAGGGATTTCAATCTGAGTTTCATAACTCACTTTGGTATTTTGTTGAGTACAAAAATCATCATATCATCTATTACTATGAATAAATGTAGCAGGATCTAATTTAATTCTGGTTACTATTACGTGGATGTGATTTTGTTATTTCTGGCATAATACTAAGACTTTCATCAACTGCATTTTTTATGTAGGCTCAAGCACTCAGTTCTGATAAACCAGATGAGGTTGTAGTGGGTAATATGCATCCTAACTTGCAGGTCAGAACTAAGCTTACAAAACAAAATCCGGTTTAAGTTACTCTCATACAAGTAATGATATATGGTTCTTGCAACACTGGTCAAAATAATGTATGATCAATGAGGTGAACTTTTACTCAACTAACATGTTACAAATTTTTGTGAATTATTTCAATGCACTCATATTGTGATATACTCTTCTTGCAAAAAATGGTACCATAAATGTATGATCTAAACTAACCTACATACTTTGGCAATGTGGTATACGTAGGAACTAGCTATGGTTATTAGAGAAGTTGATCAGGGAGGGACGTACCAAACAATACTAAGTCAGGGACAGACTGGACATGAGGCAGCAAGTAGTGAAGCTGCAATGAACCAATGGTTTGGAACAGACACCTAGAACAATGGCGAGGCATTCTACTAAACCTTTTAGCATCAGTATGTTATTTTGAAGTTCTAACATGTGCAAAGCCTTGGGGGATATAATCTTTTGTAAATCTTTGTTTATGGTTTAACCATGTATTTTGGGTACAGGCACAAGTGTATTATATTAATGTGGCTGTTATGCTTGTCTGTTTTTGGTACAATGCATGCTTGATGACAGTGTTTTTTAATGCATATTACAAGGTTTCTCCTTAAATTGCAATGTGTTGTTACTAATGCTTATTTATTTCAAATACAAATGTTTAATGGGTGGGAATTGGCATCGTACTGGGGTGGTATACTATTGGTACTGGATGGTACAATTAGAAAATGGTGATTGTTTTTTCAATTTCGGATCTATTATTTACATCGCAACATCCAACCAAATAAGCACGTACAAAACCCTGGCAATTACCTAGGTGGGACCCACGTAAAAAACCAGGTGGGGCCCACGGCCTCAATCCATGCAAAAAACAAGTGGGACCCACATGACTTATCCTTGGAAATACTCACGTGGGGTCCACGCTCCTATCCTTGCAAATACTCACAAGCTAGCCTTGCAAATACCGAGATGGGACCCAAACTTCTATCCTTGCAAATACTCAAAGGATATCCTTGCAAATACTTAGATGGGACCCACAGTCCTATCCTTGCAAATACTTAGATGGGTCCCACGTTTCTATCCTTGCAAATAACAAGATGGGTCCCACGTTTCTATCCTTGCAAATACTCCAGCCAGGCGCCAACCCTGAAAGTTTTTACATGCGTAGTTGTTCCATGCGGCAGCGCATGCAAAAGGCAGGGAAAAGGTATTTACATGCGTGTCCATGGAAATACTGAGTATTTACAACGGGGGTATAACCATGCGTAGTATTAACATGCATAGGCGCATGTAACAAGCCAATTTCAGACCCTTGGTACAAAAGAGAAATTCTGGTAGTGTAGATTTTGTTACACAAAAATTTTGTACAGCATAAGGTCATGCGAGGTGTGTATGACTCTCATGTGCAGTATAAATTTGTGCATAACTTTCTAAACATGTGCACATTGAGGAGCTATAATTTTGTCTAGCGTTGCATGTATACGAAAAAGAAACATACGAATGGGCAAGAAACAAAAAAACAGTAATTTCTACTTAATTTTCTATTCTTAAGTAACTATATTCATCCGGTAAGTAAGCAATTTTTTTTCCAAGTACTACTATAGATGAAAGACAACTAGTAGAATATTAAAATCAACCAGTAAAACATAAAAAAAAAACTAGAAATAAATAAATAAACAATCAGTAGAACATTAAAAACAAGCAATACAAGATGAAAGACAACTAGTAGAACATTTAATACAATCAGTAAAACATGAAAAACAACTAGAAGAACATGAAAAATACACAATAGAACATGAAAGACAATTAGTACAACATAAAAAACAATCAATAGAACATGAAAGACAACAAGAAGAAGATGAAAGACAAACAGTAGAACATGAAAGACAACCAGTAGAACATTAAAGACAACTAGAAGAAGTTGAAAAACAACCAGTAGAACATTAAAAACAACTAGTACAAGATGAAAAACAACTAGTAGAACATTAAAAATAACCAGTAGAACTGATCAGAGTCAAAATAATGATGATTTACGTAGGATTTTGGCTTAAGTTTTGCATATTTTTCTCACACTTATGTTTAATTAATTAGAGAAAAAGGCTAATGTCACCCTTCTTCATGTTTTATTACAGAAAACAGGTTTTGGGACTATTTTACACCAAATGGAGCTAGAATCGGATCAATCGGATCAGCGACGCTTATCGACGAAGTCTCTGTTACGGTCCGTATTGCCTAATACGGACCAAGACTAGCACAGACCAGGAGATAGAGTGAGAAGCACTAAAACTCTCAGCGACAAGGTCTTAATACGGACCGTATCACCTAATACGGACCATAACCGAAGGCGCCCTTGGGAAATAACTGCCGACAACTGTATCTAGATCAGTTCCTTAGCCCCTACTCAATCTCCAAACGTCCCTCCACTCCTATATAAGGCCCCTGGGCAGAAGAATAACTTATCTTTGTAATTAGGGTTAGATTTGATTAAAGTGAGAAGAGAGGAGTGCTTGTAACAATGCCGTTTCGCGGCTAAGTTCATTTTCTTAGGGCTAAGCAGTAAACCTTGTTATTCTTGATGTTTTGATATATATATTTCTGTTGATTATGATTTCTTGTTGTTGAATCGAAATGCTTTTGTGATTTACTATCTCTCCATCTAACTTCAATGATCTAGTTTAGTCCGTTAGGGTAGTGACAGTGCTTTAATGGTAAGAGAAACTATTTGTATGAATTTGTCTCATTGAGATCTATTAGGTTTATGTGAAGAAAACTTTAGCGGGAAAACCATAAACCAGACCAAGAAAACGCGAACCAAGTTCCATCACTTGCGTAAGGAAAATCACAGTGATCTGTGTAGTAACTTGTGTATTTAAGAGATCAGTCATTTGTGTAAGGAAACTCGCAGTGTCCTATATAGAATCTCGATGAAAGATCTGTCATTCTTGCGTAACATAAATCACAGTGACCTATGTGGTGTCTTTCATAAAACAACAACAGAAAATCAGACGCAACAGGAATATATTATCAAAGTGAATTGAGTAGCAATGGTGTGCTGAAACTCTAGGAATCCTCATCTCTATCTTTATTTTAATTACTTTTAATTGCTTCCTAATTTACATTGTTCACAACAACAACTCTCAATTTTTAGATTTCATCTAGCCTTTCGAAAGATTGTGATTCGATCGCTCAAAACTCTGAACTAATATTCCCTATAGATCGACCTTAAATATACTACTCGATAGGATTGTGCGCTTGCAGTCCGAACCGATAGCATTTCCGAGTTTATAAATATTAAAAGAAACATCGCTCTCTTTTGAGTGATCAAGAACATGATAGACCTAAATTATATACATGTTCGGTCTAGTTTTTATCACGAAATAACACCAAATATCTTGTATTTTAGTAGATAATATAATATAATACACCTAGAATCTAGTTACTGCGTTTGTTTGCTTTAAAATTGCAGGAAATGAAGAAATTAGAGCTGAATGTGCTCGCACTGAGACAGAGTGCGGCCGCACTCAGTACTTAGAAAAAATCAGAGGAATTTAGAGCACAACACAGAAAAGTCCGAGCCAATGCGGACGCACTGACCTAGAGTGCAGACGCACGAAGCGAAAAAGAGAAAAGTCCAAGCCCCGCGCGGACGTAGTGTGGCCGCACTCTGGCCGCATTTAGCCTAAAAAGTCAGTTTTCGACGGTTTTTCTATTTTTGGCACATCTGACCACGTTCCAGGAGTGGAAAATAAAAGATGGAGACGTGAGGAATATGCTGGGACAAATATAGATTGGTTCCTCACGTCCATATGCTCCAATTTTAGGTATAAAAGGGAAGGAATTCTGCTCTTTCAAGATCATCAATCAAGGAGACGAAACCAAGAGAAGAGCATAAATCCACAGAAGCGAATCAAGAAGGAAGAAGAAGAATTATGAAAGCAAACGCAGCCAAGACTAAGGTTTTTCATTAGAGAAGGGTGTAATTTATTTCTCTAGTTAGTTTCTCTTTGTCTTTAGCATATTTTTATTGAATTTATGATGAATGCTTGCATCTCCATGAGAGGCTAGTCTTCCTCTCTAGGTGTTTAGGTCTTTTAGCATGAACTTGTTTAATTTTATCTTACTCGAATCTTAGTTTTATTTATGATTGTTTGTGTGATGTTAATTTTTGAGATTTATTCTTTGTGATGTTGCATGATTAGTACTTGAATTGTAGTATCCCGCTTAGGTCTAATAGACTTGAAGTAGATTCGAATCATATATGATGGTACCAAATTATGATCACAAATACCTTAGGATTTGGATTAGAATTGACCAATTTGAAATCTAAACCAGAACTACAGGAATTATGGTTAGGGTTTGACGAAGGACTTAATCATGAAGTACTGATATCTAAGGATAGGATAAGCTAACGAGAACTTCATGGTCTAGATAGCTAGGGTGAAGGACTTAATCGTGAAATCCGAACTATTTAGGCACGTTATTAATTCACAAAATTGACCCTCTTTAACATCTTAGGTTAGAAATCTCGTCATATCAAACATGAATTTAAACCCCTACACTTCTCTAACTTGAATCACACTGAATTTTAATTACTTTGTTACGAGCCTTCAATTTTCATTAAAAACGAAATTACACAAAAACCCCCCCTTTTACTTTTATTGTTTAGTTTTAAAAGTAAATTACCTTAGTAAAAAATAGTATTTCCCTACCTCCCTTTGGATCGATACCTCAATTACTACAGGGATTAGGTTGTGCGCTTGCAATCGACCATATCTTTAAGTATTAGGTTTATAAAAGAGTATAAAAGAAAACATAAAACCCTATACACAAAATACTCAACAGAACATGAAAAACATATAGAGGAAGATGAAAGACAACATGTATAACATGAAAGACAACTAGAAAAATATGAAAAACTACTATTATAAGATGAAAGACAATTAGAAGAAGATGAAAAACAACTAGTAGTAGCTGAAAGACAATTAGTAGAACATGAAAGACAACAAAAACAAGATTAAAGACAACAAGTAGTAGATGAAAAACAACCAGTAAAACATTAAAGACAATAAGTACAAATATAGACAACTAGTAGAACAAGAAAGACAACCAGTAGAACATGAAAAAAAAATATAAGAAGATGAAAGACAACATGTAGAACATTAAAAATAACTAGTATAACATCAAAGACAACTAGTAGAACATGAAAGAGAACCAGCAGAACAAGAAAGACAACCAATACAATATAGAAGACATATAGAAGAAGATGAAAAACAACCTATAGAACATGGAAGACAACCTATAGAACATGAAAGACAACAAGTAGAACATGAAAGACAACAAGTAGAACAAGAAAGACAAATAGTACAAGAGGAAAGATAAAAACGAGAAGATGAAATACAAATAGAAGAAGACGAAACACAACTAGTAGTAGATTAAAAACAACCAGTAGAACATGAAACACAAATAGTACAACAAAAAAGACAACTAATAGAAAATGAAAAACCACCAGTAACACATGAAAAACAACTAGAAGAAGATGACAACCAATAGAACGTGAAAAACTAAAAAACAGAACATGAAAGACAGCCAGTAGAAAATGAAAGAAAACAACAATAAGATGAAATACAAGCAATAAAAAATAAGGACAATCATTACAACATAAAAGACAATTAGTGGAAGATTAAAGACAACGAGTAGAATATAAAAGATACCAAATAAAACTTAAAAGACATCTATTATAACATGAAAGATAACAAGTAGAACATGAAAGACAACCAATAGAATATTAAAGACAACCAGTAAAACATGAAAGACAACTAGTAAAACATGAAAGATAATTAGAAAAAGATGAAACACAACAAGTAGAAATGAAAGACAACCAGTCTACAAGATAAAAGACAACTTAGTAGTACATTAAAGACAACTAAAAGAAGATGAAAAATAACAAGTAGAACATGAAAGACAATTAGTAGGATATGAAAGACAATCAGTACATGAAAGACAACCAGTGAATAAGAAAGACAACTAGCACATGATGAAAAAAAAGCAACTAGTAGAACCTGAAAGACAACCAGTAGAACATGAACAACAACTAGAAGAAGATGAAACATAACAAGTAGAACATGAAAGACAACAAATATAACGTGAAACACTGTTCACACAAAAGTGTATGCACAAAGTTTCAGTATAGCAAGCTATACCTTTTAAACCTTGGTTACACCTTTCGATTCAGATTGTGTAGGGCGCAGAAAGTTGCACAACGGGAGAAGGTGTGTGCATATGTATTAAATGTCTCATGGTTCAATGCTCTCTGTTTTCTTAAGAATTGGAAGAGAACATCGAACTTGAAACATTCATTTCTTTCCACAGTTCCTTCTGGTTCACCCTCGACAGACCTACTGTTCATAATCAGCCTATCGAGAGAGTTTATTGATTGTGGGGACGCTTAACTCCCAGCGGGCGCAAGCTCCCGCTGTTAATTACATCAGATGACCCTTCCAAGCCATGCTGAACACCTCGTTCATTCCAGGATTTATGCATATTTTATGTGAATTGCATAAAGGGGCTGAAAGGAACTCATATATTGACTTTGGTTTTGATTTGATTTTCTTTGTTTGGACATGTGTGTGTGTGTGTGTGTGTAATTTTATATTAAAGTTATATTTATTGTATTCTTGAAATAGGAATTTGGATATTTGGAAAGTGTATATACATTATTCATTTGTATTTGATTTACGGTATGTTTATTTACATTTTCATTAAGGAGTAAAATCATGTAAGTTTGAAAAAGGGGTATTTTGGTCATTTCATGATTTGGCTATTGTTTGGACATGTCCAATTTTAATTTAAGAATGTAGAGAATTTGATTTGTGTTCATTTGGGATTGATTTGAGTCGATTTAGACTTGGAATGAAGAAGTTATGGTTAAAAAGGACTGAGAAGGGCCTATTTGTAAATATTTATATTTTTCAGGGGTATATTTACAAAGCTGAAAGAATGTGGATCTACAATTTGGGCTTTAAACAGGGTTTAGATTGAAAATTGGGCCTTTGGGGACCATTTTGAAAGGATTTTTAAAAGTCAGGGGCCTTTTTATAAATTTATAAGGATTTCGTTGTGAACATTAAAAGTTAGAGGGGTTTATTTGTAAAAGGGGTTTGGATTCTTGATTATTAGGGCTTTGAGATCTGCACTAGACTTTAAAATACGTATTGGGCTTCAAGATTCGTAATTCTGGGCCTTGAGATCAGTACAAAGCATTGATCTTGGGTATGCTTCGGATTGGACTTTGAGATTGTGCTGCAAAGTCGAGATTGGCATAAAACTTTAAGATTTGGTCAAAGGATTTTATTTATGACTTGCGGGCCCCAGGTGACAGCGAATCATGGGCTGTCGGATTTAAACCTTGGCCCTTGGATTAACACGTTGCTTTGAGATTGGGATTTTCATTCAAACTTTCGATTTTGGCGCTACGATCCAGAGGCTCATATTACTTTAAACTTCGTGCGCGGTTGATGGATTGGATTTTCGTTCCCGATCTCAGGGTTCTGAACTCCGGTGATCTTCTGGTCACGACAAAGCGAAAGGCAGGCATGATTAGCATCGCCTGAGGGTTGAGAATGCGTTACACCTGTTATCGATTGCTTTCGATCATCGAAGGGTGGCGTATCGCCGTTGAACTCAGCTGCTGCGATCAATTTGGGGTTTCTATCTGATTTCTTCGAATTGAGTTATGATTTCTTTGATTGATTGGGGAATTAGCATCGTATCTTCATTTAAATTCTAACAGAGGTTTTAATTTTGGATTTATTCAAAATTTAGTCATATTCAAGGCTTGAACTTTTCGGTTCAGTACCGATCTGGTACCAGCAAGCGGTATTTAGACTTAAAGGGATGATCAGTTGTCAGGAGAACTTAATTTAGGTATCTGGAAGTGTATGTAAGGTTCCGAGAAACTTAATTTGATTTTTAGAATATTTATTTGATTAATTGTATAACATGAAATGTACATGAATAAATTCTGATATGCATCTTTTACAAATTTTATAAGTAAATGTGTGTTATCCTGTTGTATGATCATCAGATACTGTGTAAATCATAACTCTACTCATTTTTATAATTTTAGGAATTTTATTTCTATTTTTAATGTTTTATTTGAGGCAGAGGGCATTAAAAGTAATTTTCCCATTTTAATTACTAATTTTTCTGTTTTAAATGATGAACTTCAGAAATTCATAATAAATTTAAATAAAATCAGAAAAATATGAATTTGTGTTCATTTTGTATCAAGGACTGGTACAGAGGTGTTAATACAGGCCACACTGACTGGTTGAGGTCAGAACCATGTTTATTAGCTTGAAAGCCATTTGCTTTATACCAGTAAAGAGAAAAAAGGAAAGATCAAAACTCAGAAAAATCATCTTTCAATCTTTTAAATTATCAAAAGCTGTCAGGGGTTGGAAAATTGCAGGGAGGTCCATGATTTTATTAAGATCATGTATTATGTGATCTTTTCATTTGATTATAGGGCGAAATCATTAAGATATCATAGGAAAAGAATACAAATGACATCGTGCAATCCAAGTTGCTGTCTATTTGCATCTAAATCCTCCATCTTTCACCATATTCATGCATATTAATTTAATCCTTCACAATGTGTAATCTAGTACACTTGCATACATGAAAGACCAAATTTCTATACATGAATCATGGGCCCTTGGATCATTTAAGAGGGATTGATAGGAAGCTAGCTAGCTTGACCATCTCAACCCCTTTGTGTGCATTTTTTTTTATTGTCACTTTTAATTTCTTCTTAATTCTACATTAAAATAATCAAGTAGCTCCAATATGAGAGGAAACTAGCTAGCTCAACTTTCATATTTTCACTATCTAATTACTTTAAAAGAATTAAGAAGAGTTGATTTAAAAACATCAAAAGATTAAAGAAGGAAAGGTCAAAAGCTTGCAACTTTTTATGTTCATATTTTTGTTATGTGCTAAAATATGATAATATTCAAATAAGGACAGATCCTATTAACTAAAGAAATCAACAAACTCTTTTTTTTATTTTTTATTAAAACAGTAAAAGCAAAGGGTATATTTTCCTTTTTTGGTTGATCATTAGACTAAACATGCTTAGCTTATTATGAAACAAGCTTAGATATCATGTAGTCTTCTCATTTCATCTACTTTAAAAGCTCCAAACAAATAAAAAGAAAAGCAAAGAGGAATCAAGAGCAAACCCGAAAATAAAATAAAAAGAAAAAATGCATGAATCTCAAAGAACTTTATTTCATGAAGATTGTACATAGCTTGGCTCCTTAGAGCCTACATGATTTAGGTACTAATTACCTAATTTCTTGCTACTGTTGAGAAGAACAAAGCTTCTTCTTCTTTTTTTTCTTTTCTTCTTTTTACTAGCTAACCTATAGAGAGGAGAGAGAGCTTTAGTATATTTTTCTGCCAAAGCTTGTGTATATTTCTGTTGCCTTTTCTTTTCTTGATTTCATGAGCTTAAATAGTCATTAGGCATAGGGTTTAGGGTTTTTGCTGGCATCATCCTTGCCCTTCAATTTCTTCATTTTCATCTTGATGCTCTTGATTATCTTGATCAGTGTGTTTGCTGTTGCTTGCAGGGCTTGAGCTAATAGGCTTGAGCCATGTTGGCAATCCGAGAATGCAAATTGTTTTTGTCCCTTGATCTTTTCATTTCACTTGATTTAAAGGTTTGGATTTAGCCGAATTTGAGTCATGCACCTCATGCATGGCTGAGGCATTGATTCTTCTATTTTGGAAGTTTATGTGCAGCTGATAACAGCTGTGCAAAGGGTTAAAAGGGGTGCAGGGGTGTCAGTAGACGGTAAGGTATAATGCCTCCAGAGCTAGACTGATTTATCGTGTTCTATACCCGTTTATTTACTTCTACCCAATAACTGGTCACCACAGTGAGAGTATAACATAACTCTATCATGGTCTAGAGGTTATCACACCCCTTTGGCTATCAATTTCCATTTCCGGATCAAACGTCCCCTTTTCTTTTGGTATCGGCTAAGCACCAGTTACCATTTTAATTTCCCTCTTAAATGCACACCAAATTGAAGGCATTAATGGCCTCATGTGATCTCTGGGATCTTGCTCAGAAACTTGAAGTCGTCTAAGTGATCAGCTTGAACTAATTTAAATAGACCCGATTACAATCGGGTTCTCCCTTCACTTCAGTCCGATTTCTTCTTTTCAATTGAACCGCTTAGCGAGTATCATTATCACTCGTAGAGTAGAGCTGAGGTGCGAAAGGAGTCAAGGTAAATCGATCCCATTTTTCTCAAGTTTCTTCCTTTCCCGATCTTCTCCTTTGATTACTGGCGAGCGGAAGGAAGAAGAGAAAGGTGGAAGAGGGGCGTATGACATAGGGGCCCGATTGCCAGTCTCGCTAAAGGCGAGTTTTGTTTCACATCTCACGTCTTTATTTTGGGTATGTTCGGTGTAGCGTAAACCAGGCAGCTGACAATATTAAAACCCATGCTGGGCTCACGTGGTCCGAGTGTATACACCCTGAAGGGGTCGGGCACGTTCGGTTTAATCCCAGTGACATTTTGTCGCTGCTGGGTGGACATGGCATACCATGAGCCATGCGGCTGTCCACTCGGCGCACATAGGCTATTTCCTGTGATCTGGGTTCTTCTAAATCGAGGTTCTGGCGAAAGTGATCATGAGTCACTGATCTGCGGGCCCCATCCCCTTAGTATTTGATATCCAGCCCCAGATTGTATTCAAGGCAGTTTGGAGCATAATTTTGTTGGGAGTCACCATGATTTTGTACCCAGAACATTCTCCAGCACTTGTTTCATTCATAGGAATTCAAATCCTTTGAGATTTTGATCTTATGACATATTAAGATTCATGGTTTTTTTTGTAGAATATTACCAAGAATCTTAATTTGCCAAACTGGATTTGTTTTGGAGAGTCTATGCAAGGTTTGGTGTTTTTGTAGCATGTTCAGTTGTCCTTAGATTGTTATGTTTCATGCTGAACTAAAGTAGCAATCTTTTAGGGTCAAACAGATTGCAAGTGTACAATCCTATCGAGCAGTATATTCAGGTATCGATTCACATGACGGTTTGAATATTTAAAGGACTCTACTTAGTTTCTAAAAACTCTAGAAGTCTGCAAATGTTGGTTTTGGTTTGTTTAATATCCTAAAGAATTCAATAACATTAACTAGATGCAAGCAAGTAAATTAACTTGGTTTTGATCAATAATAAAAGGCGTTTCCAGGGTTATGACTTAATCTCAGTTCTGTCTCGAGGTATCCAGTCCGTGTAGTGTCCTACACGGGCCGGGTACTGTCGTACACGGTCCGTGTGGTCCCCGAGTGAATGCAGCAGTTATTGTTTCTTTATGTTGTTCATTTGTGTAGGGTTCTACTGACCAGACCTAATGTTCCTAAACCTCAACCGTCGTTTGTTGGTTCATTAACTTGGTATGGAATTGCAATATATGCCCTCGTCGGGTTCTAGACCTCAACTTTCGTGTATTGGTCCGAATTACCTTGTTGCTTGTTTGGTATACTAAAGGTAACATTTATCCGTCGATAGAGGAAATGTTCACCTGTCGGCTACTACTTGGTTTCACCTTTCGGATACTAATCCTACCTCATGTACTTAGTTTGGTTGAGAGATTTTAAGGGCCAAAGTACCTTCTAGATGTGGCCATGCATCTAGTGGTAAACCAATAAGAATCAAATAATTTAATCTAAGCAATTAAAATCAAACACAATCAAGCAAACACAAATTTCAACATAAAAATCCAATAACTAACATGCAAAACAAAACATTCGATTACAGCACAACCCTGGAAACTAAAAGTCTACTCAAACATAGTTCTAAAACAAATAAAAGAGATAATAAAAGAAGTAGCCATGACAAAACCCGAAGAACAAAGAAGATCCATCGAAAATTCGCATCTTTCGATTCTCAACTTCGTCTCCAAGCTTAGCCGCAAGCCCCAAACCCTAGATCTCGATTCTCTGCTCCAGAATGAGCTCTCTGTTGGACAGAGAGGCCCTTTAATGCCTTCCTTTCGCGACCCTCCCCAGCTGGCACCAATTTTCATCTTTGGTTTTTGTTTCTAGAAATGCCATGCACGGTCTATATGCAAGGGTGCACGGACCATGTGCCTGTGTCATGGTGAGTTGAATTGTGTACGGTCGTGTGTCTTCAGTCTGTGGTCGGGCAGAGGGTGTACGGACCGCATGCAGATGGTGCACGGTCTGTGTATGAGCCTTCAGAATCCAGATTCTTCCTCTGTTTCGCCCGTTTCCTGCAGAATAAGAATAAAAGCGCAGCAGTACCACATCCTATAGATATTCAATGAAATAAACACGACTTAAGAGTTTTAGGCACAGGTTTTAACACAAAGTAGGGTCGGAATATGGACAAAATAACGAGACATCAAATCCGACCAGTAGAACAAGAAAGACAACAAGCACAAGATAAAAGTTAACTACTATAACATGAAAGACACCTAGTAGAACATTAAAGACAATGAACAAAATGAAACACAACCAGAAGTAGATGAAAGACAACCAATAGAACATTAAATACAACAAGATTAAGTTGAAAGACAACGACAATATGATGAAAGACAAACAGTAGCATATGAAAGACAACTAGTAGAACATGAAAGACAACCAGTCACAAGAGGAAAGACAACCAATAGAACATGAAAGACAACACGTACAACACGAAAGACAACCAGTAGAACATGAAAGACAACCAGTAGAACAAGAAAGACAACTAGAAGAAGATGAATGAAAACCAGTAGAACATGAAATACAACAAGTAGAACATGAAAGACAACTAGTAGAACATTAAAGACAACCAGTTACAATAGAAAAGACAACCACTAAAACAAGAAAGACAACTAGTAGAACATAAAAGACAGACATTTACAAGAGGAAAGACAACCAGTAGAACATGAATACAACAAGTAGAACATGAAATACATGTAGTAGAATATGAAAGACAACAAGTAGAACATGAGAGACAACAAGTAGAACAAGAAAGACAAGTAGAATAAGATGAATGACAACCAGCAGAACGTGAAAGACTACAAGTAGCATACGAAAGACAACTAGTAAACATTAAAGACAATAAGGAAAACCTGAAAGACAACCATTAGAACATGAAAGATAATCGGTAAGACATGGAAGGAAACGAGAAGAATATGAAAGACAACTAGTAGAGCATGAAAGTCAACTAGAACAAGTTGAAAGACAACTAGTAGAACATGAAAGAAGAAGATGAAAGACAAACAGTAACACATGATAGACAACCAGTAGAATAAGAAAGACAACTATTGAACATTAAAGACATCCAGTAGAACAAGAAAGAGAACTATTGAACGGTAAAGACAACCAGTAGAACAACAAAGAGAATGAGAAGAAGATGAAGACAAGTAGTAGCACATGAAAGACAACAATTACAAGATGAAAGACAAAAAAGGAGAACATGAAAGACAATTAGTGAACATGAAAGACAACTAATGAACATGAAAGAATACTAGCACATGATGAAAGGCAACTAGTAGAAACTGAAAGACAATAAGTAGACATGAAAGACAACAAGTAGAACGTGAAAGATGACTAGTAGAACAAGAAAGACAACCAACACATGATTAAACTGAACGAGAACAAGATGAAACACAACCAGTAGAACATTAAAGACAATGAGAACAAGATGAAACATGAAAGACAACAATAGAACATCAAAGACAACAAGAACAAAATGAAACATAACCAGTAGTAGATGAATGACAACCAGTAGAATATGAAAGACATCCAGATTAAGTTGAAAGACAACTAGTAGAACAGAAAGACAAACAGTAGCACATGAAAGACAACTAGTAGAACAGAAAGACAACCAGTAGAACATGAAATACAACCAATAGTACTAGAAACACAACAAGTAGAACTTGAAAGACAACCAGTAGAACAAGAAAGACAACTAGAAGAAGATGAATGACAATGAGTAGAACATGAAAGGCAAGCAATAGACAACTAGAAGAAGATGAAAGACAACCAGTGGAACATGAAAGACAACCAGTGGAACATAAAAGACAACCAGTACATGAAAGACAATCATTATAAAATAAAAGACAATCCATAGAATATATGAAACACAACTAGAAGAAGATGAAAGACAACGAGTAGAACATGAAACACACAAAATAGAACATGAAAGTCAACCATTATAATATGAAAGATAACAAGTAGAACATGAAAAACAACCAGTAGAACATGAAAGACAACCAGTAGAACATGAAAGACAACCAGTAGAACATCAAAAACAACTAGTAGAACATGAAAGATAATTAGAAGAAGATGAAACACAACAAGTAGAAAGAAAGTCAACTAGTACTACAAGATGAAAGACAACTAGTAGTACATTAAAGACAACTAGGAGAACATGAAAAACAATCACTGGGACATGAAAGACAACCAATAGGACATGAAAGACAACCAGTACATGAAAGACAAACAGCACATGATGAAAGGCAACTAGTAGAACCTGAAAGACAACCAGTAGAAAATGAAAGACAACTAGAAGAAGATGAAAGACAACTAGTAGTAGCTGAAAGACAATCAGTGGAACATGAAAGACAACTAGAACAAGATTAACGACAACAAGTGATAGATGAAAAACAACCAGAAGAACATTAAAGACAATAAGTAAAATATAAAGGACAACTAGTAGAACATGAAAGACATATAGAAGAATATGAAAGACAACTAGTAGAGCAAGAAAGACTACTTAGTAGAACATGAAAGACAACTAGTAGAACATAGAAGACAACTAGTAGAACAAGATGAAAAACAACTTGTAGAACAT
This sequence comes from Carex littledalei, assembly GCA_011114355.1. Lineage (NCBI taxonomy): Eukaryota > Viridiplantae > Streptophyta > Magnoliopsida > Poales > Cyperaceae > Carex > Carex littledalei. Next base: position 7,377,875 of record CM022081.1, read on the forward strand.
GAAAGACAACAACTAGAACATGAAGGACAACCAGTACAAGATGAAAGACAACCAACAGAACACGAAAGACAACAACAATAAGATGAAATGCAAGCAATAAAAAAATGAAAGACAATCATTACAACATAAAAGACAATCAGTAGAATGAAAGACAACTAGAAGAAGATGAAAGACAACGAATAGAACATGAAAGATACCAAGTAAAACATGAAAGACATCTATTATAAAATGAAAGATAACAAGTAGAACCTGAAAGACAACCAATAGAACATAAAAAACAAGTAAACCATGAAAGACAACTAGAAGAAGATAAAAACAATAAGTAGAACATAAATGACAATCAGTATGACATGGACAATAAGTACATGAAAGACAACTAGCACATGATGAAAGGCAACTAGTAGAACCTGAAAGACAACCAGCAGAACATGAACAACAACTAGAAGAAGATGAAAGATAACAAGTAGAACATGAAAGACAATAAGTATAACGTAGACGACCAGTAGTACAAGAAAGACAACCAGCACAAGATTAAAGTCAACTACTAGAACATGAATGACAAACAGTAAAACAATAAAGACAACAAAAACAAGATGAAACACAACCAGTAGTAGATGAAAGACAACTAGTAGAACAGGAAAGACAACGAGAATATGATGAAAGACAAATAGTAGCACATGAAAAATAACCAGTAGAACACGAAAGACAACCAGTCACAAGAGGAAAGACAACCAGTAGAACATGAAAGACAACACATAGAAAATGAAAGACAACGAGTAGAACAAGAAATACAACAAGTAGAACATGAAAGACAACCAGTAGAACAAGAAAGACAACTAGAAGAAGATGAATGACAACCAGTAGAACATGAAATACAACATGTAGAACATAAAAGACAACCAGTAGAACATGAAAGACAACTGATTACAAGAGGAAAGACAACCTTGATGAAAGACAACCAGTAGAACATAAAAGACAATCATTTACAACTGGAAAGACAACCAATAGAACATGAAATACATGTAATAGAATATGGAAGACAACAAGTAGAACATGAAAGACAACCAGTAGAACAAAAAACACAAGTAGAATAAGATGAATGACAACCAGCAGAACATGAAAGACAATAAGTAAAACATGAAAGACAACCAGTAGATCATGAAAGACAATCGGTAGAACATGGAAGGAAACTAGAAGAATATGAAAGACAACAAGTAGAACTTGAAAGAGAACCAGAACAAGTTGAAATACAACTAGTAGAACATGAAAGAAGAAGATGAAAGACAAACAATAACACATGAAAGACAACTTGTACAACAAGAAAGACAACTATTGAACATTAAAGACAACTAGTTACAAATGAAAGACAACCAGTAGAACATGAAAGACAACTAGTTACAAATGGAAGACAACTAGAAGAAGATGAAAGACAACCAGTGGAACATTCAAGACAACCAGTACAAGTTGAAAGACAACTAGTAGAACAATAAAGACAACCAGTAGAACATAAAAGACAACGAGAAGAAGATACAAGCTGTAGCACATGAAAAACATCTAGTAGAATATGAAAGACAACTAGTAAAGCAAGAAAGACAATTTGTACAAGATGAAAGACAACCAATAGAACATAAAAGACAATCGGTACATGGAAGTAAACTAGAAGAATATGAAAGACAACCAGTAGAACATGAAAGACAACTAGTAGATCACGAAAGAAGAAGATGAAAGAGAAACCGTAACACATGAAAGACAACTAGTAGAACAAAAAAGACCACTTTTGAACATTAAAGACAACTATTGAACATTAAAGACAACCAATAGAACATGAAAAAGAACGAGAAGAAGATGAAAAACAACTAGTAGCACATGAAATACTACCAGTAGAACCTGAAAGACAACCAGTTACAAGAGGAAAGACAACCAGTAGAACATGAAAGACAACCAGTAGAACAAAAAAAGACAACAAGTAGAAAATGAAAGACAACCAGTAGAACAAGAAAGACAACTAGAAGAAGAAGAATGACAACCAGTAGAACAAGAAAGATAACCAGTAGAACATGAAAGACAACCAGTAGAACATTAAACACAATAAGTACAACATAAAGACAACAAGTAGAACATGGAAGGAAACAAGAAGAATATGAAAGACAACTAGTAGAACATGAAAGACAACCAGAACAAGTGGAAAGATAACTAGTTGAACACATAAAAGATAACCAGTACAAGAGGAAAGACAACTAGTACAACATGAAAGACAACCAGTAGAACAAGAAAGACAATGAGAAGAATATGAAAGAGAAGCAGTAGAACATGAAAAACTACCAGTATAACACAAAAAATAACCAGTAGAACATGAAAGACAACTAGTTAAAAATGAAAGACAACTAGAAGAAGATGAAAGACAACTAGTGGAACATGAAAGACAACCAGTACAAGATGAATGACAATTAGTAGAAGATGAAAGACCACCATTAGAACATGAAAGACAACTAGAACAAGTTGAAAGACAACTAGTAGAACATGAAAGAAGAAGATGAAAGACAAACAGTAACACGAAAGACAACCAGTAGAACAAGAAGGACAACCAGAAGAATATGAAGAGAAGCAGTAGAACACGAAAGACAACCAGAACAAGTTGAAAGACAACTATTGAACATTAACGACAACCAGTAGAACATGAAAGACATGTAGTAGCACATGAAGTACAACCAGTAGAACATGGAAAACAACACGTAAAACATGAAAGAGAACCAGTAGAACAAAAAAGACAGCAAGTAGAAAAACATGAAAGACAACAAGTAGAACAAGAAAAACAACTAAAAGAAGATGAATGGCAATCAGTAGAACATGAAAGACAACGAGTTGAACATGAAAGACAACTAGTAGAACATTAAAGACAACAATAAGAGCATGGAAGGAAACTAGAAGAATATGAAAAACAACCAGTAGAACATGGAAGAGAACTAGTACAAGATAAAAGACAACTAGTAGAACTTGAATGACAACCAGTAGAACATGAAAGGTAAGGAGAAGAATATGAAAGACAACTAGTAGAGCAAGAAAGACAACTTGTACAAGATGAAAGACAACCTGTAGAACAGGAAAGACAATCGGTAGCACATGGTAGGAAAGTAGGAGAATATGAAAGACAAATAGTAGAACATGAAAGACAACGAGGAAAATGTGAAAGAGAGTAGAACATGAAATACAATAAGTTAAAAATGGAAGACAACTAGAAGAAGATGAAAGACAACCAGTAGAACATGAAAGACAACTAGTTTAAGTTGAAAGACAACCAGTAGAACATGAAAAACAACGAGAAGAAGATGAAAGACAAGCAGAGCACATGAAAGACAACGAGAAGAAGATGAAAGACAATAAGTAGAATATGAAAGATAACTAGTATAACATGAAAGGCAACTAGTAGAACGTGAAAGACAACTGGAAGAAGATGAAACACAACCAGTAGAATTTTGAAAGACAACCAGTACAAGATGAAGGACAAACCATAATAGTAGAAAGACAACTAGTAGAACAGGAAAGACAACTAGAGAAAGATGAAAGACAAGCTATAGTAGATGGAAAACAACCAGTAGAACATGAAGGCAACCTATGAGAACATGAAAGAGAACAAGAAGAAGATGAAAGACAACCAGTAGAACATGAAAGACAATCAGTAGAACATGAAATACAACCGATACAAAATCTAAAAAACTAGTAGAACATGAAAGACAACCAATAGAACATGAAAGACAACTAGAAAACGATGAAAGACAAGCTGTAGTAAAAGGAAAACAACCTAAAGAACATGAAAGCAACTAGTAGAACAAGAAGAACAACCTATGAGAACATGAAAGTGAACAAGAAGATAATGAAAGACAACCAGTAGAACATGAAAGACAATCAGTAGAACATTAAAGGACACTAGAACATGAATGACAACCAGTAGAACATAAAAGACAACGAGAACAAGATCAAACACAACCAGTAGTACATGAAAGACAACTAGTAGAATAGGAAAGACAACGAGAATATGAAGGACAAATAGGAGTACATGAAAAACAACCAGTAGAACATGAAAGACAACACATAGAAAATGAACGACAACTAGTGTAACACGAAATACAACAAGTAGAACATGAAAGACAACCAATAGAACAAGAAAAACAACTAGAAGAAGATGAATGACAACTAGTAGAACATGAAATACAACAAGTAGAACATGAAAGACAACCAGTAGAACATGAAAGACAACCAATTACAAGAGGAAAGATAACATTTATGAAAGACAACCAGTAGAACATAAAAGACAACCATTTACAACTGGAAAGACAACCAATAGAACATGAAAGACAACAAGTAGAACATGAAAGACAGCCAGTAGAACAAGAAAGACAAGTAGAAGAAGGTGAATGACAACCAGCAGAACATGAAAGACAACCAGTAGAACATGAAAGACAATCAGAAGAACATGAAAGACAATCGGTAGAACATGGAAGGAAACTAGAAGAAGATGAAAGACAACCAGTAGAACTTGAAAGACAACCAGAAGAAGTTGAAAGATAACTAGTAGAACATGAAAGAAGAAGATGAAAGACAAACAATAATACATGAAAGACAACTAGTAGGACAAGAAAGACAACCATTGAACATTAAATACAACCAGTAGTACAAGAAAGACAACTATTTTGAACATTAAAGACAACCAGTAGAACATAAAAGGTAACGAGAAGAAGATGAAAGACAAGTAGTAGCACATGAAATACAACCAATAGAACATGAAAGACAACCAGTTACAAGAGGAAAGACAACCAGTAGAACATGAAAGACAACTAGTAGAACAAAAAATACAACAAGTAGAACAAAAAATACAACAAGTAGAACATGAAAGACAACAAGTGGAACAAGAAAATAACTAGAAAAAGATGAATGACAATCAGTAGAACATTAAAGACAACGAGTAGAACATGAAAGACAACCAGTAGAACAAAAAAGACAACAAGTAGAACATGAAAGACAACAAGTAGCAAAAGAAATACAACTAGAAGAAGATGAATGACAACCAGTAGAACATTAAAGACAATGAGTAGATCATGAAAGACAACTATTAGAACATTAAAGACAACAAGTAGAACATTGAAGGAAACTAGAAGAATATGAAAAACAACTAGTAGAACAGTGAAGATATTGGGCTGAGAGTTAATTAATAAACTATGATCTACATAAAATTGATTGGATTGCTACAAACTAAATTAATATTAGTTTAGTAAAACTATGGTCTACATAAACTATGGTCTTATAACATAAAATATATGTATGTTAACGTATACGAATATCAATCATAATATATTCAAGATTCCTAGTTTGTATTCTTATTGAATTAAGCTATTTAAATACGAAAGGAAGAAAGGTTGCTAAATGAATTTCATTGTACCTTAATTAATATAGTATTTTCAGTACGTGGTATTACATCCTCCCCCATTAAGAATCCTATTCAGTCCCCTGAACAAAATTGTCATTTGATGCTTCAAACAAGTTTGGATATTTTGTGCGTATCGTGTCCTCTAGCTCCGACGTTACTTCTCTGGTTGAGTCGTTTCTCACGTCTATTCTCTCAAGTTACGTGGTGTTACAAAAGACAACTAGAAGAAGAAGAATGACAACCAGTAGAAGAAGAATGACAACCAGTAGAACAAAAAAGACAACGAGTAGAACATGAAAGACAACCAGTAGAACATTAAACACAATAAGTACAACATAATGACAACAAGTAGAACATGGAAGGAAACAAGAAGAATGTGAAAGACAACTAGTAAAACATGAAAGACAACCAAAACAAGTGGAAAGATAACTAGTAGAACATGAAAAAAGAAGATGAAAGACAAACCATAACACATGAAAGACAACAAGTAGAACATGAAAGATAACCAATACAAGATGAAAGACAACTAGTATAACATGAAAGACAACCAGTAGAACAAGAAAGACAACGAGAAGAATATGAATGAGAAGCAGTAGAACATGAAAAACTACCAGTATAACACAAAAAATAACCAGTAGAACATGAAAGACAACTAGTTAAAAATGAAAGACAACTAGAAGAAGATAAAAAACTAGTGGAACATGAAAAACAACCAGTACAAGATGAAAGACAATTAGTAAAACATGAAAGACCACCAGTAGAACATGAAAGACAACTAGAACAAGTTTAAAGACAACTAGTAGAACATGAAAGAAGAAGATGAAAGACAAACAGTAACACATGAAAGACAACCAGTAGAACAAGAAGGACAACTAGAAGAATATGACAACCAGTAGCACATGAAAGACAACTAGTATAACATGGAAGATAAGCAGTAAAGCATGAAAGACAACCAGCAGAACATCAAAGACACCCAGTAGAACACAAAATAAAACGAGAAAAAGATGAAAGACAAGCAGTAGCACATGAAAGACAATTTATAGAACATGAAAGACAACCAGTAGAACAAGAAAGACAACCAGTATAAAATGAAAGACAACTAGTATAACATGAAAGACAACTAGTAGAACTTGAAAGACAACAATAAGAAGATGAAAAACAAGCAGTATAACATGAAAGACAAGTAGTAGAACATGAAAATCAACCAGTACAAGATGAAAGACCACTAGTAGAACATGAAAGACAACCATGTAGAACATGAAAGACAACTAGAAGAAGATGAAAGACAACAAATAGAACATGAAAGACAACTAATAGAACATGAAAGACAACCTGTAGAACATGAAAGACAATTAATAGAGCATGAAAAATAACTAGTACAAGATAAAAGACAACCAGTACAAGATGAAATACTACCAGTACAAGAGGAAAGACAACAAGTAGAACATGAAAGACAACTAGTTAAACATGAATGACAACTAGTAGAACCTGAAAGACAACGAGTAGAACATAAAAGACAACTAGAAGAAGATGAAAGACAACTAGTAGAACATAAAAGACAACACATAGAACATGAAAGACAACCAGTACAACATGAAGACAATCAGTACAAGATGAAATACAACCAGTAGAAGAGGAAATACAACAAGTAGAAGAGGAAAGACAACAAGTAGAAAAAGAAAGACAACCTGTAGATAATGAAAGACAATGTAGAACATGGAAGATAACCAGTATAACATGAAAGACAACTAGTAGAACGTGAAAGACAACTGGAAGAAGATGAAACACAACCAGTAGAATTTTTGAAGACAACCAGTACAAGATGAAAGACAAGTTATAGTAGATGAAAAACAACTAGTACGAGATGAAAGCCAACCAGTAGAACATGAAAGACAACAAGTATAACATGAAAGACAACGAGTAGAACATAAAAGACACCCAGTAGAACATGAAAGACAATTAGAAGAGGATGGAAATAAAGCAGTAAAACCAGAAAAACAACTAGTAAAACACTACGACAACCAGTAGAATATGAAATACAACTAGAAGAAAGTGAAAAAGAACCTGTAGAACATGAAAGAAAACTAGTTGAATATGAAAGATCACCAGTAGAAAATGAAAGACAAGTAATACAAGATGAAAGATAACCATTAGAACATGAAAGACAATCAGTAGAACATGAAAGAAAACCCGTAGAAGATGAAAGACAACCAGTATGAAAGACAACAAGTAGAACATGAAATACAATCAGTAAAAAATGAAAGGCAACTAGTAGAACATTAAAGACAACTAGTAGGACATGAAAGACAACTAGAAGAAGATGAAACACAAAATTTGCACGTACGATAGTTATTGGTTTGCAAGATACATTATGAAATCGTAAACGATCACATGTCGGGCTCTTAGTTTCCTCCATTATTAACTTCAATTGACTCGAATGATTATTCAAATTTGAATGAAATTAATTACTCAGACATTTGGCCATAACTTTTCCAATATCATAAGAAAGTTTGTTGATTTTCCAAAATGTCAAATCATTGTTTAGTTATTTTAGAACTGTTTTCGGTCAAATACAAACTGATTGCAGTTGACCATTTTACGATATGGGTTTAAATATCAGTTACTCCAAATCAATTTTATTGTTGCATTTAGAATTTAATATTATTGGATATGTGAACATTTTAGTAGCATTTCTGTAAAAGAATTATGTTGCTATGTAAATCTATTCTGCCAAAAAATTTCTATTTTTCAATTTAGAATAATTACTGTTATCGTTGGTTATCTCCTTTCTCTTGTAACGTGATGCACTATATTTTGAACACTCGTTGAAATCTTCACACTCATTTCGGTATAATATCAAACATTTGGAAACACATATTCTTTGAACTTCCAAATCCACATGACACAGTATTTTCTTCGCTTCATAAACATTACATGGTATCTCGTTTCCATTCGGAAGCATTTCTCTTAATGCTTCTAATAACGAAGTAAAACTTTTATCACTTCAACCATTAGATGCTTTTAGGTTATACAATTTTGTACATCCAGGATACAAATCCTTTTTAGAATCTTCATATAACTTTTCAAATACACAATACTACTTATCATTACCAAAATCCTCTTCAAAATCACGTAACATCTGATCCAAATTAACACCTTTATATAACACCATATTATTATTTTCATCGCCTTGCACATCACTTCTGTCATTGTAACTATGGTTGTCACACCCCAAACTGAAAATTCCATATAAAGTATGATCAATCCTTGTCCCGTGTTTATTAATCAATAAACACGCAAGGCTAAACTAATACAATAAATAGCAAAAGCGAAAGCGTGAATAATATCAACAAAGCATAAGTCATATAATCCATAATAAACATACATACACATCTGTCCATACAATCCCATATCATACCAAAATATACAACCACAAAGGAATACGGAAAACATGATCTAGTGGATCCGACGTAACAATAAAAAACATCTGGATCCATATATTCTATCCAAAATCCTATACAAAAAGGTAGAAGATGTGAAGCAGTCGGGAACAACTCCCGGCATCCTATCACAGCTGAACACCAGTCTCCGTACCTGAAATTCCACATCAAAAGGTTGGTGAGCGATCAATCGCCCAGTATTGATCCAGAATTATCCCTTTAGGGATCCTCTGCGGTCAAAGCACTTTTAAATATCTCTACATACAACTTATGTAATTTTTAAATGTGTATGCCAATACAATAAAAAGAAAAATACATATAATAGATGTTGTTGTCCAATGCAATTATTTTATTATGCCAACATGCAAAGGTACCCGAAAACAAAAATTCAAAGAGAGTATTATATTTATATTCAAATCGGGATCCAGTACCTAACTACTGTGTGTAGAAATTTAATATAATAATACGAAAAAGATAAGCACCCTGTGCTGTGCCAATCAGACTAAAGGTCCCATAAGATATAGTCCAAGTACTGTGATCAGAGAGCCAATGATACACGTTGCCTAGTGACATCGAGCATTGACTCTCAAGAATATATAGCACACTAGCAGATGAATATATCTAAATCTCGTGTTTCTTACTCTAAATTGATTTTTCACAAACATGAAAAATAGGAGAAAACTACAAGCATGACGTAAAAATAGTTAATCTCTGTCCCTCATGAGCAGGAAGAGAACTCCATTCGTCCGGCCAGACTAGTGGAAAACCATACGCCACAGACTTTAACCGTTTATGTATGCAGACCTCCGGGACTCAAACCCAGGATCCAACCGACATGGTCCCTGACCATGCGGCACATCTCAGACCTGCCACAGTCTCCTGATCGGAATCAAGAACTGTGTAGTCTCGTATATGGCGAGTAGCTCCTAATGTAGGGGGAAACTCCCGAATCGATTTCGTACCCGGACTCGAACCAGGGCACGTAAATATAAAATGAAACAGATTTTATATAGTCAACTATACTTATAATATTCCTAAAAGGGCCTCCTGAGGGTCAAGTGATCTCTCAGCTCAGTGGCTATCGGACCGACTCGTTCCATCCCAGCCAGCCGGAACCAATGCATATGTACGACTACAATATAATATATTGTCCTCTACGAGAAGAGGACAACTAATATCCTAATGCAATATAATATCTATCTTTAAATTACCCTACTCTTAAAATACAGTAAATTGTGATTTTTCAGGGTTTATGCAATTCCTACCTACAGTACAGAAAGGATAAACATGCTCTACAGTTTTCAATGCAACTATTTAATTTAAATAAAGATGACAGGTTAGATGGGTCGACTCGTAAGAGTACGCCACAGAAAGAGTAATTCAGATATCCCACACCTGAATCGTAGGCCGAAAGCAAATGTACGCTAATTGCCTCCGTAATTCGCACGATCCTCACCTTCTCAGTACAATCGTCAGCGGGATCGGACCACGGGTCAGAATCGAAGTGGGTCTGATGACCTGTAATTCGCACGTAATTTAATTAAATTCTAAACTAAGTACTCGTAACCCGTTTCCCCTGTTTTATTATTTTAATTATGCATTCGCACTTGATGGATCAACTAAGGAGTACAATACTCAATCAGTTCAGTCAGTTCGACTCGGTTCTGATTGAGTGTAAGTATTTAGGTCTAATTTAGTTTAATTTACTTTAATTCAAAACACAATATTTATTATATTTTCATTTGAAGATAAAATGTTTAAATAATTTTTCTACAATATTCAACGGCTCTACTACTTAATTATACGATAAAAGTCTGAACCCCCATTTCATTAGATGTTTTTCGATATTATCCCTATCCAACCATTTAGTACACCCACACTTGGCACACAGACACCTGATGTCCTTCTCATCAATTACATTCTCCGAGTTGGCAAATGCATAGTCAAAAAAATCCTCCACACCCTTCACAAATACAGGATTGATTCGTTTGTTCACGTAACGCACATCCAACTACGGCTAGCCTCCATTCCTCCTAATTATGACATATACATTTATAAGCTATTAGTACACTATCCGATCTAAACTTAAATACTACCAAAGCATATCTTTAAATTCAGACTCAATAATGCACAACTTGAGAAAGAGAGAAAGAGAGAGAGAGAGAGTACACATTTTGTTCCACGGTTTGTCCATCCACAATCACTAAAGTTTAAAGTTTTGTATTTTAAGGCATAGACGAATAGGGTTTAGATCAAAATTTCAGATTTTGTCTAACCATCAACTAAAAGAGAGAGAGAGAGAGACCTGTCACTTGCTTGGCAATTTGTGAAAACTTGTTGGAATTGAAATAAGGGAAATTGTTGCTTTTCTGGGTGGTATCCTGAAAAAGATATTTAAAAGGAAAGGAAGATGAGGAGGGATCAAGTTACAACAAATTTGAGTTACAACAATCATTTTCTACATTTTGAAATTCCAAATCGTCGATCCAAATTGTTCAACATGATCTCCACAATAAAATGTGCTTCCAGATCAAATTTTACATTTTTTTGAATTTTTTTACTATTTATTAAGATGGGTACATAATTCAATGGTCTGAATTTGACTAGTTTTTGTAAAATACTTAATAAATAGTAAAAAAAATTCAAAAAAATGTAAAATTTGATCTAGAAGCACATGTTGAACGGTTTGGATCGACGATTTGGAACTTCAAAATGTAGAAAATGATTGTTGTAACTTTGTTGCAACTCAAATTTGTTGTAACTTGATCCCTCCTCAAGGAAGAATTAACCATATAGTCCAAATAAGAGTTCCATTTTCTTTGCCTAAAATCATGAAATTTTATCTAAATTTTATGAGATGATATTTGCATATCAATTAGTAATAATAAATTACATTATTACTAAACAAGCAGGACCTACAATAGAGATAGCATATATTAATGAGCATCACCCTTCATTTTTTTTTCTAAGTGTCAGAAAGGTGTACTACTACTGTAACAATGATCTGATCTGATCAAATGTTTCCTTACCAGAATTCTGTACTGCAACAGTAAAAGGACGGCGAAATTGACAATACCAGTATCATCAATTAAACAACATTAGTAACATAAACTTGTACATAAATTTATGAAAAAAAATAAAATACTAATGAGACAACACAATAAAAGGTTGAAAAGAAAATCCTTTCTTTTTGAATGGAGACAACAATCAAGGTTACTGACATGCTTAATGTTTGAACAAAATAAATCAGTGTCATGCTCATCACCATGGCATGACACCGTTCACTGAATTGAGTCTCTCTCAGACTTCTTAGTTTGAACCGAGGCTTTTTTATTTTTCTAGGAATTAAGTGTAGTTTCAGACTTTACATTTTTATAGTTTACTGTATTAGGAGAGTTTTGCATCAATGTTTTTCATTTATTCTAGGAACTGGACTAATGCTATGTAATTTCCTTTAATGAATGAGCATGCCTACGGGCTTTTCCCTCAAAAGAAAAGAGAACCACTGACACGAAGTCACTACCTTTATCAGACAATACAGAAAAAATCTGCAATTATGACTAATTGCAACTTAATTCTGCATCATTAATTTATCTGACATTAGAAAAAGCAAGGAGATGAAAACTGGGTTGGAAATTGTGAGTTAGATGTGAAACAGGGTTGTCACGGCATGGTATTGGTACAATACTGTTAGAAGTGTCCTACAAGCCATAATATTTTGGGCCATAATTAATAGTTAATTATGAAATTGAATATGAATTAAACCATATTGGGTTTAATACAATATGGGCCGAAATTCTGCTGTTCTCTCTAATGATCTGGATATGTACGTTTGGATAGGTGCAACCAAGTGGTGCAAATGAATAAGTGCGAACTGACCTCTGCTTATATATATGAGTACATCAGATCAAATTCGCTACTGTTCACTTTAAAACACATATCCACCAGATCGAAAGAGAGAATAAGAAGAGAAGTTCGAAGGGGCTGTCTGTGTGGTGCTAGTACATCAACTGACGGAAGTTTGTCAATCTGTTCGTGTGGATACTGATAGAGACGCATCTGCTATCGCTGGTGCGTACATCTGACAGGAAGAAGGAACAGAGAAGGGTGACTGCTTCTACGACTAGACGAAGATATCCGCTGCGCGTCTAGTGGTAAATTCTTTATTAATCTTGGAATTAGTTTTATACATGGATTCTGGTTTTCGGGTAGTGAACAAATCATGAATTGAATCGAATTGTTGCACAAATAACCTACCCGAAACCCTACAGTGGTATCAGAGCCACTTGTGTAGAATTAATTCTGGATTATTGATTGTTAATTAGATTAACGTCTGAATTGAATCAATTGGATTGATTAAATTATACGAATTAATATGGCGGTTTTTCTGTGGGTTATGAAATTAATAAATAATCATATCAATTGGATTGTTCTGACAGAATTGAATCAATTGGATTGGTTCGAATTTTAGGTTAATTGGATTAATCTGAAAATACTATTTTATGGAAACTGAATCAATTAGATTGGTTCTGTTATATGATTATTTTAGGAAATCTGAAGAAGAATTGTTTCACGTATTATAGTATTACTGTAAAAATTTCTTCAGGGGGCAAGCCCCCTGAGACCTCTGTAAGGGGGGCCCGCCCTCCTCTAAGCCCCAGCCCGCTTACCGGTAAGCGGGACCGCCGCAGTTATTAAAAGGGCAAGTAACCCCCTTTCGTATCGTCTTATACATGAGCACATATTTAGAATTGGATTCTATATCTAACTTTGTTTTTCGGTTACGGAATATGTGAATAGTATGATCCCGTTGCCTTGTGTGATGTGTTGTAATGAATGCATGAATGATGTGTGTAATTGAGGCCTATGGTGCCCCGTGAATTAATTTAATTTATAATTAAAAGGTGACTTGCATGTCACTTATTGTGTGTCATTTATGCGGTCTGCGAGCCGTTATTCTTAGGACATGATTGTATTTTCTTTATTGCCACTAGAGTAGTTATATGGTTAGTATAAAGAAGATTACATGAAGGATGGATGGTGGCTATTGTCAAGTGGAATCTTACAATGAAGAATATCATGCCATGGATCATACTATTCCACTTATACATTAGGTTCATGTTATTTAATTTAATTGTTTATTTGCATGTTTTTAAAATAAACAACAAAGTCCCTTAAAGAAAAATTAAGTTTTCATGCCTTTCCAAAATCTCTAATCTATCAAGGTTTTGATCGCTAATTGATGGGCTTGCCAAAGCAAGGTATCGTTAGTTATCTTAATGAGGTAGGATATGAGTGTTGGACACTTATATTTAGAGGAAGGGTTTCACTTAACTAGGCTATCAAAACGGTTTTGGGCCTTGAGGCATAGGTTTGAGGAGTCGGAACATGGGATGTACCTGATAGGTTTAATTTATATATATGTTCGGTCTGATTTTTATCACATAATAGCACCAAATATCATGTATTTTAGTATAATATAGGATTAAATACCCCTAGAATCAAGTTACTGCATTTCTCTGTATGAAATTCGCAGGAAAACAAGAAACAGAAGCAAAGTGCGGACGCACTGGCCAGAGTGCGGCCGCACCCGCCACTTAGAAGAAAAAGCAAGCTCCAGAGGAAATGTCCGAGAGGAATGCGGACGCACTAAAAGTTGGTGCGGACGCACTTTCTACTTAGCCAGATTTTCCAGAAGAAATCCAGCAGCAGAGAAAATAAATGCGGACGCACTGACTCGCACCTGACCCGCACTCCGGACTTAGGAAAATTTGTGATTCTGAGCAAAGGAAGAACAGAAAAGTCCGAGAGGAATGCGGGCGCACTAGGAAGCTGTGCGGACGCACTCAGCACTCAGAGAGCAAATCAGAGCACAAACCAAAACCCGTGCGGACGCAGTGCGGACGCACTTGGGCCGCATTCAGCCTGAAAACTGCTATTTCGGAGGATTTTCTATTTTCGGCGCATCAGACCACGACCCAAAGGTGGGGAATAGAAGGTGGAAACGTGGGGAACACGTTGGGACAGATTTAGAATGATTCCCCACGTCCATATGCTCCAGATCTACTATAAAAAGAAGAGAATTTCTTCTCCATAATCATCACCATTCTAAGAGAGAAATTCACGAGAAAGAGCATCAACCACAGGAGCAAATCAAGAAGAAAGAAGGCGAATTCTCACAGCAAACGCAAGGAAGACTAAGGTTTTTGATTAGAGAAGGGTGTATTCTATTTCTCTAGTTAGTTTCTCTTTGTCTTTACTTATTTTGTACTTGAATTCATGATGAATACTTGCTTCTCCATGAGAGGCTAGTTTCTCTCTAGGGGTTTAGGTCATGTAGCATGAACTTGTTTAATTTTATCTTACTCGGTGTTTAGTTTTTATTATGATTGTTTGATTTGATGTTAATTTCTGTGATTTATTATTTGTGATATTCCATGATTTGTGCTTGAATTGTAGTTATCCCGCTTTGATCTTTTAGACTCAAAGTAGATTAGGATCATATAGGATAGTACAAATTGTTGTGCTTGAATTGTAGTTATCCCGCTTAAGTCTTTTAGATTCAAAGTAGATTAGGATCATATAGGATAGTACAAATTGTGATCGCAAATACCTTAGGATTTGGATTAGAATGGACCAAATTTGATATCCAAACCGGAACTATAGGAATTAAGGTTAGGATTTGGTGAATGACTTAATCGTGAAGTCAAAACCTAATTAGGACACCTTAGAACAAATATCGATATATACTTTGGAGCATGTGACTTAAATATCCCTCTAGGTTAGTGACAGCCCTAGAATTCGAGGAACATTAATCCATCCACCCAAAGTATTTGTATTAATATTTGTTCCAAAGACTAACATAGGTTAGAAACCTCGTCATAATCAAACATGAATTTAAACAAACCGAGTAGATAGAATTAGCAAGGGATTGTGGACCGAATACCCCTAGACTTCTCAAACTTGATTTACAACCAACTTTCAATCGCTTTTTGTTACGAACTTTTAATTTACTTTAATTCTCCTTTAAAAACGAAATTACACAAAACCCCCCTTTTACTTTTATTGTTTAGTTTTAAAAGTAGTTTTCTTTATTAAAAATTGGTATTTCCCTATCTCCCTGTGGATCGATACCTAAATACTACAATCGATAGGTTGTGCGCTTGCAACTAACCTATTCATTGGGTACAAAGGTTTATAAATATTAAAAGTTAAAAGAGTATAAAAACACCATACCTAAAATACTCAACAAGCTTTTTGGCGCCGTTGCCGGGGAATAGGATAGATACTAGTTTTTATTTTAGGAAAGTACTTTTAATTCTTAGTTTCCTTATTTACTTTATTTCCTTTTCAGAAAATTAAAAACCCAAAAATAGTTTATTTCTTTTTTTACAATTTCTGAAATTTACTTTCCTTATTTTAGAAAAATCCAAAAATATTTACTTTCCTTATTTAATTTTCTGCACTTTACTATTCTCTATTTCTATTCTCTCTCTTTCACATCTCATCTCTTTTCTTCTCTCATAGAGTTTGAGCGCTGGCACCGGTCACAAGAAGTCAAACCGCGAAGATCAAAGCCGGCGAATCCTCTCTTTCTCAACCAATGGCAGGTCTAGATCCCCAACTAGGCATGCCTCGCAGCTTTGAGGTGGAAGTGGAAGACTATCCGGAAGGCCTTCTCAATCAAGTCCTTCACGATAACAATCCACCTCCTCCTCCTCCAAACAACAACCTACCGCCACCACATCCACACAACAACAACAACAACAATGATCCACCTATTCTCAATAACAATCCTCTCTTCGGTGTCAATCCAAACAACAACGGAAATGGCCGTAATCGTCAACAAGGCCACCTCTTCGGTTTCATTTCTCAAGGCCAAGATCCACGCGACATTAAGCCCTCTCTCATCCACTTACTTGGCCAAAGTTAGTTCGGGGGAGCCCTAAACGAAGATCCACACGCCCACTTGGCAGTTTTTGAAGAATCATGCGGTACTTTCGCTCGAGAAGGAGAAGAGCTAGACAACCTCAAGCTCAAATGCTTCCACTTATCCCTCCGAGATAATGCAAGAACGTGGCTAAGGACCGTGAATCGTGACCACATAAGGACATGGGACGACATGGAGAAGTTATTCTTAGAAAAATACTTCCCTCCATCCAAAACCAAGCACTTCCGAACGAAGATCACGATGTTCAAACAAGCCGAGGGAGAGTCTTTGACCGAGGCATGGGATAGATGGGCCGAGCTTCAACGCTTGTGCCCTAACCATGGCCTTGACATGTGGTTGCTTTTTCAATTCTTCTTTGCAGGTTGCACAATAACCACCAAGACTCACTTGAATTCAGCCGTAGGGGGAAACATGTCAAAGATGGATCCCGAACAAGCCATGCTAATGATTGAAGATATGGCGATCAACCAAAGGGAGTGGACGGCCTAAAGAGGTGGGCGAACCCAAACCACACCGGGGATCTTGAAAACCGATGAAGTTACCGCCTTGAGAGCCCAAATGGAAGCCTTACAACATCAAGTAGCACAAATGCAAAACGTCAAATCCGTGACGAAAAAGGCTTCATGCGGTATTTGTGGAGAGGCGACTCATATCACCGCCGATTGCAAAGTCCTTTTAGAAGGAGAGAAAGTCGAGCAAGTCAATGCCATGTTTTACAATCAAGGTGATAAGAGGAACGACCCGATCTACAATAAGGTTAGGCCAAATGATAATTTCAATTCAAATACATACAACCCTAACACAAGGTGGAACCATCCAAATTTCAAGTGGAGGACCGAAAATGACAACTCAAACCAATACCAAGGTAATTCCAATCAATACCAAAATCGGTCAAACCAAAACTCGTACCAAGGACTTTCTCAAAACAACAAATTAGAAAAATTGATAGAGGGCCTTGTGATCTCTCAAAACGAGTTCATGAACCAACAAAGAAGCACCAATACCGATATTTCAGATTCCTTGAGAAATATGAACAATAGATTTGAGTTTTTAGAAACCAAAACAAAGATGCTAGAAACACAAATTGCACAACAAGCATCTTCATCCTCCCGTCAACAAGGCACACTTCCGGGCAAACCCGACATCAACCCGAGAGAGCATGCGAATGCCGTGACCTTGAGGAGCGGCAAGGAGTACGAAGGACCTACCATGCCCAATGAAGAGGAGCAGCAACCTCCCAAGGAAACACACGACGTTGCAACTCCCCTTGATGCGACCGCAGCACCCACAAGTGCGGATGCACCGACATCGGAAAAGCATCAAACAATGGGTAATTCTAGCTCCACAAAGGTAAACAATGTTGAAACTCCTAAGTACATTCCCCCACATAGGTTTGTACCTTTTCCTCAAAGGTTAGTGAAGCATAAATTAGACCAACAATTTGCCAAATTTGTAGATCACCTCAAGAGATTGAATATCACCATCCCTTTTACCGAAGCGATTACCCAAATGCCCACTTACGCAAAGTTTTTAAAAGAAATTTTATCCAATAAAAGAACACTTGAGGAAGTGGGTACGGTATCCCTAAATGAGGAGTGTAGCGTCCTCTTCTTAAACAAGCTACCTCCAAAACTTAAGGACCCGGGAAGCTTTGTCATCCCATGTAAGATAGGTGAAACCAAATTTGATAGGTGTCTATGTGATTTAGGGGCAAGTGTTAGTCTTATGCCAAAATCGGTGTATCAAAGGTTAAACTTAGGGGAACTGAAACCAACAAGAATGTCCTTACAATTGGCCGATAAAACGGTAAGGTTTCCCGAAGGAATTGTGGAGGATGTAATTGTCAAAATAGGTGAATATTTTGTGCCTATTGATTTCGTGGTTGTGGAAATGGAAGAGGACACTCATACCCCTATCTTGTTAGGGCGTGATTTCCTTATAACAGCAGGTGCCAACATCGATGTTAAAGAAGGAAAAATTTCCTTTGACATTGGTGGAGAAAAGGTTGATTTTCACATGTTCAAATCTCTTAAATTTCCTTCTAATGATAATGACTCAATATGCAGGGTAGATGTTTTAGACTCTATAATTGATGATCATTTAGATAGGATAATGGAAGGAGAACAGCTGCACCAAATTCTAAAAGAAATCAACCTCGAAACCGACCTAATTTGGAAAAACAACCCTCAGTGCGTCCGCACAGATCCTGAGTGTGTCCGCACTCACACAGAGGAAGAGCCATATGTACTTGGCCGAGAGCAGTGCGTCCGCACTCAGCCCGATCAAACCTTTGTGTGCCCGCACTCAGCCCGCACTGGCACCGCAGAATCCCAAATTTTGCCTCACAGAGAGCAGTGCGCCCGCACTGACTATGAGTGCGTCAACATGCAGGCTGAAATAGCTCAAATCGAAGCCAATTCAACCAATTCTGCACCACCAAAAGTCGAACTTAAGCCATTGCCACCTACTCTTCGCTACGAGTACCTGGGGACAGATGAGACATATCCGGTGATAGTGAATTCCGAGCTCAACAAAGATCAAACCGAAAAACTCCTTTATGAACTAAGATTACATAGGAAGGCTATCGGCTATACAATCGATGATCTAACCGGAATCAGCCCCTCCTTTTGCATGCATAGAATTCTAATGGAGGATGATCACAAGCCTTCTATCGAATCTCAAAGAAGACTCAATCCGAATCTCAAGGAAGTCGTGAAGAAGGAAATCATCAAACTCCTAGATGCCGGCATCATCTACCCAATCTCCGATTCAAAATGGGTAAGTCCGGTTCATGTTGTGCCTAAGAAAGGTGGTACCACAGTGGTGAAAGGCGAAGGCGACAAGATGATATCAACAAGGGTGGTGACCGGTTGGCGAATGTGCATCGACTACCGCAAGCTAAACAATGCAACAAGGAATGATTATTTCCCTCTACCTTTTGTCGACCAAATGCTCGAAAGACTCGCATACCATTCACATTTTTGCTACTTAGATGGGTATAGTGGTTTCTTTCAAATTCCAATTCACCCCGATGACTAAGAGAAAACAACATTTACTTGTCCCTATGGTACGTTCGCGTACCGTAGGATACTGTTTGGTTTATGTAACGCACCAGCCACATTCCAAAGAGCCATGATGGCTATATTTTCTGACTTGTTAGAAAATTCTGTGGAAGTTTTCATGAATGATTTTTCGGTATTTGGTACTTCATTTGACAATTGCTTGACTAATTTAATCAAAGTTTTAGAACGTTGTGAGCAGGTCAATTTAGTACTCAATTGGGAGAAATGTCATTTCATGGTGCAACAAGGAGTCGTTCTATGCCATGTGGTGTCCTCAAAGGGATTGGAAGTCGAAAAAGCCAAGGTGGAAGTGATAGAAAAATTGCCCTATCCAACATGCGTAAAAGATGTGCGAAGCTTTCTAGGCCATGCGGGATTCTATAGGCGGTTCATCAAGGATTTTTCAAAAATTTGCAAACCTCTCACTAATTTGACAATGCAAAATGTTGAATTTAAATTTGATGAACCTTGCATTAATGATTTTTGCAGGATTAAAGAAGCACTAATTTCAGCCCCAATTCTCCGACCTCCGAATTGGGATGCCCCTTTTGAAATTATGTGTGATGCAAGCGACTACGCCGTAGGAGCCGTCTTAGGGCAGCGAGCCGATAACAAACCGCATGTGATCTATTATGCAAGCAAGGTGTTAGACGAGGCGCAAATGAACTACACCACAACCGAAAAGGAATTCCTAGCGGTAATCTTCGCCATCAACAAATTTCGACAATACTTGGTGGGATCTAAGGTGGTGGTGTACACCGATCACGCGGCAATCCGATACCTTCTCAACAAGAAAGATGCCAAACCACGTCTAATTCGGTGGATCATCCTACTCTAAGAGTTCGACCTAGAGATCAAAGACAAAAAGGGGACCGAAAACTCTGTGGCGGACCACCTATCACGCATCAATAACGCACCAAAAGAAGGTGACTTACCAATTGACGATTCATTCATTGATGAACAACTATATGCGGTGCACAGTTTAGACGCCCCTTGGTATGCGGATATTGTTAATTACTTAGCATGTGGGTTGGTACCCCCGGATTTAACTTATCTACAAAGGAAGAAATTCTTTTCAGATGTTAAAAACTATTATTGGGATGAACCTTTGTTATTTCAATTGGGGGTAGATGGTATACATAGGCGTTGTGTACCACAAGAAGAAGTCAACCAAATACTCCAATGTTGCCATTCATCCGCCTATGGAGGACACGCCTCAACCGACAAAACTGCAGCAAAAGTTCTCCAAGCCGGATTCTATTGGCCCACGCTTTTCAAAGATGCGCGAGACTATGTGCTTAAGTGTGACAAATGTCAACGAACCGGTAACATATCCCGAAGACATGAGATGCCTCTCAAAGGGATTCTAGAGGTTGAGCTCTTTGATGTATGGGGAGTTGACTTCATGGGTCCTTTCCCGAGTTCATGCAACAACAAGTACATCCTTGTAGCGGTGGATTATGTTTCAAAATGGGTAGAAGCCGTGGCAAGTCCAACCGCCGACTCCGCCGTGGTAAGAAAGCTTTTTCAGAAAAAAAAATTTCCTAGGTTTGGAGTACCTCGAGTGGTGATTAGCGATGGCGGCTCTCATTTCATCAACCGCCAATTCGACAATCTCCTACTCAAGTACGGAGTCAAGCACAAGGTAGCCACACCTTACCACCCTCAAACAAACGGGCAAGTTGAAGTTTCCAATCGTGAGATAAAAAGCATCTTACAAAAGGTTGTCAACACATCGAGAAAAGATTGGTCGCTGAAACTTGATGAATCGCTTTGGGCTTACCGCACCGCCTACAAGACACCAATAGGTATGACTCCCTTTAAATTAGTGTATGGTAAACCATGTCATTTGCCGGTCGAACTTGAGCACAAAGCATATTGGGCGATAAGAGCGCTAAATTTCAATCTGAAAACCACCGATGCGAAAAGAATTCTCGACTTACATGAATTGGATGAACTGCGCCTTAATGGATACGAAAATGACAAGCTATACAAAGAAAAGACAAAAAGGTGGCATGACAAACACATAATAAAGCGAGAATTTCACGAAGGAGATATGGTCTTGCTATACAACTCACACTCCGCCTCTTTCCCGGTAAGTTGAAGTCAAGATGGAATGGCCCGTACCAAGTCCGGAAGGTCTTCAACCATGGAGCAATCGAGATTTGGAGCAACCGAACGGGTTCCTTTAAGGTGAATGGACAACGCCTTAAGCATTTCAACCATGATGATCCAATAGAAAAGGTGGACGGCACCTACCTAGCCGACCAGCTCACCCATCAATAAGCACAATTCGTGTCGAGCTCACGACGTAAAATTGAGCGCTTCTTGGGAGGCAACCCAAGTTTTTACTGTTTTTCTTTACATTTATTTATTTATTTATATTTTTAGTTTTTCAAAATTTACATTTTCACTGACTCAGCCAATTTTTCAGGTCAAGAACTCGTGAAAAATAACCTGAGTGCGTCCGCACTTACCACTTTGAAAATTTTCAGACAGGTTATATCATCAAAATTGGCCAGACTGAGAGCAATGCGTACGCACAGAAACTTGGTGCGTCCGCATTAGCTACTTAGCCAACTTTCAGGGAGAAAAATGAGGCAGTGCGACCGCAGGTGACCCGCACATTGCCAGACTGAGAGCAATGCGCCCGCACAGGGGCCGCACAGAGGGCGCACTCGGGAGTTAGTCAATTTTTCTGATTTTTTCGATCGCCAGAGCACAAAGTGCGTCCGCACCGCAATCTCGTGCGTCCGCACGCAGTAAAAATAGAGAAAGGGGCCTTTTTAAACCTAGCCACCCCTTTCCCTTCTCTCTCTCTCCCGTTTTTTCTCTCCTACCCGTCGTTTCTCTCAAAGAAACCGAATCTCTCTCTCTTTTTCCCCTCTCTCCCTCTCCCACTACAAATCTCTCTTCTCCTCACCTTCCTCAAGCCTTTCCCTCTTCTCTCCTAGCCCTAGCCGCCGCCATTGCCCCTCTCCTCTCATCTTGAAGCCACCTCGCCACCATTTCGCCGTTCGTGCACCTACACCGAAGGTTTTTGGAATCTACAACCGGGTTTGATCTCTCCTACTCTTTAATTTTACTATTTCATTGTTAGAATTTAGAGATCGGTACCAAACTTGGCTAATTTGACCAAAATTAATCCAAAATTCTCGGTTTCCCATTGTCTGTGCCCCCGTGCGATCGCACTCCACCCGCATCAGACCCGCACTCGGCCATTTTTTGAATTTTTGAACCAAATCTGTTTCTGCGGTTTATGCGACCCCCACTGCGTCCGCACTAGGGCCGCATTTTGCACAAATTAGGTCAATTTTCATTATTTTGAGTTGCGGTTTGGGAATTGGTGTTTAATCTTCCTTGTTGAGAACTTTCTTGCAGGATACAATGTTTAAGCAGAAATTCAACAAGAAGCGAAAAGGTGAACAAGGCCAATCTAGCCAAATTAACTATCCACCGGCAAATCCTTTGAATGAAGAGCAACGAAGCCAGAAGAATTTTAACGAGCGGCGCCGAACCGTTGAGCCATCTCGATGGATCGATATCGAGGCTCTCGAAGAACTCGGTCTCACCAACTCGGTCCAAATGCTAACCTCACGACTCGATCTTTGGGACTTCCTTAGCGATGAAGTCCCAACTTATAAGGGAATCACACTCGAGTTCCTCTCCTCCGTTGAGTTCGACCGAGGCAGACGGGTCATTGAATTCAACCTCGGAGGCTATGCTCACTCCATGAATTCCGCCGAGCTCATGTCCCTCCTCAACATACCCAATGCCGATGTCAACGCAATGCGCACAACCACCAATTTCTTCTATTACATGTCCGTTGCACAATTCCGGCGCCTAACTTGTGAAGATGGCATTCTCGGCCATCAAAGGACAAAGAACATTCTCCACCCCACCTTGCGATACATCCAGCGAGTGCTTAGCTATTCGATCTTTGCTCGGGGGGAGACTGCCTCGGTCATTAACCTCAAGGAACTATTCTACATGTGTTGCATGTTGCGAAGAAACAACGGGGAAATGAATTACATGCCTTACATTGGCTACATGCTGGCCAAACATCTCCATGGAGTGGCAACAAATAGGCAGCAGCACGGTAAAATCCGAGTGGGGGGTATTATCACAAAAATTGCGCGAGCCCTACATTTGCCATTTGGGGATGATATCGTGGATGGTCCGACCCTTGTCGATATACCCGGCCTAGTCCGTGCAAGGTTAATCGAGAGATCCGTGTATGATGAATATTGGATCAACATTGGCCCGGGGACAACACGACACCGGCTACCTCTTCAAATCGATATAGATCCATTGAATGATGCAACATGGTCTATAGTGGACGACCCTCTCCCACCCGACGCACCGCCACCTCCTCAAGCCGCACCTCCACCTCAAGCGGGGCCAACCAACCAACAAATGATGGATTACATGATGGACTTCCGCCTACACCTCGACAGGCATCTCAACGACATCGAGACAACAGCCAACAATGCCATGTTCTATGCTAGAATGGCCTGCCAATAAGCCAATGTCGATTTTGAAGATGAGCCGCCTACTCCACCCCATGTTAGGCGCGCAGGCCGAGCAACAACAACAAGCAGCGGCAGCAAATGCACCACACGAGGATGGTGATGATACAGAGGAGGATGATCAAGAGGAAGGGAATGAGGACATGGATGAGGGCGATGACAATGCCCCGTGAGGCCGCTTCGCCTCGTACTACCACCGACTTCCGCCAATAAGTTAAGTCCATATTTCTTCTTATTTACTTTTGTTTATTTTCAGCATTGAGGACAATGCTTGATTTAAGCTCGGGGGATGGGAAGAAAATGTATCTTGCATTTGCATTTAGGATCATGTTTAATTTCAGCAATTTTAATTTTTTTTTCGTAGGATGTGATAAATTTGGGTGATTGACGAAATTTAGGAGTGTTCATGCACAATTTTTTCGAATTTTTGGTAAAACCCTTGGAATAATTTGAAATGATCACATAATTTGGCGAAAAACTTTGTGGAAATAAAGGTGTATGAAATTAGGACATTTGGAATTTAAATTGATTAGAGAAGCTATTTAGATTTGGGAATTTTAAGTTTGGAAAAATTGGGATATCCACAAGTATGAAGGAATACTTAGGGATGTGTGTATTCATGATATATGCATAAATGTTGAGAAATTGGGTAAAATTGAAAATTTTGGAAAATAAAAGGTGACTCCAATGACCTATGTTACGGCTTCATGACGTACTTATGGTTATGAGTCCTTAGCACTCCTGCTCCGCTAGTCTCCCGATAAAATTGACATTCGTGTTAGTGGAAGGGTTAGACTAAGAGCATGCAAAGCACCCTTGAATTAGAACGGTTGGGTACAGTTAACTACTTGTAACCAACCGGTGCTTAAATGAGGATGGGGAAAAATGGTGCTAAAATCATGAGAAAAATCAAAAGCAACAACAAAAATGAGAATATGCATGTATCAACACACGTAGTCCGCAAAATTTCTAACCTAAGTTTGATTCAAGCTTGGGGGAATTTGAAAATTCCACATTTAAGATAGCATTTCTTTTAATCAATTTGGGTAAACAAAGTTCATAAATTATAGACCTTTAAGGAAATAAAAGTTAGAGTAATCGAATTGTGGGTTGAGTCAATTATCCGAGGGTTAAACTTGAAAATTGGGAAATTTGCATGAGGATTTTTAATTTTTGGCAAGATCATACAAATTTTTCATTTGAGAAATATACTTGATATAAGGTGTATCAAAGAGACCGAATATTAGTCAAGTTAGGTTTTGCTTAGGGACAAGCAAAGTTCAAGCTTGAGGGAATTTGATAGGTTTAATTTATATATATGTTCGGTCTGATTTTTATCACATAATAGCACCAAATATCATGTATTTTAGTATAATATAGGATTAAATACCCCTAGAATCAAGTTACTGCATTTCTCTGTATGAAATTCGCAGGAAAACAAGAAACCGAAGCAAAGTGCAGACGCACTGGCCAGAGTGCGGCCGCACTCGCCACTTAGAAGAAAAAGCAAGCTCCAGAGGAAATGTTCGAGGGGAATGCGGACGCACTAAAAGTTGGTGCGGACGCACTTTCTACTTAGCCAGAGTTTCCAGAAGAAATCCAGCAGCAGAGAAAATAAATGCGGACGCGCTGACTCGCACCTGACTCGCACTCCGGACTTAGGAAAATTTGTGATTCTGAGTAAAGGAAGAACAGAAAAGTCTGAGAGGAATGCGGGTGCACTAGGAAGCTGTGCGGATGCACTCAGCACTCAGAGAGCAAATCAGAGCACAAACCAAAACCCGTGCGGATGCACTTGGGCCGCATTCAGCCTGAAAACTGCTATTTCGAGGATTTTCTATTTTCGGCACATCATACTATGACCCAAAGGTGGGGAATAGAAGGTGGAAACGTGGGGAACACGTTAGGACAGATTTAGAATGATTCCCCACGTCCATATGCTCCAGATCTACTATAAAAGAAAGGGAATTTCTTCTCCAGGATCATCACCATTCTAAGAGAGAAATTCAAGAGAAAGAGCATCAACCACAGGAGCAAATCAAGAAGAAAGAAGACGAATTCTCACAGCAAACGCAAGGAAGACTAAGGTTTTTGATTAGATAAGGGTGTATTATATTTCTCTAATTAGTTTATCTTTGTCTTTACTTATTTTTGTACTTGAATTCATGATGAATACTTGTTTCTCCATGAGAGGCTAGTTTCTCTCTAGGGGTTTAGGTCATGTAGCATGAACTTGTTTAATTTTATCTTACTCGGTGTTTAGTTTTTATTATGATTGTTTGATTTGATGTTAATTTCTGTGATTTATTATTTGTGATATTCCATGATTTGTGCTTGAATTGTAGTTATCCCGCTTTGATCTTTTAGACTCAAAGTAGATTAGGATCATATAGGATAGTACAAATTGTTGTGCTTGAATTGTAGTTATCCCGCTTAAGTCTTTTAGATTCAAAGTAGATTAGGATCATATAGGATAGTACAAATTGTGATCGCAAATACCTTAGGATTTGGATTAGAATGGACCAAATTTGATATCCAAACCGGAACTATAGGAATTAAGGTTAGGGTTTGGTGAAGGACTTAATCGTGAAGTCAAAACCTAATTAGGACACCTTAGAACAAATATCGATATATACTTTGGAGCATGTGACTTAAATATCCCTCTAGGTTAGTGACAGCCCTAGAATTCGAGGAACATTAATCCATCCACCCAAAGTATTTGTATCAATATTTGTTCCAAAGGCTAACATAAGTTAGAAACCTCGTCATAATCAAACATGAATTTAAACAAACCGAGTAGATAGAATTAGCAAGGGATTGTGGACCGAATACCCCTAGACTTCTCAAACTTGATTTACAACCAACTTTCAATCGCTTTTTGTTACGAACTTTTAATTTACTTTAATTCTCCTTTAAAAACGAAATTACACAAAACCCCCCTTTTACTTTTATTGTTTAGTTTTAAAAGTAGTTTTCTTTAATTAAAAATTGATATTTCCCTATCTCCCTGTGGATCGATACCTAAATACTACAATCGATAGGTTGTGCGCTTGCAACTAACCTATTCATTGGGTATAAAGGTTTATAAATATTAAAAGTTAAAAGAGTAGAAAAATACCATACCTAAAATACTCAACAGTACCTCGAACAAATCAAGAGTTATATAAGATATAATTAGCATTAGTGTGCTTACCTAAATAACTACGTTCAAGCAGTGATGCCAAAGCTCACTTGGACTTTGTGAAATATGAATCTTGGCTCGCTATGTGTTTTTACGAGGGACATTGATTTTAAAAATACATAGTGGGAGTAACTTTTATTAAAAAGATTTTCTAAAAACATAAACTTTAAGTCTAAATTTCTGCATATTTGTTTTATTTGTTGTAGATAATAGCAAATACATCTACTTTAACGTTGCGATATGCTATTGAAAAAGAAAGTGCAAAACTCACTGGTCTAAACTTTTTGGACTGGTATAGAAACTTAAGAATTATTCTCAAACAAGAAAGAAATGAATACGTTATAGAGAAACCTATTCCTGAAAAACCAAAAGCTAATGACAAAGGTGAAATTTCTGTTGAGGATCAACAGAAATATGATAAGCATGTGAATGATGATCTTGATGTCACTTGTCTCATGCTCACGATAATGAATTCTGAGCTTCGAAAGCAGCTTGAGAAATTAAGTGCTTATGACATAACTGTGCAGCTTCGTGAACTTTTTCAAGTTCAAGCTCGCATTGAGAGATATGAGACATCAAAGGCATTATATCAATGTAAATTGGCAGAAGGAAGCCCGGTTAGTCCTCATGTACTCAAGATGATGGGGTACATTGAGAATCTGGACCGTTTGGGCTATCCTCTCAGTCAAGAGTTGGCTACTGACATTATTCTCCAGTCCTTACCTCAAAGTTACCACCAATTCATCCTCAATTTTAACATGAATGGACTAGAGAAATCAATGACAGAATTGCATGGGATGCTAAAAACAATCAAACAAAACTTGAGGAAGCCTAATGATGTCATGTTGGTCAAGAAGGATAAGAACTTTAAGTACAAAGGCAAAGGAAAGGTTACTGGCAAAGGCAAAGGAAAAGGCAAAGGAAAAGTTCAAGTTGGGAACTCGAACAAAGGAAAGTCTGTAGCCAGTGCTGCCGAGTCGCAGTGTTTCTTTTGCAATGAAATCTTTCATTGGAAGAGAGACTTCAAAAAGTACATAGAAGACAGAAAGAAAGAAAGTGGGGCTTCCGCTTCAGGTATCTTTGTTATAGAAATTAACATTGCTACTCACAAAACTGATTCATGGGTATTGGATACCGGTTCAGGAGCTCATATTTGTTCAAATATGCAGGGTCTCACTGAGAGTAGAATGTTGAATAAAGGAGAGGTACAACTACGTGTCGGCAATGGAGCAAGGGTTGCTGCTTTGGCCGTAGGCACAGTTTCATTAGCTTTACCTTCCGGATTGATCTTAGAATTGCATGATGTTTATTATGTACCTGCCATAAGTAGAAACATTATCTCTATTTTGTATTTAGATATGTTTGGATTTGAATTTAAATTTAAGAATAATTGTTGTTGCTTTTATTTAAATGGTATGTTTTATGACAATGCTTTATTACATAATGGACTTTATATTCTAGATCTTGATGTTCCGGTCTATAACATACAAACCAAAAGACTCAAGTCAAATGATTTGAATACCACTATTTTATGGCATTATCGTTTATGACATATAAGTGAGAATCGCATAAAGAAGCTTCATAAAGATGGACTTCTAGATTCATTTGATTTGGAATCACTTGAAACATGCAAAGCTTGTTTGTTGGGAAAAATGACTAAAGCACATTTTACTGGAATTAATGAAAGGGCGAATGACTTATTGGGACTTATACATTCTGATGTATGTGGACCGTTTAGTTCAGTCGCAAGAGGTGGTTTTCAGTACTTCATCACATTTACCGATGATTTTAGTAGATTTGGTTATGTCTATTTAATGAGACATAAATCAGAAGCATTTGAGAAATTCAAGGAATTTCAGAATGAAGTACAAAATCAACTTGGCAAGACAATTAAAGCAATTTGGAATTGTTTCACAACTTACTCCTCCAGGAACACCACAATGGAATGGTGTGTCTGAACGGAGGAATCGAACTTTGTTGGACATGGTTCGTTCAATGATGAGTCAAGTTGATCTTCTATTATCATTTTGGGGATATGCTCTAGAGACGGCAGCTTTCACACTAAATAGGGTTCCATCAAAGGCAGTTGAAAAGACACCATTTGAGATATGGACTGGGAAACGTCCTAGTATGTCTTTTCTTAAGATTTGGGGTTGTGAAGCTTATGTAAAACGATTGATATCTGATAAGCTCACACCTTAGTCAGATAAATGTTTCTTTATTGGATATCCAAAACAAACCAAGGGATATTACTTCTATAATAGGGCCGAGAACAAAGTGTTTGTTGCTCAAAATTGTGTCTTTTTGGAGAAAGAGTTTTTCTCCAAAGGAGTTAGTGGGAGTAATGTGCATCTCGAAGAAATTCGAGAAACACAAGAAAATACTCCTATAACTCAAGAGGATCCGCAAGATGTTGTGGAACCTACACAAGAGACACTACCGCTACGAAGGTCGGAAAGGGTACGTCGCATACCTCAGAGGTACTTGTTCCTCATGACGGAACAACGCGACATATTGTTGTTGGACAATGATGAGCCTACGACGTTTCGTGAAGCGATGATGAGCCCGGACTCTGATAAGTGGCTTGAAGCCATGAAATCCGAATTACAATCCATGGATGACAATCAAGTTTGGAACTTGGTTGATTTACCTAATGGCGTAAAAACCATTGAGTGTAAATGGGTCTTTAAGAAGAAAGTTGACATGGATGGGAATGTTTACATTCACAAAGCACGATTGGTGGCAAAAGGTTTCAAGCAAATTCATGGTATAGACTATGATGACACTTTTTCACCAGTTGCAATGCTTAAGTAAATTCGGATTATCCTAGCAATTGCCGCATATTTTGACTATGAGATTTGGCAAATGGATGTAAAAACCGCTTTCTTAATGGAAACTTGAACGAGGATGTGCCCGAACGAGGGTTTTGTCGATCCAAATCATGCTGGGAAGGTATGCAAGCTTCGAAACTCCATTTATGGATTTAAGCAAGCATCTCGGAGTTGGAATATTCGTTTTGATGAAGTAGTCAAAGAATTTGGATTCATCAAGAATGAAGAAGAACCTTGTGTTTACAAAAAGACTAGTGGGAGCGCACTTGTTTTTCTTGTTTTATATGTGGATGACATTCTGTTGATTGAAAATGACATTCGTTTACTTGAATCAGTTAAAACTTCGCTGAAAAATAGTTTTTCAATGAAAGATTTAGGTGAAGCGACTTACATATTGGGAATAAGAATCTACATGAATAGATCAAAAAGGCTAATTGGATTGAGCCAAAATACGTACATTGACAAGGTGTTGAAAAGATTCAACATGCAGGATTCAAAGAGAGGTTCCTTACCTATGTCAAGTGGCATAAGTCTTTGCAAAAATCAGTGTCCTTCGACACAAGTTGAGCGAGACCGCATGAATAAGCTTCCATATACCTCGGCAATTGGATCTATCATGTATGCTATGCTTTGTATACGTCCCGATGTTTCGTATGCTCTAAGTGTCACTAGTAGATACCAATCAGATCCAGGTGAGAGTCACTGGATAGCAGTAAAGAATATCCTTAAGTACTTGCGAAAGACTAAGGATGTGTTCCTTGTTTATGGAGGTGAGGAAGAGCTTGTTGTAAATGGTTACACAGATGCAAGCTTTCAAACCGACAAAGATGATTTTAGATCGCAATCTGGATTTGTATTTTGCCTCAATGGAGGAGCTGTGAGCTGGAAGAGTTTCAAGCAAGAGACAGTTGTTGATTCTACAACGGAAGCTGAATACATTGCTGCTTCGGAAACAACAAAAGAGGTTGTTTGGATAAGAAAGTTCATTTCTGAACTTGGTGTGATTAAAAGCATTGCAAATCCTGTGGAGCTCTATTGTGACAATAATGGAGCTATCGCACAAGCTAAGGAGCCAAGATCACACCAAAAGTCCAAACACATACCTCATTTGAGAGATTGTGAATAGAGGTGATGTGAAAATATGCAAGATAGCAACAAATGCAAATATTGCAGATCCATTGACTAAACCTCTTCCACAAGTCAAGCATGAGATGCATACTAGAGCTATAGGTATTAGATACATGAGTGATTGGCTCTAGTGATTGCTACAGAGGTTGATTATTTAGATGTTTGTTTGTATGTTTATGTTTTATGAATAATATGTTATGATGTTCCTTGAATAAATTATTACTTGTTATTTATCATCAATTCGATGAATTGATTGTGAAACTTTATAACTGTTTGTGATATTATTCTAAAAGGTCCCTAGTCTTTTATTATTATATGGGACACTAATAATTATATACTAGTATGTGGATTGATTGCAGATGATCATGTTTCACGGATCATTGATATGGGATATCCAATCAATCACATGGATACATGTTTTTGATAAACATGGTATTGGACAGACCCGCTATAAAATACTGTATGGATTAGTATGTGTCATCAGTTTATTATTATATACTTTGATTCTATCAAATGTTAGTCTTAACCAAGTAACAATAAAGATAGTACTTGGGTATACTATGAATCATGTGGAGAAATATGAATGGTCAAGATGGAATTTATCCCTCTCATATAATGAGAGCATGATATCTCTGGGCCCCTCTAGAAAGATAGATTGAAAAATGCATGGCCGTGCTATATGGTTGATAGTCAACCATATGAAAGTCAATCTAACTTTGGTATGAGAAATCAAAGATTGTACTACACAAAGTTGACACATATCCTGCTTTGAGTACAATCAAGATGTCAAGTGATAAAAGGATTAACATAAGAAGTTGTGAGGTACTTGTCGGATATTGACATTCATATAATTTGGGTAGTCATAATGTCCTGCTAGGGGCCGCTTATGATTTGTGTGCCGAAAAGATTTTCAGCTCACTGCCAACATTATATGAACCTATTGGGTCACACACAAGAACAAGATTGAAAACAGATTTAATTCCATATATTAATTTCTGGCAAATGTATTAGATACATAAAATATTTGGTTTTAGTACAAGTGGGAGACTGTTAGAAGTGTCCTACAGGCCATAATATTTTGGGCCATAATTAATAGTTAATTATGAAATTGAATATGATTAAACCATATTGGGCTTAATACAATATGGGCCGAAATTCTGTTGTTCTCTCTAATGATCTGGATATGTACGTTTGGATAGGTGCAACCAAGTGGTGCAAATGAATAAGTGCGAACTGACCTCTGCTTATATATATGAGTACATCAGATCAAATTCGCTACTGTTCACTTTAAAACACATATCCACCAGATCGAAAGAGAGAATAAGAAGAGAAGTTCGAAGGGGCTGTCTGTGTGGTGCTAGTACATCAACTGACGGAAGTTTGTCAATCTGTTCGTGTGGATACTGATAGAGACGCATCTGCTATCGCTGGTGCGTACATCCGACAGGAAGAAGGAACAGAGAAAGGTGACTGCTTCTATGACTAGACGAAGATATCTGCTGCGCGTCTAGTGGTAAATTCTTTATTAATCTTGGAATTAGTTTTATACATGAATTTTGGTTTTCGGGTAGTGAACAAATCACGAATTGAATCGAATTGTTGCACAAATAACCTACCTGAAACCCTACAGATACTGCTCATCACCATGACATGACACCGTTCACTAAATTGAGTTGCTCTCAGATTTCTTAGTTTGAACCGACTGATACTGACCTGGAGAGAGATTTTTGCAATTATAAAAGTTGCCTACAAAAATCGTCCTCTTTTGGTCATCATTATTTGCTGCAATATAAAGAGGAAACTGTTGAGACCTTATTATTATACTAAACAAATTCGGTCATATAAACAATTCAATTCAATTCAATATGCCACCATTGATCTACCTATGCCAAAATGGCCATCATGCAAAAAATATCAATTCTTAGAGAGCAGAAGCAATACCAGATTCCATTAGCGTATTTAAGCAAAGCTTCACTCAAAAGCGGTTGATGAACTTGTGGGACAGCGGCAAGAAAGCCTTCGTGCCGATGTAGAGGTTGAAGCGTCGACGGCCTCCTTAGTGGTAGGATGAAGCCTTCCAAAGCTACAAGACTGCCCTTGTGAGATCGTGTTCACAATTCCTTAATGATCTCACCTCTCTATTCTTTAATGGGGAGAAGTAGAGAAGGCCACATAATTGACTAGATTGACGGCTAGAAAATTATGCAACTTTTCGTTATATACTTGTGCTTTGGGGACCAATCCTATTTATAGAGATTTAGGGTCGGCATATAGCCAAACCCTAATTCAAAACTGACTTTCTGGCCATATGCCAACTTAAAAAAAGGAATTTTGTGTAATTGCATCAAAAACCGTGCAATCACATCAAAATCCGTGCGGCAGCTGCAGAATCGGTTTCCTTAATTGCAAATTTCAAAATCAGTCCATCAATGATTTGATCTTTGCCTAAATTGTTCTACACATTTGTGGACCACATCAAAAATGAATATATTGATTGTCTATTACCTTATTTGATCACTTTAATTGACAATCATATATGACAGTAAACAATCCATAATTAGATTACATATATGCTCAATGTTGGCATTAAATCCAACGAGGTTGGCAATAAATCCAACAATCTCCCACTTGAGCAATATGTTATGACTTTTTAATTATGAATTGTGTTCCTTATGTGCGCACATTTCTTTACTGTCTTTCTTATATATTCCCAAACCAATTCGGTCCATCAACTATATTAGCAAAGGACTAAAGCGGCATTCGTCGCATTTATTCGCAACTAAACCCTCAATAATCACATCACTAATACAGCTAAATGACATGAATCATGATGTGGATGTGTAGCATAGAAATTACATGCAATTGTGATCTTCACATGCCTATTTCTAACTTGGTCTCCTACTTAAATCTTGAAACTGAATTTCATAAATTAACTGAATTAGAGGTCAAACATAAATGAGAAACAGAATGTCAAAAAACTTCATAATATATATAGCACTTGTTACATGTCACAAGTCACATATCCAAAATTACAATGAAAAATAGAACATTAAATTAAAATAACAGACTCCCACTAAAACTGAATATCTTCAATAGATATTACACCCATATGAGCAACATGCTCTTCAAACTTAGCCGGTGTCAATCCCTTAGTAAGAGGATCTGCTAACATAGAGTCTGTTCCTACATGTTCTATTTTCAATTCACCATTCTGTACTCTTTCCTTTACAACCAAGAACTTAATGTCGATGTACTTGGACTTCGATGAACTTTGGTTGTTGTTTGCGTACATCACTGCCGAATTGTTGTCACAGAACAATTGTAGTGGTCCCTCAATATAATTCACCACCTCAAAGTCTTGTGACAAAATTCCGTAGCCATACACCGTGATTTGATGCCTCATAGCATGCCACAAATTTTACCGCCATGGTGGAAGATGCAACAATGGATTGTTTTGCACTCTTCTATGAAACGGCTCCTCCAACTAACATGTAAATGTAGCTAGATGTTGATTTCATGCTATCCTGACATCGTTCAAAATCAAAGTTGGCATAGCCAATGACCTCTAGCTTCTCTGATTTCCGATACGTTAGTATATGGTCTTTTGTTCGCTTAAGGTACCTCAAGACTTGCTCGGCAGCTTTCCAATGATCTAGACCTGGATTTGACAAGTATCTCCCTAGCATGCCAGTGATGAACGCAATATTCGGATGCGTACACACTTGCGCATACATGATACTCCCAACGACTGAGACATATGGATACTGTAGTATTATTTTTTTTTCTGAATTGTTGTTCGGGCATTGGTTGAGACTGAACTTGTCTCCCTTTGCCACATGGGTATTTCCTGGTTTACAGTTCTGCATGCCATATCTTGCCAAAATCTTATTAATATAATTCCTTTGGAATAATCCCAATATACCTTGGGTTCTATTCCTCAGTATTTTTATCCCTATGACAAATGATGCATTACTAAGATCTTTCATCTCAAAATTCTTCATCAGAAAGTTGTTAGTTTGTTGCAACATACTTATATCGTTACTGGCAAGTAAAATGTCATTGACATATAAAACCAAAAACACAAATTACTCCCACAAAACTTGAGATATATACACTCATCCACAATGTTAGACTCGAATCCAAATGAGACAATCACACTGTGAAATTTGTAATACCACTGACGAGACGCCTGCTTTAGCCCATAGATGGATTTTTTAAGTTTGCACACCATAGACTTTGCATCTTCTGATACATAGTTTTCTGGTTGCACCATATAGATTGTTTATTCAATGTCGCCATTAAGAAACGTAGTTTTAACATCCATCTGATGAAACTCCAAATTGAAATACGCCACTAATGCCAATATGATTCTTAAAAAGTCTTTCAGTGAAACCGGAGAGAAAGTCTCTTTATAATCAATGCATTCTTTTTGAGTAAAACCTTTAGCGACAAGACGTGCCTTATATTTCTCCACATTACCCTTCGAGTCCCGCTTGGTTTTAAATATCCATTTGCAACCAATGGTTCTCTTTCCTGCTGGTAATGGGACAATTTCCCAAACGTCATTGTCTGCCATAGATTTTATTTCCTCATTCATGGCAGCGGTCCACTTGTGAGAGTTAGAGTTTTCCATGGCTTGTTTGACATTAATGGGGTCATTGTCTAACATGCCAACATCAAACTCATGCTCTTGAAGGTAGACTACATAATCCGAAGATATTGCAGGCCTTCTCTCTCTAGTGGACCTCCTAATTGGCTCTTCTAAATTTTCCTGAGAATTTCCAGCATTGTCTGAAACAATCTGGCCTACAATAGCATCTTCCAGATCTTCGGGCGGCCTTGAGTGGCCTGCACCCGTTTCTAGATTTTCATTTTGTGTTGTTTCATCTTGTTGAGTTTGAGTTTCAATAATGATTTCGTCCGTAATGGTGTTTTGAGTAAAACTCGGATCTATATCCACAAAACTTGCAACACCTGATGGAATATTTGCATATTTCTCAACACCTGATGGAATATTTGCATATTCCTTTTCGAAATGAATAATTTTCTCACCCCCGACAAACTCAACATTCTCAAAAAATTTCGCTTTTCCCATCTCAAATACATTATGTTATGTAAGATTATAAAATTTATAACCACTTGAGCGCTCGGCAAACCCAATAAAATAACAACTAACTGTCCTTTCATCCAGTTTCTTTTCGGTAGGTTTGTAAGGCCGTGCCTCAGCTTGACATCCCCATACTCGCAAATGACCTAAACTTGGCTTACGCCTTGTCTAAATTTCGTATGGGGTTTTGTTAGTTGCTTTAGTGGGTACTCTATTTAGGATATATGCTGCAGTTTTTAAGGCCTCACCCCATAGATTTTCTGGTAAAGTAGTACAACTCATCATACTCCTTACCATGTCCTTAAGCGTTCTATTGCGTCGCTCAGCTACTCCGTTCATTGCGGGCGAACCTGGCAATGTATACTGAGGCACAATACTGCATTCATCTATGAATTGAGCAAAAGGTCCTGGACGTTGTTCACCTGATCAATCATATCTGCCATAGTATTCTCCACCACGATCAGATCTGACGGCCTTAATGCGTCTGTTGAGTTGTAGCTCAACTTCCGCCTTAAAACTTTTGAACATGTCAAGGGCTTGTGCCTTTTCTTTAATCAAATATACATAGCCATATCTCGAATGGTCATCTATGAAAGAAATGAAATAACGGTGTTCATTTCTTGTGGCCATTGGAAACGGACCACAGATATCCGTATGTATCAATTCTAAGACTTTCGAACACTTTTTGGATTGATATTTCCTTAAGTTGGTTTGTTTCCCTTTTATGCAATTTACACAGTCATTAAGATTTGAGAAACTATGGGTTGGAGAATTACATTTGACACAAGGCGTTCAATTATTTTTATAGAAATGTGACCTAATCGCTTGTGCCATAATGTGGCTGAGTTCTAATTTGTTAATTTTCTTTTTCTTGTATCTGTTTGCAAAGCCTCAATGTACGAGCTATTTACATCCAAAGTGTATAGATTATCATAAGCAGAAAGAAAACCAGAGCCAACACACTTTGAATCATGAAACAAATTAAATTTTCCATTACCAAAATTACAAGCAATACCATGCTTGTCCAAAGATGATATAGAAATTAGATTTTGTCTAAAAGACAGAACAACAAAGATTTCATACAAATCCAAATAAAAGCCTGATTTTAGTAATAATCTAAACACTCCAATAGCTTGCACTTCCACCTTGCTACCATCGCGCACAAAGATTAATCTTTCATCATTACTTGGCTTCCGGTAATTTAGACAGCCTTGCAATGATAAGTTTATGTGAGTAGTTGTACCCAAATCTATCCACCAAGTGTATCTAGATACAAAAGTTAAATTAAGTTCCGTACAAACCAAAGCAAGAGATGTACTTTTCTTAGCACGCCATGCATGGTAAGCCTGACAATACTTCTTCTTGTGTCCTGCTCCATTGCAGAAGAAGCAAACCGACTCATCAGTTTGTTTTTTTGCAACTGACTTTCCCTTATCCGGTTTGTTCTGTTGCGTGGAGACTGCAGCTTTGGTATCCTTAGACTTGTCCGGTTTCTTGCGCTTGGCTCCACCCTTAATCTTAGAGGTAGTAGCAACATGGACAGTTTCTGTCTTATCCCGTTTCAGCCTCTCCTCTTCCTCCACACAGTGTGAAATCAGCTCATTTATTGTCCATTTATCCTTCTGACAATTGTAGCTGATTTTAAACTGTCCAAAGTGTGAGGGAAGAGAGATCAACGCTAGGTGCACCAGAAGATCATCAGAGATCTCCATCTTTAGTGCCCTAAGCTTAGAAACAACATTAGATATCTCCATGATGTATTATCTTATATTTCATTTTCCTTTATATTTCATTGAGACTAGTCTTAGTCTTGTCAAGAGTGTTCCTATTTCACCTTTCTCACTCTTAACAAATCTATCCTTAATGTCCTTAAGGTAGAGTTTAGCGCTCAAAATGGACTCTGAAATAGCGCCCCGAAATACCTCTGGAATGGACCGTTTCATTATCATGAGACTCATACGATTAGACCTGTCCCACTTTTCCTTTTCCTTCTTTTGATCAGAAGTACTTGTAGCCGTAATAGTGGGACAAGTTTCTCTAAAAGCAAGGTCCAGATCCATGACACCGAGAACTATCATTAAGCTCTCCTGCCAATACTTGAAATTGGTCCCATTCAACATAGGCATATCCTTAAGACCTGTAGTAATGCTAGCTGATTCACGAAAAACACACCATAAACACGATTTAGTCTTAATTCAGAAATTTTAAATTATAAATTCTAGTAAAGGCCATAATGCTCAAAAAAATATATTTGATGATTTTCCCTTATTGTCACAACACATCCGAATTTCACAACCAGGTAAGTTCCCAGGTAAGTCAGGGATCACAAGGATCTGCTTCAAATTCCGACTTGCCTAGACAGAACTTGCCTAGACATTGTTACGTTCATAGTGTTGCAACTTATCTTAATAAATCACCATATATTTTATGAGTCTTAATATCATCATAATACCAAAGTATCGGTTTCCATTAAGCGGCTACCTTTGGGTAACGAGTCAATTTCTTATGATACTTTGGCGCAATAATAAAGTATTGATAACCTAGAACATACCGAACAACATGCCTTCCTTTGGGCCGACAATGTTGACATATGTGTAAAATTTTGGTCATCACTATACTTTATTATCACTCACTTGCACAAATAATTTTGTAACCATTACCTTCCTTTGGGCCGATAATGATTACATCCATTAATTGCACCTTAACTTCCTTCATAAAATGCATTTGAATTAACCTCATCAAAAGAGGTAGCTTTGGGTACAATTAGGAATCAATTAATTCAAATCCAAATTACATATCCCTTTGCCTTTAAAAGAACGATAATTTATATTCTAATTATTTAATCTAAATGTGCAATCAAACTAACGCAAAAGAAAAAAAAATTTAATTGCTTTACAATAATCTGCAGTTTCCAAAATTTGGCTTAACCCTATAATTAAATTATTGCATACTCTGTTCTGGTCTAAAAATAGCAGCGGAATACTTAAAAAATGGCTTAA
The DNA here is from genome assembly GCA_011114355.1 of Carex littledalei. Taxonomy (NCBI): domain Eukaryota; kingdom Viridiplantae; phylum Streptophyta; class Magnoliopsida; order Poales; family Cyperaceae; genus Carex; species Carex littledalei. Next base: position 7,417,525 of record CM022081.1, read on the forward strand.
CATAATTGCATTACTCTGTTAAATTGTGTTACTATGTTATTCGGAAATTAATTCCTTTCAATGGTCAATGGTCAATGGAGCATACAAATCAGTAAAGTTAAAAGGTATATACTGGCAGTACAAATTAAACTCTGCACAAATACAAATCATTTATGGAGGCCCAAATACAAATCATGATTAATTTGACCCGAATAATACCAAAACTTTGATAATAAAACATTGACCATGATTGATTAAATCAAAACTATACAGAGGCGTTAAACAAATCAATTGATCACATGTAATTTCCAAAAAATACAGATACAAATCAAAACAGAGTAATACACAATTTCCAAAAAATCCAGAACAGAGCTTATTCCAGCAAGTAATTCAAAGCAATGGAAAATCAACAATCAATTGCATATTCTCTAGATCAATTCTAAACAAATAATCCAAATTGGCATAGGAGTGGCTCTGATACCACTTGTTAGGACCTTATTATTACACTAAAACAATTCGGTCACATAAACAATTCAATTCAATTCAATATGCCACTATTGATCTACCTATGCCAAAATGGCCATCATGCAAAAATCATCAATTCTTAGAGAGTAGAAGCAATACTAGATTTCATTAGCATATTTAAGCAAAACTTCACTCAAAAGCGGTTGATGAACTTGTGGGACAGCGGCAAAAAGCCTTCGTGCCGATGTAGAGGTTGAAGCGTCGGCGGCCTCCTTAGTGGTAGGATGAAGCCTTCCAAAGCTACAAGACTGCCATTGTGAGATCGTGTTCACAATTCCTTAATGATCTCACCTCTCTATTCTTTAATGGGGAGAAGTAGAGAATACCACATAATTGACTAGATTGACGGCTAGAAAATTATGCAACTTTTCGTTATATACTTGTGCTTTGGGGATCAATCATATTTATAGAGATTTGGGGTCGGCATATAGCCAAACCCTAATTCAAAACCGACTTTCTGGCCATATGCCAACTTAAAAAAAGGTATTTTGTGTAATTGCATCAAAAACCGTGCAATCACATCAAAATCTTTCGTGCGGCTGCTGCATAATCGGTTCCTTAATTGCAAATTTCAAAATCAGTCCATTAATGATTTAATCTTTGCCTAAATTGTTCTACACATTTGTGAACCACATCAAAAAATAAATATATTGATTGTCTATTACCTTATTTGATCACTTTAATTGACAATCATATATGACAGTAAACAATCCATAATTAGATTACATATATGCTCAATGTTGGCATTAAATCCAACAAAGTTGACAATAAATCCAACAGAAACAGTTTAGACAACATGTACATATCCAAAAAGCACCACGTTGCAGTTTGTAGAACTCTAAATAGATAACATTACTAAAGTTCTCATCTAGTTTTATAACAAAAAATTCAAAGTACATCCAACTGCTAGCTAACAAGTGCAGCTCTTACATTCATATCTTTAACATTTTACAATCTTCACTATGTAACCAAAGTTTCAACAAAAATATCACAATAGCCCTCATAGCCATATAAGTCTAAACTTTCACCCTTCATGCCATTTTAGACAGTCTTAATTACATGTTTACGCATAAGAAAAACAACAAAATTACCAAAACAGTCCTCAAATTACCATAATGATCGACTACAAGTAAAGAGAAGTAAAAAAACGAAAACCAGTTGGTATATGACATAATTTGGAAATTCTGTATAGAGCAAGATAAGAATTACGAAATATAAAGGTAAGGAAAAACCCTGATTCACAAAAAGTGGAAACTAACCTTAGTAATGTACATGTACAAAATAATTAAGATAAAAGAAAACCTACATCAGGATAATAAATGCTTTGCTGCAAATTTAGTGTTTCATGGGCAAAGCAGTGGCATGAACCACAAGAATTTTGCAGTACCAACCTAAATTCAAATCTTCCATGTAAACAAAATAATGACAAAAAAGTTCATGAATTTTGTAACAGTAAGATATTTAAGTATGGGAAAGTACAGACATTGGAAGAAAATGAGCATGGCTGGTAAAAAAATTATATACAAGTTGCCTGACTAATAGAGCAAATTGGGCAAAAATTCATAAGCCCTGTATTGCGCTAAAATTATTTTGAAATTAAATCGGGGTCAAATTCTAACACCAAATTGTTACCTAAAGTATATGCAAATCAACAATTCCAATACCAAAATATCACATACAGTTGATTAACGAGTAGACTTGCTAATAAATTGCTACTAAAGTTCCAAACAAAACTAATTGCAACTGAAGTTCCAACTTGTGAAATTATTCTTCAGTAGAAAAAACACAAAATTTGCTATTTGAAGTAGAATGGCGGAGAATCAGAGAAGAGAAGAGAAATATCAGTCGTGATTTGCTATCTGAGGCTTCGCTTGGCTGATTGAGAGAAGAGGAGCGTCGCGGATCAAGAGAAGAGAGGAGCGTCACGGAGAACTTGAGGTGTTGCGTGGGAGGAGAAAGCGGAGCTCGAAATTTCCCTGCAAAAGAAATCGAGGGGTCGGAGGAGAAGAGAAGGGTGGCGCGGAGAAGAGACCGGTGTTGGCGCGTTATTTTTTTTTACCACCAAACTTTCAGCGTTATTTTTTTTTTTCGCCAGTCGCTGAAACAATTGGTCACCAATGATTTTCGTAATTTCATTTTTTTAAAGAAAAATGTTTCAGCGACTGGCAAAACTACCGGTCATTGATACCGGTCGCAAATACCCTTTTTTCCTATAGTGACATGTCTCGTTTATTGTATTTTTTTCTGGAGTATTATATCTAGAGTTTTGAATTTTTTTCTTGATTAATAGAATATTTAAGTTAATTCCGGTCTAGTTTCCTCCAAGAAAAAATAATTAATAAGATATATGTTACGTACACTGCTTATAATTCTCAATTTAATAATTCAATCTCCATGTGTAACATGTATATATCTTTTTTTTTCAAGACAAAACTCCGGACTCCAGTAAAATATAAATAGATTACCTAACGAATATGTTAAAGAACAAACATTGCCACAATTAGTAATATACCATTAAACTCAAATGAATTAAAATAGTACCAACAGAAAAACACTAATAAATTTAATATTCCAACACCACCCATTGCACCATGCCATTTGAAAGTTATTGAGACAGCCACCCATTGGTAAAAGGTGCATCCAATTTGCAAATGACGATGAACATGAGTGGAATAGTACATTGGGAGTATTATTTGTACATCGAGAAAACTAATCCGATATTTTCTAAAAAAAAAATTAGATAAACTAATTAGCCAACACTAAAATGAAACTAAAATGCCCTTCGTTATTGCTAGATAGGTAATGGACATCCTAAATCTGTGCTAAAGCTTAAAATATTTACTATACATCTCTTTTTTTTTTTTGGTTTCAGACTCTAATCTAAATGACTTGTCTCTGGCCAATATGGAGAGTCTTAACATCCTCAGTTAACATGCTGAACTGATTAGCACCATCTTCAAAAGATTGCTATAGAAAAATAAAAAAAATATCGTGAATAATAATCTGACATAATATTTTAGTTTGAGTTAATTTTTAATTAAACAATTGAACATCAATAAAGCTAGTATATGTATAATTAGGTTAGAGTAAATTTATTGCTGGACTTGTGTTATTTTTCTAATTTTCTAATTTAGGAAATATTTTTAAATCCTATACAAAAATTATTACACTTGTATATATTAACCTGGTAAATAGTTTAAATGATAGTTAGAATTGTTTCGTACCTGAAACTTAGGAAACTGTTCGACGGTGCGGAAAGATGGGTTCCAAGTAGTAGGGGTAGTTTTCCATGCAGTCTGCTCCCATGGATAGTTTATTTCTTCTACAGCTCTATTATTGAAGGGCGAAGATTTCTATCAGAAAAACTTGTACCAATCTGAAAGATCCTTGAATTTAAAGTAATGAAATTGATATGCAGTACAAATAATCAAATTCAACTTTATATGTCGTGAAACATACTTTTGATATTGTGGCACATGATCCGAATTCCATTCCATCCCTTCCTCCTTCATACAATGTGTTTCTTCAAATGGTGGATGCATTAGGATTTCTTCTTTGCTTGCAATTGTCGGTTGAAGAAATAGAGAATCGCGTTGCACTACTGAAGAAGTTCCTTCTTGTTGTGGCTGCATTTGCACTAGCCCTTGGGTTGTTTGCAGCAATGTACTGTCTGGAGGTAGCATCTACACACAATTTTAGGGTGTATTACATATTATTTTTTAGTAAAGATAATTACACTTCTTTTGAGGAGAGAAAAGATGTTTTTATATGGTGTCTTTTGATTTTGATTTTGCCCAAAATCATGTAGGTTCAAAGTCCAACATGCATAATCACGATCAATATTTTTTGTCTTTAGGCATATTTTGTTTTGAAATTCATATCATATAAAATTGAATGCATTCCAACTTAAAATAGTATACATAACGTACTGATGGCAGAGGCACCGATGCAACCAATGCTGATGAATTTCTGAGCAAATTATTCTGTCATACAGAAGTAATGTTACTGTGTTAGCTAATTGCCTTGGTTTTGTTAGATTGTAATATTGTTAAAATGTCAAAGAAATTATTTAAATCAATTGGCTATTTTATATGAATTGTAGAGCAGAAAATATTTGTTTGGTAGTATTTTATGTTTCTGATTGTATATACTGTATTGTAGATATAAGATTATGTGTACTAGTGTAGATGCTAAATTCAGGCTTAACAAATATAAAATCTCAGCCCAAATTGCGGAAACATGATAAAAAGAAGAAGAATAAAATAAATATATTTAATACTTTTTATGCTTGTGGGTACTGTCGGTCCAATATATATATGAGATGTTAAAAACCTAACAAATACAGTGCCAAGAGTTAAGACTTTCTCATTGAAATATCAACTCTGCCTGGTTTAACTTGAATAACACAACAAATATAATTCATCACCTACCTTCCTCTCAGAAATCTGATTAAGGACTCCCATCAACCTCATCTCACGTTCCTCAAGCTCTTGCTGGGTGTGAGGCAATTTTAAGTCACCATGCAAGTACCTTATGAAAAAAGATTGTAATAATTTAATATGGTGCATTTTATGAAAAATTTAATTTCTATAAATCAACACAACACCTCCAACTAAGAAGTGAGGCAATTTTGCTGGGTGTGAGGCAATTTTGAGATTATATGCTTTTTTCAAAATCAATAATTAGTGTCCTCAAAGGTATCATCAGTGTTGTTATCCAGTTGTAATTAAATATATAAGCTAGCTATATTCATTTACTGATGCAAATTTAAACATTTACAAAAAAATACTTTGTTATGCAATAAGGATGATTGGATGGCTGAGGTGATCGATGTACTTCAAAATTTATATATTGAGCAGGATAAGGGTAATGTCCGTTGTGTTAGAAATTATTTCGATTTCCATAATGATTGTGAATTTTATAACTCTCATTAATGAATTGTGAAAATAATTTTCGACATGTTCTTTTACAAGGCCAAAAGTTGATATTTTAAATCGTTATATCTAATATATTGTAGATTTTAAGACAAGTGAACTTAATTTAGTTCATACTAATTAAGTAGCAACTAACCATATAATATCATTCAATTGTTGTAGTCTGGCTTGAGATTTCATCAGCTCTTGATTAAGATCCTGCAAAAAGTAATACATGTCATAAAGAATAAATATTAGTTGGGTATATCGCTTGTAAGCTAGCTCTTTACCAAATATTAGTTGGTTATTTCTTTACATTTCTTCTGTTCTCTTTTCTTTTTCAATTTGTGGTGGTTACGTTTCAGGTCTATAAAACTCTACATTATGGGTATAACATGTGATTGTGGTGTGAAAAGAGACGAGAGATCCAATTCAATCATTGCCTCATTTACTGCCACATGGTCCAAGAAATAGTATTTTTGATGTAAACATTTGCAATAGAACAATTACCTTTAGCTCCGAATCCTTGATTTGAGGTAAATTGGAACTTGAACTTGCTTGATTATTACTGAAAAAAAAAATTATTTACTAACATTAACATTTTGCATTGGAAGTGCACTCATAATAGTTGATTAATTTGGTAAATAATTTGAAGTATGATGCTTCAATTACTAATATATCGGTATAATTTGAACTAATTCACGTTTAATTAAAAATATTAGTCTGCTTTCAACTTTATCCTCCTCTTCTTTCTACTTTTCAATTTATTATTTTTCTTCTTGCTTATTAGAGGAATCTATTATGCCCCGGTTTTTATTATTTAATTTTGGCTTTTTTGTATTTAAATATTAAAAATTGTCATAAACATGAGATATAACTAACATCATAACATATGTTTGCCTTTTATGGTATAATACTCATTAATTTTGTAGAGTAATTCATGGAAATGTTTTGGAGATGCGAAAAATTTCAAAATATTTGTGGTATATATACCTGGATGATTTTGTAACCACGTCTGCTTGAGCTTTGAGATTCTCAAGATATGTAATCATATTCTGCATTGAATAAATTGAAATATCTTTTATTAGAGAAAAAAATTGTAGATTTGATATGCAAATTAAAAAAAATCAATATATATCATTAAAGTAATTGGTGCTTATATATATATTAATCTAAAATATTTCAATAGTCTCACAACATTGATTAGTTGATACGCACCATCATGGTTTAAAACGGTACTCATGTGTTATCATATAAACAAAGGAGTAGAACTAGGGTGTTCTTAAGTTCACCGAGCCCCTTGGTGAACTCAAGTCTAAAACCCATCAAATCAGCTTCAAACGACGAATCCGAACCGTTAAAACCCGCCTACTTTACGAGTGATGCGTATACATGTAAAAATTTTATACTTTCGAATTAATTTAGTATAAAGTCAAGCGGTCAAAATTAGAAGGTTAATAAATTAATTTTAATGCATTCATTTTTTGACGTTTTTTGACTACTTGACTCTATGCAAAATTAATTTCAAAATTTAAATTTTTTGCATGTAGACGCATCACTCGTAAGGTAGACGGGTTTCAACAGTTCGGATTCGTCATTTGAAGCCGATCCGATGAGTTTTAGACTTGAGTTCACCAAGGAACTTGTGAACTTAAGAACACCCTAGTTCTACTCTAAACAAAGTTCAGAAGGTTAATTACGAGGAAATATTTCTTAGAACATGAGAAAAATGAATTGAAATACTAGCCAATTAATTTTATATAATATTTTTTCCATTATGTTTTAATTAAATTAAATATCAAGATGTATGAAAAGAAATCTTACCTCTTTATTTGGGATGACCACATTTCCTTCTCTAAATATAATCGAAAACCCAGAAAAAATAAAACAAAAGAACAAACAAACAAATCAAATGTTTAATAATAAAATCTAAAGGATTTATAGAAAACGATAAAATTATAATGTAAAATGTTGATAAGATTTTACCTTTTTTCTCTTTCTAGATCCGCAGGTGTCTTTTCTTGATCTGAAATCCTAAGATATCTCATTAGTACATCCTCAATCCTAGCATACATAACAAAACTTAAAACAACTTCTCTTGAGAGACTGCTTAAACCTCAAAACTGTAATACTGTAACTATTACAACAAAATATTGACAATAAACATATATGCTAGAAATACTAGGTTTCTAAAGCTCTAGCAACTGAAGGAAACAAAATACATAATAAAAAATCGCATCATATAAAAAGCAATAGGATATACGAGCCGGGTGGGTGAAATGTCGACAGACATCTGGCATCCTATGTGATACAAAAGTTCCACAAAAGCTAAAAAGCAAGTTCTACATCACGAATATCAGACATGCGATGTTGTATGGTGCATAAAATAAGTGTAGCAGAGATGCGTACGTTGCGGTGGATTTGTGGCCATACAAGACGGGACCGAATTAGAAACGATGATATATGGACATAATTGGGGTAGCACTGATTGAAGAGAAGCTCATCCAACACCACTTGAGATGGTGTGGGCATCTCCAACGAAGGCCTCCCGAGGCACCGATGCGTACTGGAATTATAAGCCGTTTTGAAAACACAAGCCGAGACAGAGGTCGGCCAATATTGACATGGGAGGAAGTAGTAAAAAGAAAATTGAAGGAATGAAATGTATCAAAGAGTTGGCTTCAGAAAGGAGCACGTAGAAGTTAGCGATCCACGTACCAGAACCATGACTTATGAAATATTGTTTAGGAGGGGTAGTATTATAGGCTTCAGGTCACAGGGCTAGTGATTTTGGGTTAAGGACGTAGAGCTTAGAACTTTGGTCCCTACGATCATAGTGTAGGCATAATATAGTTAGTATTATTGTTATTATTATTATTACTATTATTATTGGTACCATTATTATTACTACTAGTATTATTATTATTATTACTATTTTTATTATTATTTTATTACTATGTACCTTGACTTTGTGACTACGATTGGGCTTTATTTCTAGCCTACTCCAACTTATTTGGGACGGAAGGCTTAGTTTTCGTTGTATCATATAAAAATCAATGTTATTAAAACCGAACCAGACATCGACCCTGTAAAGCTTAAGGTTAACGGTTCACTGGTTGCCGATGGTATAATTGGTTCAACTGCTAGATTTCTAAGACAATTATAATAAGAGTGGATATTGAGTTCATAAAACGGATATGAAGCAAGAGTACATACTAATCTCAAACATATTAGAAAATAAAACAAAATTAAAATTCAGATATGAGCAAACTTGATTGTATTTTTTAAACGAAAAATATTAAATAAATCATCATTACGCCTTATATCTTATTTATAAATCAGTTTCTAGCAATTACATACATTACGTACATCTTCAGTTTTGAGTTGAGTTGTAATTATTTTTTATTGCTTTCTCTCTAAAAAAAAACTATTTTTTATTGCTAATACTTGGTATGGTACAAGCTGGCTTGATCATTTGTGGTACCATGTGTGATACCCATCAGTTGGCTAGACTTAAAGTTCAGAGAAATATTCAAGCTCAATCACCATGGCCATCATGGACGCATGGTCCAACATATGATTGCCATTGGAGTTTTTAATTTATTCCCTCAATATTTGCATGTATATATGTCACTAATCCCTATCACCTGAATTTAATTTTTTCCCCATTTAGGTCTGGCATCTATAGTTATATATTAGACTTAACTAAAGGTTTCAAATTAAATTAAAGCATCAAGAGACTAATAATATTATTTTAAAATTAAGTTAGCATGGACTTCTGAAATACTATTCACTGAAATTTTTATTAATAACAATAAAATCAATCAAAAGAAAATGACATCACTTTTTCTAGAATTTCGAGAAATAACATTTTTGCTGGATTATCCAGCCGAGTTCCGCTTGATTATTTAACATAACTAGTTTTTATTTTTTCCCAATTACGCTGGATTACTCAGCATTATTATTATTTTTATTTAAGAGTAGGAATCTAGCAGAATTAGAAAAAAACCTAATTCCACTGAATAATTCAGCAAAATTTGGTAAAAAAAACAGAAAAAAAAACTAATTCCGCTGGATAATTCAGCGGAATTGGGCCCATGCATGCAATTATGCTGAATAATCCAGTATAATTGGTCATAAATTCCGCTGGATAATCCAGCATAAATGTCATATTTGAATTTTCCAAATAGTGATGTCATTTTCTTTAATTTGATTAATTATAATGTTATTAATAAAAAATTCGGTACTATTCAAGTCACAAAGTATTTAAAGAAAAAAAAGCAAAAATCTGGAAGTCAATTAAATCACTTGCTTTGGGGTTTTTGCAAAAATAAAGTTTATTGAATTGTGAGACCAATGGCTCTTTAAACACCGAATAACACCTCTCAGTTTCTCTCCTATTTCATAAAGTAAGGGAAAAAAATAAATACAAAATTAGAACTTTCTCAGAACTGATTAACACTATAAAGCACCATAGAAGGTACCAACCAAGACTACTACCAGCACTAACCAAGGTAATTTTTCAAAAGCAAGACCGACCTAGCTTCACAAGTTTGAAGAGACTAAAGGCGCGCAACTCCAACTTTGATTGGGGAGGAAAGGAGAGAAGGTCATTTGTGCTTAGGGAATGAGAGAGAAGGGCGAATCTGGTCTAAAACCGTCGATAGGGAACAGATCCAGAGAGAAAGAGAGGACAGGTGAACCGGATTTTCATCTCTGCTTCAACGATTTTCTAATTAAATCGGACAGTTCAACCAGCTTGTAGCGGTCCAATGACATGACCGATCCTTTTAGAAGCAAACCGGAAAGGTGACTGGTTCCGATTTTATTTTGTCCAACCCATGGTTCAAAAAATCGGAATCGGAATCGGAATCGGATTTTTGACCGCCGAGTCAGAATCGGATGAATCGGCCGGAATCGGAAGAATCGGATCGGTAACTCGGGTACTTTTGGCAGAAGCCTTGTTTTGTAGCCAAAAAATAGAAAAAAATTGATAAAAATAATTTGTAAAAAAACTATGTTAATTAAGTGTTATATTTCAAAATTTTAAAACATGATTTAATTATTAAGTTGATCATTTCGCATAATTAAAATTTTTATTAGATTAATGAACGATCAGATTTATCTGAGTAACATAAAATGAATTTAAAATTTAGAAATATAAACGAATCAAATTCGTACATTAAAAATTGGAGGTTAAAAACATAAGATAAAATATAGCACCATAAATAAAGTGTAAATATTGGATAAATCTAAAATTCGTTGCAATCGTGAAACTAAGAAAGGAAATAAATCAAATCATGTAAATAAATAAATAATTGAATTCTAACTAAGAGTAATTAAATTAGGAATTATAAATTGATTTGGTAATTATATGTGTATATATATATATATACTACTCGAAATTTAATTAGTCGGATCTAAAAATCAAATTATAAACACGTAATAATACTCGTACGACATTATAAATTGTTACGAATCTTCGATTCGAAATTTGGACGAAAACAGATTTTTAATAAATTAAATGAATACATATTAAGTTCTGGATTGCTTGGACCATTGGATTTAATCCCAACACGAATCTTGAACTCATCCTACACTTTGATTTTTGAATTGATGAAAGGAGGGATTTAAACCATTTGAATAAAATTTTTGGGTCCGGCACCGAATTCTCATCCTCTGAGATATCTCATATTTTGCATGACTTAGGTTTGAAAAATCAAAACAGTTCAAATAAGTTCTGCACGAATCTCAAAGCTCAAAACTTGTTGAAAAATCTCATTTTCTCTTCCCGTGTTTCACCGACAGTGGACCCCACGCACCTCTCTTCCTTCTCTTCCTTCTCTTTTTCCCTTCTCTCCCGTTCGCGCAAGAAACAGGAAGCAGTGAAGCTCGGTCCCTTCTCTCCCGTTCGCGCAAGAAACAGGAAGCTCGGTCCCTTCTCTCCCGTTCGCGCAAGAAACAGGAAGCACAGTCCCTTCTCTCCCGTTCGCTCAGTCCCTTCTCTTCCTTCTCTTTTTCCCTTCTCTCCCGTTCGCGCAAGAAACGGCAGAGCACAGCCCAGGTTAGTTAGAAATCGGAATTTTTTGAAATGAAATCGGCTCAAATCGGCTTGACTCGGCTGACTCGGCGGGAAAAATCGGAAACTCGGCCGATTCGGCACTGTTCATCCGAGTTTTTCTGAGAAACTCGCACAGGCGCCAGAATCGGGTAAAACTCGGCCCGGTCCCGTCCGATTCCGAGTTGAATCGGCCGATTTGACTCGGAATCGGCCGATTTTTTGAACCATGGTCCAACCCACCGGTCAGGTCCGATTCTGATAACACGGATAAAGAGTACTCCACCGACTACCAAACTATTTGCAATAGTTCATTTGAATTTCATCGGAAACAAAAGTATAAATACTTATTTCTTAAAAAAAAAGTATGCCTCGAGAAAATAAGGTTTCAGTCAGAACTTTGTGCTTAACATTGCACAACGTACGCAACAACACATGTGAAGATCATGAATCATGTTTTCAAGAAAAAATGAATAATTAGTACCTACGACGGCCTGAGAAGTAGCTTAACTTGCCAGAAGGAGAAAACATTATTAGTGCAACTTCAATGTCACATAAAACTGAGAGCTCGTACGCCTTCTTGATGAGACCGCTGCGTCGCTTGGAGAAAGTGACCTGACGTGTGGTTGTATTCTGTATCTTTTTTATGGGAACTTTAACTCTGCCCATTTCTCTCTTCGAGTGCTGAAATACAAACAAGGGTTTATAGAAAAGCAAGGAAAGGAATGATATGATGTCAAAGGGAAACGTAAGATGACAAATGGAGAGAGAGAGAGAGCTCAAGAAAGCAAACCGATCGGTTCTTTATAGGAAGATTGAGGGGAATGATCGAGAGGAGCCTATGGTTTATCGCTGCCAGGTCCCACGGTTAACTTTGGGTCGGTTCAGACTCAGACCTAATGCAAGTGGATCAATGTTTTCTCCAATTAATACGTACCTCCGTTTAAATAAAAATAATAATAATTGGAGTCTATCCAATAGTAAAACTAGCTACTTTTATATTTAGAAAAGTCATAGATTGATAGACATATCGGCCGGGTTGGATTGGGCCATGTTTATTTAAATAGGTCGAAACGGATCTTCTCAGGTCAAGAACTATATATGTTATTGTTCGTAGTCCGTACGTAGTAAAAGCCACTTCTCTCGGGTGCAAGGAATTGGGTTCCTTTGTCGCAATCATTGCGTGGCAATCAGTGTGGAATGCCAGGTATTTGAACTTTATGTTAGGTCTCTACATTATTTAATCCAATTAAAATAAGATACGGTAGGCGAGGGGAGTTCTTTTTTTGTCTAATAGCGAAAACCAATATGACGAAGGAATTGTGCAGTTTACTCATTAATGAAATATGTCAGATAATCATATTATAACATTCTGAAATAACAAGTTCCAATTTTATGTGTGATCATTTTGTGATCTCATTAATGAACTCTCAATTTTGCATCCTACGTTGAAGTATCATGCTACATTAAAAATATTGTATATTACAGGATATTTATTTATTAATAATATAATATTTTTAGTTCATATTAATTTAAATTCAATCAAGAACAAGAGGATACATTTTTATGTGAAGGACAATATGTGGTGCTTGTGGCCTGGTGAATCTGCTAATTCTCTCTGCTTCACAGAAACTAGCTATTCTATTTATTGCTTTCCTAATTTTTCTCCGGTTTTATCTCCAAATCGTACTTGAGTACAGATAATAATAGATGCTACTGTCTACTTACCATCTATCATGGACGCGAAATTTGAGGAACTATTTCGAGCAAATAAACAAAATTGTGCTTATCCTAAAGATTTGATGTATGCTTTGGCGGAGCCTAGTTATTTGTTGGTACATACGATACTTTCGTACTTGGTACTTTGGAAAATAATGACAGATCTAGCGAAGGTGAAAGTGAACAAGGAAGCCAAATATGATTCAAATCCGATAAGTACAGATCTTCTAAAAAAAATTTATTTAAATTTAGATATGCTTATTTTAGTTGTAGCAATTAATTATGGAGTACTGTTCCAGCTTCGTAGGGATGTACTATAGTTCAATTAAAATGATCTTTAAAACTTATAATTATATGAATATTATACTTAGGAAATAATATTGTGGTAGTTTTAATACTTTGTAACTTAAAATGAATATCAGTTCCTTGAATGTCGTTATTTTAAAAGTGATATTCAGACCGCTAGCTATTTATTCATGTCGTGTTGGTCGATCCGTATAACTTTTTTTATTCCCATTTACTCAACTTGAATTAATCTGCATTTATACACAGTATGTTATCAAGGTCAGGGCATCGAATTTTCTTTAGACAATTGAGTAAAACCACGTATGTTCTAACTTATTGGACACATTCAAGGTTTTTCCATTTGCTAGGTCTATGCACTGAAAGATTAGTTTCATAATACCAAGTGCAATCCTTCTTTCAAAAAGACAACTATAACATTTGGTGAGTCCAGCTTACCAAAAACATGCATACAGAATGATAACACTTGCAATTTCTCATTATCTCATACATTTCAATTTGAGGATGTTTTGTGACAACAAACCACTTTTGCTTGCATAGTTGTTCACCTTACAGAAATTTGTTATTATTATCAACTAGAAAGAATAAGATGAATGCGAAAACTTGTAACACCAGCTTCATCGTTATTAGCACTGGAAAATGAAATGTTATATAAACTTATTTACTTCTTTAATGGACGTACAATTGAGTCTGTTCATTTCTATCAATAATTAATGAGGCATAATCCGTAGAGTTTGCACATTAGGGTCAATCGTGTACATTAAAGCCATGCTTATTCATATTCAATGCTTTCTAGTTTCTCCTTCTTGATAACACCAGTAGAACCTCCATAAGGTGGTTTCATTGGCTGTTTTCCTTTGTTTGTCAGTTGTAGAGCTTCCAATTTTTGCTGCAGTGGGAAAGAAGCTTCTTCCCTGTCCTGCTGCATGTAACAACACTATTTTAGTATGCATCACATTTCTCCTTTGATAAAATGCGACACCTAGGGATTTGTTACTATAAACTCAGTTCACAAAGGCATGCATTTGTGAACTCTCATTTATATTTCTTGGCAATAATGTAAATTCTGTCTTTTAAATGACAAATGCAAACCACAATCTTATTGTAAGTAACAAGAGATTGCATTAATTTAGAATGTTATAATATATGTCGAAATCATTTTTACAACATTAAGAGGTTGAAAGATCAATAAAAAATTAATTATTCCATCTAAAGTCTAGATGGTTGACCTTTAATCTTCTGTCAAACAAATATTATTTATGCACAAGTATTGATTATGATGCGGAACGAGATCAACGATTTGAAATTTATCATTTGGATAAATGACAAAAATATTTACATAATGTAACATATATTTAACCATTTCCCATGAATGTACATCTATCTGGCATGAAATCAAATAACATACCGCTGTGATAGGCAAAGAAGCAGTTGATGTTGCCGACCTGCTCAACAAATAATTCTGCACAGAAAAAATGATGTTAGTTTATTAACTTGCAGCTGAAATCAGCCATCTCAAAGTGACCATTCAAAATCATCTCATAAAAGAGACCTTAGAATATGAAATAGGTACAGAAGTGTAATGTGGATATGTTGCTAGTTTTGCAGGGGAAAAAACAAACCTCATATTCCCGTATGTTTATTTTTTAATTATTATTTGTTAGTTCTATATATATGATAATTTATGCAATATTAAAATCAATCATCACTATGTAGGATAGCTTCTGCAATATACTTTTGCAAATCTCATTGCCAGTGCAATAATCACTATTTAAATTTTTTGTAGAACCTTGAGTAAGACCTAGCTAACACAAATAAATTTCAATTAAATGTATTATCCTATATATATTGGGAAAAAACTGCTAGGGAGATAGAATTGTTCGAACTTGACAAACACGTTTCACAAATCATGGCTGCTGAAAAAATATATTATAATCTTAACTATATTTAGTTGGACTGTTAATGAATAATTTAATTACCTTCCTCTTGGTAACTTGATCAAGAAAATTAAGGAGTTTATTATCGAGTTCTTTCAGCTCGTGTGGAGAGTGATTTGGCTTTCTTATGTCACCGACAAACCTATTAGAACAAATTACAGAATTGTATATGGCTATACTTTAAATTCAACCATGTTGCATGTCTTAATTTGAAAATTAAAGGTCAATGTTTTAAAATATATAGTAGGATTCCTTTCTAATAATACAGAAAACTTATTTAATTTGAGGTTCTGGTTTTTAGCTATATCTGTTTTTTTTTTTTGATGAAAAATGAGGATCTAAGTCCTCATTTGTTATATTGATTAGTAAAAGTTATGCATATATATATATATAGTGATGCTACGGTGCTTTGGGAAGTAAAGAAGGTGTTTTACTTCCCGCTCATATCTCAATTTTCAAAGTTCAAATAATCGATCCGAATTTCTCAACATGATCTTCATATTAAATATGTGCTTGGAGACCAAATTTTATATTTTTTGGAAATTTTTTACTATTTTTTTAGAATTTTTGAAAATCAGTGTTTTTTGAATTTTTGTATTATTTTTTATTTAATGAAAAGCTGTGATTTTCAAAAATTCTAAACAAATAGTAAAAAGTAAAAAAAAAATGTAAAATTTGGTTTCCAAGCACATATCATAGGAAGATTATGTGGAGAAGTTTGAATCGACTATTTGAACTTTGAAAATGGAGATATGAGCGGGAAGTAAAACACCCTATTTACTTCCCAAAGCACCGTAGTATCACTCTCTCTCTCTATATATATATATGCTCCATCTGCATACTTGCAAAATGAACAATTTTTATTTTCTATTGACAAAACTCTGGTTATAATTGGGAGGGACACCGAAAAGTTATGAGAGTTAATATTATGCTCGAGAAGTTTCACTTGACAAGGGCTAATTGTCCACTTCTACAAAATAAAAAATCTCTTTAGGATTAGCAGCTAACCTTGTAATTTCTTTCAAGGAATTAAGTTGCTTCCGAAGTCTAATCACCTCTTCACGAATATCCTACAAATTACATAAAGCAACCCTGATTAACACCAACTGACCTTTAATACAAAAATAACAGTAACAATTTGGCAGCGTAAGGACCCAGTGATTAAAGAATTATTTTGCTGTCTAACCCGAATTAACTAATGAGTAGCAATAATATAATATCCCAATTTATGGAGAAAACATAAAACGATGCCTAAGATCTGAGCATGAGCATTTGGAGTTATGACTGAAACACATGAATAATTCATAGCTTAACAGTAAGATGTTCTGTCTTTTTCTTATTTTTTTTATTGTATATCATTTTTCAGGCAACATTTTAATTTGAACGCATGTGATCAAATTTCAACATATATAGTTTTTTACTTCTTTTGAAGGTAATTTGGACATTCTTCCTATCGTTTGTAAAATCCAGTTTAGTCAGAAAAAAAATCCTGTTTAAAAGGGATATACATTTCTAGATCATTCAGTTAATAAATCAAGCAATTAAGCACCAAAATGCTAACGGGAAAGCAGGAAGGGAAAGCGACTTAATTTGAAAATAGAGAGAGAATTCCAACAACATGTACAAAGGTACTTTACCTCAGTATCCCAACAACTTCTCGGATAATCGGAAGTCGGACTGCTATGCTGGCTATAACATTTAAAGAGAGAAAATATATAAGACAAACATTTAAAATTTGTTTGATGTTAAAAAAGGTACAGAAGTACAATTTAAAATAAACTGAATATTTGAAAAAAAAAAATAGATGTTAATAAATCAAAATCAAAATTGTCATGATTTGTTCGTTTTCTTAAGTAATTTGAATATGTGAATTCATTAGTTTTCTCGTTGTCTGATGATCAAAATGCATAATACATACTTGGGTGATTCTCTGGCCATGTCTTGAGTTTTGAGGTTTTCAAGCAATATCATTAGATCCTGCATAGAATAAAAATTTTCATCATATGCAAATGTAGCAAATGGTGTCCGTAATATTGTTTATTTGATAAAAGTTATTAATAGTGTTAATTAGGACTTGTGTTTGGTTCCAAAATATATATTTGCAACAACCGGTGATTCATTTGAATTGTGCTATTAACACTGATTTTTCATCGGAAGGAAACTCTAAAATGCTCTTCTCCAAGAAATATGTGTTGTTAGAAATTTAGGATCTTCGTTTCCAAAATAATTGCAATTATTGGTAATACGACTTTGTAGTATCATGCGCTTTAAAGCACACTAATGTTTTATAAAAAAAAGATAATTTATAGAAGCTCTAGTTCCAATATAAGTTCTGATAAAACATCAGTAAAGAAATGTATTGAGGTGTGTTGCACTACTGGCTTATCACCAATACAGTTGATGTTTCTGAAATTAGGGTACAAAAGTCACAAACAAAAGGGAAAACCAACCTCCTTGTTTGGGATTGACGTGCTGGACCTGAAAATAAAAAGTTACAAAAGAATATAGGAGAAATTAATTGATCATTACACTTCAAAGAAAAACTTTTTAATAAAAGGAAAATTATTATATGAGAGTAACATAGGTGAAGTTAGTACCCAGTTTGTTCTTCTGCGCACCTAAGAAATTTTATTAGCACATCCTCAATCCTAATAAATAAAGAAATGTCGGTAGTTAAACATATGCAAATAGAAAATGCAATTGATTTGATAAAAATCAAGATTAAATACATTAATTAGTACCTGCGATTAGAAAAACAAGTCAATTTACCAGAAGGAGATAATATAATTATCACACAATCAATATCGCATAGAACCGAGACCTCATATGCCTTCTTCACGAGACCAGAGCGTCTTTTTGAAAATACAACTTGGCGTGCAGTTGTGTTTTGTATCTTAACTATGGGAACTTTGACTCTCGACATTATGTGTCCCTTCTGAATATCAATGGAGCAAAAATTAGGGATTTTGAAATGGATTAGAGAAATTTAGAAAATTAAAGGTTGATGAGAAAAAATAAAACGAGGTCTTATATATAGAGTGATTGGAGGTAAATGAGCCGAGCAAATAAATTGTCGCATGCCTAATTTGCTCATGGGAGTGATGGGTTTCTTATCAATTTAGTTATCTCAATTCTCAATTTAGTTATCTAAATTCATACCTAATCTATCTATGGGCATCGCGAAATTCATCTAGTATAATTAAAGCATGAGATCCTAACATGTACGGCCCACACATCAGTAGCCTGACATATCGGTGGCACGGGATCCAAGACGGCCACTTGCTTTTTTTGGATTATATTAGCGGGCTTTAACTGAACTTAGAAATGGGAATTTGTTCAAGCTTTAATTTGCTGATTAATTATAGATGAATTTCTACTGTTTCAGTTAATGTGAGATGTATATCGGGTTTTTGATGCATGGGATCGGTACTAGTTCATAGCATTGGGCTGATTGGTCTAACTATAGCACATCAATTCAGAATTTTTTGCTTGATAGATGATTTAATGTGATGCATTGCTTCTCTTTTCCCCATTTCGGGCTTGATGCAAACTCTCATATGATAATCTTGGTTATAAGGGCTATATTTTCGCCTGAGCATGTTTATAATCCTTTGTACCTCTTCGGCAACGTGGATTTAGTATCATTAAGGTTCCTTAGTTTCTTAAGTGGCCCGAACACAACAATTTCTTAGATAGGTTTAAGATCTTATCCTTAGGGTCTGATCGGAACAACGTGGGTGTTGGAGTTGAAATTTTAATTCAGCAGAATTCAATGGAGATGATTTCTAATTGAACTTTGTTGATCGGTATAAAAATAGAGAAGAATTCAATTCTTCTCTATTTTATTTACGAAGAGAGTTCAAATGTATCATGATTTTATGCTTCATTATGCTCCACATCCTTTATCTCTGTTTTCAAAGTCCGAACAGTCGATCCGAACCGCTCAACATTATCTTCATAATAAAATATAATTGGAGACCAAATTATATATTTTTTAAAATTTTTTACTATTTTTTTACATAGGTACAATATCACTTTTTCGGATGGTCCAGAATCTCTTTAAAACAGTGATTTTGTACCTATCTAAAAAAAAGTAAAAAAATTCTAAAAAATATAAAATTTGGTCTCCAATCATATTTTATTATGAAGATCATGTTGAGCGGTTCAGAATCGACTGTTCGGAGTTTGAAAATGAAAATAAATGATGTGGAGCATTTGGAGCACAAAATCATGGTGCATTTGAATCCTTCTCTTTATTTATTAATTGAAATGTACACATATCATAAAATTCAAAGAGAAATGATTTCATTTTGAATAAAAATAACTTTTCTGCCCTTAAAGTATATACTTAAAAAAGATTTAAAAAAAACAAATTGACACGAAAAAAAAACGCTTCCATTTATAGTTCCTTGTCATTTTCACGACCCAGTGATGAATTTATTTCCAATTTATTCACCAATATACACAAGAAAACAGAAATTTTATAAAAAAGTATGATGTTCATATGGATTATATGTAATTTTGCAGTTCCTCCCCTGGATACTACAACGGCCTCGCCTCCCTCTTCTTCAACACAAACAACGACGCATTCGGCAACCTCTTCAGCTTTGGCAACCAAAACGAGTTCCACCTCTTCTCTCTTCATATTCTTCACCGCATTTATTCCTGAATAACAACTTTATTGTGTACCATTGATTTTTGAGTTTTTCTTGTTGAGCTTCAGACTGCCGGTATAGTGTATATGCTTACAAAGATTACATCTAATAGACATAATTATAAATTAGGTATATGCTTAGTGTGTAATTGCTGATTTTGTTTTACAGGGGCCACTTATTGTTGGAATTTTGACGAGGCATGATTTCATGCCAGAACATATTCTCAGCCCTTTCCCGCATTTAATGTTGTACTGGTCACTCTAAAATGAAATCAGAGGTCAAAGCTTTTGTTATAGCAAACTGTGTTTTATGTCATTATGCATAATGGATGAGAATTCAGGTTATAGTATATTACAGAAAACTTAAAAGAATCAGGCATATCATAGTGACATAAAAAAACCAAAGTACATGTGACAATTTCTTCTAGCTAACTTGGAAGGCCTACTACATGTGCCAGTAATCTCAATAGCGCAATGCACATGTGGTGTTAGATTGAAATATTAGCAACCATTTCATAAAAGCTAAATAGTACCATTCAGGTTTTTATTATAAGTTGTACCAGTATGGTTGCCGTATCAGTTTTGTTATTGTACAGATCTGGTTTCTGATGCAGTATGAATCTGGTAAAAGTACGAATTTGGTACAGTTTGAATATGGTACAAGTATAAATCTGGTACCGTTTTTATTTGGTAGAATCTCATTCTATTACTAAGCAATATCTTTCCATTTCTCATTCTGACTAATAAGTAATAAGTGCCTCGTAAATATAAGTAATAATCTATATACAATCAATAAACTATTTAATTTGCAGCAGTTACAGCAAACACTGATAGAACTTAACAACAAATTAATTTCACAATTAACAACTACACAAAATATTAGTTCACTTTTTTTTAATGTGCAGAAAATATAATTAGTAAATTAACATAATCCTTAATGGAATTGATTAATCAAATAAAAATAATGATTGCTATAAGAAGAGTTGCTAACCTAAAAGTGTTAGAAATGTACTAACTGGTGAGAATATTTTAGGTCGTAATTAATAGTTAATTATGAAATTATAATATGGATTAAGTCTTATTGAGCTGCATCAATATATGAGTCCGAAATTCTGATCTCTCCGATCTGATATGATCTGATCCATCCATCTGGATAGGTCTCGCTAATTAGGTGCAAACTGAATGGGCGTAATCTAAGTGGGTGCGATGTATTATATATACATGACCGGTTCAGTTTCGGATAGAACTTAGATCTGTAATGTTTTTGGATAAGACAGAAATGACAGAGAATATAAAGAGAAAACAGAGAAATAGATTTTTGGTTTTGGATTAGACTGAAAATCTGATGTATCTAAGTTCACACTAGTTCAGAAACCGAGAGAAAAAGAGAAAGACAAGAGGGGACTGTCAGTCGGCACTAGCATTCTGACTCGCAGTTGTTTTCGAATCTGTTCGTGTGGATAACAATAGAGACGTGGCTGTGGTTATTGGTGCATAAATCTGACACGAGGTGTAACAACGAAGAAGGTTACTGCTAGGACTTGACAATTCCGCTACGCATCTAGTGATACTCTTTTTATCTTAGAATTAATTAATGTTATACATGAATTCTGATTTTTAAATAGTTAACAAATAATGAACTGAATCGAATTATTACACTTTAACCTACCCGAATACCCTTAGAGAAAGTGTATAGGTGGGAATTCCCTCCCGTTTCTAATTTTTCCTCAGGTAATATTTCACCCTTTTTTTCACTGGTCAGAGGGCTCGCAAGAACTCCCTCTTTAATTCTTCTTCCCTTCAGCTCTTCAGGTAATAAGTAGCGATTATCTGGAAAATTCAAAATGAACTCTCGCCAAATTTCATCGATTTTCACAGAAATTCGCTGGAGCCAAAATTTCCTTCCAAATCGTCTCAATCGAAATCGTCTCTCGTCACTTCGTGCTATCCGATCAGATGATTTCAAAATTCGTCAATTCTATTTCTCAATTTAAAGGGTGAGAGTCCGGCTTTAATTCCTGACCTCCTTAGAGCCAAACAAGATTTTATTTTTAACGTTTTACCCCCAATTAAGGAGCTCCTTAACGGCCCCTATTTTTTTATTTTTATTTTTATCGTTTCTCTTTTTTCCTGCCTGAACGGTTCCCAAGATCTCCACTCTTCCGTCGGAGGTCGCCAGCGACGAAATAATTATTTCGAGGTCAAAAAAATTTCACGCTCTATTACAAAAATAAACCACTATCGACTATCGAGTAAAACATGATTATTCACGAGCGTACACCGACATAAATTGTTATTTCTAAACGTATCGGTATCAACAAAAATTATAAACGTATCAATATCAACAAAAATATCATCAATATACCATTGACAAAAAGCATTTTTATCCTCGCAATTTGTGACACATTTTTGTATCGATCGAGATCCCATTTCACAGGTCTTAATTTGTTGTCTTGTTTTGTTTAATATTCTTTCTTATTGCATCAGTTGTGTAAAAAAACATTAAAAATATACATGATGGTTTTCTTTGTTCTATTGTCGTTGTTGGTTGTTGATTTCCTACTTTTGTTTAATAACTCTTGTATGAATCTAGATCTAGAGTAACCATATTGTTTAAAAAAAATAAGAATTATACACTTTTTTTTACATATTAAAACAGTTTTTGAAAGATATTTGCATACACGGTTTTAATATAAAAAAAAACTGAGTATGAGTATCTGGCAAAATAACATTGCGGCCTCTCTTAGAGAACGTACACGGTTCTATAAGCGTGTATAATTTATCGACACGTTCATATATGTTGCGCTTGAACACAATTGCAGAACCATGTGCAATTAGTGTGTTTAACCGAGTACAAATGACATATTCTATTTGTTGAATTATAATGTGGTATATTGTATTGTTTAGTATTGTAAATGTTTTCAAGGTTTGAAAAAAAATATTTAGCTGTGTCCTAATTTTTCTAAATACAAAATAATTTTCTATAAAAATAATTTTATTTTCAAGATCAATATTTCCTTGAATAGATTATTTTTGCGAACAAAATCCAGAAAACAATCCTAGTGTATATAGTTAATATATTATGCAACCAAGGATTTGAAAATAACTATTGGTTAATTTGCTAAAATTTCTATTTGTTTCCTTGCATATATATATATACAATTTTAGTCAACTGATTTTTTTTATTTAATTGTCTATTAAACTAAACATGTTCAATTACATCAACTGAGTGCATATATATTATTGTAGCCGAAAATCGGGAGTTTGAGGCATGTTGTTTAATTTATTTTTCCCACCTAGCTTTACGGATATATATGACTGATATCAATATATAAAATTTAGTCCAAGTTTTTGGTTTAACTAAGATGCAATATAATTTTTAAAGTAATACAATAATTCTTTGGTATTTGACAGTATGAATTATTTAGTGCATGGCCAATTGTGGCGTTGATAATTATCACATCTTTGACGTTTCCAAAAAGAAATATATTATTGGTCAAATGTTTTTAATGCAAAATTTTAGTAAATAAATATTTCTTACTTATGAATTAATTTTTGTTGAATAAATATTTTATTTTCCGTAACGAATTTGGAGGAACAATTCTAATCAAATTTAATTAAGCTTGCAAGATATCTTCGAATATACGACATTTCACGACATAATTTGCAGTGAGGATAATCAAATATCTATATATAATTGACAATTCAAATTCAAACCCAACAAAGATCAATTACTAATTAATACCCATATTGTAGGTAAAAAATATCTTTCAATATCGAAATTTATTACTTAAAAAAATTATGTTCTAATTTAATTATTTGACCATTTTCACATTCTAATTATCCATTTTGTCCCAGATCATAATTAAAAAGTCATCTTAAAGCCATTTGACCAAGTAAATATAGTAATTATGATCTCAATTGAATACCGCATCACAGATTTCTAGCCTACATTAAATAACCCTTCTTTATTATCTAGGTACGGAAAAAAATCGCTTCTTTTTCAGAAAAGGAAAAAGAAAAGATAGATCGTTTTTTTTATATTCTGCAACACTTTATATGAAAAAAAAACAAGTATTCCCGACAACACTATTATTATTTTTATATTAAATTTGCATGTTGGAAAAAATCATAGAAACTCGGAGTTGGTTTGTTATCATTCCACCGGAAAAGTGATGTATTCATGTTGCAAAAGTCCAAGTTGAGGCCCAAATAAACCGTAGTCTTGCAAAATCAGCACATGTTGGGCCCGTATATATTTGTCAAAAGAGCTATGGATGATAGACTGACACTAGAGACCTTTATCTACCGTATCAATTAAGGTTGACTATTCAATATTGTCCAATTTGAACAACTTCTCTTTGTCAAATTTTACTTTTTACTGTTACTCACAATATTTTTGTTACACTAATGAGTAGACTTAAGACAATATATGATGTATGTTTCCCCTGTATTATTGGGACACCATGTTATCCCAAAATGTATTCTGCTCAATGAGTTGAGATGTGACTGAGAAGTCATGCTTAGTATTATCAAGGTGACTAAAGAAAAGGGTAATTCCTTCACAGAAAAAAAAAGTTACAATCTCGGGTTCTTAAATGTTTCTTCTTGGGCCAATTATCACTAACTGGTATGGCAATTTTGGTGTGGTATTATGACCGACTTGCTGAGACTATTAAGGCTGTTTGGTCATGCCAGTTGCTACTTTCTTCTTTTTTGTTCGGACCACCTATTATCACCAGTACAAAAACGTAAAGTATATACGGCATACTATACACATGTTTGCTTAAAATTTTCATTTAGTCAGTGTCCAAAGCAAAAAAAAAGCTCTTTAGAAAATTTGTTCTGAAAATTTGATCAAATTGTACACAGTTTTACTGTTTACAATCGTATATAAATGTGCTTCAACATTCATATATGGTTGTAAACAGTAAAACCGTGTACAATTTGACTAATATTGTACATGGTTTTTTATTAAAAACCGTGTATGAATGTTGAAGGGCATTTTCAAAAGTTCTGGAGCGTATTTTCGGACGGACGTATATGAGATGCTCCAACAATTTTACACGGTTTTACTGTATGGTCCGTGCGTGTTGAAAAAAAATACAAACTTTTTCACGTGATCAATCTGTGCCTTCCTCCAGTTATAATGCATATCTCTCTATTTTTTCTAAGTTATTTCTAAAGCATCTATTTGATGAGCCTCAATTATATATGCTTTCGGTTAGAGTTTCACCTCCAAAATTGTGCCAAATTTCTCGTATTTTAGCTTATTTTAGTGTTAAATGCACCAAAGAACCAAGTTACTACCTTTGTCCTTGTTTAAATTGTAGAAACGAGCAAATGGAGCAAAAATACGAGCTGGTGCGGGCCGCACAAAAATAAATCCTGAAAAAATGAATTTCGTAATTACATCAAGAAGTCTCCAACCGAGTCAGGGAGTTATGCGGCCTATACAAGTGATTTTATGCGGGCCGCACAAACCAGAAAACTTTAATTATGCGGGCCGCAGGAATTCTTTGCAGCCAGCACAAACCCTTTAAGAAGGCCGCACGGAGGCCGCACCAATGCCAATCTTGCCTTATTTCGCGATATCTTCTCATATTTGCTGCAAGATTCTGGAGGATTGCTTCCCAAGACACATGAATTGTTATATATTGGCAGGGAGGCAGCAGGAGAAGACGATTTTTAACCTAGCTTTTATTCTAGACATTTTTCTACATATTTTCTATCTTCTCCAAGTGAATCAAGGCGATTGGAGCGAAATGATTGAAGGTTACTCGAGCGAACAAAGTGAAGACAAGGGGCAGCGAGCAAGGAGATTGGTGTACTCTATTCTCTTTCTTATTTTTCTCAGTTTTTATCATGTTTACTCTTATATTTCTTTTGGATGTTAGTGCACCCATTAGAGGCTAGATTTCCTCTTTAGGGGCTTAGGCTTTAAGCATGAACTTGTGTTAAAATCTACCTTACTTGGATGATTTTCTTTATAATGATTGTTTGCTTGCATATTTGTTCTTGTTGATTTTATTATTCATGTGATAGTGTGATTTGTGTTGCTTGTTAATTAGCGTTCCGCTTGAGTTTAATCAACTTGAGATGATTAGAATCAAGAATTGATGGTACCAAATTATGTACATGAATAACCCTACGATTTGAGATTAGAAATGACCAAATATAATTCTTAGTCCGGAACCACAAGAACAAAGGTTGAATTGAGGTGAAAGACTTAATCGTGAAGCCTCATATTTAATTGGAACCCCTAGAATTGAATCAAATATCGTATGAAAGACTTAATCGTGAAGTATTTGATATTTAGGGATAAACTAGGCTAACTTATACTTATGGTCTAGACCGCTAAGGTGAAGAACTTAATCGTGAAACCCGATTTGTTTAGGCACGTCATTAATTCACGAAAGTGACACTTTTTGATATTTAAGGCTTAGAAACCTCATCATTGCAAACATAAATTTAGAAACTAATTAAGTGTGGATTTAAACCAAGCCGATAGCCTCTAGACTTCTGTATATTTGAATCACAAAACTCCCTTTATTTGTTTGTTTAAATTGCTTTGTTTAGTTAAACTCTCATTCGGGTATTGAAACCAACCAAACCAATTTGCAACAAACCCCTCTATTTACTTTATTGCACCTTTTAGGATTAATTAATTTAGTAAAAAGTAATATTTTCCGTTATTTTTGGATCGATATCTATTTTTCTACAATGATAGGTTGTATGCTTGCAACCGACCTATCATTGTGTATTAAAGTTTTATAAATTTTAAAAGTGAAAAAGTGTATCAAATTGACCTATATTTCAATACCTAAAATACACGACACTCTTCCCTATAAGCTGTGCATGTACTAGTATGAGAGAAGTACATCTAAACAGGTGAGACTAGAGCGAGGGATAAGGCAAGAGAGGCAATATCTTCATCGAAAAGACAATTTTCAACGAAGAAATTTCAAATAGGCGTATCTTGGAGCTCAAGTGTCCGATTTCAGCAAATGATTACTTTTCGAAAAACTTGCGAGAAGAAGATATTGATTTTGACCCCATGACAGTTATCGAAATTTCAAAATTGCAGAAAAACAAAGGGAGAAGATTCAAAACTTGAGTTGAAGTTTTCGATTAGGTTTTTCATTTCTAATTTTGATTTTTTTTGTCCTTTACCATATTTTTTCTTAGACAGTGTTCATATAAATGTATGAAGTCTCAGATATAGGTTTTTTATTGTTATATTTTAACTTTTTTTTAGTTAGAATATTATTCATGTAACTAATAATATGTGATGTAATTGTAATTGTTGTTTATATATTGGTAAATGTAGTGTTGTAGTGTTTATATTTGAAATTTAGTTTAGTGTTTTTGGTATTTAGATCTAGGGTTTAATTTGAATTCAGATTTAGGGTTTTCTGTGATTTTTTTTTTAAATTCTTGAATTATACACAGTTATTTATTAAAAACCGTGTAGGATTTGTATTTTTATACACGGTTTTACTTTAAAAGCCGTATATGATGAATTTTTTTTTGTCAAAAATATATGAGTTATACACGGTTTTAAATAAAAAAAATCATATAAAATTAGTATTTTCATACATGGTTTGGAATGGTACTTGTTCCATTCCTCGTTTTTCTAAGTTTTCTTCTCCTTTTTTATTTCATAAGTGTCGCACACATAAATAGGAGGTAAAATCCTACTATATGGATGCTCAAATAAACAAAAGACATACCGAAAGAAAGAACACGAAGAGAGCTCTTTTGACATAGAATAAAACCAATTATTCATATATGAAGTTTGTAACTGAAATTAAATTAATAACTCCCAGACATTTATGAGTTATGCAAATCCGATTTCATCTAAGCAAAACTCCTAACATATACTTGCAGATAACTAGCTAGTTACATCAAAGACATATGGTGACCTATCTCATAAATTGACCGATTACCAACCCAATAATCAAGAAGATAAAGAACAGTAACCCTAGTACGAGCCACCATACCTGAGAGGACCCATGATTTGTTGATGATTGCCACGACTCGTCTTCCTTTGGCATGGTTCTGCTGTTACAAGGTGGCAACGGTAACCCGCACAGACCTGAATTATTCTCAAATACATATTCTGGAAATGTAATCAAAGAACCCTGTTCTGGTATGGGCCCACTTAACTGGTTGTTTGACAAATCCAACTCGAACAAGGACAAGGTCGAAAAGGAAGAGGGTATCTTGCCTTGTAACATATTATGTGATAAATCGAGTATCATTAAGCTAGCCATGCCTCCCAATTGTGGCAATGGTCCTGTTAGGTTATTATGCTCGAGATACAAGGCGGTCAAAGATTGCATTGCAGAAATCTCAGATGGAATTTGTCCATCAAGCTGATTGTATGACAAATCAAGAAAAACCAGTGATAAGAGATGATTGTATGTAACTTCTTGGCCGAAACTGCGAATGTGAGCCGAATGACCTCCCATTAAGATACAACGACTAGTACTCGGCATGCGCATGAGGTCGTTATATCGGATACCATCAAATTCCAGAAAGATAAACATACGGTGGCATAGCTTATTGTCATTAATTCTCTGGCCGAAGTATAGCCAACCATCCATAAGGCCCTTTACAAATTTAGGAGACTGTTTTGCCAAAGCAGGTGGAATGGATCCATTAAGTTGGTTGCTGCTCAAATCTAATAATGTCAGACCCTTACCGTCACCAAGCCCTTGTGGTATTGACCCAGTGAAGGAATTATTTCTTAGTATTAAAATCACAAGTTTTTCTAGCTTACCAATCCAAATGGGTATCGAACCCGAAAGACGGTTGCTTGCCAGAGAAATCCAGTTGAGGTTTGTGCAATTCGCTAACCTATCTGGTATTGTACCAGTTAGGTTATTGTAGTCCAAGAGTAGGTTTCTAAGTGACTTAAGGGATGAGAGCTCGGAGGGTATCTCACCATTCAAGTTATTTTGCCACATTATAAAATCTTTTAAGTTGAGGAGAGACCCTAGAGAACTGGGTATGGACCCATAAAGCAAGTTCAAGCTCAGATCAAGTGTGACCAGGTTAGTACAGTTGCTTAGGGAATGAGGTATGGACCCGGTAAAATAGTTATCCTGTAAGTATAATAGTTTTAATCTAGATATACTACCGGTGCACAAAGGTCGTGGTATCAAGCCCGAGAACTTATTCGCACTAAGATCCAATAACTCAAGACTTGTAAGCTTTGAAATAGATTTGGGTAAACTACCATTGAAGTTATTAAATGCCAACTCTAGAACCTGTAGTCTGGGCATGGTAACCGTGGACAAGATGGGAAATACACCAGAAAAATTATTCTTGGAGAGGCTTAGTGTGACGAGATTTGTGCATGCCTCTATGTCAGGTGGGGCGATACCGACAAAATGGTTAGATGAGAGGTTTAGATAAGTTAAATTTAGACAACCTGAGAAAGTAACAGCCGGTATGGTGCCAGTGAGTTGATTGGAAGATAGGTTAAGATATTGCAAATAGGTGCAATAGGTAATTTGTGGTATGGTGCCTTTAATGGTGTTATTGGAGAGATCTAGATGTTTGAGTAACCTGAGTTTAGAGAATAACCACTGAATATCTTTGTTGGTTGTGATCTTGTTGTTGGAAAGATCAAGCATCTTCAGGTGGGCGAGAACTGGAGAGGAATGATTGAAAGCCTGGCCAATGTAGTTATTGGAGAGGTTGAGCGACTGAAGAGAATGACAGGAGGCTGCCAGAGAAGTTGTATCATAGACAGACCCTCGAAGGTTGTTACTGGATAGGTCCAGTTCTTTGAGTCGCATGGTGCAGTTTGCAAGGGCTGAGATGGATCCAGTAAGATTTGTAGAACGGAGAGAGAGCGCTTCTAGGTTTTCAAGAGAGAGGATGTGAGCTGAGACTGAATTGAAGTCTGCTTCGAGTGGCAGACCTCCAATGGTCAGAGAGGACACATGGTTTCCTTTACATGTTATGCCTTGAAATTCACACACTCTATTCACTCGGTTCCAGTTGGGTAACAAATTAGGATTTGGAAGAGAATTTTTGAAGGAAATTAGAAGATCAACATCTCTGGCCATGGCTGATAATACGCAGAAAAAAAGAAGATGCAAAAGGCAACACAGTGTAAGTGTAACCATTGTATGCTGCACTCCTTTTGTTATGGTTTTCCTCTTGTGGTACATATCCGTTGCAAAGCTTCGATTTAAATAAAGATATATATAGAGAGAGGGCTATTGCTTTCCCTCGTTAGTGTAAACTATACGTAATTAAACTATGGCTCTTAATTTGTTTTTTTGTTAGTATTCGCCGTTCCACGACTTCTATCTCGTGCTACGCGGTAAGAAAAATGATCTTACAGATGGCGTGTACAATTCTTACGCGTTGTTAAATTTGTCCATTGATGCTGCGTTTAAGTTCAGAAACTAGTCAATAGACTCCTATAGACCGTAAAACATAAAAATATCTGATTGTTAGTCAAAGAATGAAAGAAAGATTGCAGTCATAACACGCATAGTTGTTGAATATTAATTAAGTCAAGGATCGATAGTATTTGTCCACTCAAAAATTCATATTAGTCGTTTAATTAGTCAATAGTCCATGTAAAGTGGGACCCAACAACCACTTCTTGTTAATAAATTTAGATAGACAAAAAAAAAAATATCTCAAGGCAGAGTCCAATTAATTTTGAAATATTTTTTTGGTGTGTGTGAATTACATTTATATAAAGTCTTATAATTATATATACACACATTGCTGCTAATTTAGTAAAAATTTATCACCTACGATACAAGTTACCATACAATTACAGTCAGAACGGAAGAAGGCAGAGAGAAAAGAGGCTAAGCTATTCCAATTTTTTTTTTTTGTAGTTTTCAATTTTTTTCAAAATTGTTATTGATTGCTCTCCCTCATAAATTAAATTACATAACACTTTTTCATCCTCTCATTTCCGCTTGCAAGAGAAAGAAACAAGTCAGACAATTGAAAGTTTTGTGCCTCATTTTTTCATGTTTGGATTGATATTAGTGTCAGTTACATCTTTTGCGAAGTGAATGTCACATCTGCTACTTGTGCAAAACCATTTTTTTGTTTTCTTTAGTTGTTATTTTCAAAAATTAAACGTGCGTTTCTTCGTAAATTGTATAAAAAGGACCGTTCAACAAAGCGTGCATAATTTTATTTTTATTATTAAAGGGTCCTTCATTCTTTAGTTATTATTTTTAAACATTGAATGCATCTCTTAATTTGTAATAATAGACGAAAATTCATACTGCTGTACTAACATGCAGTTCGTACGCAAAAAAAATTTAGTTAACAAGATAAAATCTGACCCTGCTCCAAAAACTCACCGACCTAATGATTCGACTTTCGAGCATGATATCTAAAGCCTTGATGACCTAAAAAATTCGACTTTATTGAACCCAACTTGTGACTCAACAATACTTCCAAATCAAACTGACACGATACGTCGACTCGACTTTGGCCGAATCAAATTAAATACCCCGTCTGACCAGACATGACCGGCTCAATTTTTCTTTTTTGCAAAGTCAAATTGACCTCACCAACCTACTCAAAATTAATCTGGACATAATCTAAAACTGTACGGTTCGTAACGCGGCCCTTCGTAACTCCGTCCCTTCTATGAGCTGGAAAAAAAAAAGTGATCTATCTGTTGTCCGATAATTTAGTTTTATTTTTATTTTTAAGATAAAAAAGTTTCAGGAAATTTTTTTGATAGGTAAATTTAATTTCGCCTATCATAAATTTAATTTATTTTGTACCCTTGTGTTTAAAAAGCGGGCCGCCGGCCCATAGAGTAAAAGTCGCATCTCTCAAATACTACATTTAGTTTCTCAGCCGAGTCCGAGAGCCCCGCAATTGCAATATTATTGATTTTTGCACTCTAGACCCTCTGACAATGGCAATTTACGAATTACAAAAAACAGACCCTAAAATCTTTGAAACCAGCCCCTCGCAGATCAACATTTCGTTTAAGAATGCAAAATATAGCATTCGTACCGCGCGACAGGTATATCAGTGTCGAGAGGAGCAAATTAAGAGAGAGTTTAGAAGGATTCAAAAACAAGCTCAGGCGAAGAGATTGCCCTTATAGTCATGATTATCCAATCACTAGAGCTCACATCAAGCCCGAAATGGGGAAAAAAGAAACAATGCATCCCATAAAATCATTTATCAAGCAAAAAAATCTGAATTCATATGCTCTAGTTAGACTAATCAGCCCAATGGTAAAGAACTAGTACGGTAGTACCGATCACATGCATCTCACATATATTAAAACAGTATAATTTCATATACTCTCAACAAATTAAGCTCGTAACAAATTACATTTCTAAGTTGAGGGAAATCCTGTGAATCCGGAATAAGCAAGTGGCCGTTTTATATAGTAAATTAATTTGTTAATCGATTATTCAATTTATAGTAGATTTATTTTGCGAGGCCCATAGATAGATTATGCATAGTAAATTGATAAGGAATCATCATTCTCGTGTGAAAATTAGACATGCGACAATCTATTTGCTCCGCTCATTTAGCTCTCATCCTCTATATCATAGAAGGCAAAATCGGCCGTTTCGGAGCGGAATTGGACGGTACCGATCCGATTTCAGACCGAGTTACGCGGTTAGTGAAGATTTCATCAAATTTTGGCCGTTCCGGTCTCATTCCGATCAAATTTTGTCCGTTTCAGACCGAATAGACCGATTCCACTGAAATGGCCGAAACACGAATTAACCAAACTCCAAATTTTTTTTTTTTGAGCTCTCTGTGAATCGAACTCGCGCCCTTAATTAGCATGGCAACCAAACTCAACTCCACCACACCACACAATCTTTCTTGTTAAAAACCACAACTCATTTCTATATATGATATTTCAATTTGTACCTCCATTCAGATATACAGTTGTAGCTGACATACGGTTTTACCTCCATTCAGATATACATTTGTACCTCCATTCAGATATACGGTTGTACCTCCATTCAAATATATGCTTGTATTATATTGTATTAGTGGATTATTTGATTGTAATAATTTTTCTAAATTTTTTTATCAATTTTTTCCTGTTTTTTTAGTGTAAAACAAGCTTATGGCAAAAAAGTCTGATTTTTCCGATCCGGATCGGGATCGGTCGGTGCCGATCCCAATCCTGATCCCGATACCGATTTTCCTTCTATGCTCTATATATTACCTCCTCTCCCTCTTTTATTTCATCAACCTTTCATTTTCTAAATTTCTCTAATCCATTTCAAAATACCCAAATTTTTGGTACATGAATATCCAGGAGGGACAGATAATGACCACACAACAAATTGTCTATTAAAAAAAATGCTCTGGTCTCCTAAAAAGACCTATGAGATTTCGGTCTTGAGAAACATTGATTGTGTGCTAACTGCATTTGCATTTCTCCTATACTGGCAAATTGACCCATTTCTCTAATCACTGGTACTAATTAATGTCTTAAACTTTCCTTTATTTATTACCATTGTCGATTTGCTAATAAAATTTCTTAGATGCGCAGAAGTGTATTAACTTATTCACTTATATTGCTCTCATATAATAATTTTCCTTGTATTAAAAGTTTCTCTTTTAATTGTCATGATCAATCAAATATTTCTCCTCTATTCTTATGGAAAAAAAAAATTTAGGTCCAGCACGCCAATTACAAACAAGGAGGTTGGTTTTCCGGTTTTTTTCTGTGTCATTTGTACCTTATTTCAAAAAAATACTTACTGTATTTTTTGAAGAAAAATATGGGTCTAGCTCCTATTTCATTCAAGATTTTGTCCATTACACAAGTGATGTAACAGTAAGGTTAAGAACAATGTGCTCAATGCTAATTGAGCCTAATTTAAGTAAAGAAGGAAAATAAAGGAGAATAAGAAAAATGAAATGTAAATAATAGAGATAAAATTAAAAGAAAACGTAGTCAATGGTGCCTTGTCTGGAATGCTGATCTCCTTGTGGCTTTCGTTTTCTAATTCGGTTCTGTTGAATAAAACTTCAATTGCCAAACTACTTCCTCCTTGAGGTCCTGTATATCTTTGTTCACATCCGTAAAGGTTCTTGCGCAACGCTCACGCCACAATATGAACTGAGTAATTAATGCAATCGACCTTTGTTTCTTTGGTATCTGAGATGTTATTATGAACCGCAGCTGCGTTATAGGCTCTGTAGTTGCGACTGCCCCGTATAGCTCCTTCGAAAATGTACAGTCCTTGAACAAGTGTTTGACAAAATACTTACTGTATTAGTGATAAGTTAAGCCAGTGCCACACCTCAATTTAATATATCCTAGAAAATGTAGTGTTAATCCAAGAGATCATTCATTATGCCATTTACTCTAAACAACCTGGTGTAGTAATTAAAATTGATTTTGAGAAGGCTTATGACAAAATTAACTGGGATTACTTGTTGGAAGTCCTTCACACTAAAATTTTTGGGTCCACTTGGATAGCCTCGATACAACAATGGTTATACAGTTCACAAACCTGCATGTGATCCCCTCTTTCCCTTTATGTACATACTGGCTGCTGATACTCTTAGCAAAATGTTTAACAAGGATAGAAATCTATATCTTATCTCTGGTATTGGGCCCCTATGTCATGGTCATTCAGCTGTGACAAACTGTCACTATGCTGATGATACCATCCTTTTCTTATCAGCATCCATGGACAACATCGAAAAAATCTCTTGGACTATGAAAGACTTTGAAGCATTATCTGGTATTAAAATCAACCTTACCAAAACTGAAATGTCCCCATAAACATTGATTCTGATCTGAAAAATGATGCTGCTGCCCTTTTTGGCTGTAAGGTTGCAAAATTTCCCTTAAAATACTTAGGCTTGCCTCCACACAATAGAAAACTAGCTATCAAAGAATGAGACTTTCTTCTTACCAAACTTAAACAAAAATTGCAAAGTTGGAAAGGGCAATTACTTTCTATTAGGGGTAGATTAACACTGCTCAACTCTGCCCTGTCCTCAGTTCCTTTATATGCTTTATCTCTTTTTAAGGTTCCAATTACAGTGCTTAAAAGAATAGATTCTCTGAGGAGAAATTTTTTATGGCAAGAATATGGTACTAATAAAAAAGGATATGCATTGATTAATTGGCCCACTATCTGTATGGCCAAAAAACAGGGAGGACTGGAAATTTTAAACATTGATCATATGAACATGGCATTACTCACCAAAATGTTGTGGAAATTAAAAAACCCTCTTTAATTACCATGGTCTTTGGAAATCAATCCTAGTTTTTAATTACCATACCCATCACATACCTCCCTCACATTTCTGGGAAAGCTTTTTATCTTTACAACAACTCCTAGATTGTAGTCTCACTATCACACCTGGAGCAACCACTGGGGTCAAATTTTGGACTGATGTCTCGTATGGAAATTGTCCATTATCTATTTATTATCATTATCTATATCAGCTCTGCTCAAATTCTAACATAGGGCAAACTATCTCTTTTAGAAGGACTCCAACTGGTATAGATGCTAGAGATTAGGATGAACTGCAACACACCATTTTCAACTTCTCCCCTTCTCAATCATTAGACACTTTACATTGGATAAGGGAGTCCCATGGACAATTCACTGTCAAATCACTATATAATTTTATTTTCTTTAAAGGAATACAACAAGAACAATGTATGATATGGTGGGATACCAAATTGCCTCCCAAAATTAAGGTTTTCATGTAGCTTTTGACACAAGATAGAATTCTAACCAAAGACAACCTCCTTGACAAAGGATGATGACATGGTTCCACACAAGGCCATTTTTGTGCTCAATATGAAACAGTAGACCATCTCTTCATACAATATTCATTTGTCAGACAAATCTGGTTTTGGCTAGGTGACTGTCAAGGTTTTGTTTTGTAATTGGTCCTCAGTAGATGATATCATGACTTTTGCCTATGCTTTACCAACAAAAACACAACATTTCTTCTTAATTACATTTGGAGCTTTAGTATGGTGTGTTTGGAAACAAAGAAACCTGATTTGTTTTGAAAACAAAACTTGTTCCTCTCGGAAGACTATCATACTATATATCTATAATGACTACTGTTTTATACTGGACAGGTTTGGGAGATAATGATGCTGAGATTAACATGTGGCTGCCTAAGGACACCACCATCATTCCCATGCAAGCACTTCAGCCTAATAATAATACTCAGATGGTTTCTTCCTCTCATGGAGAAGATAGCACCTCTTCCTCCAGCTATGCTTAACTCTTTCATTGCAGTCTCTAGGAGACATATCTATGTGCTCACTTTACTTCCTGTCTAAACATACTTTAACCTGTGATGCGGCACTTTTGTTTTGAGCTACTTAAACATTTCTTTTGTGCATGGTGGATATTAGGGGTCTGTATCCCCAAGATGCTATTTTTATTTTTCTGCAATTTCCTTTTGTAACTTTAACAGTTTCGAAATGAAACGGGCCTTGCCACCTTTTTATAAAAAAAAAGAATGGAGAAATATATTACTACAGAAGCTCATTTTTGTTGCTAGATCATGTAACTATATATAGTAGTTAAACTACACTTAGGTTTGAGACTAACCAATATTAGGACCATCCGGACACTTTTTTTTTAATTACAAATTTCTCTTAATACCCCTGTCCGTGGTACTTGTAGGACTCTAAATTGTACAAATTACTTTTTAGAGTTTGTTTTAATTGTAATAATTGTATTATATTATATAAAAATTATGTGTGTGTAATATTTTGTTTCATTATAATTTTTTTAACATATTATTTTTTTACAAACTTTTTTATTATTTTTTAGTACAAAACAAGCTTCTGTAAAAAATATCCTAGTTAATTTCCGATCTGATTCGATCGATTACCGATTCATCCTATTCCTTTTATAATAAAGTGACCGATCCCGATTCCGATTCCGATTCCGATTTTGCGAACTATTGTTTTACACGACTGACCCTAATTAACGTGCACAACTCTATGGATTAGGCCTAGCTAGTTATCAATAGAAATGAACAAACTTATAAATTGTCTTGGCTAGTTTACTAGAAATGTATGAGATAATAAGAAACTGCCCATGTTTTATCATTGTTTATGTTTTTTTGATATACTTGACTCACCAAATGTAGTTGTAAGTAACAGATGATGTTTGTAATCAGGAACACCACATTAATTATATCGGTTTTTAATTGTAAGAAACATATGGTGTTTGTAATTACGGACTAGCTTTTTGAATGAAAGATTGCACTTGGTATTATGAAATTAATCTTTCAGTGCATAGACCTAGCAAATGATGAGTACAAAAAACCGGTTGGGGACCAACACGACACAATTTAATAGCAGTCTGAATTTCACTTTTTTTAACATAACGACATTCAAGGAACTGATATTCGTTTTAATTAAATTACAAGTATTGAAACTACCTAAGAACAGGTTTCCTAATTAGTACATTCATACGAAGCTGGAAGAGTACTTCTTAATTAATTTCTATACCTTTGTGAAACTAAAATTAGCATACCTAAATTTAAATAGTTTTTCTTAAGAAGATCTGCCCTTATTGGATTTAAATAATATTTGACTTCCTTGTTCAATTCAATGCATTATTTTCGAAGTTTTAATAAGCAAAAAAAAATTATTTGCTCGAAATAGTTCCACAAATTTCGCATCCATGATACTTCAAAGTAGAGGAAGTAAGGGGAGGTGAAGAATAGAAGAGAATGAAATGGAACAGAAAGGAAGATTAACATATTTAATTTCTTTGTGTTTAGATGATTAATGAGAGAAAATAAATTTAATTTTCTTTTCCGTGGTTGATTAAAATTTAGAAGGTTAATGAGAAATTCGGTGGTTGTTGTAGGTTTGTGACAAAAAGACTTGTATGAGAAATATATAAGTAAGATATAGGGTTGAGCATTTGTTCTATTTTTTAATTAATATTTGCAACAAAATTTATTTTCATCCATTACACCTCAAATTGAAAGGGAAACCGATTTTATTAATTACAATGATACAAGGTTAAACTTTTACCTCCTATATCCTTCACCTCCGACATAATTTTATCAACCAAACACGATTCGACGAAAAATTTTCTTTTCTTTCCATTCCTTCACTTCCTCTACTCTCCATACAAACAAGGTGTAAGTAGACGAATTCATATCACCGACGGTACCATAATAGGGAATCTTTTACAATTACTTGATCTGGACCGTTCTTTTTAACTTGGCATGAATCTCAAAGCCCAATAATACTGCCCCCTCAGTCAGCCCGAATCCCAAACCGGCTGAGAGTTAATCTCAACCGTAAATAGCTAATTGTAAAAGGGAATCTTTTACGGTACCGTCGAGGATATGGATCCTAAGTAGACAGTAGCATGCATATATTATTATCTGTCAAGTACGATTTGGAGAAAAAACCGGGACAAAATTAGGAAAGCAATAAATAGACTAGCTAGCTTCTCGGAGGTGATCTCCAAATTCCAATGAGAGCAGAGAGAAGCAGATTCACGGGGCCACAAGCCTAGACCATCTTTGTGTCATCCTCTGTGTTGCGGGTAGAGGACCACATTTTGTCCTTCACATGAATAAAAGGTTTTCTTTTCTTGATTTAGTTTAAATTGAACAAAAAATATTGTATTATTTAAAAAAATATTTTAATTTAGCATGATACTTCAAAGTAGGATGCACAATTATGAGTTCATTAATGGCATCACCAAATGACAATTGAAAACTTATTATTTCAGAAATTTTTAATATATATGACTACACTACAGATACACACATACGTGTGCAATTTCTTCATAAATAGAATATTAATGAGTAAACTACACAATTCCTTTGTCATGTTGATTATAATTTCATAATTAGACAGGAAATAAAACTCCACTCACCTATACTATAATGTGTACATGCGGTATTAAATCTAGAAACCTTACTTAAAATTCCGAAATTGTTAAAGTTACCATTGTCTCAAAAAAATAAACCAAACTATGAAATCTGAGTATTTCGAAATCTACCACGGACGCAGAACACCGATGCGGCCCCAAATACTGAGGACTGAACAAGCATTCTGCGGCTCCAGCCTGGGGTCCGCACAGGCATTCTGCGACCCCATGTTTTTTTTTTGTTTAATAAAAATTGCATTGGCATTCGTGCCTCATCTCAAACAAACAGAGATATATCTCAAAGTTTGGCATTCGTGCCCCATTTCTTCCTGGAATTCGTGGCGACTGAGATATCTCAAATTTTGATTAAACCAAAAAAAGAGGAAATATTTGGGTCGCACCGGTATTTTGTGGCTCCAAATATGGGGCCGCACCGGCATTTTGCGGTTTCCTTTAAATGAGGCCGCACCGGTGTTCTGTGGCCGTGGTAGATCTAGAAATACTCAGATTTTGTGATTTTTTTGTTTATTTTTTTTCAGAAAATGATAACTTTAAAAATTTCAGCTTAAAATTCAAATAACTCGCATTCCACACAGATTGCTACATAATGATTGCACCAAAGGATCACAAAATTCGCTGTTATCGAGATACGTCACTTCTGGCAGCGACTACGTATAATAATTAAATAGTTTAGGGTTTATAATAAAAATAGTTTAGAATTGGTCCAATCCGACCCGATATAGATGTCATTAATCTTTATAATTATTGTAACCTTAAAAAAAACTTGTCTAAATATAAAACTAGCTTTACTATTAATTGGATAGACTCCAATTAATCTAATTATTCTTCGATTTATACGGAGGTATTGGAGAAAATATTGATCCAACTTGTATTAGGGTCTGAGTCTGACCCGACCTAAAGTTAACCCTGGCCCTGTCAACGAGAAACCCTAGGCTCCTCTCATTCCTCTCTAAATCCTCGTATAAAGCAACAATCGCTCTGCTGTCTCTCTATAACTCTTTGTCATCTTACTTTTTCCTTTGACGTCATATCTTTCTTTTCCAATATATAATTTTTTAAATCCTAGTTTGTATTCCATTACTCTAGGAGAAAAATGGGGAGGGTTAAGGTTCCCATAGCAAAGATAAAAAATAATACCACCCGTCAGGTCACCTTCTCGAAACGACGAAGCGGCCTCATCAAGAAGGCATATGAGCTCTCAGTTTTATGTGACATTGAAGTTGCACTCATCATGTTTTCTCCTTCTGGGAAGTTAAGCAACTTCTCGGGTCGTCATAGGTACTAATTATTCATTACTATTTGAAGATATGATTCATCATCTTCACATTTTTGGTGTTGTGTGTGTTTGTGCGATCTTAAGCATAAAGCTCTAACTGAATTTTTTTTTTTTGTCAAGACATATTGCAGCTATTTGTTAAGTGTTTATACTTCTTTTCCGATGATATTCAAATAAAGTATTGCAATTAGTTTAATTGTCAGTAGAATACTTTTATGTGATGAGATTCTTTTTTTATGTATCATGTTTTCCTTTGATACTTGCAAGAAGCTTGGAAACCTAGTATTTCTAGTATATATGTTATTGTCAATATTTTGTTGCAGTAGTTACATAATACAATATCCAGGTATAAGCGGTCTCTCCAGAGAAGCTGTATTAAGTTTTGTTATATGTTAGGATTGAGGATGTACTGATGAGATATCTTAGATATGAAGAACAAGAGAAGACACCTGCGGAACAAGAAAAGGACAGAAAGTACAATTTTAACAAAATTTTACATTATTTTATCGTTTTATGAAAATTCTTTTAAATTCTATTATTAAACATTTGTTTTGTTTTATTGTTTTTTTTCTTGGTTTTGGATGATACTTAGAGATGGAGTTTACAATGGGGTTATCCCACACAAAGAGGTAATTAAGATTTGTTTATTTTGTATTCCATACATCTTGCATAATTAGGTTAATTACAACATAATGATTTTTTTTATATACAATCAAATAGCTAGTACTTCAATGCATTATTTCATGTTTTAAGGAATATTTCATTGTGACCTTGTAAATGTTTTTTTTATGATAATACATGACTATTGTTTTAATGTCATGATGGTGCCTATCAATTAATCCATGTTATGAGACTATTGATATATTTTAGATCAATAGATAAATTGTTACAAAAGCACCAATGACTTTCATGATAGCTAGATAATATTTAAAAAAATTAATTTTAGAAATTTCATAAATAAATAAACATCTTTTTCTCTCATAAAAGATATTTCAATTCTATCAATGCAGCATCTGATTTCAGCACTGGAGGAACTCAAAGCTCAAGCAGACATAGATACACAAGCATCCAGGTATATTTGCCCCGTACTTTTTTTGAAACTTTCTCATCCTTAACAGAAACATATCCAAAGCCATGAAATACACTTTATCATTAATTATTGGCGAGATTCAAAGCCATAAAATGCGTATTATAAAAAAAAAGACAAACAAAGGTTAGAAATTTAGTTATTATATCTCATTTTTATGACTTCTTTTAATAATTTAACACAAAAATAATTAAGCAAAAAAAAAATTGTGTCATCATAAATTGAAAAATAGAAAGAAAGGAGAGTAAAGCAAAAAACATATATACCATATGTGTGAATAAACATCAATTAGTTCTGTATCAAGTCGTATTGACAATACTAGTAATTGAAGCACCATAGTTCGAATCATTTACCAGATTGTTAACTATTATTTGGCACTTCCAAAGAAAAATGTTAATGTTAGTAATAAGGAACTTTGAGAACAACTTTTTGCTGAATTGCTGAATACATTTTTTTCAGGTTTTTTTCTTTTCAACATTGTTTTTGTTTGATCCAATTAATTGTATCTTTTCAATTATAAATGATCAGAATTGCATTTAATTATTTACTTTCAACTTTAAATTAAAGTATTATTTTTTTAATATTCTGTAGTAATCAAGCAAGCTCAACTTCCAATTTGTCTGAAATCAACGGGGATTCGACGATAAAGGTATCTGCTCTATTGCAAATGTTATTTCTTGTACCAGGTAGCATAAAATGAGACAATGATCGAATTATATCTCATTTATAATCTCTTTATCACACCACAATATAAAACCTGTTATAGTCATATATTGTAGAGGGGTTTATAGACCTGAAACATAATTAATCACCACAAATTGAAAAAGGAAAAAGAACAAGAAACTGCAAAGATAATAAATACCACTAATTCTTTACGCATTATTAAGATTGTAAAGAGGCAAGCCATATACCAACTAATAATATTTATTCTTTATGACATAGATGAATATTTTGTAGGATCTTAATGAAGAGGTGATGAAATCACATGGCAGATATGAAGAATTGAAAGACATTATGTGGTTAGTTGCTACTTCATTTGTGGGATATAAATTAAGTTCACTTGTCTTTATATCTGCAATATTAGATATAACGATTTAATAAGTCAATTTTTGGCCTCGCAAAAGAACAAAGTGTTGAAAATTATATGCACAATTCATTAATGAGGGCTATAAATTTAACAAAATTTTGTAAATAAAAATTCTGAAAAAGAAATCAGATAAATAATAAAAGAAATAAGTAAATTCGAGACAAGCCTGGATTATCTGTGGTCATGCAATTGAATTCAGTCGTCGACTAAATAACAATCTTTTATTTTATAAGGTTATTATATGGTGACATGCAAACACATGACACCTACCAAGAGCTTGATGAACGTGAGCGGAGGTTGACGCAAGTCCTCACTCAAGTTCGTGAGAAGAAGGTAAATGATTAATAATTATTGTTGTATTAATTCATACAAAGTTGATGCTTCATTACAAAAGTCTTAATTCTTTGTA
Source organism: Carex littledalei (assembly GCA_011114355.1). Lineage (NCBI taxonomy): Eukaryota > Viridiplantae > Streptophyta > Magnoliopsida > Poales > Cyperaceae > Carex > Carex littledalei. The sequence goes on from CM022081.1 coordinate 7,460,380, forward strand.
TTGTATTTGTCATGTTTAAAAAATTTTATAATGGGCTGACAATTAATTGTTCGCACAAGCCTTAAAAGAATTAAATATCTTTATTTCAGTTTTTCTTTTCTTTTTTTCATGTTTGCGCAATTTGAGCTGAGATTTTACATTTATTAGGCACAAATTGTCTTATATATGTTTATGTTATAATGCATGTGTGTACAGTCGAACGACAAAAAAATATTGTCAGACCAATATTGCGTACTCCTCTATTCTTATAAAATAGCCAATTGATTTAGATAATTGTGTTAGAAAAATAGCACTTATCTCTCTTCTATCTCTATCTCTAACAAATTGGTTTGCATTTAATCAATATATATACTCTACCAAAACTAAAGCAATTAGCTAACACTATGACATTTTTATTTTGTATGTCAGAAGTATTTGATAAGAAATTCATCAAAATTGGAAGGATCGGTGTTTCCACCATCGGTACGTTATTTATATTGTTTAATGTTGTAATGCATTCAATTCATGTATGATATTAATTTCGAGATTATTGATCGAGATTATGCATGTAGGACTTTGAACCTATATGATTTTGAGCAAAATCAAAAGAGAATTAGACACCAAATAAAAACATCTCTTCTCTTCTCACAAAAAGTGTAATGATCTTTACTCAAAATAATATGTAATACTCTCTAAAATGGTGTGTAGATGCTACCTCGAAACAGTACATTGCTGCCAACAACCCAAGGGCAAATGCAGATGCAGCCATACCAAGAAGGAACTTCTTCATTCGTGCAACATCAATCAGCATTCCTTCAACAGACAAAGGCAGGCAAAGAAAAAATCCTATTGCAATCACCATTTGAAGGAAATATTGGTATGAAGATGGAAAGGAGGGAATCGAATTGGAATAGTGAGAATGAAGTGTCCGAATATCAAAAGTATGTTTCCCTACCATCGCAGTATGCAACATATAAAGTTGAATTTGATGCATTTGTACTGCATATCAATTTCATTAGTTTTAGATCATGAATATCTCAAATGGTACAAGTTTTACTAATACCGATCTTTCCTTCTTATTTGTTAGTCCAACATCGTACTTCAATAATATAGTTGTACCAGAAATAAACAATCCAGTGCAACCTCCTATTGCTTATGAGAGAGCTCAAGTCAATTCAGGGAAGCAGACATGGCAAACTACCAGTACTACTAGTACTACTACTACTTGCTCCCCATCTTTGCCCACATTCCCACAGTTTCCAATGTTTCAGGTAGGAAACAACTAACAATCATTTAAACTGTTTACCAGGTTAATATCTATTATTAATATTTTACTGATTGAAAAGATTTGAAGAACAAGTGCCATAATTTTCGTATTGGAATTAAAAATATTTTGTAAAATTAGAAAAATAGAAAACACAAATCTAGCAATAAATTTACTCTCATCTAATACATATACTCGCTTTACTGAATTCCAATCTATGATAAACTCAACCCACAAAAAACTAGTCAGATCATTATTCATGATTTTTTTTTTTTACATTTTTCGATAGCAATCTCTTGAAGATGGTGATAATCAGTTCAGCAGGTCAACTGAGGATGTTAAGCGTACTTGTTGGATAGAGAGAAAACCATTTTAATTAGGGCTGAAACAAAAAAAAAATCTATAGTTAATATTTTAAGTATTATCACATGCTTATTTTTGGGAAAGGCTAGTGTGCTACGTGTAGCATAGTGAGATGTTGTGCTACCCCCCTCAAAAATCTATTAAATAGACTTCAAACGACGAATTCAAACCATTGAAACCGATCTACTCATTAATGATGCATTTACATATAAAATTTATAAATTTTTGCATTCATATAGTATAAAATCAAGCACTCAAAAAATTAATAAAAAATAAATGCATTAAAATTAACTTATAAATCTTCATTTTTTGACCGGTTGACTTTATACTAAATGCATTCAAAGATTTATAATTTTGCATATAAAGGAATCACTCGTGAAGTAGATCGGTTTCAACAGTTTGGATTCATCATTGAAGCATATTCAATAGGTTTTTGAGAGGGTAGCACGACATGTCATTATGCTATAGGTAGCATGCTAGCCTTATTCTAGAAATAATGCAGGACATTTTAGTTTTGTTTTAGTATTGGTTAATTAGTTTACATTTATTTTCTTAGAAAACAACGGATTAGTTTATCTTTAGTTCTTTTAATTTATTGTTGTCTCAATAACTTGCAAATGTTATGATGCCATGAGTTGGTGTTGAAATATTAATTTTATTAGTGTTTTCTTTTGGTATTATTTTAATTCATTTGAGTGTTATGGTATATTACTAATTGTGGCAATGTTTGGTTTCTTTTAACATATTCATTAGCTTATATATTTATATTTTAATGGGGTCCGGGGATTTGTCCTGAAAACAGAGATACATGTTACATATGTAGATTGAATTATTAAATTGGGAGTTACAAGCAGTGTAACGTATATTATATTATTGTTTGGAGTAAACTAGACCAAAATCAAATTAAAGATTCTAATAATTACCAAGAAAAAAAATTCAAAATTCTAGGTACAATACTTCAAAAAAAATATATAATAAAAAAAAACTTGCACTACTATAATACTTGCCTATCCAAAATCAATCGCAACTTGTATATATAGTAAACTATTGTGCTCCTTGGATTGGAATTTCCTTATGTTTCTTTTATCCCAGATGTTCCAAAATGCAAGTCAGTTTTTCTGTGAGGGGAGCATATATATTGTCGACGATTATGTGATGGGCAGTTGTCGATTATGTGACATGTATTGATTATTTTGTGACGGGTATCGATTATGTGACGGGTTGTGATTGCTTACACAAACTAATGAAACAACAATGCATTGGAAGAATAAGTGATATATGCCATGCATGCTATTTGCACATCCCGCTGTTTGTTTACATTATTCGTATTTTGGATGTACAATACTCTTTCTGAAAATTAGAAATTTTCAGGTTGAATAGATTTACATAGCAACAAAATTCTTCTACAAAAATGCTACTAAAAATGTCCACACATGCATCCAATAATAAATTCTAAATGCTGAAATAAAATTAATTTGGAGTAACTTGTATTCAAAACTATATTGTTTAAAAGTCAACTGTAATCAGTTTCTATTTGACCAAAACAGTTCTAAAATAAACTAATTAATGACCTGACATTTCGGAAAATCTACAAACTTTCTTCTGATTTTGGCAAGTTATCGCCAGATGTCTGAATAATCAATCTGACTCGAGTTTGAAATTATTCAATACTATTAAACGAATAATGGAGGGTAGAAATGGATAACTTCCTCCTTTGATTGAAAGCTTGAAATGTGATTTTAAATGCTATGTTGCAGCGGTACCGGTTGGTATATATTCTGTTCTCTGATATGGTTCAGAACTAAAAAGGATTCTGAATTTGCGAATCCTGAAAATTTCTGAGTTTTTCTATAACTTCTGTGATATAATTTTTTCAGAAGGGATGGAAGGAAAATGTGAATCTTTTTTAGTAGTTCTTCGCTGAATTTAAAAGGGTAGAAACGGGAAGTCAATTTGGATTTGGTCCTGAAATTTTTTAACAGCAGGGCTGGATTGAAAATGTATGATAAATTGCAATACATGGAATGGCCCGAGAATCAAAATACATATAAAAGAATATTACCAGAAGGAAAATTATTATATGAGAGTAATATAGGTGAAGTTTTTTTTTTTTTTTAATGCTTGGTAGAGACTACCAAGTTAATTTGAATTATATAAATGTGTTTACATCATAATCCTACTCAAATATACACAAATATATGCTACTCTCTCGTCCTTTCTGTACCCAACACAAATTTATGGTTCGTTGCATTAGTTCCCCTACAAATCTAGGTGAAGTTAATACACAGTTTTTTCTTCTGCGCGGCTAAGGAATTTTATTAGAAAATCCTCAATTCTAATAAATAAATAAAATATTGGTAGTTAACGTATACAAATAAAAAATGCAATTGATTCGATAAAAATCAAGATTTAATACATTAATTAGTACCATCGATTAGAAAAATAAGTCAATTTACCAGAAGGAGAGAATATAATTAACGCACAATCAATATCGCATAGAACCGAGATCTCATAGGCCTTCTTCACGAGACCAAAGCGTCTTTTTGAAAATACAACTTGGCGTGCGGTCGTGTTTTGTATCTTAACTATGGAAACTTTGACTCTCGACATTATGTGTCCCTTCTGATTATCAATTAATGGACCAAAAATTAGGATTTTTTAAATGGAATAGAGTGATTGGAGGTCTTATATATATAGAGTGATTGGAGGTAAATGAGAGGAGCAAATAAATTGTCGCATGCCTAATTTGCTCATGGGAGTGATGGGTTTCTTCTCAATTTAGTTATCTTAATTCTGAATTTAGTTATCTAAATTCATACATAATCTATCTTCGGCATTGGAAAATTAATCTGGTATAAATTGAATAATCGATTAACAAATTAATTGACTATAAAAAAACTAGAATTCTGATAATTAAAGCATTAGAGCCTGACATGTACAGCCCACACGTCAGTAGCCTGACATATCGGTGGCACGGGACCCAAGACGGCCACTTGTTTTTTCGGATTATATTGCCGGGCGTTACCTGAACTTTGAAATGGAATTTGTTCCAAACTTTGCTGATTATAGATGAATTTCTTCTGTTTCAATTAATGTGAGATGCATATCGGGTTTTTGATGCATGGAACCGGTACTAGTTCATAGCATTGGTATGATTGGTCTAACTAGAGCACATCAATTCAGATTTTTTTGCTTGATAAATGATTTAATGTGATGCATTGCGTCTCTTTTCCCCATTTCGGGCTTGATGTAAGCTCTGATGATAATCTTGACTATAAGGGCTATAATTTCTCCTTAGCATGTTTCTAATCCTTTGTACCTATTCGGCAGCACGGATTTAGTCTCCTTAAGGTTCCTTAGTTTCTTAAGTGGGCCGAACAACAATTTCTTAGATATAATTAAGATCTCATCCTTAGAGTCTGATCGGAACAATTTGGGTGTTGGAGTTCAATTGTTTTCAATTCAATAGAATGCAATGGAAATGATTTCTAATTGAACTTCATTGATCGGCATAAAAATAGAGAAGAATTTAATTCTTCTCTACTCTATTTATTAATTGAAATATACACATATCATAAAATTCAAATATAAATGATTTCATTTGAATAAAAATGACTTTTGTGCTCCTAAAATATATACTTAAGAACATAAAAGGAAAAATCAGAATCGGAATTGGGATCGTCACCGTCCGATCCCGACCCGGATCGGAAAAATCAGTCGGAATCGGCCGAATCGGATCAGAATATCGGACTTTTTTGCCAGAAGCTTGTTTTACACTAAAAAAAAAAGGAAAAAATTGATAAAAATATTTAGAAAAATTATTACAATAAAATAATTCACTAATACAATATAATACAAGCATTATAACTAAAAATACACTCTTTCACTCCCAGAAATTCTCATGGACTTATGGACTGGTACAAATTGAAATTCTTATATATATAAATGAGTTGTGTTTGTTAACAACAAAGGTTGTATGGTGTGGAGGTAGTTGACTTTGGTTGCTTAATTAGAGATTCACGCAGAGAGCTCAAAAAAGTTTTGGAGTTTATTTAATTCGCGTTTCGGCCGTTTCGGTGGAATTGGTCTATCTCGGTCCGGAACGGCAGAAATTTGACTGGAGTCACGCCAGAATGGCTCAAATTTGACTGAGTCAAATTTGTCTGGAGTCAGGCCGGAACGACTGAAATTTGACGAAATCTACACTAACCACGTAACTCGGCCTGAAATAGAATCGGTACCGTCCGATCCCGCTCCGGAACGGCCGATCTTTCCTTCTATGCTTAAGAACATTAAAAAAAACAAAGTGACACTAAGAAAAAACGCTTCCGTTTTAATACAAAGAAAAAGCGCTTCCATTTGTAGTTCCTTGTCATTTACACGACCCACTGATGAATATGATGTTCACATGTAGTTCCTTGTCATTTACATTTACTCGTTTATAAAATATGAGATTCAACAAGCATGTGTGATGCTCACATGGAATAAATTCTAAATGCAGAAATAAAATTAATTTGGAATCACTGGTATTCAAAACCATATTGTTTAGAAGTGATCAACTGTGAAATCAGTTTCTATTTGACCGAAACAGTTCTAAAATCAACTAAATAATGACCTGACATTTCGGAAAATCTACAAACTTTCTTCTGATTTTGGCAAATTATATGCCGAGATGTCTGAGTAATTAATCTAACACGAGTTTGAATAATCACTCAATACTATTAAAACGAATAATGTAGGAAAGTAAGAGCCCGACATGTGGGGCTCACATAACATAGCTAGCCCTTCTACATAAATGCCTTATCCTTGTTCCTTCTGTGCTGATTCGATCTTTGCTTGAAAAAGCCCCTAATTGCTTATCCTTGGCTTCATGCTTTCCCGGCTTGAATTCTGACAAACAAAATTATCTGTAGCTCATTGTTAAGATCTTGCTAAGTTTGGGATTTTCTCTTGTATCCATCATTGATCTATGGCGTAGGTTATTTTTTTTTGCCGATGCCTTATTTCTCTCTTCCTCCTGGCTAAAATAACCAATATTGGCTTTAAATTTTCTGATAAGGATCTTAAATGAATTCTTGCAAATTCTGAAAGCATTCTCAAGTGAGTTACAGACTAGGTTCTTTTTTTTCCTTGTTTAATTAATGCAAAAAATTGATGAATTTGGATAAGTACAGTTTTCCAAAACCTGTTTAAAAAAATAAAATGCTGTTATGCAAGAACATTTGTTTGAATTTCAAAGGTTGATGGGATGGTTCTTTATTTCACCAGGGCTGGATTTATCTGTTCCCGGACCCGAGAATCGAAATACATATAAAAGAATATTACGGACTAAACAAACTTATTAGGAAATGTCATTAACTTATCTGACAATTTATATTATTATACTTAAACAACAAAGAGTCCAGCTACTATAACATTAGTGTCATTTCAAACTAAATAACACCACATCTTAAACCATTGGATCTACTTTAATATTCGTGCAAGACACTAGTGTCATTCCAGCTCTATCTTGTGCACGAATATTAAAGTAGATCCAATAATTTAAGATGTGGTGTTATTTAGTTTAGAATGACACTAGTGTTATAGTAGTCGGACTCAACAACAAAACAATATTTTTCTCATGTTAAACTCATTAGTTATGTCGGGTATTTTAGATAGGTCTGGTTTATGTGAACCATGTAATCCATTTATGCGGCGGTCAACATGGTCTAGGTTCGCCCAGGGCGAAGGGATTGTTTTCGCTGGGTTTAAATGAAGCGCCTCTTGCTTGTTCGCTGTCTATGTAAGCCAGAGAGGCGGAAAGTATGGGGCCACATGTCAGACTTAAGTAGTAGACCGGGGTGCATAGGTCAGTGGCGTTTTTCTTAATTTATTTCTTCTTTCTTTCACTGTCAGGTGGGCCCAATTTGTCAGTTAAACTGTTTAGCGTCTCCAGAGCTTACACCCAAGTTTGTTTTCTGTTTGCTAGGGGTACCCCACTTTTGTGCACCCAGAATTATCTCCAAACATTTAAAAATACATATAATATAAATCCTTTTTATTTTCTAAGGTTTATTTATATCAAAGTTCATGATTTTTCATGTAGAATTTTATCATGAATTTTATTTCATAAAAATCACTGTCCATTTTGAGTGACCTTCAAGAAATTAATTAGGTATTTAGGGTATCATGTTCACCCAATGTACAAGAAAGTAATATGGTAAATTTCTTAAATATGTTTTCAAATTATTTAGGGTCCAACAACGACACATTTCTTTGAACTATGAATTCCATGAATGAACCAAACATGCACATAGAAGTGGATTGACACTTTATCAGAGAGAAGGTCCAATCTTAAGAGATAGAAACACTGTTAGTAAGAAGTGAAAATCAACTAACGAATGTTTTTAGCAACGCAAAAGGTTTTGGTACCCAAGTCTTTGTCCCCACTTTTTACCCAACACTAATCAGATCAGATTTAAACTGGTTTAAACTGTCATTAACGGTAATTGCGGTCCCCACTAATTAACGGCCTTTAAAACCTTTCTTTCCCCGCAGATTTCCTTTTTTGAATTTCCTTTTCCCGATCTCTTCTTTCCTTTTCTCTTCACGATTTCGAGGCGATCTCGTGGCGATCTTCATCTTCTTGCCATTTCTCTTCGCGATTTCCTTTTGGAGTTCAATATACTACGGAAGCTTCAGGCGGCGGATCAAGCTAGCCTCGCCGAGAGCGAAGTATCACGCGTTCCTTCCGATTAGGGACTGAAGAAGAAATCGAAAAAAATTTTGAGTGAGTTCTTTGCTGATCTATTTAAGTTTCCTTCCTTCTATTGAAATCAAAATTACACCGATCGTTTTGTTAATGTCGTTTTTTTTATTTGAATTGATATTCGCGATTTTGTTCCTTCTATTGAAATCAAAATTACACTGATCGTTTTCTTAATGTCATTTTTTTTATTTGTTTGATGCATTCGATATTTTGTTTCACAGTAATCGATTTCACGTTCGAAAGAAGAACACGACAAAGATTGACGATATTCATCATTGTCGATTTGGATTGAAGGCCAGCAGTGAATTCTAAATTCAGTGAGTTATTTAGTTATTTTATTTTACAGGATTCATGCAATCGATTTACAGGTTGTAGTTATTATTTTACACGATTGCTTTGTTATGTTTCACTTTGGATTCTGATTGAACGCCAGCAGTGAGTTATTTAGTGATTCTAATTTACAGGATTCATGCAATAGATTTACAGTTTCACAGTACTTTATAGGATATATGCAGTGTTTAACACTTGTACTTGTTTAAAATTCCAGTAGTTATCTAGTAAGTTTAATGTATGGATGGAGTTTATTACATGATGTATTGATCAATTGTAAAGGTTATGTACATACTTTATATGATATATTTAACAGTTTTACAGGATATATGCAACAGTTTACATGATCTATTCATTTATTTTATTTTATTGTTTTTTACATGATATGTTTAACAGTTTTACAGGTTGTAGTTATTATTTTACAGGATTCATGCAATAGATTTACAGTTTCATAGTACTTTATAGGATATATGCAGTGTTTAACACTTGTACTTGTTTAAAATTCCTGTATTTATCTAGTAAGTTTAATGTATGGATGGAGTTTATTACAGGATGTATTGATCAGGTGTAAAGGTTATGTACAGTACTTTATAGGATATATTTAACAGTTTTACAGGATTTATTCATTATTTTTATTTTATTGTTTTGTACATGATATGTTTAACAGTTTTACATGATATAGGTAACATTCTGAAGGAAATTACTTTATAGGATATATTTAATAGTTTTACATGATATGTTTAACAGTTCTACAGGATATAGGTAACAGTTTTACAAGATATGTTTAACAGTTATACAGGATATATGTATTATTTTACAGGATATATCCAATTGTTTTCACAGATCTGTTGTTATCTGAAATATCTGAATGTTTGCTTTTGTTATGGTGTCTTACATTGTTTATGATTGATGTTTACAGTTTTTATGCAATGGATTTTGACTTAAATGAAGAAATGGGAAGTGATATTTCTGTAGCTAGTATTCTTCCAGTTGATCGAGTTGTAGAACATAGAGGCATGCGTGAATGAGATTTGAATGCAGAACCTAAGGTTTTGAATGCAGAACTAGAACCAGAAGTAAGAGGGGTCAGGAGAGTCTAAGATTCATCAATGGGATTTGAATGCAGAACCAGAACCAAATGTAATGTTAGATACAGTAAGACAACATTTGTAAATAACTACAAGTTTGAGAAGTGTTTTGTTTTTCAAATCTTCTAGAAGCCGTCAGTTTTTCAAGTACAGCCGGAAGTACAGAAATTTTGCAAGTTGCTAACTGTTTGCAACTAACTTGGGATCACTTCCAAGGGTCGCTGCTTGTTAGGTTTTTAAACTATGTATTATACATGATTTGTTGTTGAAGTTACAGTATTGATTATAGAGTTTTACAGTATTTGCACAAGTCAAATGACAGTTTTTTTTGGTAAAAACTGGGTAAAGAAGCTTGGGTACAATTAGTCGCTTCCCTTAACTTGAGAGATGAGTGTTAAAAATAGTGAAGAATTGTAAGATCAATATCAGTCACAAATCATAGATCGAATGGCTAAAATCAATCAAGCATTAAAGAGAGTAGGTGGTACTACTATACTAATATATACCACAAACAGAACTAGCACCAACGGTATAATAAGATGACCGTTTGAATTTGTATTATAAACAGAGAATAGAACTTGCGTAAATCTATACTTTTATCATACAAGAAAAATAAGTTTATTATCTCCTCAGAGTTCTCTCTATTTTCAACACCTCTTATCAAATCCAGACAATTAACGAACCGCCAAGTTGAACAATAATAACTTGCCAAATGGGAGATGACTTTGATTTGGAAAATGATGGTATTGATATTAATATGCACATATATGTCGACTTTAATACAAAGAAAGAGAAAGGTAATTGTTTTTTTACCAATATTCCATAAAAAGTCGATTCCAATATTGAACGCAACTTGTCGGGCAAATTAGCATGTCGAGTTGTCGACTTTACTGCACAGAAAGAGAGAGGTAATTTTTTTTAACCAATATTCCATAAAAAGTCGCTTCCATTTTCAATGAATTATGGGAAACGTAACTTATCATCCCAGCCTGGCTTTTGAATTATGGGACACGTATCACATTTTTGGATCCAGAATCTACTCAAAACAATGAGTTTCAACTTATCTAAAACTAAATAAAAAATAAAATTTTGTCTCCAACCACAATTTAATATGAATATTATGTCTGAACAGTTCTAATCAATTGTTTGACTTTAAAAAGAGATATAGGAATTGATGTGATGCACAAGAAGACCCATGCTTTATAAAATAAGCACCTTTAACCCATCTACGGCCATTATTACTGCACAAAATAGTACGTTTACACATTATAGCCTTTTAATGATATTCAATTTTATATATAGTCCTTTTATTGTTCTTTGTAAATATTTTTTTTAAGGAAAAGTAAAGTTCTAATTAACCTCTATTTGTTTCATTGAAATAGGTAGTACATGTATTTTTAAATTCGGTATATTTTAATGTGTACGTACTCGTAGCAACTAGATTTGTACAATTGTATCTTAGCTATATATGGCACATCAGCGCTATTTTTACATATATGTTTCAGTTTATTATCTCTCATCATTTTTAGTCGATGAGTATCATGCTTATTTTTATATATTGAATTATAGTGCAGTAATTGTGTTGTCTATTACCATTTGTAAATGTTTTCAAAGTTTGAACAAAATATTTATTTGTCAAAAATTCTCTGAATGCAAAATAATTTTCTATAAAAATTATTAATTTAATATATTAATTTTTTCTTGAATAAATATTGTATTAGTAACAAAATACGGAGAATAGTATCCTAGAGTTTATATTATGCAACCAATTAACCATTGGTTATTTTTGCTATAATTTCTATTGTTTTTACCTTGCGTATAAAAAAAAAAAAAACTAAGGGCATACAATATTATTCAACTGAAACTATTGTATCCTAAACTCGTGGGTTTGAGGTAGAGAAGGAAATATCACTACTACAGAAAAAGAGTTTGCACACGGACATTAATGGAAGAGCTACACGGATCTCCTGCCGTGTTTAAATCCAGGGTGTATGAATAGGTCAGAAAATACACACGGATATTTAACCGTGTGAGATTATAACAATTTCTACACGGATTACTTTGTAAACCGCCGTGTACAAAGACCTGGGGTATCCCTCTCAAAGTTACCGAGCTACACGGATATCCCCTAAGTAACCGTGTACGATTACTCTTTATACACGGTTTTTTATTAAAAGACCGTGTAGCTCTTTTAGCTATCATACACGGTCGTTTGGTTAATATCCGTGTATAAATAAATAATCTTTTTTGTATTTCGCCTCCAGCACTGCTATCATACACGGACAACTTATAAATAATCCGTGTATGATTACTCTTTCTACATGGATTTTTATTAAATGTCCGTGTAGCTCTCTTAGTTATCATACACGGACATTTGTTAAATATCCGTGTTAAATAGCTAATTTTTTTTTGTTTTTCTATCATACACGGACAATTGTTAAATATCCGTGTATAAATAGCTAATCTTTTTTTTTTTGTATATTTTGTTTTTGGGCTAGCCTCCAGCTTTGCTAGCCAGTTTTTTGCGACAGAATTATACAAAATTCATATAGCAATAATAAATTCATTCGAAACAGATTAATTAGCAAGCAATTCATATACTAAATTATACAATATTTTATACAACTCTATGCAAATCCATATCGAGGATTACAAAATTCCATGGTAAACCACCTTGCCCACATGCACCGCACATCGTCGATCTGATCCTTGGTGTAATACGGTTGCTTTGTCACATTCTACAATTATAATTTGATAATAGTTAGTATTTCATAAAAGGTAGATATCAATTGCTTATTATATAGGAACAATTAATATGAAGTACATACCGCTTTTGGGAATAGAAATTGTATTCTTTCGACAAAGTCAAACATGAATATCATCGTGTAATAAACGCATTCCCAACCCTCCAACTGTTGCGGGCTCTGAAATTTACATTTAGCGGCCTTTGTTAGAATGACAATATTTTTTTGAACAAGATATGAAATTACTAACTCATAAAGTGTGCTCACCAACATCCACTTCCAATTCAACTTAGATTTCTTGCGCGTGCCCGTGCTATCTGATCCTCCCTCTTTAATATATTTCGCAAAAGCCCTTACAAAATTGAGTGAATGTAATTAGCAATTTTATAATTTGATATGATTGAAAGAAATTCAAACCTAATGAATTATTATTGCTTACTTATTCACAAAAGGGAAGATAGCTTTGCACTTGTCAAGCGCGATCTTTCCTTTGGGCTTACAAGAATCAACAATTATACCCACATTTAGGTACGGCACAATGATAATCGAACACCAATGTTTGCTGTGGGATCGAGGAGAAGAATTATAGTACCTTAGCATATAATAGTGACACAAGTGTTTGCTATGGTTGATGGTGTGATTTCATTTTTTTATGTTTAACTTTTATTTCCTTTATACAATTCTTTAATTAAAATATAAACAACACATAAGTTAAGATTAGAACTAACCTCTGGTGGTATGGCATGAGAATGAATTTCTTCTCCTCCGCCTTAGCACGATGCATCGCAGAACACATGTACTCGATAGCCATATCCGAATAACATGTCACTGCCGTAGAACTCACTTTCTCCGGGTCCAGAAATATGCACAAGTTCTTCTGTTCAACCATCTCATCACAGTTTCGGACTAGCTTCCTGAAAACTCATAATATTGTAATTAGAATATATATTTGAGTTCTATACAATAATGAAAATAATTTTTGATCACTAACATGAGGAAAATGGTGATGAATGACACATCGAGCCATTTGTCGGATGACGAGTGGTGGAAGATGTCCTTGAAGTCTTGGAACGACAGCAGGAGATCCCTGCCTTCGTGTAGAAACATCCCAGGTGGGACAGGGATGATGATATCCTTCATGCCTTCGGGCGCCGTCATCAAGTGGTCGTGGAGAATGCGCAAATCATTGGACAAACGGCTGTATTCTTCTTCGGTGACCATAGGACGGTGTGGTGATTGTGGCGCGTCAGCCCCGACGTCGCAAGCCACCTCCTGGTGTAACGGTGACATCGCCGTACCGGTGACATCACCTCCTCGTGTCTGTATCAAATTATAAATGGATTATTCAAGTATAACAAATAAGAATGATTTGAATGTAACAAAATAAATGAATTTTTTTATGGATTACCTGATCCAAAATAATCTGACCCTTGGGCCACTGGACAAATGACATCCGTGCATCATCAAGCACAAGCATGAGATCGGAAGGGACAGGAAGGGGTACGCGCTGCCATCCATCCACGACTAAGTCAACCTGCACCCATGCATGGTCGGGCCTTAGCTGAGGTAAGTGTACAGTATTGGCTCCTGGATGTACAACACCCTTAGCAACGGTCAGAGGAACATTATCAGGCCACAGGACGAGGTCGCATGCTCTGGGGTCCTGCAATTATCAGAAAGTTGTTTATTTTAATGGTGCGATATTGTATAACAAGGTTACAAACATGTTTTAATTACCTTTTATATTATGAACAAGTGTTGATTACCTTGAGATTATCCAAATCATCTAAGGCCCACGTGCCGGATGCTTGACTACTTCGCCGAATTCCCGGCGAAATGGGAGGTGGTTGCTCGGATGGCTGCGTAGTTGCTGATCTAATTTGGCTCAACAACCTTGATTCCATCTCAGCAAACCTTGCGTCGTACTCTTTGCTCACCTCCGCGCGTATCTGCGCAACTATCTCGTCTTTGTTTACCTTGGCACGAGATTTTCTTCGAGGTTTCTGTCCCTCCACTCGGAACACCTCCTTCCAGCCCCTATAGGCCCCTACACCCCTTACTCGACCCGGGTGTTCTGGATTCTCGAGCGCTGCGGCCAATGAATCATTTTGTCTTTCGACACTACGAGCACCCGAGTTGACCTCCTCCTCCACCTCCAACTGTTCAAGTAGAAGAATTAGTTATAGCAAAAGATCAAGTGATGTACCTTCGGAGTTATAATTTTGTACATGAGTGTCACAAAGTAATAACAAAGGACTCTTACCATTCTTTGAGCCACGGGTTGCAAATCCTTTGGGAGTACTATCCTCCCGTCAGCGGTTACCTCGGATCTACCCATGAACCAATCTTGGCCCCTAGGATTTTGGATCCTAACCACGGGTGAGTCAGAATCCTTGTTTTGGTCCAGTATTTTCCTCCATTCTGCCTTCTTACCCTCGTAACCAGCTGACCCTAGATGGTGTGGATACTTGTTCAAGGCAACGAGCCTCCTGCCTTTATCACTTTTTGCCTTCACAGAAACAATGCAACGATCAGTTAATTTTAGAAAGATAAGTACATATCGATAAATAATAAGCATAAGTTTGGCACGAGTTAGATACCCGGAACTCTTCGGTCGACTTCAAAGCTTGAAACGCCTCCCAGTCCTCTTGTTTTAGCCATTTGTAGTAGCCTACCAGATTTCTCCCTTTATCCATCCACACCGTCTTCAACGTGCTCTTGAATTGCTTCCAGCCCTCATTCATTATCCTCAGAGTCTTATCCTTTGGAACGTCGTTCGGGATGTTCCACTGTGCCTGTTTGACACCAAAATTTAGTGTATTCAAGTATAGATACATCAGTGAAAATAAAGCAACGAGTTGTTAGGCACTTTACCTTCACCATGTTCCACCACTCGTCCTTCTCCTCGTCCGTAAAATGATCCCATCTCTCTACAAGGATACTCGCTTTTTGCCTCACCAAACTCGTACACCAATTTGAGTATTTCTGCCGTTTTTCACCCTGCACGCTCGTCTTCTGTGAACCAGATTTCCAACTGCTTCTGCTCGGACGTGCCCGTGCACATTGTCGGCCCTCTTTTCCTTCTTTCTGATGAGGCAGTAGCTTGCTGCTCCTCTTCTGCCATCATATCTACATACTCATCCTCAACCGACATGGTTCTGCAAGAAATTAAATATTGTTACATATCTACGTGCTAAATGCAAAACCTAAAATGAGCTCTTGATACAGATCAGAAACTAAGGGCTCATTGAAAATCCAAAAAAATAATCCACTTAAACAGAAAGATAAAGGACCAAAAGACAACCAATTTAGACTTAAACTTCGCATTTTTCTGATTTTATTTCCATTTTATATGATTTTTCAAAGTTCAGTTTTTCAAATGGTAAAATATGTTTTTTCATTTGAATCTTAAAATTACCTCTAAATCCATGAGGTTTAAATGCAAAGTTTTATGTGCAAAGACAAATTTGACACATTTATATATAACACAAATATATATAACACAAAATTACCTCTAATGCAAAGGTTTAAATGCAAAGTTTTTTAATTGCCAAATATATATAACACAAATATATAACACAAATATAACACAAATATAACACAAATTTACTCTTCCTATATATAACACAAATGTAACACAAATTTTACGAACGGATCCATGTCAATTCAAATTTTTCACCAGTGGTGTGACTGGGCTGTACCACCTGGTGCAGCACCCTCTAACATCACCAAACAAGCCACCCGAGAGTATAAGGCAACAAAAACACAGTAGCCCCTCCCCCAGTACTGGTAAAGCACCACAGCAACAGAAACAAGCCCAAAAGACAAAACAAAACCACATAAGGCACGAAGGCCGCAAGTAACCCGCATTTTTCTGAGACAAGACAAAACCACATAAGGCACGAAGGCCGCAAGTCACAGAAAACCCCTATTGCAAAATAACGAGATAGAGAGAGACGCTAACCACAGAGAGAGAGACCCTAATTTTCCGAGGTGGCGAGGCGGGCGAGGTGGTGAAGCGGGCGAGGTGGTAAAGCGGGCGAGGCAGTGAGGCGGTGAGGCGGTGAGGCAGGCGAGGCGGTGAAGTGCTCAGAGGCTTTTGGAGGTTTTTGGAACTCAACCGGTTCTGGGAGGGTTTTCGAACTTATGAAAAATTTGGCAGAGAAGGCTTTTGAAATAATTATGTTTTCCTCATTATACACGGACTTTTAACTGATTGACCGTGTGCAAATGTCTTTCTACACGGACATTTGTTAAAAGTCCGTGTGCAAATCTATTTCTACACGGACTTTTAACTAAATGTCCGTGTAGCTCTCTTCAATTTCTACACGGTTGTACGTAACAATCTGTGTGAAATATTGTTTAGACACGGTTTATTAGCTAATAGTCCGTGTACGAAAGTTCAAAAAAATTAAATTGGCTTTTTATATTTCTAGAGAGGTAATAAATTAACTAAAATTGTATTTGATATTTTTCTTACTAAAATTGAACTAGAGGAACCTAATATTTGATATTTTTCTTACAAAAATTTTTTATTTAAATTTTTAATACTTAAATATTTAAATGAAATATTATAAGCTACACAGTTTTAAACAAAATAAATATTATACATAAACCTTTTTTTGGATTTTTCTCTTTTTTTTTAATCTTTTTTTCCTTTTTTATTTGATAATATTATAAGCTAAAGTTGTAATATTAAAAGCTACACGGTTTTAAACAAAATAAATATTATACATTATGCTTTTTTTTCCTTTTTCTCCTTTTTTCCACTATTTGAACAGTACCCTCGGCCCATAATCCTTCATTGTGGTCGGACCGCATGTAGTCAGCTTCGTCTACCCCTTCAAGTGTTGCTACCTCAGCTTGCACGTCGGTACAAAAAGGAGGTATTTCGTCGAACTGGTCGTACTCTTCTTCATCGACGACATTTTCTACCCCGACAATCCTTCTTTTTCCGGATAGGACGACGCTCAACCTATCATCACTCGGGTCAGTGGCATAAAAGACTTGGGTGGCTTGCTTGGCGAGTATAAACGGATCATCAACATGCCCAACCCTGTTAAAATCAACGAGTGTGAACCCGTCGTTATCAACTTTAACACCTCGGTCTTCGACCCATTGACACCGAAACACGGGAATGCTCAGGTGAGGACTGTAAATGAGCTCCCAAATTTCTTCAATAACGCCATAATATGACTTTGATGCTATTACAGCCCGGCCATCTCCGGATCTACTGAATTCTTGAGAGGTCGCCACCAACGTCACCCCACTGTTTTGCATCGTGCTCTTCTCACTTTGGGATTTAGTGTAAAATGTATATCCGTTAATCTCGTATCCTTGGAATGTTCTAACAACAATTTGGGGTCCTTCGCCAAGCAGTTTAACAATTTCAGGTACGGGGTGTGACTTCACTCTTTCTTTCAGCCATCCTATAAAAGAACGATTATGCTCGTTAGTAAGCCACTTCTGACTTCTCGTGTAGTTTTGTTGTTGAAGGATTGTCATGTGCTCATCTATATAGGGAGCAACATCTGTCATGTGCTGTAGTACAATAAAATGTGTCTTTTGTAGTTCATTTAGATCAGCAACTACAGCTCTCAACCCAATTGTCCCGACTCCTTGGAGCCTTTTCTCGTATCGAGATTTTGGAACGCCAATAGGATCCACACCGGTCAAGTAGTTGGTGCAAAAATCAATCACCTCCTCTGTGGAATATCCTTCTATAATGCTACCTTCGGGTCGATGTCGGTTCCTTACGTATTTTTTCAAGATGCCCATGTATCTCTCGAATGGATACATATACCGCAGGAACACGGGACCACAAATCTTAATTTCTCTCACAAGATGAACAACAAGGTGAACCATAACATCGAAAAAAGATGGCGGAAAATACATCTCAAGTTGGCAAAGAGTAACGACGACCTCCTTTTGCAAAGAGTCCAATTTTAGAGGGTCTATCACTTTGGAATTTATTGCATTGAAGAAAGAACAAAGCTTCGTAATGGTTTGACGAACGTGCTTTGGTAAAATTCCCCGAATTGCAACGGGAATTATATGTGTCATTAAAACATGACAGTCGTGGGATTTCATACCAAGCAACTTCAGGTCCTTCATCGACACCAGCTTCTTAATATTCGAAGAATACCCTGATGGGACTTTTATACCATTGATGCATTCACAGAAGCTTGTTTTCTCTTTCTTTGACATTGTGCACAGTGCGAGGGTGTTTGACCCTAAAAAGTTACTACTTAATATTCAATATAATGAGTAGCTACTTTGGGGCAATTAAACATGCTTAGAAAATGTCAACAAGTCGCACAGCAGCATGTTAGAATTCTGGGTGATGATCTACATGTGGAACCTCGAGTTTTAATGTGTACAATGATAAAAAAATATGAAACAATCAATTTCTAATGAAATTAAATTAAGCTGGATGATGTTCTGGGTGCAAGAAAATGGTGGCTCTTAACAAGTCCCAGTTTCAGAAATACCCTGGGTACAAAATTAAGGACCTTAAACAAAACCCAACAAAGAGGGCCCGCGTGTCAGCGACCCATCTACAAATCCGCTGGGGCCTCGGTTTGGATAAACCCGGAATATGAACATTAAACTCTATGGACCGATCGGACAGCAACACAGCTCACGGTGAGCCAATATCATACAAGACCCGCACAATGTCGCTGGGTTTTAAAATTCCAGCGGGTGACCCCTTCGTTTTGCCTAGACTCGGTTCGTGCAAGAACCATGCGGTGCCTCAAGCTGTCATCGAACGGGTTCATCATGAACCGCATCTACGGGAGTTTTATGATATAACAATTAGAAGTTCAAATGCAGCGCCGGATACTTTTGACCCCTTCGCTGTCCCTAGACTCGGCTCACGCGAGATCTATGCAAAGCCCTAAGCTGTCAGTGGAGTGGTTCATTGTAGACCGCGTCTATCGAAGCTTTGTGATAGAAAAATGGAATCCAAATGCTAGCGCCTGGCCCCTTCGTCCTGTGTGAACCCGGCATTCTGTAGACCAATCTAGAGCTCATGCATGGTCTATGGTGAAACAGGTGCACTCAAATCTGAAATATAAGAAGTTAAAACCCTGGCGCCTCTGCCTCTGCCTCTCCTGCGCTTCAATCTCAGCCGCCTGATTAAAAGAAAAAATGATGAACGGTGAGATTAATGCCAGCACAGGCTAATCTAAACCCTAATGCCATGCTTAAGCCTCTCCTATAAATACAGCAACCTCATATACCAAAAAACTCCAGCACCTCAATACACAAGCAAAACACAAGACAGATCCGAAAATATACAGTATATTACATCAGATATAGAAAGGATAGAAAAGAAAAGAGAGAAATAGAGAAATAGATTAAAAAGAGAAGAAAAAGAAAGAGAGTTCATTACTTAGTCGAAATACAAGAGCTTTAGGTAGAGTTTCATCTTTTTGCAATGTAAAAGCTCAATGGAGCTTGATTTTTCATGTATTATGATCATGAATCAATGAAACAAGCTTCCTTTTATATTTAATCCTTTCTTTCCTTTCTTGAGCATTTCGGACTTTTCTTTATTTTTCACCTTTCTTTTCTTTTTGCTTTCTATGATAAGAGATGAAGGCCTAAACTCACATTAATGAGTTAAAAGCATGAAGCTCTTTGAGAAAAATGAATTTTCTTTGCATAACATTATATTAGAAAAGTTCTAAATAAAATCTATGTGTGCATATGCGTAGTAAAAAAAAATGAATGATCCTAAAAATCTATAAAAATGTATATGCATGAATACATTTCTTTTTCCTTTTTTCTTTCTTTCTTCTCTTTGCTGCCTCCAAAACAAAAAAATGCATATTATTACTTTAATCAATATTTTGTCCTCCTTTACATTTTATTTTTAAAACAACATTTTAAAAATAATATAAATCCGAAACATATAAAAAAAATGATTTCTTTGAATCTTTGATCTTCTATGCTTTTAATCTTTGTATAAAATAATTAAGTAATGAAGATGCATGTGTTGAGCTGTATAGTTCCTATTGCATCCAATTTACTTGATTATTTTATTAGAAAAGATTAAAAGTAACAAAAAAATGAGTTGTAGTGGTTGAGCTGTATAGTTCCCATTATAATCTCCTTGATATGAGACCCATGTTGCATAAATGGTGCTAATTAGTTTCTTTGAGCATAAGTGTATGCTATGTGTATAAAATGCACTATATGAAGAAATTAAATAGTCCTTTGTGCAAATGGTGAAAGAGAAAGGTTTAAATTGTAAAAAAGGCTTTCATGATGTTGAAATTAGCCAATTACACATTTAAATCAATGACCTCTTGATGATTTGTCTCTTTATCAAGTGAGATTATGCAAAAACATGATTTCAAGTAAAACCAGGGGCCTCCCTGCATAAAACCACTTTTGACAGATTTTTGATATTTAAAGTGACATTATGATGAATTTTGGAATTTTGGATTTTCCCTTTTCCTTTTGTTTGTTGGTACCAATTTGTAGCCTAAAAGCTACCCAAACTTGTTAGAACTCAAAACCAATCATGATAAATGTCCCCCACAGCTTCTGGTACCAGTCAATGAACAGTACCAGTATCAAATCTCAAGGCATGTACCACTGGTACAAGGAAAGCACTCAAAAGTGCCAAAATGACCCCTGCTGGTAAAATAAGCAATCTGAACTGACACAGGGACCAAAATGAAAAATGGACATCGCCATCAGATAGAGAATTTTAAAACACACAAAATTGACACAAACTTTGCATTTTTCTGATCTTTTTTCGATTTTATATGAATTTTCAAAGTTCAGTTTTAAAAACAGAAAATCAGCATTTAAACAATAATAAGCTGCTGCTGGTAAAATGAACAGTTCAGATCGGCTAAAAATCCAAATCAAAGAACAAACATCATGATTAAATAAAGTACTTCAAAATACATAAAATGGACACAAATTTCATATCTTTCTGATTTTATTTCAATTTAATATGAATTTTTGAAGTTCAGACCTAAATACAAGCAAAAATACACTTCATATTCCAGCTGCACGGATTTTAAAGCAATATGAACCTTTTGATTCCAGCGCCAAAACAAAGCTTAAATGGAAACACAGATCTTGAAGCTCAAAGCACACATCTCAAAGCCCAATACAAATCTCAAAACCCAGATAATCAATAAAATCATTAAATCAAAAATCTTTTGCACATAAGCCCCTCTGACAAATTGTAATCACAGCGAAGCCCTTGTAAATTTACAAATAGGTCCCTGCCAGCCTAAAACTCTCTCAAACAAGCCCTTAAAGGCCCAATTTTCACATAAAACCTTGTCTAAAATCCAAATCACAAATTCCATTTCTTCCAGATTTACAAATAGGTCCCTGGAAAGAATCAAGCTTTACAAATAAGCCCTTTTCAGTCCTTTTTGGCCATAACTTCTTCATTTCAAATCCAAATCAACTCAAACCACCTCCAAATGAACCCAAATTAAATCCTCCATGTCTCTAAACAAAATTGAACATGTCCAGCCATCAGCCAAGTTTTGAAATGACCAAAATACCCTTTCTCCAAATTTAAACGATCTTATTTATTAACAAAAATGTGAATAAATATGTTATGAGTCAGATGTAAATAAACAATGTATATACACTTCTCAAATATCCAAATTCCTATTTTAAAATATAATAAACATTGCTTTAATATGAAATCACACATACACAAATATCCAAACCAAGAAAACCAAATCAAAACCAAGGTCAATACATGAGTCCTCTTTTTAGTCCCATTATTCAATTCACTTAAATAGGCCCCAAATCCCGGAATGGACGAGGTGTTCAGTATGACTTGGAAGGGTCATCTGATGTAATTAACAGCGGGGGCTTGCGCCCGCTGGGAGTTAAACGTCCCCACAATCATTAAACTCTCTCGATGGACTGATTATGAACAGTAGGTCTGTCGAGGGTGAACCAGAAGGAACAGCAGAAAGAAAGAAACGAATGTTTCAAGTTCGATGTTCTCTTCCATGTCTTCAAAATCGAGAGCATTGAACCCTGAGACATTTAAATACGCATGCACACACCTTCCATACCAGCTGTGCAACTTTCTGCGCCCTACAGGGGGGTAGGTATGTGCGCTTCCCTTTCTCCTGCGGTGCGAGCTCGGGTCGTATTCCCATCTCTACCATGTCTTTTCTCACTTTAATACCATCTTTAGTCTTCCCCGGAATGTTCAATAATAAACCAATTAAACTGTCGCAGACATTTTTTTCAACATGCATGACATCTAGGCAATGCCTCACTTCTAAATGCTTCCAGTACGGTAGCTCCCAAAATATGGACCTCTTTTTCCAAATATTCTTCGGTGGTGCTTTGGCGCATTTTCCAAAAACAACATCAATGTTTTTTACCCGTTTGAAGACACTCTCCCCGTCTAATGGATGACGAGCCACTCCAAGCTCAATTTTCCCGTTGAATGTCATTTTCTTCTTACGATATGGGTGATTAATAGGAAGAAACCTACGATGCCCCATGAATACATTCTTTTGACAATTTTTCAACCTCAGCACCTGCGTGTCATCTTCACAGATCGGGCACGCTTTTGCTCCTTTACAAGTGTAACCCGACAAATTCCCGTACGCGGGGAAATCATTTACGGTGCAAAACACCATGGCCCACAATTGAAAGACCTCTTTGCAGTACGCATCCCAGACCGGGACGCCATCACGCCACAATTTTTGGAGGTCCTCGATTAATGGTGCAAGATATATATCTATGTTGTTTCCGGGTTGTCTGGGTCCTTGGATTAGTAATGACATCATTATATATTTGCGTTTCATGCACAACCAAGGAGGAAGATTGTAGATGCATAAAAGAACTGGCCAAGTACTGTGCCGACTGCTCATGCTTCCAAACGGACTCATTCCATCTGAGCTCACCACAATCCTAAGGTTCCTCATTTCAGAATCAAATTCTTTGAAATGTCTGTCAATGTTTCTCCATTGAGGAGAATCAGCCGGGTGCCTTAGTTTACCGTCATTTTTGCGCTCTTCTTCGTGCCAGCGCAATAATTTTGCATCTTTGGGATTCGCAAACAACCGTTTAAATCTGGGTATTATAGGTAAATACCACAACACCTTAGCCGGAGACCGGCCATTTGTGTCCTCATTACAATCATCAATGTCCTGGTTCTTACGTTTATACCGTGAAACACTGCATTTAGGACATACATGCATGGCCTCGTACTCATTACGATACAATACACAGTCATTCGGACATGCATGTATTCTTTCGATCTTCAACTCCATTGGACATATCAACTTCTTTGCTTGATATATTGTACCGGGTAACTCATTGTTATCTGGGAGCATTTCTCGTAAAAGCTGTAATAAGGACGTGAAACTCTTATCGCTCCAACCATTGTCTGCTTTTAAATTTAATAATTTCAACACAGCTGACAGTTTTGTAAATTTGGTACACCCGGGATACAACGGCTTCTTGGATTCATTAGACAAATTTTGAAATTTATCATAATTTTTAACACTAATTTCATCTTCCACATCACGTAACATTTCCTCAAAATTTTCAGTAAACTCGTGTTCTACATTTTCATCAAAATTCATCTCCATCTCACCATCGTCGTTTCCGGGTTCGACATTATCAGAATCTTTGACACTCATAATCCTCGTTCCAATCAAGTTCAAAATTATCAGAAATTCCAACATTCTCATCATTCAATTCACGATTACAATCTTTACTGGCACTACTTTCCCCAAATTTCTCACCATGCATGAACCAACATGTATATCTCTTCTTAAATCCCCGACAAATCAAATGAGCTCTAATTTCTTCGATGTCCAAAAATCTTAATAAATTTTTACAATCTTTACAAGGACACAAAATGTCTTCTTCTTTTTTCTTCACTCTATAACTCTCAGCAAATTTTATAAACTCATCAACGCGAACCAAATATTCTTCACTGTCACGTCGCATTTCATACATCCAACTTCGATCCATCTGTAAATTAAATTTAAAAAATAATTTGATCAATTAATCATGCATGGTCAACATTCTCCATTGTAACAAAATTTTGGGCCTACAAAGGGCCGGTTTACAATCCTAACCCACTCTTTGAATATTATGTCTCATATGTGAACACATATTAGCGAGATTTAATTAGTAGTTGAGAAAAATTCGGCAGCATTTCCCCTTAACTCCCCAAGTATGCGTACGACCACATACTCGTAGGAACAATAAGGGAAAATACTGTCGAACTTTCCTCAAATACTAATTAAATTCCGCTAATATGTGTTCACATCCTAAATGAGACATAGTATTCAAAGAGCAGTCCCAAAACGGGGACTATCCAAAATTAATCCCTATTGGATTAATTTTGAACGGGCATGGACCAAAAAGCATCTATAGGTCGATTATTGGACAACAATACACTAATTAATTACATCTAAAATTAAGAAATCAAGCATGCATGAAATGACCTAAATAAGCATAAATAACAGAAAATTAGAGGAAGAAAATGATTTAAATACATATTACTAACCTTAGAAAGATGGAGAGGAGAAAATACAAACTTCAAAGATCTCAGATCTCAGCTGCTGACCTCAATTCGCAGAAATCTGATAGGAAAAAGCTCAGTTCAGAGAGATGTACAGAGGTGCTGGAAGGAGAAGATATTAAAACAGCGCTGGAAGGAGAAGATATTAAAACCCTACACTTTTATACACGGATATTTACTTATTAATCCGTGTAGCTCTCCACTAAACCATACACGGCTATTTAATTATTAATCCGTGTACAAAGCTTCCATTTCTACACGGATATATTATCAAAAATCCGTGTATATATTCCTACACGGATATTTAACAAAAATCCGTGTAGCTCTCTCAATAACTTGCACACGGACCTCTTTACACACGGATTTGTGGTTTCTAATAAACCGTGTAGCTCTCTGTAATAAGTCTACACTGATTATTAACTAATTAGCCGTGTAGAAATCGTTCATATCTTAAAAAATCATATTTGGTACACGGTTCTTATATAAAATTGCCAAATTCGTGTATAGTGTGCAGTGTACAATGTATATTTTTGTAGTAGTGTATGTGACGTGACAAATACGTTATGATTTGGTCACGTCACGTGACGTGACATCAAAATAACGACAAACAGTCACAGCACGTGTAGTCACGCCGTGATTAATTACACGTAGCGTTACCACACGTGATGTAAATTAATCACGTGAAACTTTTTTTTTATATTTTAATTTAAATTGTTGAAATTCAGAAAAATATATAAAAAAATATGAAAATTATAAAAATTGTAAAATAAGTAAATAATGTTGCAATTTTTTTTTTTTGAGGAATTGCCGTTGGGTATCAGACATTATTTTAAAAATTCAAATTACAAATATTCATTTGACTAAATTAGAGAAAATAAAAATTAGTAGTACATGAGTACCGGTATCACTGAACCTACACCAGAAAAGAAACATGGATATTCTATGCGTACAAAAAAAAATGAAAATTAACTAGAAAAAACTGGATACTCTATGTTTCATACCGTGACGTGACGTGACGTGACCACGTAACATGACATGACGTGACGTAGCGTGTAATTTTGACTCGAATGCAGTCACGTCACGCGAATGATCACGTCACGCGACACGCGAATCACGTCACGTAATCGACTCACATGACGTGACGTGACGTGACGTGACATGACGTAACGTGACATGACATGATGTTCCGTGACATGACTGATCACGGCCGGCATGACAAATTTCCTTCTCTCTAGTTTGAGGCCTGTTGTTTAATTTATTTTGCCCACGTTTTTGTTGGTCCAAATTTACGGTTTAGTTAACTGGTTTCAGAATAATTGGAATAAACTATTATAACGTAAACTTCAGCTAACTCGCTATAAATTTCCATCCAAATTAAGCACTAAGCAGAAACCAAAAGGCCATTACATTCATCCAACCGACCTAAGAGAACCACAAAAAACTAAACTCAACATGGAGTGCAGTGACATGCTCAATGCTCAATCAGAGTTATGGAACCTAACCTTCAGTTATATCAAATCCATGAGTCTAAAATGTGCAATTGAACTCGGTATTCCCAATGCAATCCATAACCATAGCCAGCCCATGACACTTCATGAGCTTCATGCTGCTCTCTCACTTCCCATAAACAACAAACCTAATTTGTGGCGCCTTCTACGCCTGCTTACTCATTTAGGTTTCCTAGTTGTTGAGGATACTAGCAAGAACAAAGAGGCAGTCTATGACCTTACTCCGATCTCACGCCTTGTTATTAACAAAACCGATTCATCGATTTTGTTGCCTTTTGCTTCAGCTATGTTGGATTTCAGTATAGTTAAGCCATCACTTCATTTGGGTGATTGGTTCAAACAAGATAAGCTTGAGATCTGTGAGATGGCGCATGGTTCCACGGCTTCCACCTTCTGGGAACTGACTGGCCAAAGGCCTGAATTTAACAAGCTAATGAATAATGCAATGGCCAGTGATAGTTCCTTTTTATCTGATTTTATAATCAATGAATATGGTAATGTATTTCAGGGAATAGCTTCTTTAGTTGATGTAGGAGGTGGATCTGGATCTGTTGCTATTGCAATAGCTAAGGCTTTTCCAAAGATTGAGTGCATTGTTTTGGACCTGCCTCAAGTGGTAGGCCACCTTCCAAATGATGGTTTAGTAAAATTTGTTTCTGGAGACATGTTTAGCAACATTCCACCAGCTGATGCTGTTTTCCTCAAGGTACCGTAGAATTTCCTGTTTGTATATATTTGATATATATTTCTGTATTTGTGTGTCTTCATTAATAGACTAACGTATAAATTTATCATCTTCTACCAATTACATTTTGTCTTAGGGGGTCCTACATAATTGGTGTGATGAAGATTGCATAAAGATATTACAACGATGTAAAGAGGCCATTCCTCCGAGAGATGCTGGGGATAAGGTCATTATTCAAGATATGGTTTGGAAAATCGGCCGATTCCGAGTCAACTCGGAATCGGCCGTGTCCGATCCGATTTTCACCCGAGTCTTGCGCCCATGCGAGTTTTTCAGCAAAACTCGGTTGAACAGTGTTTGACTCGGCCGAGTTAGCCGATTTTCAGGCCGAGTCAGACCGAGTCAAGCCGATTCAGACCGAGTTTGACTGAGTTTGACCGAGTTTTGGCTGAGTCAGCCATTAAAACTGTGATTAAAATTATTTTATGTAAAAAGATGTTTGTAAAATGGCCGAGTCATACAGCTGGAGAGTTGCATACAAGCTGGAGTCATACAAATCTAAATTAATTACTAATTTTGTTAGAATAGTACATATTAATGTTAGAATAGTACGTACATATTTTTTGTTAGTTAAATATTAGTATACAAATCTAAGTTAATTACTAATTTTGTTCTCCATTATTTTATTCGACATTATAATTAATTTATAATATCTTTTTACTCAATTGAAATAGACACAACAATATCCCCATTTGTATTGTAATATAGAGGACGATGAGATAATCCAGCCAGTTCGGTATAACATCTGGCAATAAAAAATGTGTTCTATTTGTAATGCTTGTATTACATTATATAATTAGTGAATTATTTGAGTGTAATATTTTGTGTTAATATAGTTTTTTTACAAATTATTTTTTTTACCAATTTTTTCCTATCTTTTGGCTACAAAACAAGTTTCAGCCAAAAAAATCCGAGTTTCCGAGTCAACTCGGCCGATTCCGGCCGATTCACCCGATTCTGATTCCACGGTCAAGAACCCGATCCCGATTCCGATTCCGAGTTTGAGAACCATGATTCAAGATATGGTTGTCGGATCGGTTAATAGTATACACCGAGAATCACAGCTGTTGATTGATATTGTAATGATGACGTTAGTGAATGGAAAAGAGCGAGATGAGGAGGAGTGGTGGAACTTGTTAAAAGAAGCAGGATTTACTTCTTACAAGATTGCTGCTACACTCGGTGTTCGATCGATCATTGAAGTTTATCCTTAAGTTTCACGGGATATCATTGATGTTCATGAATTACATCCCGGAATTCAGTACTATTGATATTTTTTAAGCCTATTTTTCGACGTATCCCCTCCAATAATTTCAGTGTAATAGAAAAGTGTGAATTGTTTATGGTTTGTTTCTATTTTCCTATTATTTTAGATCATCTCCCAACATTATATATGATATAACTTGTGAAGATTTTCTGGTCCACTTATTTCACTTCTGACAGTCCAAATATAATGCATTTAACTCACTGAAAACCTATAGAAGCAGATTATACGGGGAACCAGTAACTTATAATTATCTTCACTTGCGACCATGCATAACATTGGTATGTAATTAAATAAAGGTAGAATAGTATAATTTGCCTTTATTCTTTTTTTGGGGTTTTGGTGGTATATAGGCATGGTTTGGAAAATCGGCCGATTCCGAGTCAACTCGGTATCGGCCGTCACCAGTCTGATTTTCACCCGAGTCTCGTATCCGTGCGAGTTTTTTAGCAAATTAAACTCGGATGAACAGTGTTTGACTCGGCCGAGTTAGACAATTTTTAGGCCGAGTCAACCGATTTTACACCGAGTTGAGCCGATTCAAGGCAAAAATGACCGATTCAAGTTGAAAATGAGCCGAGTCAAGCGTTTCTTTTGGAGAAGAAGTTTTTTTTGAGAAGACGTGAAGTACACTGTGCATCCGTGAAGTTAAAGTTAAATTATTATAATATTAATACTGTGCATCAAAGTTTGACTATATGTGCATCAAAGTTTGACTATATGCGTATCTGTGAAGCTTTTTTTGGAGTTATTTAATTGCATCAAAGTTTGACTATATGTGCATCAAACACTTCTTTACGTCTCATTATTAGTACGACTATTAATTACATCGAGTTATTTAATTGCAAAATAATAATAATAATAATAAAATAATATGGAGGCTAGTGCATCACTTTTTTAAATCGGCTGATTTTCAAAGTTTATATTTATTATATCAATAGTTTATTTTTTTGTAAGATGTGGTCTTACTATTATTTTTTGACTAATTATCTTTGTACAGTAATTTTTTTACATTTTTAGTACAAATGACGACGAGCTGATACAACTAGCTTGACATAGTTTCTGACAGTAGAATTTGTGTTCTGATTGTGAATTTGTAAAGCTTGTATAATATTATATTATTTTATACTAGAGGATTATATGAGTGTAATTTTTTATCTTAACATAATTTTTGGATAATTTAATTTTTTACCAATTTTTTCTTATTTTTTAGTACAAAACAAGCTTCTGCCAAAAAAATCCGAGTTACCAAGTCAACTCGGCCGATTCCGACCGATTCACCCGATTTCGATTCCACGGTCAAGTATCCGATTAATGTATATATGTGATGATAAATATATCATCTTATGTGGCAACTGCTTAGGGAGAGGTGTCTTAGCTCGTTTTTGGTGGTTTTTAGTAGATATATAGCTAACTGTAGTAAACAATCCAGTTTCGTTTGGGCCTTATAGGCCTTTTTTTTTTTTTTTTTTAAATTAAGGTTGGATAAAACCGGGGGAGATTTTTAGGCAAGTTCAATTAATATCATACAATTTCAGTGTTAATTATTTTTGTACCCTGGTGTATAAAGAGTGGTCCGCCGGCCCACAGAGTACAAGTCACATTTCTTAATCCTCCATTATCTTTTGCACTCTAGGTCACTCTCTGACAAACACAATTTACGAATTGCGAAAAACAGATCCTTACAAATTGTGAAAAACAAACCCTTTAGAAAACCTTTGAAACAAGCCCCGACAGATCAACATTTCGTACTAGGATGCAAAATAACACTGGTACCGACAGGTACCAGTGTCGAGAGAGCAAAGAGAGAGTTTAGATGGATTCAGAAACAAGCTCAGGCGAAGAGATTGCGCATATAAGCAGGATTATCCAGTCAGAGCTCACACCAAGCCCGAAATGGGGAAAAGAGAAGCAATGCATCACATCAAATCAGCCCAATGGTACGCACTAGTACCGATCACATGCATAAAAAAACCGATATGCATCACACATAAATTAAATAGTAAAAATTCATATATTCTCAGCAAAGCTCGTAACAAATTCCATTTGTAAGTTCACGTAAAGCCTGTCAATCCAGAAAAAGCAAGTGGCCATTTTTGGTCCGGTGCCACTGAGACCATCGGCTCCAATGCATGGTGAACAATTCCTTCACCGCATAGTGTAGAGGGAGAGAGAAAGATGGATTTGACGGTTCGAAGAAAGAAGTGAGCGGAGAGAAAAACGAAAGAGAATTGGACTGTGCAGAATAAACAAATTGGAAGGGAAGAGAAAGAGGAGAAAATATAGAGTTTTTTGTACAGAGGATACTGGCGTGTGGGCCGTGTACATGTCGGGCTCTCAACTCTCATGTTGTAATTATCAGAATTCCAGTTTTTATATAGTCAATTAATTTGTTATTCGATTATCCAATTTATACGAGCTTAATTTCGCGTTGCCCATAGATAGATTATGCATGTATTTAGATGTACTAAATTGATAAGCAACCCATCACTCCCATTCGAAAATTAGACAATTTAACAATCTATTTGCTCCACTAATTTAACTCCAATCCTCTATATATTAGCTTCTTCCTTTCTTTTTTCTCAAAAACCCTCATTTTTGCTACATAGATATTCTCGAGGGACAGAGAATGACCACACAACAAAATATCTTTTTAAAAAGATGCTCTGGTCTCCTGAAGAAAATCTATGAGATTTCGGTCTTGAGCAACTTCGATTGTGGACTAACTACATTCTTCACCCATACTGGTAAATTGACCCATTTCTCTAATTGCTGGAACTAATTAATGTCTTAAACATTTCTTTATTTATTACGATTGTAGATTTGCTAATAAAACTTCAAGCTGCGCAAAAGTGTAATAACTTCACCAATATTGCTCTCATATATAATTTTCTTTTTATTAAAAAGATTCTCTTTTAATTGTCATGATCAATCAATTTCTCCTCTGTTCTTTTGGAACCTTTTTGGTCAGGTCCAGCACGCCAAATATCATGATACAACAAAGACATATTACCAATTATTGCAATTATTTTGGAACCAAACGAAGATCCTAAATTTCTAACAACACATATTGCTTGGTCAAGAGCTTGTGAAAGTTTTCTTTTCGATGAAAAATCATTGTTAATAGCTCGTGACAATTCAAATGAATCACCGATTGTTGCAAATATTTTGGAACCAAAATGTCTTTATCAAATAAACATGAGACATACCATTTGCTGCATTTGCTTATGAATGAAAATTGTTATTCAATGCAGCATCTAATGGTATTGCTCAAAACTCAAGGCATTGCTAGAGAAGCATCCAAGTTTGTATATATGCATTTTGATCATATCAAACAGGGAGAAAATTAATGAATTTTATATTCAAACAACTTGACAAAACTAATGAACATTTTCTATATTAATTAAACATTAATTTTGTGCAGCCGCAAAGGGAAGAAACAAAGCACTTTGTGGGCTTGTTTTATCAAAAGAGATATGAGAAAAAACTGATCCTGCGGCTTCTATAAGAGATACAGGACCATTTAAAGTTTTACTGAAATCGGAGGTCACCACAGGGCCAAAACAACGCTCTGTTTCTTGTTTCACTATATTGCTTCTATGTTTTATATCTTTCTGTTTATTTTGGTGCTCAACTGTTTTGAACCTTTTCTATTTTTCTAACGTTTTTACAAACCTTTTGTAACCAATCATATTAATCAAATATGGGCATGAGCCCTATTTATCCTAAAAAAATAATTGAAAAAAGAGAGCCGTTCAGGACTAAAAGAGGATGAGGTTTATGTGCTGGTGAGATTATGTGGCATCTAAGATTGCGGTTGTGTGAACAGGAAGATGACGTGCTCTAGAAGGGCAACAATGCTTGAACTTATTCGGTCAAATCAGCATATTATACAATCAAGAATGGGCCTAGAATAAAGTATAATCTCTCAAAGCTGTGGAAATTGAAAGCTCCTCCGAGATTTAAGGTATTCGCTTGGTTACTATTATTGAACAAACTACTGACGATAACAGAGAACTTGAATAAACGAGGATTTAGTTTGGTGAGTATGTGTTAAATTGTCAAACAACAAGAAGAATATGTCAGGATGTGTTTCGATTTTAATGCCGATAGAAATTTAAATCAAGTGCTGGTGGACATGGTGATAGATGAAGAAGTAAGAGGACTGCTACTTATCATGTTTTTTATAATTTGGAGGGAGCGATGTGCGAGGATATTCCGAGAAAGAAGGCACTCGGATCAGGACCTTATGGAAGAAATTAAAATACAATAGAGATTTTTCAATTAGGTCGTTAATGTACTGTTGTTTATCTAAAATTTTTATTTTCTTTCTTTTTCTTTTCTTATTTTCAATTTTTATTTTTTTCTCTTTTTTCTCTTATTTTTATGTATTTTTGCTTTTATAGTGTGAGGGTTACATCTTAATATAAAATAGAAGCACGACTCCTATTTTTTCTAAAAAAAAAAAAAGAAGAGGTTGACGGAGCCAATGGTCGATTCATTTTCCAGTACTAATAATGATGGAACAGGTATTTACAAGTTTTGGCATTCATATTATTCTTTTTAGTCAATGCTAACAAAAAATCGAAATGTATGAGATAATGAGAAACTGCCTGTGTTTTATCTTTAATTTATAATAAGCACAATTAGTTCCGAAAATTTCGCGTCCCAGATAGATGCTAAATAGACAGTAGCATATATTATTATCTGTCAAGTACGATTTGGAGAAAAAACCGGGACAAAATTAGGAAAGCAATAAATAGACTAGCTAGAAGCAGTAAGAAGCAGATTCACCGGACCACAAGCCTACATCATCTTTGTGTGTCATTCTTTGTGTAGCGAGTAAATCACCATATATTGACCTTCCATATAAAATGCTTCCAAAGGATCCAATAATAATATAAAATGCTTCCAAGTAGGATGCACAATTATGAGTTCAATTATTTTCAGAAATTTATAATTATATGACAACACTACACATATGTACGTATGTATGCAACTAACATATTTTGTTAATGTGTAAACTACACAATTTCTTCCTCATGTTGATTTCATAATTAGACAAAAAAAAAAAAAAAGAGCTACACTCACCTACTATAATGTGTACATACCGTGTCTTTTTTTTTTAATTAAAGTAAATCTAGAAACCTTAAAATTGAAATAACTCGCATACCACACAGATTGCTACACAATGATTGGACCAAAGAACCCAATTCACTGCTCTCCAGAGAAGTGGCTTCTGGCGGCTACTACGTTTAATAAAATAGTTCTTGACCTGAGAAATCCGTTTCGACCTATTTTAGCATGGCTCAATCCGACCAAATTTAAGTGTCAATCATTATAACTTCTCTAAATTTAAAACTAATATTTATTATTGGATACACTCCAATTAATCTTCTACTCAATCCAAAATTACTCCTGGACCCTGGCAACAGGAAACCATAGGCTCCTCTTATTCTCCTCTCAACCCTCCTATATATAAAGGAACGTCTCTCTCTCTCCCTTTTTCATCATTAACTTTCCCTTTGACATCATATCTTTCTTTCCTATATATGCTTTTCTAAACCTTTGTATTCCATCACTCCAAGAGAAAAATGGGCAGAGCTAAGGTTCCCATAAAAAAGATACAAAATAATTATACCCGTAAGGTCACATTCTCGAAGCGACGCAACGGTCTTATCAAGAAGGCATACGAGCTCTCAGTTTTATGTGACATCGAAGTTGCACTCATCATGTTTTCTCCTACTGGCCAGTTAAGCCACTTCTCGAATCGTCGTAGGTACTAATTATTCATTATTTCTTGAAAACATGATTCATCATCTTCACATCCACACTGCTGCGTGCAATGTGCAATCTTAAGCACAAAGTTCTAACTGAAATATTATTTTTTTCAAGAAATATTTCAGATATCTTTTTACAGGCTTATACTTGTATTTCCGATGATATTCATATAAAGTATTGCGATTTGTTTGGTAGTCATTATAAAACTTTTTATATGATGAGATTATTTTTATGTATTATGTTTTCCTTTGATATTTGCAAGAGGCTTAGAAACCTAGTATTTCTAGCATATATGTTTATTGTCAACATTTTTTTGCATTAGTTACAGTAATTCGATCAATTTTCAGGTTTAAGCAGTGTCTAGCTCTCAAGAGAAATTGTTTTAAGTTTTGTTATATATGCTAGGATTGAGGATGTACTGATGAGATATCTTAGACATGAAGAACAAGAAAAGACACCTGCGGAAATACAAAAGGACAGAAGGTACAATTTTAACAAAATTTTACATTATAATTTTATGGTTTTCTAATTTTTTTTATATATATTTTATTATTAAACATTTTATTTGTTTGGTTTGTTCTTTTGTTTTTTTCTTTGTTTTGGATGATACTTAGAGATGGAATTCATAATGTGATTATCCCAAACAAAGAGGTAATTAAGATTTGTTTATTTTGTATTCCATAGATCTTGCATAATTGAGTTAATTAAAACGTAATGATTTTTTTTATATAAAATCAAGTAGACTTGAATGCATTTTTTTCATGTTATAAGAAATATTTCATTGTGACCTTCTAAATGTTTTTTATGATAACACATGAGTATCGTTTTAATGTCATGACGGTGCTTATCAATTAATCCATGTTGTGAGACTATTGAAATATTCTAAATCAATAGATAAATTGTTGCAAATGTTCCAATGAATTTCGTGATAGATAATATTGTAATTTTTTTAATTTTTGAATAAATAAACATTTTTTCTCTTATAAAAGATATATATTTCAATTCTATCAATGCAGAATCTGATTTCAGTACTTGAGAATCTCAAAGCTCAAGCAGACGTAGTTACACAAGGATCAAGGTATATTTTCCCCATACTTTTTTAAAATTTTCTCATTCTTAAGAAAAACATATCCAAAGCCTTGAATACTTTATAAAATTAATTATTTTGCCATATTCAAAGTATCCCTTAATGAATTAAAAGATAATTATAACAAGAAAAAGGACAACCATAGGTCATGATGTTAGTTATTATATTTCATTTTTCAGACATATTTTTAATAATTTAACAGAAAAATAATTAAGCTAGAATTAAATAAAAAATTGTGTCATAATAAATTGAAAAATAGAAAGAAAGTTTAGTAAAGTCAAAAGCATATATATGTGTCAATAAATGTAAATAATTAGTTCCGTATCAAGTCGTACTGACAATACTACTAATTGAAGCACCATATAATTCGAATCATTTACCAAATTGATAAATATTATTTGGGCACTTCCAATGCAAAATGTAATGTTAGAACATCTACATCCCAGCAACTCAAATGAGTTTCTAAATAACTGTTAACCACTTTTTAGAAATTAAGGTCTCTAAAGTTTCTAACTCTCACATCCCTGAAATTAATTTTAGAGTTTCTATTAAGCCATGTTAGTAACAAATTAAAAAGGAGAAAAAAATTTGAGCCAATCATTTGATCAGCATGGAGTTTATAAACAGTTTCTTAATAAAAAAACTTTACTGCATAGTTTCTAAATAATAAACTCTCACACATCTCTGAAACTGGATTAGAAACTGCCACATCAGATTAGAAACTCTAATAGTATCAGAGATGTAGATGCTCTTTTAGTAATAAGTAACATTCAGAACAACTTTTTTCTTAATTGCTTAATACATTTTTCTTTTCAACAGCTTTTGTTTGATTGTTTGTTCCAATTTATTGTAATTTTTCAATTATATATGATCAGAATTGTATTTAATTATATATTTTCAACTTTAAATAAAAATATTATTTTCTTGAATATACAGCAATAATCAAGCAAGTTCAACTTCCAATTTGTCTGAAATTAGCGGTGATTCGACGATAAAGGTACCTGCTCTATCGAATTATATCTCTTTTAATCTCTTTTCACACTACCGTCATAAAATTTGTTATAATCATAATGTAGAGTATATAGACCTGAAACATAACCCCCACAAATTGAAAAAGAAAAAAAAATAAACTACAAATTAAGAAAAATAAACACCACAAATTATGTACGCATTATTGAAATTCTAAAAGACAAGCCATATACCAACTAATAATATTAATTATTCTTTATGACATGGATGAATATTTGCAGGATCTTAATGAAGAGGTGATGAAATCACATGCCAGATATGAAGAATTGAAAGACACTCTATGGTTAGTTGCTACTAATTAAAATAAATTAAGTTCCCTTGTCTTAAAATCTGCAATATTAAATATAACGATTTAATAAGTAAACTTTTGGCCTCGCAAAAGAACAAAGTGTTGAAAATTATTAGCACATTCATTAGTGAGGGCTATAAAATTAACAAAATTTTGTAAATCAAATGATAAATTCGAGTCAAACATGGATTATATCGGTGGTCATGCATGTAATTGAGGCGTTCGGCTGCACTAAAAAAAATAGCACCAATCCATTAGAGCTGTAAATTAAAGGAGGCAATTTAAAGAAGCCTTGATATATATTCTGAAAGATCAAATCGGTGGTGTACTTATGCTCAATTAATGAGACACGAACTCACAGATAGCCTGATGGAGACGATAAGGTATTCGTCGATCCTAACACATATGACATATATAGTATATATATAAACTTCTCATGATAAATGATTTATATGGTTCTTTGTATATGAAAATAGTTCGGTACTAAAAAACAAAGTTCTATAATAGAAAATTAGCAATTAAGAAGAATAGTAATGCATGTCATCGTGTATAAAAATGGACGCCATAATTTTTTTATAAGAATCATGCCAAATCAATTACTGGTTATTTACTAGCGAGACAAATATTTTGATTTTAGAAACAATGGCATGTCTCGAAGCATTGCTTAACATCTTAATTTTGTTAACTTTATTACCTTCATTATGGAAATCGAAATAATTTCCAACACAAAGAACAGTGCCCTTATCCTGCTCAATATATAACTTCTAAAGTACATGGATCCACTCAGCCATTCCAAGCATCATTATCGCATAACAAAGTAATTTTTGTAATTGTTTGAACTTGCAACAGGAAATAAACATAGCTAGTTTATATATTTAATTACAACTGGATAACAGAATTTTAAGTTTATACCTTAGAGGACACAATTATTGATTTTAGACGAACGGGATCTCAAAAATTATTCAACAAGGTTTTAATGAACATTGATCTTTTCTTAAATATACTCCCTTCATGTTGCATCATAAATTTCAGAAATAAGATGCATCTCTAACATTGATCTTTGATTTTCTCAATAAATGTTTCTTAATTGGAGGTACATACTGTTTTGAGTTATGGAAAGTTCAATTTCCATAAATAGCATCATATTAATTTATTACAATCTTTTTTTTATATAAGGTTATTATATGGTGACATACAAAATTTGCATGAAACCCACGAAGAGCTTGATGAACGTGAGACGAGGTTGATGGAAGTCCTCACTCGTGTTCTTGAGAGGAAGGTAAATGATTAATTAATAATTGATGTCTTGTTATTTTAATTAATACATACAAAGTTGATGTTTCATTACAAAAATCTTAATTGTTTAGACAGTATTTGTCATGTTTAAAAAAAATTAAATTGGGCTGACAATTGTTCGCACAAGCCTTAAAAGTGCTATATATCTTTATTTCAAATTTTTTTTGTTATGTTTACACAATTTGAACTGAGATTTTATATTTGTTAGACAAGAATTGTGTATATACACTAGCACAAATAATCTTATATATGTAATTGTGCATATACACTAGTACAAATAATCTTATATATATAATGGCATACTACAAGAATGTGACAGTATTCGTGAGGGTATAAAGTGACTATCTGCGAGGGTATACCGACAGAAATGTGTTTTTTCTATTAGCGACGGGAGTATCCGCGAGGGTATACCGACAAAATCCCTCGCGAATACTGTCTCATTCTTGTAGTATATGTTTATGCCATAGTGTGCACAATTGAACAACAAAAAATACTGCCAAGCCAATATTGTGTACCCCCCAAAATAGCCAATAGATTTAAATAATTTCTTTGGTATTTTAGCAGTGTAATCTACCAAAATTAAGGCAATTAGCTAACATAATGACATTATTTTTGTATGACAGAAGTATTTGATGACAAATTCATCAAAATTGGCTGCATCGGTGCCTCTACCGTCAGTATGTTATTTATATTGTTAATGCTGGATTGCATTCAATTTATGTATTATATTAATTTTAAAACAAATTGTCCCACACCTACTAAAAGATTATACAAAATAATATTGATCAAGATTATGCATTTAGGACTTTGAAACTACATGATTTTGTGCAAAATAAAAAAAAAAAGACATCAAATAGAAACATCTCTTCTCTCCTCACAAGAAGTGTATTAAACTTTACTCAAAATAATATGTGATACATTCTAAAATGGTGTGTAGATGCTACCTCAAAACAGTACATTGTTGCCAACAACTCAAGGGCTAGTGCAAATTATGCAGCCACACCAAGAAGGAACTTCTTCACAAGTGCAACAGAAATCTATATTACTTCAACAGACAAAGGCAAGCAACGAAAAAATCATATTACAACCTCCATTTGAAGGATATCTTGGTATGAAGATGGAAGGGAGTTGGAGTAGTGAGAATAAAGTGTCGGAATATCAAAAGTATGTTTCACTACCATTATCGCCATATGTAACAGATAAAGTTGAATTTGATGCATTTGTAGTGCAGATCAATTTCATTATTTATGTATTAAAAAAATCTTAAATTGGTACAAGTTAAACTAGAGAAGGGTTCTAATGCCTCAATTTTTCATGCCTCCACCATGTCTCTATTTTTTAAAACTTTAATAACTCAAAATTTAAAACTTAAAAGTCAAAATAAAACCGTTGGATATGATCTATATCATTTTATCACGTGTAAAAAATTATGACATTTTAATTTTGTTTTGGTTGTCATCAAGAGCTTGTAAAAACGTACTAATGTGGATAATTTATAGATGTTGATTTTTCAACTTATTGATTCACATAAAAACAAAATCAAAATGTAATAATTTTTTATGAGCACAGAGATAAAATGATGTAGATCATATCCAACGGTTTTATTTTGACTTTTAAGTTTTAAATTTTGAGTTATTAAAGTTTTAAAAATAGAGGCATGATGGAGGCATGAAAAATTGAGGCATTGGAACCCTCCTCGTTAAACTAATACAAATCTTGCCTAATCTAAACTCTATTGTATATTTGTATTCTTCTTTGTTAGTCAACCATCATACTTCAGCAATGGCGTTGTACCAATTCCTTATGAGAGCACTCAAGTCAATCCAAGGAAGCAGACATGGAAAACTATCCGTTCCACTAGTACTTCGACCCCATCTTTGCCCACAATCCCACAGTTTTCAGTGTTTCAGGTACGAAACAACTAACAATCATTTAAACTGTTTACCAGGTTAATATTATACTAATTGAAAGTTTTTGAAGAACAAGTATCATAATTTTTGTATTGGAATAAAATATTTTGTAAATGATTAAATTAATTAGAAAAATAGAAAACACAAGTCCAGCAATAAATATACTCTCATCTAATACATATACTCGCTTTACAGAATTCCAAGTTATTAAAAACTCAACCTAAACAAAACTAGTCAGAACATTATTCATAATTTTTTTTTTTTTTTCAATAGCAATCTTTTGAAGATGGTGATAATCAGTTCAGCATGTCAACTGTAGATGTTAAGACTCCTTGGCCGGAGACAAAACCATTTTAATTAGGGCTTGAAACTGCTTGACTTTATACTAAATGTATTAAAAAGTTCATAATATTTGCATATAAATGCATCATTCGTGAAGTAGATCAGTTTCAACGATTTGGATTCATCGTTGAAGCATATCTAATAAATTGTTAAGGAGATAGCACGGCAGATCACTGTGCTACATATAGCACACTAGCTTTATTCTAGAAATAATGCAGGACATTTTAGTTTTGTTTTAGTATTGGCTAATTAGTTTATTTTTATTTATTTAGAAAACAACGGATTAGTTTACCTTTATTAATTTAAGGTTGTCTCAATAACATGCAATTGGCATGATGCGATGAGTTTGCGTTGGAATATTAAATTTATAATTAGTGTTTTCTGTTGGAATATTAATTCATTATTTGAGTGTACGTTATGCATGTTTTTTAAAGCATGGGTGTGTTTTGCATTCTTTCATGTAGTTATTAAAGTCTAAATAGTTGATTCAAACTACTCAATATGATTTTTATATTAAAATGTGCTAGGAAATTAAATTTTATATTTTCTCATAATAAAATATTTACTATTTTATTAGATAGATACAAAATAACTTTTTTAATGATTTTAGAATCTTTCGAAAATAGTAGTTTTCTACCTATTTCAAAAAATAGTAATTTTTTTTATAACTTTTTTTTTTCTCCAAGCACAAGTTAATATGGAGATTACGTTTGAGCGGTTCAAATCGATGCTTTGAACTTTCAAAAAAGAGATAAGAATCAGGTTCGATGTGAAGCACAGAAAGATTCTTGCTTTATACCGCATTATTAATTCAACAATTGGTGGCACACCTTATAGTCTTTTAATGATATTCAATTTTATAGTCCTTTACTGTTCTTTGTAAATATCTTTTTAGGAAAAATAAAGTTCCCGGCCTCTATTTGTTTTATTGAAATAGGTACCTATATATTTAAATTTGGCATATATTATAACGTGTGTACTCGTAGCAACTAGATTTGTAAAATTGATACTTCATATATAGATAGTACTAAACATCTAATATTTGCTATTACACTTGAACAAAATATTTATTGTCCTAAATTTTCTGAATGCAAAATTATTTTCTGTAAAATGATTTTATTTTAAAGATAATTTTCTATTTTTTTTTATTTCCTTGCGTATATAAAAAAAAACTAATTTTAGTCAACTGAAACTAGGGCTGAAAACGGAGCCGGATAATCCGATTCGAATCAGCTCCGAATCTGAGCAAGATCCGTATTAAACGGATCCGGATAATTACAGTGTATGCATAATTGTTCCGGATACGTATTCGAATAAAATACGTGAACCCTAAACGGAGCGGATATCCGCATGTATCCGATTCATTTTAGTTTGATATGGAAAAACTTAATATATAGCAGCGCTGATTTTATTTACTCCTCTGTTGTGGGGCTATATTTTTATTGCTTGCGATCCGTATCTATCCACTTTTAATATGATCCCAATTTAATCTGTTCGCAACTCTTTTTATAATAGCAGGGTGGGTCCTGCGTTTATAATAAGATGTAAGGTTATAGAATATAAGAGCAGTTGAGACTAGGGCCGGTGAAAAAGCCTGTGGCTCGTGGTCCGCTTGGTATTAGCCTGTGACTTGATCGGTAACAGCTCGTTTGTTTGTGAACCGAGCTAAAATGAGTCTGCTCGCCACAGATTCGAGCTAGAATTACGAGTTTGAATTAGGCCTGATTCGGCACGAGCCAACTCAGTTCATTAACGAGTTATTGAATATACATAGCTATTAATGAGCTATTAAATATACTATTATTTTGTATATTCGGTTCATTAACGAGAGTTATTGAATATTTAAGATATAGTAAGAAAGGAATATACAAAATTTATAAATTTGTCAAGCTAGTAATGAGCCACGGATAAGCCACGAGTCAGTCATGCCATATTCAATTCCAACCGAATTCAAACCTAAGTCAAAATTATTTGACATGTATTGTTTGGCTGTTAAATTTAAAGATTTAGTGTTTTTGGTTTTGGTTAAATTTGTTTTTTAATATGTATTATTTAGGACTTTCGATTTTAAGAGATTAAAATTACTTAAAATTCAAACACCAATTGGTTAAGTCTTAACAAGTTGCTTAACGAGTTACGAGTCAATTCGAATTGGTAACAAGTTGAGCAGATTGAGTTGTCAACTCGAGTTGACTCGTTCATTAACTTAATGAACCGAGCATGAGCATACCTCAACTCACTCAATCTCGATTCATAAACAGCCCTATATGCATGTATGAAAGCAAACTGGTACTGACATTAGAGACACACTGAGAATGGGCTGAGATGACAACCGAGCAATTATAATCAATATTGATATCATTAATTGGATTTAACTATGTAAGGATTTCTAGTTGAATCAAGGATCGCAACCTCGGATTCCAGTCCAGACAGGTCCAATTGCTCAAATAAATTGAGGGAATTTAAAGCATAAACAATGACACAATAAGATACAGCTCAAAATCAAAGAATTGTTAGAGATGAAACGGAGAGCATCGGGAAAGCTAACAGATACCAAAAGAGGAGCAGCGAAGAGCACGAGGCAAAAGAGGTAAAGACTTTAACAGAGCACATTTGACTTCACGCAGCGCACGGAATATAAAATCAAAACAGCATTGCATATGGTTCGTGCCCTGCATGAAGCAAAAACTGTTTTGTTAAAATCTTTACCCGGCAAAGGGATTCGGTGAGACTGGTGAATTCATCACCTCATGTTACCTGACTGAGTACAATTGAAATGGATGGTCTAGAATTGTCCTTTTAACTTGGCACGAATCTCAAAACAAAATTAATACTGGCTCCTACGCTATCCCGAATAGGCACTGGCTGAGAGTAAATATTGGTCGTCCCTTTCAATTGTCTTGAGTCAGGTACCTGGGAGGATACGGATCCGAGACTGGTTGGGTGTTCTAGAATCTAGAGACGAATTTAATGAGAGGGTTAGAGCATCTACATCACTGGTACTATTAGAGTTTCTAATCTAATGTAGCAGTTTCTAATTCAGTTCCAGAGATGTGGGAGAGTTTCTTATTAAGAAACTATGCAGTAAAGTTTCTTATTAAGAAACTGTTTATAAATTTCATATTGATCAAATGATTGGTTCAATTTTTTTTTCCTTTTTAATTTATTGTTGACATAGCTTAATAGAAACTCTAAAATTAATTTCAAAGATGTGAGAGTTAGAAACTTTAGAGATCTTAATTTCTAAAAAGTGGTTAAGTTATTTAAAAACTCATTTGAGTTGCTGGGATGTAGATGCTCTTAGTTTCATCCTATAAAATTACTATAAAATTATAGATCTATTCAGGGAAAAATTGGGAACGGACTCTGCTGCTTTTTCTATTTCAACCATTCAAAATTGTTGAAATCTGTACATGAAAAAATTCTTTTATCGAGATACGTAAATGAAAAAATTTGAATGGTTGAGATGAAAAAAGCAGGATGCTGTAGCCTTATCCGAAAAATTGAGTAATTGATGCTGCGATTCATATCACTAAAGTAACTCAAATTTGATTATAGATCTGAACCGTCAGATCTGTTTTGGAACGAATATTAAAGTCTCCGTG
The DNA here is from genome assembly GCA_011114355.1 of Carex littledalei. Classification (NCBI taxonomy): domain Eukaryota; kingdom Viridiplantae; phylum Streptophyta; class Magnoliopsida; order Poales; family Cyperaceae; genus Carex; species Carex littledalei. The sequence continues at coordinate 7,504,302 of CM022081.1, forward strand.
CATTCCACCTTCTGATCGGTCGGTTCAGATCTAAACTCAAAGTTTGAGTTACTGCAGAGCATTCGTACTTGCCCAAAGCAGCATCCATAGACCAGTCAAATAGCGACGCGTTAAGGTCGTCTCAGTTCCAACTTGGCAGTTGGCATCCACTAGGTCAAACACCAACGATAGAGCAGAATGGTCTTTTCTTTTCTTTTTTAAGTTATTTTTCATTGAGTCCCCTTCTCCAAGCCGTTTCCGACTCAGATTCACTTTTTCGTCTTCTCCAAGAAAGAATGTCACTTTCTCTTCTCTCCTTAAACCTACTCTCGTTCTCCTCTCTCTGAAATTCGTTTCAATCAGAACTGATGGCATTGCCTACTGCTAAACTCGCTTCTCTAGTACTAAAGAGTATCAGTAAACCCATTGCTGCTAGGCTGAAGCAACAAGCTGGAGTTCACCCAAAGTTTCGGAATCTCATTGTTAGCCTTGCGCAGGTTAGATTGCCTATTTTCTTGGCTTTGGTGTTTTCTTTTCCTGATTTCTTTTGAGGGAATGATTTCTCTGCATCTGATTTGAATTTCTGTTCTGGAATCAAGCAGAAATGTTAATCTCTCAGCTAATATGTGCTATGCGGTTCATAGTCAATACTAAAAAATTACTAGGTTTGTTTGGAAAATTCATTGGTGAAAGATTAATCAGTTTCCTGAGTATGGTATGAAAGAATTAATTTTTTTTTTTAAATGGACACCAATTACCAGTTTATCCTAAAAATTTATCAAATGGGTCAAGTTATACTTTGCATTGGTATTTTCTTTGATTATAGGCTAATTGTTAGAATTTCAAGCTGAAAATGCTAGTTTAGTACTTCGGTGCCTATCCATGCTATGTGCAATCAATCCTCCAATACTTGTTGCAACATTTGAACCAAAAATAATTAGATTGTGCATATTATAGCTCCTAATTTATCATACTAGAACGGTTATATCTGAAAAAATCAATCAAACAATATAATGGATTGTCGCAAACACTACTTAGTATGTTGCAATCAAATTAACTATAACTGACATTTCAATTTAACCCCTATATGCTAATTTTTTATCCCTAGCTTGAATTTCGTCCAGATTTAACTTGTGATAAATTATGATGAAACCACCCAGCCGAAAATGGAAAATTGTTGACTAACAACTCATACCCATCCATGCATGAAATTTAACAATACACATTTTTCTTACCTTGAGTTAGACAAGAATAGAAACTGAGTCAGACTGAATACACACCAGAAGAAATGGTATTCCCATGTTACCCTTACATTCTTTGTTTTGTTTGGAGATCAAAGTGGATTTAGAAAAGAATTTAAAGGACTGAGAAAAGAAGGTCGCACATTACGTAATCCTCACATATTTCCCCTTGCTTACAGAGGGTTAAAATGGTCATATTGGCCATCTTTTCTCATCTGTTCAACTCCAGAAAGAAAGCCCAATTCTATAGTTCGCGAAAATATTCCATGCCAAGTAGCAATTTCCATTTGATAAAAAAATAAGGTACAGATATGGTGCTGCCTGAACTTAAGCTCCTTGCGCTGGCCGTGAAGAAAGCACGAAAGCCTGTTGTTTCCCCACTCATAGAACGAGTCTGTGTTCACCCCTGTATCTCCAGCCAAATGGCTAACATTGGTCAGGTCCCTGTGTTTTTCCAACCCCCCCTCCCCCCCCTCCACTCACACACACACAAGAAAATGTTGCATTTTAATTAAAAATGCTGACAATTTAGCTCTTACCTCTTATGATATTTCCTTCTTTTTATCTTTATTGGGTAAACTTAGAATATGATCATATGAAGAATTTGTGATCATCATTCTCAGTTTTGTCTACTAGTTGTAATGATTTTGTTAAATTATAATGAAGAAGTTGTGGCACTATTGGTTAATGTGCAACATTGAGAGTGGTTTTCCAAGCAGAGGACAAATCGTGTTTATTAAATGTTTTACATTTTTATGGTAATTGCATCTTAGATTTGTGTTCTTGTAGTTTCTGCAATCAAATTGAGTTAATAGCTACGTCCTTTTTATTAAATCTGTTGCTTTATTTGTTCATTAGGCAAACCACCGAATTACTACAACTCTACAAAGGCAGTTGTATGGACATTTGACAACTGCTGAGATTAGACCCTTGAATGAGGAAAAGGCTGTTCAAGCCGCTGTTGACTTAATCGGGGAGCTCTTTGTTTTCTCTGTACGTTATCTTACTTTTTAATTCATTGTATATTACCACTTATCAAATGTTTCTAATCAATAATTACCACACCTGCCAGGCCAGTTCATTTTATGAAAAAAATGCATTTACGTATTTTTGGCCAGAACTGCTGTTTAAGCCTCAATTTGGCCTGACCAAATATCTCAGTTTAACGTCAAAATTGCATAAACTTCCACAAAGAATGAAAAAATAAAAATGTAGATCCAAAAATTATTAAACTGATCTATCTGGTAGCAGGTTTTTTGCTGGGTATATGACCTGAACACTGTTAGATTATGTGCTTTTGTATGTTCTCCCTTGTCAGTATCTTTTTATTTTCAGTTGTAAAAATGATCAGATGATTTACACTAGTTACTGTTCTTTGCATACACTAATATTTTTTTTTCTTTTTGTAAGGTTGCGGGTGGGCTTGTGATTTTTGAGGTGCAAAGAAGTGCCAGGTCAGAAGCCAGGAAGGAAGAGAAACGTAGGCAAGAAATTGAGGTAATTATTTTAAATCTGTTTGACAGCCAAAATTATGCTATATATATGGTAGGAGAGAAACAAAAGGTTTCAGGAAAGAACCAAAAGGAGAATAGAAGCAACATTGGTACTATCATGTTAAGTTTGGTGGCACAAGAGAGCATAGAATACGTGTATGATATAATTAGGAGCATTGAATCTGGTTCCAGCTCCTTGCTGAATTTATTAGACTCTATCAGGCAGATACGACCATCAGATCGAAGGGTCGGAATCATGCCTGACAGAAGAGCTCTCTAAGCTGCTTTATACATATAAAAAGTAGAGATCAGACAAGAAAACAGTTCAATATTTTAACCGAGAGTGAGGCTATGGTACTATGCATAGCGCGGATTTGTCCGTACTATAGATCAATAGCTTCGTTTTTGAAGTCCAAACAATTGATCTGAACCGTTCAACATGATCTCCATCTGAGATGTACTTGTAGGTCAAACTTTTATGTTTTTTGGAATAGTTTTACTATTTTTTGTAGATAGGCAGAAAATTACTTGATCTAAAAATTATAGACCATTCATAAGTAGTGATTTTCTACCTATCTAAAGATAGTAAAAAATTCTAAAAATTGTAAAATGTAGTCTGCGAGTACATATTCATATGGAGATCATGTTGAATGGTTTAAATCGACTATTGAAACTTTGGAAACTAAGATATTGATCTATAGTACGGACCAATCCATGATATGCATAGTAACTCTCACTCTTTTAACCAATCTGTTTATCCTCCCTCCGTATCATTCCAGTGAAGCAGAATTTGTTTTTTTAATCATTCATAATTTTAGTATCTCCTCAGTTGAGACAACTTTGTTTGAAAAGCTTATTTATATTGGAACATTTTGCAAATACAAGTTTTTTTTTTTCTTTTTTCTGAAAAAAATAAAGCTTAAAACCCATTTCATTACTGAAATTGTTAAATACAATTCTATCAAGCAACAAACCCCAATGTTTCAACCTTACTTTAGCAACATCGGCATATCCACTAAACACAAAATTTTAGCCAAAAATGCAACTGGGACCCAACTGGGACCAGTCAGAAACAGTTTGCAAATACAAGTTGACATAGACAAGTTATTTTTAATTATTTTCTTATTTTATTTCTATTTCAGGCAAATTGACAATATCCCATTCATTTTTTTGAATTTAATTAATACCTTTAATAGGAAATTAAGCAAAGAGAGGATAATTTATTAAAAGAATTGGAGGTAGTCAGACAGAGGATCAGTGAGTTTGAGCGGCTGTCAAGGGGCAGTGGCCTTGCTGGCATCCTCAAATTCAGGCAAGGCCAAACAACCGAAGCTACTAATCCCGTTTAACAAGTAATTCTCTTTTTTTCTGGTTCATCAAATTATAATTTTTGTTTAGATGTTGCTCAATTTGATTTTGATTAGCGAGTCTGAATAAGGTCTCAAGCACTGTACAAATAACCTTCCTTTTTTATGAGTAACTAGGTTCAAAGCCTCTCGTTGCTTCGGTCCATTTAGTTTGTCATTTTATTGTCACAATTTGTATAGGTTGATTGCCAAATTGGAAGTTAAACATTTTCAGAAACACCTTAAAAAAAAAAAAAAGGTAGATCATGAATTAACAATTTTTGCAAGACTTTATTATATCGTCATGTCACAACATTTCTCCAATCAGAGATTTTCAATATATGGTTATATATTTCAGCAATATTTTATATGGTATCTACTTTTTTTGCTGATGTTTTGATCAAATATCGGAGGGAGAAGATATGTACTTTTAATGTACTTGTAAACATAGCATGCTTTGATGTGACCATTTATTTGATCAAAATACAGAAGCCGACAAGGCTTTCTTTTTGTATTGTAATATTGTTAAGTAAAACACTTATGCACAGCGTATATTTGTTCATCCTGAAACAAAAAAATAAAAAAAAAAAAGATTACTTTGACTGCCTGAAGCAACAAAATATTATTTGCTCTACTTTTTTTAACCGAATTGAGAATTAATTTGGAACAAGTAATTTATTCTAGTATAGAATTCAATGAATTTATAAGTTGACTTCATGACAAAATTAATGACGTTAAAAAATGTTTGTAAATGTAAATTTGGATCTATTTAGATAACAAATAATGATGAAATAAAAAATAAGAAAATGAACATTTATCTCCGTTTTACATAGTGAACACGACAAAAAAATGTTGGTTCCACACTATAATTCTGAAGAAAAACTTGCATAATTTATTTTACGTGAACATCAACTTATTGTGAATGTCTACATAACAAACTTACAAAATAAATTATATTCTACTAAAGTTAATTTTTAGAACCCTTTTAGTAATTATCAGATGATGAAAATGAGTTCTATTTTAATCACACGTACTGAGACATTAAGTGCAGAAAAAAACTTTTCTCTTTGAATACCCGTTTTGTCCTTTAACGGTCTTGCTCTTTCTTATATCTGACCTAATTAATGGAAGAAGTGAGTCATTCCGTGAAAAATATCTGTTTTTTAGATGATTCAGTTCTCAAATCACCTAAAAACAAATTTTGTCACGGAATGACTAGCTTCTTTTATTAATTGTGTTAGATATAAAAGAGAAAATACTGTTAAAGGACAAAATAGATATTTAAAGTAAAAAAGCTTCTCTCGACACTTGATTTTCAGTACGTGCGCTTACTATTTACTAATTGTGGGCAATTTCTTATACATAAAAATAATTCCCATTTGTTATGCAAATGTGAAATGTTCCATTCTTTTTATTTAAAACGAAAAAAAATAAATAAATAATGAAGATGCGCATAATATATATTCAGTATTACCATATTGGGCTCACATATTGGGCTCATTTTACTCGTAAGAATTAGAGGAACATTTTAAAACTAAAATCAATGCAATTTGAAATATATAGAAGCTACACACATTCGAATAATTTGAACTACCCTCTGTCAATACCTTTTCAAATAATGAATCTTATAGGGTCTTAAATTAAAAACACATTGAGATTAAAGAAAAAAGATACACTGGATTTGATGTGGGAAAATATTAATGACTATGTAACTTTTTCGTGTACCGGGAGAATTAAGTACTATATTAACTTCTATACAGATACCACACGAAAACAATTACAGAGCATCAACCATCAGAATAAACAGAGGGCATGTTGCGCTGTCGCACTGTGGGGCAGGCAGTTGGAAACGCCGAAATTTTTATTAATAGAAAAATAATTAAAAAAATATCGACTGAGAAAGTTTTTTGTGAAAATTCGTTATGTAGGAAAAACTTCATAGTCCATAACATTCATAACATTCAAGATATTATGGATCATTGTGGTCAGATTAAGAAATGAAGTTCGCGCTAATTAACCGAAAATACAGGTCGTTGTTGTCTATCACGGCCAGAGGTTTTATGGACATTGGTGTCTATCACGGCCAGAGAAATTTTGAAAAAAAAAAAGTTTGTTGGACGTTGGTTTGTACAACGTCCTATCGGCAAAAAAAAACAGTAAAAACAGGACGTTATACTCCAAATGGGCATACTCCAACGGAAAAAAAGTGGTAATATGGACCCAGCGAAAAAAAAGTAATAATCTGGACATTACAGTCCATAATACCACCCCGGGCACCCTTGCTATGTACAAAACCTTCTCCTGTATAAAACAAAATCTTCACGCATCTCTTCTGTCACACACATCTTCTCTAAAAAACCTCTATATAAAATGTAAATTTTCAATTATATAGCCTAACAAAGTGATTAATTTTTGTTATGCCATTTATTATAGAAAGTGTTGTGGAGTTTTGCATCGTAAAATATATATTAGATATAGTTCCTTCTGCTCCCGTACCAACAGTTTAGTTTCGAATTTTTCTATGTCATTTATTGTCATAGACTGAAGCTAGATTTCACGGTGCAGGAACAGGAGGAACATATCTGTTTTTACGGTGCAAAGCTCCCCATCACTTTCTGAGGTTCTCGCATCGTGAATTATAGCTTCAATCTATGTGAGTTATATATGAACATATTATTTTTAAGTTAACAATTATTGTTTTTTTATTATCTTAGTTCCGAATTTTTTATTCTCATCCTCGATAAAAAGGAACAAAGGTGCAATATGAAAAAAAAAGAAAAATTATCAATTTAAACAAAGGTGCAATAGGAAAAAAGAAATGATTTTCTTACATTTGATTTGTAATAATTATTGTTTTTTTATTATCTTAAGTTAATGAATTGCAATTCACATCCTCAATTAAAAAAAGAAGGAAAAATGTCTAATAGTAACCGAGGTAGACATTCTAATCGTGGGGAAGCAAGAGGAGGATCTAGAAGGGGTGGATGAATTTAGGTTTAGAGTTTATGTTGGATGAATTTTAATTATGTTTGGTGTTAATGGATTTTAAAAAAAATATAAAGTTAATATTAAATAATATATAATATATAAATAAATAAAGTAGTTCACAATACATTTTTAATTAAATTATTTATTAAAAAAATATTCTAATAAATCACTAGTTTTAATTTTTAGTAACTATTATGTAGGGTAATTAATCAATATTTATTGTTCATTAGTGTAACAATAAATTATATCTACTTTATTCATTGTGTAGGCTAATTCATGAAAATAATTAATCATGCTCATGTTGAGGGTTCATTTCGGTGGTGAAATATGACACGGTCGTAAAGGAGCGGAGTATAACATTGGTCCTCGATTCTCATTGATGGCAACTAGTGAACAAGGTTGGTATAATATGAAAGGTGAAATTTATCGTCAGTTTGGATATTCTGAGAGTGAGTACAACCTAAAAACATTTGCACGGGTTAATGTTGGAACAACAACACGACGTTATTATGAGATAATAGAAATCGTGTGCGATCTGACTTGGAGAGGTATTTATAACCAAAGTATGATTGCCAGAACCCAGTATTTTTATGTCGATTTATACATTGAGTTGGTTCCAATTGTCGGTTCAATGCAATCACAAATATTCATTGATAGTGTGGTACCGGAGACACAACCAGAACATGTACATACCTAATACAGTGTTTCACAAGCGGGTCTCAGTCTCTTACAACCCTATCAGACACAACAAACACCGAGGCAAGACCTTTATCCCGACATTTTTATTAATATCCAAAGTTAAATAGAAATTAATAAATATACCCAGCTTACCTGGGTTTTATTAAAAATGCCCAAACTGGCCATTTAATGGCCGGTCCACTATTTTTCTCAACAGGCCATTATATGGTCGGTCCTCATATTTTCTCAACCGGCCATTAAATGGCCAGTTCTCATATTTTTTTTGTTGTTAAATAATTATTTTTCTCTCTCCTCCCTCTCACAACTCAACACTCACTCTCAACCCGTCTCTTTCAGGTAAATTTTTTTTTTAATTTAAATTTTTTTTATTTAGTTTAATTTTTTTTATTTAATTTTAATTTTTTTTATTTAATTTAAATTTTTTTTATTTAATTTAAATTTTTTTTTATTTAAATTTTTTTTATTTTATTTTTTTTAATTTTAATTTTTTTTATTTAATTTTAATTTTTTTTATTTAATTTAAATTTTTTTTAATTTAAATTTTTTTTATTTTATTTTATTTAATTTAATTTTTTTATTTTTTATTTATTATTTTTATAATTTTTTTATTTTATTTTAATTATTTTTCGGTAACATATACATTTAAATTAGTAATCTGACAATTGTTTATCATTTACCAAAATATAGTTGTTTGTCATGGTCATGATTTCATTACACTGTGGTGGAAAGTTTCTTACTAATACATATAGGTTTATTACTCCAAAGTATCATTTGGTTCATTTATGGTTTCCGATGATATCTCACTTTGGGACTTGAAATCCATGATTTACGAATGCACTGGTTATAACTTAGAAAAGTGGAACTTTGAATTAACAACCCGAGTGAACCATGGAACACCCCCGACCTATACCATAGTGAAAGTACTAACCGATGCTGCATGGAGAGCCATGTACGGTCATTTAAAGGCCACCAGAATTTTCGTAATAGAAATCTACGCCAAGAGGGTTCCGACTGAGTCAGGGGTTGGAAGTTCTGGCCAAAATTCAGTTGCGCCACCTTATACAACTCAACAAGAACCATACACTCTCATAGGTCCTTTATTCGTGCATGACCCAAAAACATACAGTCACTTCACTTTATCATCACCCCAAGACGACCCCAACCAAGATCCCCACTTAAACCCGTGCATGTGGCGCCTTTACCATTACCGCCACCATCACCTCACCCTAGACTGGCACCAGCAGACGATGAACTCCGTGACTCGTGTGTTGCCCCTCCTGGGTAGGATCATGATGGTATGTCGAGTTGTCAATAAACTCTAACATGAACCCTGCTGTCTCATCCCAAGTGAAATGATCTAATCCCTATAAAAATAGTTTAGTATGTAATAAATATAATCGACAATCACAAAAAAAAATCTTACAGTTTATTCTTATTACCTGATAGATCTGACTTGGTCCTGTGTTGCCTTGTGCAACACTGTCATGTGTGGCCCTGACATGATCCTCCAATCCCTATAATAAATATATCACTATTTCAATAAATATAATCGATGATTATTTAAGGTATTGTAAAGTTTTATATACTTACCGGATCGACCGGACTAGGTATGGTCTTGAATTGTGCAAGATAGTCTAGCAACCCGTTCTCCGAGTTCATCCAATTCTCTCGATAGTAGGGATCATCATCTTGGGGATGAGGATTGCCAATGGATGAGGACGGTCAGTCGGTAATCTGGACCAACACCAATGTTGTAGAAGAAGAGTTGGTCCCCACATAGTTTTTGTCTTACGCTCAACGGCAACACACAAGTTCCTATATAGTAGTGCTAGAACAGCACCACCCCAGTTGTATTGCTCCGGTGAGTCAAGATTGTCAAGAAATTGCAGATACATGGCCGGAACCGAATCTCCCGAAGAATCAGCAAAAAGTATAGTCCCGAACAACAGGTCCCTCGTTTGCCCCCGATCTCTTCTTCTTTTTAAGCACCGCATCTGCAAGCCCAACTCCAAGAAGCCGCTCCACTAAGTCAAACGTATTACCGTCTGCAAAACCAATAACCGGAGCTCCCTTTATTGGCAATCCCCAGAGACATGAAACATCTTGTAGTGTGACCATCATCTCTCCCATGGGAAGATAGAAAGTGTGTGTCTCTGGTCTCCACCGCTCAACGAGGCCAGCGAAGAGCCATTTGTCAATATTTATGTCATCAATTCGAGAAATCTGATACAAATCGAGCCTACACAAGATTGGTTCTCAACGCTCGTGGTATGGAATCACAGACCGATGGTGTTGAACATCCACCCCGTTATAAGCTTGTCATTGTTATACAATTTGGTTAAAATAAAATATCGTAATTCAAACATTTATATCTCTTTATAAAAAAATATGTGAATTTTGGATATTATATGATTCTAAGTAACTTACAATATCAGAGAATAGTGAGATATTATGTTGTGCATGTGGTATCCATAACAAATCGCTAAACTTTTCTGCTGGCAAGTTCGGATTCGGTCGAGCCTCATATGCATCATGAACATCTGTTGCAGGATCATGCGGACCACAGCTGCTTGACATCCTACATGCATAACATTTTAAATAATTTAAATTCAACCCCAAAACTAAAACAATCTAAATTTAATAAACACTCTCATGATTTACGTAAATTAATTCAAGTGTGAAGTTAAAATATGTTATGCATCCTAATTCATAAAATAAAAATATGCATGAACATATAAATTTTTCTAATAACACCTCATGAACATCAAACATATATCAAATAAAAAATTTAAGTTTTATATTATGTACTACATGAATTTTTTTCATCATTTTAAAAACTTAACAGAAAACCTATCTACTTTAAGTTTTATATTATGTACTGCATGCATAACTATCTACTTTATTTTATTTAACTAAACAACTTTAGAGAAGTAAACGTAGATTAATTTAACTAAACAGGAATTTAATTCTTCTAAACTCTAAATCCTAATTTATCAATTATTTTACAATACACTCAACAAATTAATAAAATTAAATATAATCAATAGTTTGACAACAAATCAAATCACAAGTCCACCTTAATTAACCCATTTCAACTGTAATTTCCCTCAACTTTATAAAAAATCAACTTATCCGGATATTGGAGGGGGGGGGGGGCGAAATTGGCGGACTAGGACGTGATGGGCCATAGCGTCCGGGCCCAAAATGGGGCCGACGACGAGTGCAGCGTGCTGATTTTTTTTCCGCTGATTTGGTCGGTGAGGCGGAGACAGAGAGGGAAAGGAAGGGACGGGCGCAACGCGATGTGTGGGAAGAAAGGGAGGGGTCGTGATTTTTTCTTTTACTTTGCTGGGGTCTGGCCGTGATAGAGTATAACGTCCTTCTTCTTTTTCACGATCTGGCCGTGATAGACCAACACAGCCCAATTTTTTTTTCCATCTCCCTGGACGTGATAGACCAACACGGCCCCAAGTTTTTTTATTTTTTTTCCGACTCCCTGGACATTGCTTAATATAACGGCCTACTTAATCCGTAATAACCCTCAATCGGTAATCTGCTACACAAGCCGCGATGGTTCATAACGTCCTGGACATTATGAACTATGAAGTTTTTCCTACATACTGAATTTCTACTAAAAACTTCATCGTTGTCGATATTTTTTTAATTATTTTCTATTAATAAAAATTTCAGTTGGAAACGCGTGGTCAGCCCAAGGTTGATCTTCTGGTGGCAATATCTCTCGTGACGCGCGGCAATTCACATTTGAACCCGTTACCCTCTGAATACATCTGCTACAATAAAGCCCGTAGAATTTACGAAGTAGAAAATCTGGGGAAATAAGATACCGACAAAATTTGAGAAAATATCATTAAAATTTCAGAATTCTTTTAGCAAATAATAAATTGAATTTAATGAGAGGGGTTGATAATTTTTTTTTCTTCCAAATGGGAGTACCGAAATTTGATTCGGTACGTTTCTGTCACACCACGCCACCATTTTAAATGTTAAAATGACGTGTATCGAAAATTTGATTCGGTGCGCCTCCTCCCAAAGCACCACACGGGAATCGGATGTACCAAATCAAATAATCGGTATACCCCTCGAATATTAGGTGAATTCGCATCCTCTGAGATATCTCATATTTTGCGTGACTTTTTAGAAAATCTCAACCGTTCAAATATATTCTGCACGGATCTCAAAGCCCCCTGCGCTATCCCAATTAGGCACCGGACACGTCGGTCACGCAAAATATGAGATATCTCAGAGGACTCATATTTGGATATCTAATATGTATGAAGCTCTCCTCGTTGGTGTTTTTTCCATCGTTATCCGTCAAAATTGACGACATCGACATTGAGTTCGGATCACCTCAGGTACTGACGGACTGACTCAAGCAAATTAGAAACGGACGGTCCAGTATCATTTTTTTAAATTTGGCACGCATCTGAAAGTACAAATAATACTAGCCCCTGCGTCATCCTCGATTAGACACCGTTTTGAGTTAATCTAGACCGTCCGTTTCAATTTGCTTGAGTCAGGTACCCGGAAGGATTCAGATTCATCCACACTGTCTATGCCCTCTCCACGTCACAGCAATACGTTACTGGTTAAGAGACCCTATTACCTACCTTTCTAGAGTTACAACCAATTTGTCAGTATTTGTCCTTATCGGGTTTGGTTTAATATGCTTATATGCCCTTTTACAGTATTAGTACTAGTTGGTACTGTACATTTATGCTTTCTGGTACAACTTAAATTAATCAGTGAATTTTATTTCAATTTTGATTTAGAAACAAAACCTATGGACCAAATGACAAAAATAATTATTGGCCATACAAGTGTATTAATTCAACAAAACACATAATTTTTTTTTTTTTTGGAAAGTAGTGGATTACTCCACCAGTTTCATATTGAAACCAAATGACTATGAGTAGGAACCCAAAACAGGTACCTAAGCACGGCCAGTATTACAATGTATCATTCACTTATATCAACATATCTAAACTTCTAACTAAGCTAGTGCAAACACAGGCACTGCTTCACAAAATATGAACCAAAAAACATCAGTTTTCAGACAACATATTAAAACAAAACAAGTCAAAAACAGAAGCATACAAAACACAAAACTACAATTCAACAATCATTTTAAGCCACGTCTCAAGTAATAATCTCTAACCAAACAAGAATAATTTAAGCTATGACATAACTTTTAAGTCACAACCAAACAAAAATAGCTTGTGTTATCTTTACTTGGAATAGGCAACTTATTCCACCATAACTTTAACCCACAACCGAACAATAACTTTAACCCACAAGGCCACAAGGCCAAGAGGATATATTTTCGGAGCATGCAAAGCAATTCAGTAATAGCACATTTGAGGTCCTTAAGCGTCAATAGACCAAAGAATCAAGCTATGCTATATCATGATAAGTGTTACAATTTTTCCTCTATATATTTGATTCCCTATTGTTAAAAAAAAAAAAAAGCATACTCGGTGTAACACCTTCAGGGTCTCTCTACATGTGTCAATATACTCGAAATCAAGTTTATATCAAGACAAGTGTTAAAAGTTGAAATATTTCTTCTACAAGAACATGTGATATTCGTTTGGCCAACTCTGCCAAAACAAACACAGATACGATAAATTTCTTGCGATTATGGCACTTGAGATGAGCATTTACAAATTTCAAGTTCATGGACAGGTCATCTTTGCTTATTGGCATAGGAAAATCCATAAAAACTAACTGCTACAACTAATCAATTGAAAGGAACGAGTGAAAATGCTAGAAAATTTACACTTTCTATAGACTCTTTCCCTATTATTTGCACTTCTGCATTGATCTCAATCAACTTCCAACACAATCTTACCCGGTACCAGCCTCTTCTCCTTGGCCTCATGAGCCTCTTTTACTTGGCTGAGTGGAAATGTCTTTTCGACTGGTACATGCAGTTTGCCAGCTTCAGCTAACCTACGTATCCCTTCTAGCCCTTCCATATCAGCTCTCATGAATGTCCATGAATATTCTACAATTCGACAGTAAAGTGACTTGTAAAAATTACTGTGCCATACAGCAATTACAGATGAATTCATGAATAAGATTCTCAATTGAGGTTAAATAACAACAGCATTAGCTATGCTATATTGAAAAAGTATGACAGTTCCTCACACACATTCAAACTCTGTTAACACTTAATACTACCACCTTTCTAATGGTAACTTACTGTTAGAAAGGTGGTAGCATTAACAGAGTTTGAATGTGATTGAGGAACTAGGCCTCATGATTAGACTGTAGGCTGTTAGATTTAGAGAAACTGGTTGCATTTGATGTAAGAGATTGGAAGTTGTAACTGTTACTTTTAATCAATCACCTTGGTAGCCACTACCAAGTTTTCAAAAAAAGAAAAAAGTATGACAGTTCTGAATTTTGGTACCATTTCAAATGGTAGTTTTGCCACTGTATACTTTGACTAGGGTTTAAAATGTCTCATTGTTTTCTGTGCCCCAATCATGCCTCACATCCTTGTCTCCGTTTTCAAAGTCCGAACAGTCGATCCGAACCGCACAACATGATCTCCATATTAAAATGTGTTTGGAGACCAAATTTTATATTTTTTTTTGAAAAAAATTTACTATTTTTTTAGATAGGTATAAAATCACTTTTTTCAGAAGATTCTGGACCATCCAAAAACAGTGTTTTTGTACCTATCTAACAAATTACTAAAAATTTCCAAAAAAATATAAAATTTGATCTCTGAGCACATGTTAATATGGTGATCATGTTGAGCGGTTCAGATCGACTGTTTGGACTTTGAAAACGGAGACAATGATGTGAGGCATGATTGGGGCACAAAAACAATGGGGCATTTTAACCCTACTTGCATACTTTTTATGCAGGTGGATCCCAGTTATTTTCCTTGACTTAGTTCTATTAGAAACCGCTATATTATTTGTTTCATTGCTATTTACGTGTGTCCATGTCTGTGTCAGTGTAGAGTTCAGTATTCAATAAGCCCATTTGAGAGCTTGCATTACAAAAGAAATCAATAAAAAGGTTCTCCTCACCAATTCCATGGGAATATCGATACTGGCACTGCTTCTTTAGCAAAATAGCTGTGGCTGCAGGAAGGCCAACAGCCAATCCATATTTATCAGCCAGAGAAGCCGCCTCTCCCTGTTATTATGTGAGAAAAAAAAACAGTACTTAAAAGATAATTCATAAGAAACAGAGTATACATGAGGAATAAAACAAAGATCAATCTAAACAAAATTTAGTCCATTGGAAGTCATGTCCACAAAAAAACAGTACTGGCACTGCTTCTTTAGCAAAATAGCTGTGCCTGTACAATATGTTAAAAGGTCCATTGGAAGTCATGTCCACAAAATTTAGTCTAATTAAACATTAACTAAAAATTGTGTACGCAAAGCCTTAATTTTATCCAAATCAGCCTAAACCCTAAACCCTAAACAAAATCATTGTTGTTGAGTCCTACCTCCATTTCTAACAACCCCATGTCCAATAAAAACATGGCATAAATAATTACTGTCTGTCTATGTCAGACATTAAGAGAGTTAGCCTCAATAAAGCATTTAGCGCCGAACAATTCAATAACTAAAAGATGTATAAGACCATGAGAGTTCATGCTGGTACAAGGCCAAACCAATATGCTTCCCAATCTGAAACTGTTGTTATAATAAATCACCTGAAGTGTCATATAGTGGCCGCCTTTCTTCAGAAGATTTACGCCTATTCTCTCTGTCTCAGGCCCCCCTATGGTGTCTAAAACGGCATCAAATCGACCTTTAATCACAAACTCAATATCCTGTGAAGCACAAATAACAAACTCTAAAATTACACACTTTACTGTGCTTTAGAAGATTGTTTATGTAAGTTGTAACGATTCCCCCAAATTGGATTTAAAGCTAAAAAAATATCATCTACCCTATCAGTAATAAATGACTTTATCACCTTAGCCAATCACAGAAAAAAGAAGTCGCGTTATTTTCTATCTTGGCTCAACTAGTTATAATTGAATGTAACTGATATGAACATAGTAGATACAGGTAATGGCAAAAGGAGAAAATTTGAGAACCTCAGAAGTGTAGTCAACAGCTTGCTCTACCCCAGCTGATAACAGCCGGTCAACACTCTCGGGCCCACATGTGGTGGCCACCTTGCAACCAACAGCAACCGCAAGTTGAATTGCCGTAAATCCAACTGCACCTCCCCCACCAATAATCAGCACTCTATCACTACACAACAAATAAACACCTCATAAAACACTTACAAAAGATCTTCAGAAAACATAGTATACTTCACTGAATTGTATCTAAGTCAGTAAGGCTGTGTCATATGACGAACCAGTCAGTAATTCGAGCTGTGCTGTGCAGGGCACGCCATGCAGTCAATGCAGGAAAAGGAATTGCACTTGCCTCCTGCAAAAGAAAAACAAAATTTAGGTAACTGATATGCATGTGTTGAGTAAATTTCCAATTAAAATTGTCATATTACAATTCAAGCACTGCAAAACTGACAAAAGGTTTGAAATAATATAAATTGGCCACAGAAGAAGCACATTATACAAATTCACAATTTTATAAAGATTTGCGTACCACATGACTCAGTGTAGAAGGTTTTATGGTTAGCTCATCCTCTGACAGAATAGCATAATCTGTGTAAGTGCCTCTCACCGCTGTAGGGTGCAATGCACCAAAAACCTCTTGGCCGACTTTAAGGGAAGAAACTGAGCTTCCAACAGCCGCCACTTCACCACTTACATCTCGACCAATAATTATTGGAAGAAGTGATTCAAATATTGACCGGCCATATCCTTCCCTCATCTGACATGGAAGATACTAAACTATGTGACTTAAATCACTTAACGAAATACATAATGATGTTAATGTGCGATTGTACATTTATCAAAGGTGACTTTCTTAAAGGAATAATTTTACTATAATGTTCTCTAGTGAATAATGACAAATCCAAACCAAATGGAAGCTATAACAGCACAAGATCACTCAAACGAGTCAACGAAATAACACAACTAATTGGATTGAAGCTCACTCTCAAGTCGAGGGGATTGATTGCGACAGCGCGTGACCCCACAAGCACCTCCTTCGGTTTCAGATCAGGGACGGACACGTCGGAGCGCACCTCGAGCACGTCAGGGCGACCGAACCGAGGCACAAGTACAGCGCGACACGACGCTATGGTAGACAGAGAGCGGGACCTATCGAGGCCGGAGAGGATCCGCCCGATCGCCGCCGAACGAAACATCATCGTCTGATCAGAATGGAGAGGGGATGATAGCAGAGAGCATTGGTAGTAGGAGGAGAATGGGGTTGTTAGAAAAGAGGAGGCTGTTTTGATTTGTCGCGGGTAGAAACTAGAAACTGAACTGAAGCTGAGAAATGAGAAGGGAAGCTGGGGCGGCGATGTGTTCGTTTCCTCTCCACGAAGCGGAGTTCTGGTTCCTGCTTCGAAGGGCTGGATGCACCTGGAGCACCGTAGTCCAAGGAATGAGACCAAATTTAGGATTGCAGGTGTCACATTCTAAGACAGTGCTCCAGACAGCTATGTAAAAGAATTCGGATCCTCCCGGCACCGGACAAGAAAATTTTAGAATTAGTATATCCGGGCCGTTCTTTTAACTTTGCACGACTATTAAAAAGGAACCCTTACAGTAAATATGAATCACCCGATTGAGTTAGGAATTCAGATCACCGTAATAGGGAATCTTTTACAATTACTTTTGAGTTAGGAATTCAGATCACCCCCGGTACCGTAATAGGGAATCTTTTACAATTACTTGATCTGGACCGTTCTTTTTAACTTGACACGAATCTTAAAGCCCAATAATATTGCCCCCTCCGTCAGCCCGAATCCCAAAGCGGCTAGGAGTTAATCTCAAACCGTAAAGTGAAGGGAATCTTTTATGGTACTGGGGAGGATATTTATCCTTCAGTTAGGCCTGGCGTAACCGACAGCTACGTTCGGCAACTTTTTGATTTGATTTTTATATGAATTTCAAAAATTAATGATCAAAATTTATCGATATTAATGTCATTTTGCAGTCTCTTGATATAGATATTGATGAAAACAAGATTAACATGCTGTAAATTTTTTTATGTGCATAAAGAATATGATATCCATCAAATCTAACAGTTTTATTTTGATATTTCAGCTTTGAATTTAAAATTATTAACGCTCCTCTATAATTTTGGTTAGTTACAAATTGTAAATGAAGTAATTCGGTAATAAAATATGTCTAAGCAAACATAGGTTTTGATATCAAGTTAGGTCACATTGACACTACATTGACTTGGAAATTTTTGACAATATATTGTTTAAGCCAAGCTAAAATTAAAATAGAGGAAGTTGATAACAAGTTGTCAGTGTTATTGGCTGGAAATTTGGTAAAAAAGAAAAACTTTTATCAAAGTACATTATTATTCATGTGTATTACATACATATAATATAGATTAAATTTCAAATGTCAGATTTTGAAAATTAAAAATATATTTTAACAATAATAAAAAAAAATATCTAGTCAATCTATTGTCAAGAATCAACTGGCGTCATTAATGCATAAGCAACCTGTGACTTGGGTGGGTTATCTAACATAAATAAACTACAAATATAACTTTTCAATTAGCCAAAATTTTGAATTAAGAAAATTATTACACCTTGGATCAAATTTGAAAAATATGTCAGAATTTTATTTACAACTTATTTTTATAAACCAATTGAAATTTTTAATACGCTTGTTCCTCGGTACATATTAATTCTCCACTTATGCCCTCAAAAATAATTCCATTATCAAATTTATGTAAGTTCTAAAATTTAAAAACAAATAAACTTTTGTATTCATAAAATTCATCAAATTTTCTAACACATATGGACACTGCACAGCGCTGAGCTTTGACTTGGACTTTTCATGAAAACAAAGTATAAAATCTACAAAAAAAATATATATATAATGTATAATAGAAAGTACAAAATTAATACTATTCGTTCATGATTGAAACAAAATTAACAGCTTAAGTTTATCACTTAGACTTGAAATTTGAAATATTAATAGTAAAATTATTTTACGGCGTCCTGTGAGAAGTGACTCGAGGACGGATCATTCGTTTGCCCCAATTAAATGTTCAAAATTACACTCTTTTTCACTCCGAGTCTGAATTCTCTACATTGCCTCACCATCTGAGTCTGAATTTGGACGAATCCGACCCAAACTAACAATGCATGGACGAGATCCCTTTAAAATTTGTGTCAATGTATAACGATCGGGCCGTATTTAAACTCACCGTTTAAAGTACCTTATAGATGAGAACAAAATATGCTGCTATTCTTATAAAAAAAAAAAAACATGTTTTTTTTTCATCCTAACTGTTCAAATATCTTTTAATAGTTCAGATTTGAAGATAGGGCTGTCAACGAGCTGGCTCGGGCCGAGCTGGGCCTTAGCTCGGCTTGCTAATTCTAGACCGAGCTCTTACCGAGCGAGCTGGACCTATAGCACCCGAGTTCAAACCTCAGCTCATAATCGTGACGAGCTAGCCCGAGCTAGCTCACGAGCTCAATGGGCTTTATTGGGCTGCTATTATACAAATTCAAAAATATTAAATTTTCAAAGCCCATTAATCATTTATCCATACAAATCCACAAGTATCAACACAAAATAACAGAAATTCAAGCCATACAAATCCACACAAGTATCAGCACAAAATAACAGAAATTTAAGACATACAAATCCACACATAATCCAAGCCATACAAATCATTTACATAACATAGCAATTAATTTATTATAAACACATTTAAACATACAAATCCACACAAAATAATAGAAATTCACACAACTTCATACAACTAAATTCATACATAATTAAGATTACAAAAATTCATACAAATTCACACATTTTTCCTTTTATTCCCACCAGCCTCATCTGTACTGTCATGTGACGCATGTCCACTAGTAGTGCTATTTGCACTTTCCGGCATCACTGGATAGAAAATAGAACATAGAAAATTAAAATCTTCCAGAGCCAGTAACGAACCAAGCATGCAAGCACACATTCAATTTTTTAAGTCAGCCAGTAATGGCTATTTGCCTATTTTACACAAAATAAAAAAAAACTTAGAAAGAGAAAAATGGATATATACCAGTATCAAGAGAGTCGACCAGATGAGGATCTTGATCTAGCGATTGTGAGCCAATCTGCCCTTGTTGCAGCTTCTGCTTTCTTGTTGCAAATCTCTGTATGTGGTTCACTATATGACATATCAAGTAGAACAAAATTAGGAACAGAAATACAAGGCACCAGGACTATTGACCAAAAGATTATCATAAAACTCGAATGCATTACGCACTTTATTTGTAGGTTTGCTAAACCCAAGATGTAAGCCATATTTCCACACTTGAAGTAGAGAGGCGGCACACGGCCCGTGTGACACGGGGAGTTGAGTAAAGAGGCGGCACACGGCGCGACAGAGGAGAGGCGGCACACGGGGAGTTGAGTAGAGAGACGGGCAGACGGCGAAGAGGGAGGGAGAGGGCAAGTAGAATAGAGAGAGGCGGAGTACAGTACAGAGTCGGGGAGAGAATGAGAGAAAATCAGAAAAGGCGCCGCTAGAGTAGTGGAGACTGGAGAGAAAAGGTTAAGGCGCTGCCTAAACCCTAAAAGGCTGAACGATCACTATTGGGCCATTTAAATTTGTAATTCAAGGCCTACAGTGTATAGCTCGTTATGGGCCGAGCTGGCTCGGTCCGAGCTGCCCCTTAGCTCAGCTTGTTAATTTTGGCCCAAGCTAGTAGCGAGCTGGCTCATTAACAGCTCGGTCCACTATCGAACGAGCTGTTACCGATCAAGCCAAAGGCGAGTCGCGAGCAATCCACGAGCTCCGAGCTTTTTTACCAGCCCTATTTGAAGATGAAATATGCTGCTCTTCTCTTCTTTCAAAATCTGAAACGTTAAATATTTGAACGGTTGGATGAAAAAAAACAAGTCATTGCTTTTCTCACTCTAATAAATAAGAATTTGTATCCTCTGCATTAACTCAAATTTTGAGTTAAGATCTGAACCGTCTGATTTAAATTCACACTAATATTAAAGAGCCCATACGTTATAGACACGGACCAGATTGATTCAAATTATGACAGTACGGTTTCAAAATTAACTCAAACGTGGTACTTTAGGGTACGTTTGGATGGGAGCTAGAATAGCTAGAATAGTAAAATTTGAGAATAGTAAATGAGAATAGAGAAAAAATAGTGATTTTCATATTAGTATGAAAATGGTGCTATTCGGATTAGTAAAAATGTTGTTTGGATTGTACATGTAGTGAATAGTTATAACCAATAAACAATAGTGTTAACAAGATGCTAATTAAGAGAAAATATAGGCAAGTGATATCTCAAACAAATTGTCACAACATGGAGATAGCGAAAGTGGTGTCAAATTTGTCATTTCGGGACTATGTTGGCGGAAATCTGAAAAGGAAACATTTTTTTTTTCTCTCTTCACACTTCCGAACAATAGCTATTCCAATATTTACAAGGAATAGGAAATATTAGCTATTCTAGCTATTCCGAATAGCAAAAATGTTGTTTGGATACACATTGCTATTCCGAATAGCTATTATTCTAAGGGCTATGTTTGGTTGGATTGAGAATAGGCTATTCTTGGGGTTAGGCTATTCGGAATAGCCTATTCGGTGTTTGGTTGGGTTAGAATAGCTAGAATAGTGAATTCAAATCTTTTGTCTTATTAGAATAGACTATTCCTACGAGTTTTGAAATTTGGCTATTTTAATAAGACAAACAATATCTATTCTTGATTTGACTATTCCAACTATTCTTGTTTTACAACCAAACATAAATAGTCTATATTCTTGTGTCATTCCAGCATAGCCTTGATGCAGAGATCTGGATTCAACAAAAGATACATACTGATCACAGCTGGCGCAATTAATATTACCTCAAGTATTTAGAAATATTTTTTAAAATTTCTCCGTAATTATCCCATGACGTGTCATGAAATTTTCCAATAATGGAAATTTGGCGAACCTATCCTCGCTTGTTGCCTGTTGGTTTGGCGACGGATATATATTTTTGACGATTAAAATTTAGTGAAGGTCTCTATCCTTGTGCGGTCCCCGTAAATAAAGGTATCGATTATAATAAGCCTTTCGGCCTTCAAATAAAATGTGTATTTTTTTTTTTCTTTTGACAAAGTGGGTGTCCCCACCTGTTTCATATTGAAACAAGAACAGTTTATACAAAAGACAATGGAGTAAGAAGTTCATTGTGCAAAATACCTAAGCAACTAGAAAAATAACAACATAGCATCAAGGGACAGTACCATATGACAAAATATAGCTAAAGATCAAAGGAGTAAGTTCAGAAAATAACAGAAGCATGAAACTAGTAATACTAATAGTCACTAGAACCAGTAGAGTCATCCATGTAAGAACCATCAGAAGAGAGAGATCCAGGATTAGAAGAAGCTGAGGTGGAGTTAGAGGGTGAACTAGAGACAGAGTCAACCCTGTCTCGCAGATAATCCGAAAGATCCGACCCCCCGTATCCAAGTTCTGCTACATCTATATCCTAGGAGCTTGCCTCTTCTTAGGTATCGGAATCTGACAGAGGTATCAGACTGTCTACCTGGGTCAAAGGAAAAACATCCATAGGCAAAATTAAGGTTAGTTTAAAATAAGTTTCATCAGTCATAATCTTACACCAATAAGAGGAAAGAGAAATTATAGCTGAGCCAACACTGGCCAAAGTTGGAATTGGTGAATTAGTAAAACAAATCTTATTCCTAGTTAACCATAAAACCCAAAGGGTAGCAGCCCTAAGTAATTCTACTAAAAGAGTATCTTTAAAAGGAATGCATGCATCAATGTACCATAAATCCTCAACAGTCTCACAACCAAAAGAAAAACCATTATGATTGGCAATCCATGACCATATTGCATTAATAAAGGGGCAGGTAACAAACAAGTGGTTAATTGTTTCAAAAGAACCACAAAATGGGCAAGCAGTATCTCCATGCCAACCTCTTTTCAATAAATTGGATTTAGTAAGAATTTTGTCTTGTCGTAAGAGCCATAAGAAAACTTTAATCTTTAGGGGTATTTTAGCTTTCCAAATTGAAGAGAATTGGATATTTTTAATACCCCCATACTCTAACCATAAATAAAGAGAGTGAACTGTAAAAGGGCCAATGGAGGTCCATCTCCAAGTGATTAGGTCAGGTGTGTCTAAAATGGGAAGAAAAGAGATAGAATGTTGCAGGTTATTCCATTCAGTAAGTAACACACCAGTAAGTTGCCTAGTAAAGATTAAAAGTAATTGAGAAGATGAAGAAAAAGCATTAGCAACATAAATAGTTGGGTCAGAAGCTACTTGAAACAGATTAGGATAAAGGCAATATAAGCTACATTCTCCATGCCATCTATCATGCCAAAAGGATGTAGCAGTACCATCCTTAACAGTTTTATTAATACCTAAGTCAAAAATTATTCTAAAAGTAAAGATACCATTCCAAAAATGAGAAGGTTTAGAAGTATCTAATCCTGTAGGACCATATTTATCTGCAAGGATATCTTTCCATTTACCTTTAATTGTGGGATCTTTGAAACGAAACCACCATTTGGCTAAAAGAGCGGTATTGATTCTAGAAAGGTTTATAACACCTAAACCCCCCTGGTCCTTACTAAGACAAACACATTCCCAAGCAATGAGATGATATTTTTTTTTATCAGAGGAGCTACCAAACCAAAGAATTTACTTCTAATTTTGTCAATTGTGTTACAAATAGTAACTGGCATTTTGTAGATGGATAACCAATAGAGAGGGATGGCAGAAAGCACAGAATTAAGGAGGGTGATCCTACCGCCTAGAGATAAAAGGGATCCTTTCCAAGTTTGAAGTTTTTTCTCAATTTTATCAACTAAAGGGGTCCAATGTGTAAGACTTAAGGTTTTCCAATGTAAAGGAACTCCTAGATAAGTAATAGGTAAAGAAGCAATTTTACATCCTAATTGAGCAGCTAAGGAGGAGGCTAGAGAAGAAGAGATATTTAAAGGTATCATTTCACTTTTATCAAAGTTAATTTTCAAACCAGAAACATCTTCAAAGCCAAGTAAGAGAAATTTTAAGTTTTCAACCATTAAGGGATCAGCCTCTAAGAACAATAAGGTGTCATCTGCAAAGTGCAAATTAAGGACTTTAGAAGAATCATGAAAGTGACCTAAACCCTGGATTCTACCAGCTAATTGAGCCTTACTTAAAATTTTGTTAAGAGCATCAGCCACAAGATCAAAAAGAAAAGGTGACATGGGATCACCTTGTCGAAGGCCTCTTTTACAAGGAAAATATGCACCAGTTTCTCCATTGAAGGAAATACAGGTCCTTCCTCCATGGAGAATATCTATAATCCAATTAATAAAAAGGGGGCCAAAGCCTCTAGCAGTAAGAACTTCTAACAGAAAATCCCAATGAACCTTGTCAAAGGCCTTTTCAAAATCTAACTTAAAGAGAATGCCTTTTTGTTTTGTAATTCTTACTTGGTGAAGTAATTCATAGGCAGTGACAATATTATCACCAATTAACCTATCTTTAATGTAAGCAGATTGTGAGTCATCTATAAGAGGATCCATAACATTAGAAAGTCTATCAGTTAGAAGTTTAGTAATCAGCTTAAAACTACAATTGATTAGACTAATAGGTCTATAATTCTTGATAGTAAGAGCATCAGCTTTCTTAGGTATAAGACAAATAGAAGCTAAATTAAGTTTGGAAATATCAAGAGATCTGTGATAGAAAGCTTGAAATAACTTAAGAAGATCAGAAGAAACAATATCCCAAAAGGATTGATAAAAGAGAAAAGAAATCACATCAGGTCCTGGTGATTTATTAGGGTTACAGGAAAACAAGGTTTGTTTAATTTCCTGTAATGTGAAAGGGAGTTCTAAAGAAGCTTGCTGACTGGAAGTTAACTGTTTAGAAGTAGACCACAATAATGGTTGTAAAGAAAATAGTCTATGTGTATTTAATTTGACCGAATTTAAAAGATGGTATAATTAAAACATTCAATTTAGTTTTTACAATATTTTTGGTAAGACTTGTAAATTTAAAGATATATTTTTTATTGAATGAATAAGTTAGAAGTCAAATCACCTAACACTCCTTTCAAATCTCTTTTATTATAACAAATTATTTTCTCCATATATGTTTTAAACCGATTTTTTTTTAAGTAGAATTACTTTAAATTATTTCAAAGAAACAAGCCTTCATCGGGCTGAATTTCGAAAACTAGCCTCCACCGATTCTAGGGATCGGTGGAGCAAAAAAAACTCAAGCTACACCGGTCCTAGAGACCGGTGGAGCCTGTTTTGCACCAGCCGATACCCTCGCCACAGAAAATCCCTCATCTATACCTCCACCGATCCCTAGGACCGGTGGAGTCTTGATTTCCAAATTTCAACCCGAGACGGTTCCATCTCTGTCTCTCCCTTTCCTCTCCTTCATCGGTTTTCCTCTTCCGAACTCATTTTTTTTTTCTTTTTCTTTTATCCTCTCAATTTACTCAATCATTTCTCCATCCAATTGTTTTAAAATTTCTGGATCGTCTAAGAGAGTTAGAAACTCTTCAGATCTACGATTTTGACAAGGTAAATATCCCTCTTTTTATAAGTTTTTATTTTAGCCGAATTAAAATGAATAACTAATTTAATTTAGTTTGTTTAGTATATTTAGATTGTTTTTGTGAAATGTAGTGTTAAATTAGTATTTGGTGTAATTTAGTATTGATTTGGAGTATATTTAGTAATTTAGTGGTAATGTAGTGTAATTTAGAGTTCATTTGATGTTAATTTAGTGTAATGTAGTGCTAATGTAGTGTTAATTTAGAGTTTATTTGATGTTAATTTAGTGTAATTTAGTATATATGTAGTATAATTTTGTGTAATTAAGTGTTCATGTAGTATAATGTAACTTTTTAGTAATATGTATTATAATTTTTGTAAAATTAGATAAATGTGTGATGACTCTCATGAAGTTTAAAATTAGATAAAATTATAAATGTGTAAAATTAGTAATATGTAGTATAAATTTGTGTAATTAAGTGTTCATGAAGTTTATTATTAAAATCAAAATTAGAAGATATGTTGTTTACATATAGTTCAATTTTGATTATTGTAGCCATATGCTTGAAAAAATATATATATTTATGTGTGATGACTCTCATCAGTTGCAAAAATATTTGTTTATCAAATTTTCTAACAGAGTCAATGGATAATCCGGATTATCCAGAGTTGTTGAAATTAGCACCACAGAACCACAGGGCATGGGAAGTTCGTGATATGGTAATTTTGATTATATTTATTAATTATTTGTTGCAAATAAATATTATATGAAGTATTTGAAGGTTTTATAATGTTTTAATTCTTTTTGGCAGCCTACCTCTTCATTGCAGGTAAATTCACATCAGACTAGTATTGCTTACAATAGTCGGATGGACGGTGCTCTGAAGAGGTTAG
Source organism: Carex littledalei (assembly GCA_011114355.1). Taxonomy (NCBI): domain Eukaryota; kingdom Viridiplantae; phylum Streptophyta; class Magnoliopsida; order Poales; family Cyperaceae; genus Carex; species Carex littledalei. The sequence goes on from CM022081.1 coordinate 7,530,602, forward strand.
GGTTGTATCAAATTGCTCGCCTTAATGATTGCAAGATTGATCCGCATTTGATTACTGCTCTGGTTGAGAGGTGGAGCCGGAGACCAATACATTTCATCTACCTGTCGGTGAGGTGACAGTGACGTTGGAAGATGTTGCATGTCTATGGGGCTTATCGATTAAGGGTAATTAATAATCAGAAGTTGTTTATCGGTTAATTTAATTAACTATTTATAAAAAATAAATTGTTAATTGTATAATTCTTTTAATTTGCAGGTGACACGATTACTGGCACCAGCGATACTGATTGGGACCCATACTTAGAGTTTGATCTAGGGGCTGATCCGGCTATTTTTTACAATCACCTCCATCAGACAATGCCATATAAATATAGGATTTATAATCCTAACACACCGAAATTAACTCCAAATATTGCTGAACAAAATTCAAACACCAAATTAACTCCAAATATTTTTCAATTTTACAACACTAAATATAAACATATGAGTAAAAAAAACTCACAATAATAATCAGAAGATGATGCTGAGTACAATGGTGGTGGTGATCTGTTCATATGGCAACTCCTCTATTGAATTTGAGAAAAACGAAATAATGAAAGAAAGAAGAAAGAAGAATGGAGGCTGGGAAGAGAAGAAGAGAGGAGAAGAATGGTGCGGCTGCCTGGGATAAACCCTAAACCTACTTACACCGATCCACAGGACCGGTGAAGGCATTTTTGAAGCTCCACCGATTCACAGGATCGGTGCAGGGGTATTTGGTGTGGTCTTCCGTGTAGTATGGTGTGGCTGGTGCAAAACGGGCTCCACCGATCCCTAGGATCGGTGTGGGTTGTGTTTTTCTTGCTACACCGGTCCGTAGGATCGGTGGAGGCTAGTTTTCGAAATTCAGCCCGGCGAAGGCTTGTTCCGTTGAAATAATTTAAAGTAATTCTATTTAAAAAAAAAATCTTTTAAACCCATGACTTCTCACATAAGAGGACATATGTATTTGTCAATTGACTAAAGGCTTATTCTTTAAACATATATTATAAAAGTTGCACGTACAGGGACGGAGGTAGTAAGAAGTAATGGGGGTCAATTGACTCCCATATTTTTTTTTTTCAAAATTGTTGTACTTGCATACGATTTTCTATACAATTTAGAGTAAAATACTGCCGGTACTATAAATTGACTCCCATTCGCAGCATGAAAATTTTATATGAATGACCCCCATTCACGACTGACCCCATAGTCAGAAAGTCTGGCTCCGCCCCTATGCACGTATGATGGTGATTTTATATTGTATAATGTATAGGATTCCTTGACACGTAGATAGTCTAACTTTCTTGTATTAAACTTATTTTTTGTGATATATTGTGTTAGCGTTGATGTATTATATAGCATCAGCAATATATTGAGGTTGCGAATTCGAAATCCGAATGATCTTGTATGAACATTAAAATTTAAAAGGTCAGATCTTCATCTTTAGTTTTTCCTTGTTTTTTCCGTTGATTCATCCTTAATTAATAATGCTAATATACTATTTTCATTATTTTCTTATATTTCATAATGAATACTTGGTGATTTTATGTGCTTATATTCTTGTCAATGGAATTGTAGAAAAATGAAAAAAATTTAACAATAATAAGACATTGAAGGACAAAGAAAGTTAAGTACAACGTATATATACCCAAATTTAGTTTTGGCAAAATTTGATGATTTGAATGTATATAGCAGTGGATTTAAAAACTTTTAGTTTCTCTTTAAAAATATATTTGTGATGTAACAATTATTCTCTAAAGAAAATAGGAAGAATTAAATGTATCCCCTCAAAAATCTTGAAATTGCGTATTTCCTCCTCTAAAATTCATAATATCATATGAGTGAGGCTACGGTACGTACTATGCATAGCACGGTTGGGTCCGTGCTACGGCTCAATATTTGAGTTTTCAAAATCCTAACGGTCGATCCGAACCGTTCAACATGATTATAAAATGAATATTTACTTGCAAACCAAATTTTACATTTTTTCAAATTTTTTTACTATTTTTTTAGATAGGTAGAAAATCACTTGATCTGAAAATTCTGGACCATCCAAAAACAGTGATTTTCTACCATCTAAAAAAATTCGAAAAAATGTAAAATTTGGTTTGCAAGTACATATTCATTTTATAATCATGTTGAACGGTTCGGATCGACCGTTAGGATTTTGAAAACTCAAATATTGAGCCGTAGCACGGACCCAATCCGTGCTATGCATAGTACCGTAGCCTCACTCATATCATATTTACCCTTCTAAAGTTCAAATACTCACAAATTTATCCAATTTATTGACTTTTCCATTAAAACTCTTTTTAAATTTATAAATTACCCATTTTACCCTTTAGTTCCAGCTTAGATCCCAACGACATTTGAAAAATAAGATTGCTCAACTGGCCTCTTGCTTGAAGAATCTCCCGATATTTTTATTAATACCCAAAAAAAAAACAAATTATCAAATCTACCCCCACCCCAAACTTATTTTTAAATCTACCTCAACCGCCCGTCCACTGGGCGGTCCAATTTCCTTAGCTGACCGCCCAGCAGCTGGGCGGTCCGCTATAATTTTTTTATTTTTTTATGGCGGTTTTATGTTTTAATTTGTTTGAATGTTATATATTAAATTGTTGTAATGATTTGTTTGAATGTTTTATATTAAATTGTATGATATATATTTATTATTTGTTATATTTTTATAATTGATGATTATTTTTTATATGTTATGTAATTGTCTAGCTTTAATATAATTGATTAGTTTTATATTTAGTTTGTTAATGTTTAAATGTTTTTAAATGGTAAGTCTAAACAACAAAAGTAGGTAATCTAAATGGTAAGTCTAAACATGAAACATAACAGTCCAAACATGAAATATAATAATCCAAACATAAAATACTAGAAACCTATCAAACTAAAAAAATATAAAAACCCTAACGGCGATGACGAGGGCGAGGTCCGGAGAGCTCCAACCTAGTAGGTGCATGGCGGTCCCTCTGCGACGGCGGACGCCTCTAGGGAACCTCATCCACCTGCATGTCATCGTGTACGGCCTCGCTCGCCCATGGGTCCTCCCCCAAGTGTAATGCATGATCCTCATGGATCCCCGCCAGTGTACGCAACACCCACGGATCGGCCTCCCAAGTAGGAGGATACGTGGCCGGAGGCGGTGTGCCAAATATAGCAGAGGCAAAGCCATCTGCAGTCTGTGCCAAAAAAGAGAGAGATGGGCGGTTCAGTGGGGGGTCGGACCGCTTATAAAAAAAAAAAATTTATAGCGGACCGCCCAGCAGCTGGGCGGTCAGCTATAAGAGTGGACCGCCCAGCTGCTGGGCGGTCAGCTAAGGAAATTGGACCGCCCAGTGGACGGGCGGTTGGGGTAGATTTAAAAATAAGTTTGGGGTGGGGGCAAATTTGATAATTTGTTTTTTTTTTTGAGGTATTAATAAAAATATCGGAAGAATCTCCAAGTGTCTTTCTCTTGGTCTCGATTCAAGCGAGAAATGCTTAACCAAAGGATATGAAGCTTCTCTTGGTGATAATTCTCTTATAGTCTCTGAACCACTACTCATCAGCACATATAACATCCTTAATTACCAATAGTAAAAGAGACTGATATCAGTTTCTACTAGTACAGGGCCTTTGTTCTGTACTGGTTTTAGTTTTCTACTAATAAACTGGTCTTGGTTTTTGGTTTTGTACATGGATCTTGGTTTTGTACTGGCATGGGTCTTGGTTTGTACTGACTTTGGTTTTTGTGCTGGTACACGGGTCTTGGGGATTTTCCTTTTATAAAAGGGAATCACTATATATAAGCCTAAGGGTTTAATCAGCAAAAAAAAAATAGTAGAAGAGACACTCTTCTGATTTGCATGTATGTGAAACCACTTTACCTGATGTAAGTCATTGTACAGTAGATCAAATGGCCTTTCAAATAGATGAATCAAGCAGTTGCAGCAAGGTGAGTGAAGAGAAGGCAACAACAAAGGTGCAAGCAGCCATTAGGAGAATTTTGGTACTCTTTTATAAGAACTTGGTGTTTTCCATCAAGCACGAAGTGCATTTCAGGCATTGAAAGGTATAGTAAGGTTGCAACTTGCAAAATGATACAGGGTCATCTCGTAAGGAGGCAAGCTGTTGTGACCCTTTACATAATGCATGCAATCGTTAAGAGTACAAGCTATCGTCTGTGGGAGAATTGCTAGGCGCTCTGATATTGGTCTCCAAATCAACTACGTAAGAAAACAACATGTTCAACTGGGGAGGGAGAGGATATTTGTTGTGTATTTTAGGTATTGAAATATGAGACAAATTAATATACTTTTTTACTTTTAAATTAATAAAATCTCAATATATAATAATAGGTCGGTTGCAAGCATGCAACCTATCCTCATAGTAAAATAGGTATCGATCTAAAGATAACGGAAAATATTATTTTCTACTAAATTAATTAATTCTAAAAGGTGCAGTAAAAGTAAAGGAGGGGGGTTTGTTGCAAATTTGGTTTTGTGGGTTCAATACCCGATTGAGAGTTGAATTTAAACAAAGCAATTTAAAACAATCAAATAAAATAAGTTTTGTGATTCAATTTGGTTTGGATTCATCATTTGACGTCAATTCGATAGACTTTTGGAGTTGTGTTCACCAAACCTTCTTGGTAAACTTTCAATTTTGCATGTACATGCATCACTTTTGAAGTAGATGGATTTCAACGGTTTGGATTCATCGTTTGACGTCAATCCGATAGACTTTTGGAGTTGTGCTCACCAAACCCTCTTGGTAAGCACATCACACACTAGATTTGCTCCTAAAGTTTAATATATAACTAATTTACTGAGTTTCTTAATTAACTCGACGCGAATATAAAATTTTGAAATTTAACTCATAAGCATTTCGGCCAAAGTGTTTACAAAAGCATATTAGCCGAACTATTATGAGATAAAATGAGTTGCTCTATGCAGTAGAGAGTATGTTGCATAAAAAATATGTGAAGAACTAATTTTATATTTTATATATTATTTTTATTATTTTTTTAAAGAAGATAAAAAATCACTATTTTCAAACAATTCATAATATTTAAATCAATAGATTTTTTACTGATCTAAAATAAAACATTCTATTGTCAAGACTATACTATTAATATATTAGAGAATGACTTTTTAAATAATTATCTGATTGTTTACAGTAAGAAAAGAATACAGAAGATGATGGAATAGATTAATATATTAGGGAAAATTGTTAAAATGCCACTACAAAACCTTCAAATCTTAAAAATGCCACTCCAAAATCAGAAATTATCATAATGCCATTCCAAACTTCTTCAAATTGTAAAAATGCCACTCCAAATAATTAATGACTAAAATACCCTCCCTTCTTCTCCTCCTCTTCTTCTCCTGCCATGGCACGAATCTCAAAGCACAAAAACTGACGACTCCAAATTAAAACAAAATGTTTTTGTGCTTTGAGATTCGTGCAGAAACAAAATGTTTTCGTGCAGAAAGGAATTCAAACTGTTTTTTGCTTTGAGATTCGTGCCAGATTAAACAAAATGTTTTTGTGCTTTGAGATTCGTGCAGAAAGGAATTCAAACTGTTTTTTGCTTTGAGATTCGTGCCAGATTAAACAAAATGTTTTTTGTGCTTTGAGATTCGTGCAGAAACAAAATGTTTTCGTGCAGAAAGGAATTCAAACTGTTTTTGTGCTTTGAGATTCGTGCCAGATTAAAACTGACGACTCCAAATAATTTAAAAACAAAATGTTTTTGTGCTTTGAGATTCGTGCAGAAACAAAATGTTTTCGTGCAGAAAGGAATTCAAACTGTTTTTGTGCTTTGAGATTCGTGCCATGGCAGGAGAAGAAGAGGAGGAGAAGAAGGGAGGGTATTTTAGTCATTAATTATTTGGAGTGGCATTTTTACAATTTGAAGAAGTTTGTAGTGGCATTATGATAATTTCTGATTTTGGAGTGGCATATTTCAAATTTGAAGGTTTTGTAGTGGCATTTTAACAATTCTCCCTATATATTATGATGAAAGATATACGTCTCACTTCTCACTTAATAACAACTTTCTATAGCATTATTCTGACTATATACATATATTTAATTTTGGAATATATAGTATTAAATTTTATATTGGCCTAATATGCATTTATTAGAATTGTACACTTAAACTACGACACGTTTTTAGTTAAAATTAAATTGCAAAAAAAATACTTTTATATGTTTTTAAATCATTTATTCTGTTAAAAATATTTTTTCATATCAGTACATTTCCTGACCCTCTAATAATAAAATTCTTCCTTTTATCTCTAGCCACCCTCTATTAATTAATTAATTTTTTTATCATTATAAAATATTTTCACAAATAATTTGTCCGACTTGGGGGTGGAAACGGATCGGATATTTTTGTCCGTATCTGAATATGTATTCGAAAATTATATACGAATATGATTTTGAATGTTAATTATCTATATCGCAATAGTATATATATACCATATAATTTAATATATATTATAAAAATATTTATATATATATATATATACACACGAATATCTGATATCCAATTTGTATCCGTCTAATATTCGATATATTAAAAAAAAAATGAATACACATACGGTTTTACCCGAAATTTTTATTAATACTCTAAAAAAAGAAAAAAAATATAGCAAATTTGCCCTCGGTATGAATTTTTTTTTTTCAAAAATGCCCTGACCGCCCCACGTTTGGGCGGTCCACTCTCCCTACCAAACCGCCCACTGTGGGGCGGTCACTTCTTCACACCAGACCGCCCCACGTTTGGGTGGTTTGGTATTAACTTTTTTTTTTAAAGACCGCGACCCCCACCCTTCCTCTCTCTCCCTGTCCCTATTGCTCCGTCCAAACCCCACAAAAAAAAGAAGGCCGCCCAAACTAACATTGTTTACATGCAGGATGGAGCCCCTACTTGGCAGGCCAATCCCGAGTTCACTATGACTGACCTTACTGGAGATGATACCGGGTACGAGGTACAGAGCCTCCACATACCACGATACATAGAGACTAGACAGTACGACAACGAGGCTAGTGTGAGTGGGGCGCATGCTGCAGATGCCTTTGCCTCTGCTATTTTGGCACACCGCCTCCGGCCACGTATCCTTCTACCTGTGAGGCTGATTCATAGGAGATGCGTACACAGGCGGTGATCTAGGAGGATCTCCCATGGGTTCGCCGTACACAGTTATCTTTGCATGAGGAGGATCCCCGGTATGGGACAGAGATGCCACATGATAGAGAGGCTAGTGGTAGCGGGTCTCATACTCAGCCTGACTTTGGGACTGGACTCGTTGCATCCATCTTCGGTACACCCCCGCCAGTCTCGACAGTCTCTAGGGGTGAGTACAGATGGGATACTACCGGGCGGATACGCAGCTACGCCGATGCTGATATAGAGATACTAAGAGAGAGAGTCTGGCCGCGCGAACGTCGGGCAAACGCCGGAGTATCGGCTGAGCGATGGTCCCTCTCCGTTTCAGTAGTACCGTGGCTAGTTTTGTACTATTTATATTTGGTATACTATGTTTGGTGCTTTATGTTTGAGTTATCTTATATTTCGGTTCTTTTGTATGTGTGCTTTTATGGTACTATTTTTATATTTTTCAGATAATAAATTATCATGATAATGCTAAACAGAAAATAATACAACAATAACAATAATAGTACAACATAAAATATAAACAGAAAATATTAAAAAAAAAAGTTGAATAAGTACTTTAAACAACATAACAAGTACTCTAAAGTTTTTCAAATACAATAAAAAAATTATAATTTAAGATAAGAAACCAACTTCAACGCAAACTTCAATGTTTCATTCACTTCCAGCTACTCACCTCCTACCATTCCAAATAAAGTAACCATGTCAATTTCAAACGTTTCCCAAATTAGATAAAAGGAGGTCTCCATTTTACGAAATGGAGAGGACTGAAAAGTAATTTTATCCCCTGTCGGTCTTATTCCTCTACTTTTGCCGCGGCCTTTTGCCTTTTTCTGGTTCTTTGATTTTTTTTTTTCTTACTCTCTTCCCTTTCCTCTTCTTTGAGTTCTTTCCTTCACAGCAGAGAAACGAGAGAGAAAAAAAAAATACATATGTAAGTAGTCGAGTACTCTTTACATCGATCTCTGTATTTTGGTGACCTAATCTTTTTTTGGGAGATTTTACGAGGCGGATCGTGATGGGGAAGGGAAGCAGGTCGGCGGTGAAGCACCAGCTGTTCAAGGACAAGGCCAAAAATCGCGTCGACGATTTGCACGAGAAGTTCGCGGATCTCCAGTCGGCGCGCAAGGAGAGTCGAACTGCTGACGTTGCTGTGCTCGAAGAGCAGTTGAACCAGATGCTTCGCGAGTGGAAGGCCGAACTCAATCAGTCTTCTCCCGCCTCCTCTCTCCAAGTAATTGATCTGATTCTGGTTTTGTACTATTTAATTATGGAATTTTTGTCTGGATTGAAATTTTTTCTTTAGTGATATCAATACTGGTATTTCTGAAACATTAACTAAAGGTCCATATTAGGTTTCAGGTTTAGCTAGAAATAATACTCTGATTAAGGATAGTTTTAACATAAAGGGTTCTCTTGTAAGGCAGGGGGGCATACTGGTCTGAATGTCAGTTAGGGTTAGGGCCTAAGATTTGTAGGATTGAAAAGAAAAGAGTCGGAGAAAACCAGAAGGAAAGGCATTAATTTTAGTACTGGTACTGTATCACTCAGTGGTAACTCAGCAAAAACAATTTGGCAATGTGAAAGTGTTTAGTTTATCTGTTCTTATCACTAATAGAGCCAATGAAATATTTCTTCAATCTCAACTAATTTAAATTGCTTGTTTTCTAATGTCGGGAAATAATTATAGAAAAAAACCCCCAAATTGGCCCAAACATGAAAATATATCATGCCAAATCAGTAACCATCGAATGGAGTTTTACTTTACAACTCATGGAATTCTAAAACTACAAGCTATGTCTCATTAGTAAATGTGTAACAGTACTGTTATAAAAAATCCTCCCATTTGCATTTGCATATTTTCTTTTCCATGTGTCTCATAAATGTCAAAAATTCTAACTAAATGTTGATGTTAAGATGTATACTCTATTTGTTCAAATAGGGAAACACACATGCGTCATCGGACCCACCGTCAGAGACACTGAGGCTTCTTCAACTGAGCGAGGAGGAGGATGATGCAACCAGCAAGCTTATGGAGCTGGCTGTGGGGCCCACTGGAAACCCAAAACCTGAGCCTCCTGAGGAGGTAACACAGCCAAATGCAGTAGGGGGACCTCACTCTGACAGTGCAAATGATGTCTATCATGAGGTATATCTCTTTTATAAGTTATTTCATGAGTGAGGCTATGGTACTGTGCATAGCACATATTGGTCCACACTATGGATTAATATCTTCGTTTTCTAAGTCCAAACAGTCGATCTGAACTGTTCAACATGATCTCCATATGAAAATGCACTGGAAGACTAAATTTTACATTTTTTAGAATTTTTTTACTAATTTTGTAGATAGGTAGAAAATCACTACTTTTGAATGGTCTAGAATCATTAGATCAAGTAATTTTCTACCTATCTAAAAAAAATATTAAAAAAAATTGTAAAAAATGTAAAATTTGACCTACAAGTACATTTTCATATGAATGTGGAACGGTTCAGATTGACATTGGACTTTGAAAATGGAGATATTGATCCATAGTATGGACCAGTATGCGCTATGCATACAAGCGTAAAAACAACAGAGCGCCAAAATTAGTTCTTCTTTCTTTGAAGGAGCTATGAATTACGTGGGGTAATATTTCACTCTATGGATGACAATTGAGAATACTTGATTTGTTGCGTGTTTGGTTTATGTATTTTAAGTCAATCTCTTAGGAATGTAGTATTTTCTTATTCCTGTTTTACATATTGATATGATATATGTTCAGCCCTCGAAGTTCTTTTGGACATGCATAAGTTCCTAATTCCATGTTCTCTTTTTTTTACTGTGTTCGGCCTTTCCTGATTTATATCTAATTTCCTTTGTACTTTCACTATACTTAAGAAATTTAGTATTAGATTCTAGTCCCGTACTGCTGTCTGTGAATGTTTTGTCTAATGAATTTTTTTGTTTATCCTGTCAATCAATCAGGCTTTCTACATTAACCAGGCCGATGCATTTCTATATACTGAGGATTTTAAACATTCCATGGGCCCCACCAACAACACCTCAAATGAAGACAACACTCTGACGCAACTTCTCGAACAAACTTGCCACCTGGACTACACCCAGTTTCTCTCCTTTGACCCCAACCCTAATCCCAATCCCAACCCAGATGGGGCCCACATGTCAGACCTCCTCCCAACCATCTGCCCTCCTCCCTCAGCCTTCCTTCGGCCTAAGTGCGCTCTGTGGGATTGCCCTAGGCCAGCCCAGGCATCAGAATGGTGCCAGGACTACTGCAGCACCTTCCATGCCAGCCTGGCCATGAATGAGTGCCCTCCTGGCATGACACCTGTCATTCGTCCAGGAGGCATTGACTTGAAGGATGGCCCACTTTTTGCAGCTCTCAATGCAAAGATTCAGGGGAAGAATGTTGGTATACCTGTTTGTGAAGGGGCTGCTACTGCCAAGTCACCTTGGAATGCACCTGGTAAGTTAAAAAAAAACAAACTAAATAAAGGTCAAAGCATGTAAGACAATGCCTAGAAAAGAGCAAAAAAGAGAAATTATTAAATGATTAGGTGTCTGGCGATCATAGTATTAGCACTTGATTGGAGCTCAAGGTTTGGTTTGTTACAACCTATGTTGCATGGATACGGGTACGGGTATCGTATCGGATACGATACGGATACAGCGATACGGCAATTTTCAAAAATGACAGATACGATACGGCTATTATATATATTATTTTTATTATTTTAATTCTATTATTAATCCAATACTTGTATTACAATAAGTAAAAAAATTACACTTATATTATTAATTCAACACTTGTATATATATCAAATTTTTTACTTGTAACTTACAAATAACAAAAAAATTGATAATTTTGCCATGGGTCTAACTATGAGCATATCCATTTACATTGCAAACCAATTACAATTTTACAATGTTGATGCAGTGAACGAAACACCAACCGGAAGGATTGTGAACAATAATAAATTTGTAATTTGTAATTGTCAATTTGAGAGATGTAATAAGCCTTCAATTTATTCAAGGAAAAGGACCAGTACCAGTACTGGTAGGCTTACCAGTAACAGAAACAGCAAGACAATTAAAAAGGGCAAGGCGCACCCCGAAACAAGAAGAGAGAAACCGCAAGCACCAAGGCAAAATGGTACACTAATTAATCAAGAGAGAAATCGCAAGCATCAAGTACACTAATTAATCAAAACGGTACTTGAATAATTACCCGAATTAGAGAGGAGGCAGCACCAAGGCAAGAAAAAGGCAAAAGGTACTTCGGCCGGTTCCGAGACTTGTCTCGCCTCACGGCCGTGTTAGAAAATCGCACTCGAATGGCACTCGCATGAGCGAAGGAGACGGCGGAGAGAGCGGACCGGAGCGGAGAGTGGAGAGCCGAGCGGAGTGGAGAGCTGAGTGGAGACGGCGGAGAGGCGAGCGGAGTGGAGAGCCGAGCGGAGAGTCATCAGATAGCGTTTCGTTTTCTTTCTTTTAGTTCGGAGCGGAGTGGAGAGAAACCTAATTAGACGTATTCCGCCCGTATCTTATTGAAACAGACGTATCCCTAAAATTTCAAAGGCGTATCTTGACCGTATCTACCTAATTAGGATACGCCACGTACTCCGATACGCCAGCTGGCGTATCGGATACGTATCGGAGCCGTATCGTACGCGTATCGGTATCCGATACGTGTCCGATACGTGTCCGATACGGATACGTGGCCTATACTGAAGTATCCGTGCAACATAGGTTACAACCAGACAAAAGAAAGAAAGTTCCTGTTATATGGAGGTAAAGTTGTGCTATATGGAGGTAAAGCTGTGCAACTGCCATTGTACAGGTCTACATGCTAAATTATATTTGGCAAATACTGAAATCTATGTTTTCTATGACATTGCTATTTTGGTCTGGCTTCAAAAACTCTTTTTAGAAAATCCAATATTTATGCCTTGTGTAATGTAATTTTTTTCTTTTGAGATCAGAGCTTTTCGACCTGTCAGTACTAGAGGGTGAATCAATTAGAGAGTGGCTCTTCTTTGACAAGCCAAGACGTGCCTTTGAGAGCGGGACCCGCAAGCAGAGGTCCCTTCCTGACTACACTGGTCGTGGCTGGCACGAATCTCGAAAACAAATCATGAAGGAATTTGGCGGCCTCAAACGGTCTTACTACATGGACCCACAACCTCTCACTCATTTTGAGTGGCACCTTTATGAGTATGAAATCAACGACTGTGATGCCTGTGCTCTGTATCGGCTTGAATTCAAGGTTGCTGATGCCAAGAAAAGTGCCAAGCAACAGCTGGTACGGCAAACCACTGAAAATGGTGCTAATAGCAATTCGCCTCCTGAGAATAAGAGAAATTCCAGGGGTAGTAGGGGAAAAGCCAGTAATAATACTACTAAAGATTTAAACGAAAATAATCAGAGTATAAATGAGAATAATATTTATGTGGCATCAAATATAGCTAGTCAGATGGATCAGATGGTGTTTTTGAACGAGAATGCTACTGTCTATGGACCCAGTCTACCATATGGATACTATGGTACATGATAAATGGTTTAATGGGTATGAAGTGGCTACTGACATGAGTTATCTTTTTTTTTATTAATGGGTCGGTTCCATGATTTTTAATACTGTTAAGTGTGGAGCTGATTAGGAGAACCTTTGTAACTAGGGGAATGCTTGTTATCTCCGGTGATCGGTACCTTCTGAAGTGTGTTATGAAGTGTATGTATAGTTAGCATCTTTATAATGGCATATGCATATGCATTTTAACTTGTCTGATATGATTTATGGTTGGCATGTGTTGTATGCTTACAACACTTAGAAATTCATGATAAATGCAGGCTCTCAGGTTGACATGTAGGCCCTGATTTTTGTGGGTGGGATGGAGTCAATTAATCCTTTATTTATTTTTAGTATATCTTTTTATAATTTTGCTAGATGTCCTAATATGGCCCCACTATGAGAAAAGCAGGGTCTTGTTTTTCCGATCCCAACCATTCAAATTTGTTGAGACTTGTGCATGAAAAAGTTTCTTTATCGAAATAATTTTGAATGATTCGAATCTGAAAAGCAAGATCCTGCTTTTCTTAGAGAAAAACAGCCGAGTGAGTCGGATCCACGCTGTTTGTCTCAGCTATCAGTTTCATACGTATTATCTAACAGGTCTTTTTAAATTGAGGATTAATTTGTGTGCACTCGTAACTCTTACTAGTTTTCTTATTTATCCCTAAAGACTTTAATATATTATATATATCTCTCAAATCTTTTAATTCTTTCTTATTTATCTACAGTTAGTTCACACACTTTAAATTTTATATTTCTGATTATACCCTTGTATTTTCTCTCCTTCACTTTGTGTTTCTTTCTTGGTTTTTTCTCTGATGGCATAGGGCTGCACAAAAAATTCGTAGTTCGTAATTTGATTTGAGTTTGATTCGAAAAAGTTTGTAAAAAGTTCAATTCGAAATTGAGTTCGTTCGAAATTAATTCAAACCAAACTCAAACTGGACCTAGTTCGTTCGAAATAGGTTCGCAAACCAAACTTAGTTCGAAATTAACTCAAACGTGAACCGTTGATTTCTGCTGATAATGAACTTTAATGTTTTATTTAGGATAATATTTGGGTTTGTAATAATTCTAAGACTTTGGTGATTGTTATGTACTTCTATTGATATTTAAATTGTACTTTGAATACTTTGGATATTTGAAAACTTTGGTAATGTTGCTCATGTTGGCTATTTGGAAAACTTTGGATACTGTGATTGTACTAAACTTTGGTGTTTGATATAAATTTTGGTATTTGTAATGAACTTTGATATAAACTTTGGTGTACTATGTAATTAGAATTCAGAACGCCTGAGTTTTTATTGAAGTGCTGTAATTTCAAACTATGACTCAGCCATAAGTCATAACTCGTAAGTCGTAACAAAGTTCGTAAAAGTTTGAAATTGAGTTCGTAAAAAATTCGATTCGAAATTGAGTTCGTTCGAAATTAATTCAAACCAAACTCAAACTGGAGGTAAGTTCAATTCGGTTCGGTTCGTTTGCAGCCCTAGATGCGCACACAGTTCTGGCATAAAAGAATTCCATAAATACATTTTGTGATATGAAATTATGATATAAAAAGCATATCTACTTTCAATATTTTATTTATTGATGGTTGTGACTGTACTTTAATATATGTATATGTTATTTTGTAATGTTAAAATGGAGTCCGGCTAGTATAACATTGGTGTCATTTTGGCCTATATAACACCAACTTCAAAATCTATCGTATCGACTTCAAACGGTTAATTCAACCGTTCAAACCCTTCTACTTTATGAGTTGTGTGTTTACATGCAAAAAAAAAATATTTTCTAGTTATTTTAGTACCAAATCAAGCGGTCAAAAATCTTGAAAAATGAATGCATTAAAATTAACTTAAAAACTCACACATTTGACCGCTTGATTTGATACTAAAAAAATTCAAAAAATTATAAAATTTTGCATGTAAACACACAACTCATAAAGTAGAAGGGTTTGAACGGTTGGATTAACCGTTTGAAGTCGATACGATAGATTTTGGAGTTGGTGTTATATAGGCCGAAATGACACCAATGTTATACTAGCCGGACTCGTTAAATTGCACACATGTATAAGAACTTTCATACGAATGACATAATTGTATTTTTTGGATGCTTGAACTTTATTTTTTGTTCCAAAATTGCAAATAGAGAAGAACCTCTTCGGAAATATTTGGTACTCAATACACCCTCTACGCACAAGAGACCAAGAGAGAGCCAAATCTAAGGATATCACTGATTAGCGTTGGCTAACTTTAAATCTAAGGACAGATCCATGCCATGTTATTTGGTGGAATTGGATATCACTGACTTATGCGCAAAACCTATGAATCAAAATAACAAATGATAACCTAAATATTGGATTTAATTTTGCATCATAAGCATTTATTTCTATACAATCCTCGTATATTATGGAGTAAATAAATCGATATTGCATTTTAATTGTTCACCCTTTCAAATGCTTTGGTTTTTAATAAAACGAAGATAAAATTTAGATTATTTTTTGTGTACAACTGTACAAGTGAAAATGTGCTTTAGCAAATATCTAATCATATGATTGTATATTGGCAGAGCATCTCCATCCCAACAATTGAAATGAATTTTTAAATAACTGTTAATCATATTTTTAAAATTTAAGCCTCTAAAATTTCTAAACCTTCATATTCTTCAAATTAATTTTAGCATTTCTATTCAGCCACGTCAGATTATAAATCATGTATTCTAATTAATTTGAGCGAATCGTTTGATCAGCATGGTGTTTAGAAATAGTTTTTTAATAAGAAATTTTGTCCAATAGTTTTTAAATAAAAAACTAGAGTATATTTCTAAAATTAGAATAGAAATCGTCACGTCAAATTAGAAATTCATAAAGTTTCGGAGATGCTAAAATATGCTTCTTAATCTAAAGAAAATTCTTATCCTCGAGAGAGTGGTGATAAGATTTTTTTTTTTTGTTATCCACTTCTTGTCCTCCTATCATAATCTAAAGATAATTTTTTTTTCAAATATATTTTTTCAAAAAAATATTTCGGTATATACTCCACTTTCTTCAAAACAAAACAAAAATAAAATAAAAATGAAGTGAAGGTGCGCAGAAGCTTTTCCTCAGAAATTTAATCCGCTCCTTTGTTCGTCTCCATCTCAAATTCTCAATCCTGCGCCTACCTAGTACCTACCACTTTACAAGCTCAGCTCAGTAACCATGTCTACGAATCTGTTTCTGGGGAGAATTCATTGCCTCCATCCATCTCTTTCTCTCAATCGGACCACACCACTCGCGTCCTCCAACGCTCCCACTCAAGCGTCGCTCCCAAATCCCCACTTCACTGTACAATACCTGGTCCAATCGTGCGGTCTTTCCTCTGACGAGGCACTCCAAGCATCCAAGCATATCCAGCACCTCAAATCCCCTAATTTGTGGGACAGAAAGACCGACGCGGTGCTCCGCTTCCTTAGAGAGATTGGCGTAAGCGAGTCGGACATAAAGAGCGCTGTGTCCCTGGAACCTCGCATCCTTTGCTCTCATGTGGAGAAAAAATGGAGACCAAACATTGCCAAGCTACAAGAACTCGGCTTCTCCATTGAAGACATCTCAGATATCATTGCTGATAACCCTTATATTTTTCGGAAAAATTTCGTGCCAAAGATTGATTTTTTGTTGGGTATCCTTGGATCAGTAGATAATCTTTCTGTGATATTGAGATCCCCCAAGAATTCATTTTTCATTAGAAGCAGCTTGGATAAGGTGTTCATTCCCAACTTATCTTTTCTTCAGGAGCAATGTGGTTTTCCTCCTAGTCAACTTATCCAGATTATGATATCAGCGCCTACAATGATGTCAGTTAGACATGATGTTTTCAAAATGGAAGTTGAGAGGGCGGAGGAATTAGGTGTTTCTCGTTCATCAGGAACTTTTATCAATGCATTATTAACGGTCAGCTATCAGAAGCAATGCACCATAGATGCAAAGCTAGATAACTTGACAAGTATAGGGCTTTCACAGGAGGAGGTAGCACTTATGATTAGTAAAACCCCTATGTTGTTGCGGGTACCAGAAAAGCTGGTAGGCAGAAAAATGGAGTACCTGATAAAAGAAGCCGGGTTTGATAAGATTGATGTGGTGAAATATCCAGCTTTGCTCACATACAGCTTGGAGAACAGGCTGATTCCCCGGACCATTGTTAAAAAGCTTCTCATGTCGAAAGGACTTCCGGTGGCTTATAAAAAATTTGGTAATTTTATTCAGCTAAGTGAGGAGAAATTTTTGAACAAGTTTGTTCTGCCATATGAACATGCTATTCCTGGTCTCTCCCGAGCATATGCCGATGCTTCTACTGGGAAAATTGGGGGTGTTGAATCGTTTAAAGAGTATCTCAAGTTGACTACTTTCGTGCAGGCTTAGATGTTGCATTTAGATTTTTCGGTTAATTTTTTGTTCTTTTTAGGTAATTGTCACTCTGTAACGATTAGTAAAATGGTTATCAACCATTAATTTTGTTTTGATTGCTTAAATTTTATCTATGTTATACTTATCTTCATTAGTCGTGACTCCCATCTCTCATTTGGAACTCAATCGTCCTTTTTTTCTCATTCATGCTGTGCTTTTATGAATGTCAAACTGGGATACCGTTCATAAAACAATAAATATATCAAGTAATTGAGGATTGATGGTTGACCTGTATAGATTTACAGGCATAGTCTTTGCACTGTTATTTCTTAATTGGTTAGTTGTTTGTATCAGATCTGAGATGTTGACTGGTTATAATTTGAAATTTTGTTTATATGAATCATTGCAGTGACAGTGTGTATGTATTTTGTCCAGTACCATTACTTAGAACAATAGTACTTGCAGAGGGAGTGCGGATTTATTACGGATAAATAGGCCTGCCAACGAGCCGGGCCGGCTCATGGACAATCGAGTTGGGCTCTTCAATGAGTCAAACTGAGCTGAGTTCAATTCGAGTTGAGCCCAAACTCGGCCGTAACTCGAAATGATTAATCCCTAACTGAGTCGATCCGAGCCGAGCCGAGTTGCCCATTGAGTCAAATCATTCCCAAGCTTGCTTCGCTTCTCCCTGTCGAACCATTGAGCTGAGATCGCCGATCTTCTCCCTGTTGCGGTGTCGCGTGCACCGCCTCCCTCCGCTTCGTTCCCAAGCTGCTCGCCTCCTCATCAGATCGCCGATCGTCTCCCTGTCGCGCACATGCCTCGCTCTCTCTCTTCAATTGGTACCTCACTAGGTTGCGCTCAATTTTCCTGTCTTAGTTTTAACAACAGATAAAAACTCGGATCTTTTGAGCTTAATTAGTAATTCCTACTTGATTTGAATGCAACCCATTAAGGTTATACCATGAATTGATAGGATTTCTAATTGAATTGAGTTTCAGGTAAATGACAAAGGAGGTGGCTATACAAATGGACTTACTGTGACTGGTACATTTCTTCTCTACTTTTGCTTTATCTTTTAACTTGTTGGATGTAACCAGAAATAAAAACAAAGATTTAGATACTGCAATTCTGCAAATTTTCATATTACTCCTTACAACACTAACAGTTAGCTAGTACCAAAATACAGTACTCCAATTATGCAAACTTCAATCATAATATGTACCAGAATATCATATATGTTGCATGTGATTGCATAAGGCCCACCATAAGATCTAGATACATGCCTCTAGGATTCTTACCACCATACTTAAACTTGAGTCAGTGTGATCAAGTTTTGACTAATAAAGTGCTAATTAAAATTAGAAGAGAAATACCTTGAGAAGATCCTATCAGGTCAAGCTTATTTCTGGAGAAGCGCATATGGTATCGCATAAGTTTATTTATTCATTTTTCACCTAGTCCTTCATAAAGTAAATGTTGAGTTAGAATTTAGATTGCCCTGATATCTGCAAGAAAGCTCCTTAGCTTATTATGGTGCGCTACAGAATACCCCCTTCGTTTCCATTATTTGTAAATTCGTTCTTAGATCTAAATTACCATCATTTGTGAATTATCATTATTTCCTTTTCATATCACACAAGACAATACAAGCCCACCATTTAGGACTTGTACCAACTTCAGTCTTATGAAATTAAAACATGTCAGGCATGATTCCTATTGCCAGGCGCTCTGAAACTTCAATCATTAAGAGAGGCAGGATAGAATACATTATGTCTATAAATTTTAGAACTTGTCTTTTGCCTTGTTAAAATCTCCGAACCAAAATTCTGACATGGAATCACCTCAACTTGAGATTATTGGAGCCATAACCAAAATTATACTTGGATGGTAGACAAGCACCTTAAATTTACATTTTGGTGAAGGTTTCTCCAATCTGTACTCTTTCTTTCCTTTATCTATATAGACATGAAAAAGATAACCATGTTATGTGTAGTTCATGTCACATGCATGTTGGTGGTTTGTATTATTGCTAGTTGAAAGGTATTCTTTTGTTCCTATACCTAATTTTGGGGCCAAATGTTGAGATTTTGTATCTGGTGTAACTCCTTAATACTACAATATTGCAGACCCAATTGACAGAATGGTGAGTTCAAGAAATTATACTTCCAATAAATGACAATTCTGCCCCTAACCCTATGAGCCATCTTGAAATGAAGATTATTTTGACATCAGCTCTTACTACTGATTTAATCAATTCACTGTAAAAAAAGATTTGCAAATTTGAAATTTTGCATTGAAGAATGAAGCAGTGATAAGGGCATCATGCTCTGAAGTGGAATCACAGAAGGCATCAAGCACTGCGGCTCCTGTGACAAAATGAGTAGCTTTTTTTGTTCGAGGCCCATTTTAGTATAATAATCTTTGACTATTCTTCTTTTATTAATGTTTTTTGGATGGGTATCTTTCTAAGAAAAATGAATTTGGTGATGTGTTCTCTTGTTAGGAGCAATTATATTACTTGTGTCTGTACTGGTACGTGGCTGGTTTAGATTAATGTAATGATTCTGTTTTTGCTTTATCTTGTTTTATCTGTTTCAATTTTAGAAATTGGAAAGAAACAAAAAATTTATAGATTTGAAAAGTTAAAAACTGAAATACTTGATGTGATGAAGGGAATGATCCTGGAAGATGCCAGTAGAAGAGCATACCATACAACCCTGAATTTTGGATCATACCAAGAATTTTAGAACATAATATTGAGCTGATTTTTGGATCATAAAAATAGTACGGAAGTTTAATATTGGTTTTATCTAGAATGGAATTTTACAAATTTATTCATAAATTTTTGTCTATGAAGTGTAAGGAATGATTATGTGAATATACAAAAATTATTGTTCAATTGTATCAGCAAAACAGTTCTGAATTTTTTTATTTTTAAGTTTTTAATTATGGAACTAACAACATGCATAAAGAAATGCATCATAATTTAAAACAATTAGATTTTCTGTGCTGCATAATGAACCAAAAAAAAAAACTCCCAACTTGCAATTCTGTGCTCATCAACACAATTAGATTATCAATAACCATGGCATACAAAATGAAATACACGCAACTACACAAGATTCTTTTTCCAGTTTTACATAAGTGCAAGATTCTTTACGCCACAGTTTTAGGTGTTCAGAAAAAAGGAAAAAGAATGTGACGGCGCAAAGCATTTTATGCCACAGAAGATCGGAACTCATAAGTGCTTTAGCTACTGGTAAGGATCAGATCAGGGATTTGAAGAGAAACTGTAATTTTGTGGAGTTTTAGTTTTCTTGTTTATGGCGTATGTCAAGAAATAAGGCATTTGATACCATCTTTAATGTAAAGAGAATACTATATGAAAGGATTTTTTTTTTGAAAAAAATAGTATGTGAAAGAATTTATTTGTATTAATTTCCTCACTTTTCACATGCATGTACACGGAAGGATTTTTATAGCCTCGCAAGATACTCTAACAAACTCCTAACAAAAATGCTAACAACCTTTGACCGTATAGTCTAATCTCTAATGTGTGTTCTCTAACAAACATGATTTTTAGTTTCTAAAAATAAAAAGTAAAATAACAATTGTGTATTCAAAACTTTTTTAAAGTTAGATCTACAAAATAATATATATATATATAGAGTATGGCTAAGTTGCTGCCGGCAGCATTTCGGCGAGGTGCTGCCGGCAGCGTTTCGGCCATTCTGTTGTTCAAACAGAAAATCCGAACCGTTCAACGTGTTCTAAATATTAAAATCTACTTGGAGACCAAATTTTACATTTTTTGGAATTTTTTTACTATTTATTAAGCCACTTTGAAAATTCTATATCATATGGTCCAGACTGTTTTTACTGTTCACCCGGATCAGTAATTTTTAAAGTGGCTTAATAAATAGTAAAAAAATTCCAAAAAATGTAAAATTTGGTCTCCAAGTAGATTTTAATATAGATTGAACATCTATATAAAAAAATTTGTTGTTTGAACATCGGAATGGCCGAAACGCTGCCGGCAGCACCTCGCCGAAATGCTGCCGGCAGCAACTTAGCCATACTCTATATATATATATATATATATTTTTTTTTGCTTATCTGTGATCGAACTCTTTGATATAAAAAGGCTCCGATTTGACCATGGTTCAAATGGTTATTAAATCCTGGACATGATCGATTGTTATTTTTTTCCATTAATGAAATCTAAATTTATAAAAGAAATTGTCATAAACAATTTATAAATAATATGCCATGAATTCTTTTTTAATATAAAATCCATTCACCTTTCACATAAATAAATCTATGATCAATCTCCGTTACATATCTAATAATGGAGAAAAGTGTAGGTTTGATGGACTTTTGTTAAAAGTACAATGGGTATTGGAACCATCCGAGACGCTTTAAAATTTGTGCGTGCCTTGCTCTGAGATTCATGCACACGAACTTTAAAACGAATCATACGAATTAGAGTATGCTATAAATGAAAATTTTTAAATCTCTACAACAATAACAACAACTAAGTCTTTCATCCCAAACAAATTAGAGTATGCTATAAATGAAACTCAATCAAAGTCATAAAGTCAAGATAGACAATAATAAAATAGTAATAATAACAATAGTAGTAAGAGCATCTCCAACCCAACAATCCACAAAAAATTAAAAACAACTGTCAAGCACTATTTAAAAATTAAGTTTCTTTTAATTTCTTAACATCTCCATCTCAGAAATTGGGTCAGAGCCAATAGGAAAGAGAACAAAGAAGTTAGAGCCAATAGGAAAGAGAGAGAGTATCAGCATGTCCAAAAGAAATCGTTTGCTTTATAAGCAAATTTATTTTTTTAGAAATTGACCTACAACCCAACAATTATATTAGCAATTGACACATCAGATTAGCAATTTAAAAACAATTACCATTGTAGATGCTCTAATACTAATATTAATAATGGTACTAATAATAATAATAATAACTATATTATGCTTTACATTAATAACAAAATTTTAAATCTCTACCAAATAAAAATAATTTAGTCAATCTAATTTAAAATAATTAATTTAGACCTTAATTTTAAACCTATGCTAAACATGTCCTTAACTCTATCAAGGAGAAACCAACCTATTTAATATGGTAAACTTTAAGAAAACCGCAACTATTTTTGTCATCAAAGGAAGTACTAGATTTACATGATAAAATCGGAATCTTGCTTAAAAATCACTCTCTAAAATTATCTTTCTATATTCTCCGTTGATCTTACGCGAACTTTACCTTTTCACCAAATTGGTTTGATTCTCGGCTCAAAATAAAATACCTCTCTAAATAAAAATCCAAAGATACGATTCGTATCATACGAACGAGTCCGGATCCATCCGATCAGAATCCGGACTGCAAGAGGTCCTTTAATATTCGTGCTAAAACAGATCTGACGGTCAGAATCTAAACTCAAACTTTGAGTTATAAATAAAAATCGAAAGATACGAACAGGAGAAACTTAATTGAGGGGTCCACCTGACAGTTTATAGGGTTTCTTACGCGATTTCAATCGACCAGAAACCCTCTCTCATCTGCTTCTCTTCTCTCTTTGTTTCTCTCTCTCTCTCCAGCGGCACGGTGTTTCTTCGTCGCTTGCGCGCTCGATCAGATCGAAATGGGAAGGGGAAAGTTTAAGGGAAAGCCGACCGGTCGGAGAAATTTCTCCACGGTTGAAGAGATGGGTAAAGAGATCGTCTAATTTGCTCTCTCTTAATTTTTTTCTAAATTTTGTGAATTTTCAATTAAGATAATATCAGAGAAGATTTTGATTTTGAACTTGAGAGAACTCATGATTTGTAATTGTTTTATTTACCTATTTTTTAAAGTTTTATTATACTTGAAAAGAACCTTCGTGTTGATGAGGCATCAAATTGAGATGTGATTTTTAGATGGAATAATATCTGGTGCAGTTCTTATTCCAACTATTTGTTGCCAATCAGGAAAGAGAAGTTGAAGAAGCCTTTATTGTCAATTTTTATTTGTTGAGGTTGTTGCAAATGCATGTACAATGATAACTAGGTATAGGAAAAACCTTTTAGCTGAATGACCTGTGCTGGTTCCATACCTTATGTACTCAAAATATCTACAGATTTTTTTTTTTTTTTTTGCCAATTATAACTTTGAGCTTCTAAACTTTATATGAAATAATTTCTAATTATCTGTTTCTTTTTTATATGGTTTCAGCGGCTGGCACGTCAACTCGACCCCGAACCTTTAGGAAGGTACATGCATTCATTGGGGGTGTAATTTCTCTTAATGGTAATTTGTTTTGAAGTTTATTATTTTTGAACTAATTAAACTTTCTTAAAAACGAGCAGGAGGAGGCTGAATATAATGAGAAAGAAAACGAAGAAACTGAGGAATCTGAAGAGGAATCTGAGGAGGAAACCGAAGATGATTCTGTACTGTTTCTATCTCTTGTTTTATGGCAATTTTTTTTTTTTTGCTTTGTGTATTTGTAACTAGCACCCAGTGGCAAAGCTCCATATTATAGATTATGGGGTCGAATGACCCCACTTATTTTGACATTAACCTTATAAATATAAATTATATATATTAATTAATAGTTTTTACAAAACTCTTTCAAAAAATAACTTGTAGTTCATACCGTCCATTATTTCTCCTACCTCTGGACTGGTAACACCTGATGTTCTCATATTTGCATCTACCAACCAACTTTTAGAGATAATTGTAATTAGCACACAAACATTAGGTTAGTGTTATGTCGTAACATATAATGTAAATGTTGAGATTTTCTTATCATAATAAGTTCTTTTCTAATACTAGTGAGCACAGATTGAACAATGTTTAATGTTTTAAAAATAATTGAGTTTGTTCACAGTTATATATGGTTCAGTTGCATGAAATCATGTGTCTAATTAAGTCATTTCTATCTGGGCTCTATAGCGGGTGTTAATTGCAAATATGAGATATGTTTTGGTTGTGAGTAAAAATTAAGATATTGGGTGCTGTTTGCATCTTTTATCCTTCTTTTTTCAAATCAAAATTCTTTATTTTTATTATTTTGATTTTTCAGAAAAGGAAGGGTACTGAAGGTGTCATTAAGATAGAGAATCCGAACTTAGTGAAGTCGAAGAATGTGAAAGCAAAAGAAGTTGATGTAAGTTAGTTTCCTTTAGAGTTGCTTTAGAGGAATTAAGAAAACAGTTTTCAATCTAGTTACCAAAATAACCCCTCCTAAGAAATCTCTTATGGTCTTGCCGTTACCCCTCAATTATAAATCCAGAAACAAAGTTTGAGCGGAGGCTAAGGATTCAAGTGTAATTAATTTATACCGGGATCAATGTGTTGCCAAACACCTTTTTTTATTTGATAATGTAAATTCAAAAAGTAAAGAGGAACAGATTATGAATTTGGGATCATTTAAACTAGAAAATTCGCAGACAATATCTGCGACCTCCTTTTTGGTTGACAGATAATGTCTGTGAATCACATTTTATATGCAATCCAACATTAGTTGGTTTTGTATACAATATCTGCGAACCAAAATTGGCATTCACAGAAATTGTCTAATGATCTTTCAATTTTTTTTTTAAATCTGGGCATTCAAGTATTTTCCATTTAGTTTTGCATTTCACTTTTATCAAATAAAATTAGAAGTGGCTATGAATTTGAACCATAATGTGTTGTAGGCAAGTTGAATCTATTACTGTTAGTTGAACTATAATTCATACATAGTTACTATGCCCATGGAATCTGTGTAGACATGATTGAATTTACTGCCTAATTTGATAATATCAATTTTTATCTTGCAGCTTGGTAAAACAACAGAACTCTCAAGGCGCGAAAGGTTAGATTTTAATCTACTAAAACTTTTCATAGTTATGCTGCCTGTTTAATGCTAAGATCCATGAAATTGTGGTTACCCTTTGATAGTATAACTATCTTGCACTTACCTTTTTTATAAGAAAGAGTTTACTTTTTACATTTTGCTTTTACTACTTTGGAGGGTGTTTTTTTTTTCTTCTCCCCAAAATTTGCTTAATTTTGACCAATGCATTGCCTTATTGAAAAGGCCATGTTTTTACTGTCAAAGGGATCTTTGGCATGGGTTTTATTTCTCATCTCAAGTATTAGAACAAAAAATTAAATCAATTGTAATAATAATAATACAACACAGGGAGGAGTTGGAGAAACAGAAGGCGCATGAGCGATACATGAGGCTCCAGGAGCAGGGAAAGACAGAACAAGCTCGTAAAGATTTAGGTACTTAAAAAGCTTCAGAATATTTTATTATTCATTTTGGTCCTGAAGATTTATATTGTGAAATCTAACTGGAACTCCTTGGTAATAAATTTTAGAGCGCCTTGCTTTGATAAGGCAACAGAGAGCCGAAGCTGCCAAGAAGCGAGAAGAAGAGAGAGCAGGTACTTTTTCTGTCTTGCTCTCCATCTTTTTTATTTTTAAAATTATTATTTTTCTTATTTCTATGCGAGGAGGGTTCAAATGCCTCCATCATGCCTCCAACAACAAAGCCTTTAGTCCCAAACAAGTTGGGGACATGCCTCCACTTTTTAATTTCTAATAACAAAAATTCTACAATTTTTATGTCAAAATAAAGCCGTTAGATGTGATCTATATTATTCTCTACACACACACTTTTCGATTTTGGTTTCATATGAATCAACAAGGTGAAAAATTAACGTCCGGAATTTATTCACATCTAATCAAAACAAGATCGAATTGTCGTGATCTTTTATGTGTGCATAGGGAAAATGATATAAAACTTAAATGTCAAATAAAACCGTTAGATATGATCTAAGTTTTAAATTATTGTAGTTCTAAAACTGGAGGTATGATGGAGGCACAAAAAATGGAGGCATTTGAACCCTCCTCTTTATACACATAATGTTTTTTTCTTTCTATAAATATTGTTGAGTAGGGTTAAAATGCCTCATTGGTTTTGTGCCCCAATCACCCCACATCTTTATATCCGTTCTCAAAGTTCAAACAGTCGATCCGAACCGCTCAACATGATATCCATATTAAATGTGCTAAGAGACCAAATTATATATTTTTTGGAAATTTTTTACTAGATAGGTACAAAATCACTGCTTCTGGACCATCCAAAAACAGTGATTTTGTACCTACTAAAAAAATAGCAAAAGTTTTTCAAAAAAATATAAAATTTGATCTCTAAGCACATTTTAATATGAATTTCATTTTGAGCATCTCGGATCGATTGTTTGAATTTTGAGAACGGAGATAAAGATGTGGGGTATGATTGGGGCATTTTAACCCTACTCAATTGTTGGCACTTCTCGAAAAATTATTTCCAACTGAGAAAAGTTTCTAGCACATTATGCTTTTTTTTTTTTAATGTACGAGGAAATTCCTTTTCTTTATCATTTTTTTTTTATATTTCTGACTGTATTTTACATCCTTCAAAAATATGATACAGGTTTTTATTTACTTCGTTTATTTTTTCCTGTTTGTAGCCAAAGAACAGAAGAAGACCGAAGCACGCAAGTGATAGCCTCTCTTTTCAGGAGATAAAACTGTAGGAGGCATTTTTCTCTTGCTGTGTGAACTTAAATTTATCTATCCGTAGTTTGAACACCTTTTTAGTAATTTAAATTTGCTGCAGATTTCTATTGTTATTTATTACTTATTCTAAAACTGTAAAGCAGTATCCAGAGCAGGTG
Source organism: Carex littledalei (assembly GCA_011114355.1). Classification (NCBI taxonomy): domain Eukaryota; kingdom Viridiplantae; phylum Streptophyta; class Magnoliopsida; order Poales; family Cyperaceae; genus Carex; species Carex littledalei. Next base: position 7,557,473 of record CM022081.1, read on the forward strand.
TAACTTGTGTTATCAACTTGTTTTGTTTTATAGAAACATATAATTATCCCAATTAGTTATGTCACTATAAATAGTCTCTTAGTTCTTTGCATGAACGCGTGAGAGGTCTTACAACATTATTACACAGTTTTTGGGAATTGTAAGGGAGCGGGTAGGGGTGTTCATTGGGTCCGGTTTAGTTGGTTTTGAACCGAACCGAATTAGTTTGAATCAAACGGTTCGGTTTGTTTGGTTTAATGGTTCGGTTCGGTTTGCCTTTTAAAATCGAATTATAATTTCAGTTCGGTTCGGTTTGAAAATTTTCAAAACTGAAATAACCGAACCGGCCGAACTTTTATATATTATGAATTTGGTCCGGACCGCCTCAGCTTATTTCTTAATCAATTGCTTTAAATCTTTCGGTTTATTTCTTAATATCCCGGTTTATTTTTTAATACCCCGGTTTATTTCTTAATATACTTCGGTTTATTATAAATCAATTGTTTTAAATAAAAAAGTTAATGTATTTTGGTTTGAACCGAACAAACTGAAATAAAATTTTGGTTCGGTTTGGTTCGGTTCAGTTCTATTTTAGAAACCAAATTATTACTTTGGTTTGCCCCGAACCGATGAACACCCCTAGGAGTGGGGTGTCCGATGGGCATTGGACTCAAATCGGTTCGATGCCTGCTTAGAACCGTCTGATCGTTTCACAATCTATGCGTGCTGCTTCAATATTTATGTGGATCAAGTGCACACATCAAGAAGCAAATCAGACAGTTCCGAGCAATAACGTGGCGCTCAATCTCAAGTCAATAAAATTTGTTTTGTTTCTTCACTCATATTTTTGCCACTATTGCATGATTAAAGGATATTCCACAGTTCGCTGGATATAAATTTCAACCTTAGGCTTATATGATTGTGTATTGCAAATTTTCTGTACCCATCCTACCGAAATAAATCTGCTGTTATTGAATAACAAGAACTTGTTATTCCAATTCCAATCGTTGATTTTCATTGAGATTTGTGCATGAAAAAGTTTCTTTATTGATATTCGTGCATTGAAATTTTTTAACAATTGAGATCGGAATAACAGCAGATTTATTATTTCCTATGGGTGATGGACTTGGATTAGGCTTATATGCTTGCTAATTCGAGGTTGAATGTGAAAGGGCAACAGATGAAACTAAGAATCGGAATAACAGCAGATTTATTATTTCCTATGGGTGATGGACTTGGATTAGGCTTATATGCTTGCTAATTCGAGGTTGAATGTGAAAGGGCAACAGATGAAACTAAGAATCAAATGACTAGTAACATGGATTAAAGAATGAAATTGACAGCCAGCATTTTAGCACGAGTATGTCAGTAACATGAAACTAATAATCAAATGAATAAATTATAAAAAACATATTACAAAGCAAGCAACTGATAGCATGAATGTGATATAATTTTAGCAAATGAACTCTGAACAGAAACAAAGTCCCTTTCCTATAGGCTACTCAAAGGAAACTAGTCTTGGATAATTGTATGATAGGACCCAGAATTAGTTCAGGTGTGGTATGATGATGTACTTATTCGAGGAATCTATTGAAGAAACAAGAAAAAAGAAAAAGAAATTAACTATAAAAGAATATTAAGTGGTACTGAAAATCAACATTAATTGGGAGCTATCAGGTTCGGTACCTATAACTAGAAGCACCATCAAACAGAGAGTGGTACTTATAAGCCTTGTAGGTAGCTGGATGAAGCCTGAAAATTCAATTTTTTCAATATTGTACTGATTAGTGATAAGATGAATTACTAAAGACCCACTTTTTTGTTGATAGGAAAGGATTCAATATACATTTATATAGATAAGAAAGGAGGTGCTATGTACCTTGAAGAAGCATTAATTAGTAACTGGTGGATTCTTTATCTGTAATTTCGCTATTTCGTGAGATTATAGAAGAGTACAGTTCTTGTTGGCAAAGCTTTACGAGGTTCGGACACTTTGAAATATGAAGCTTTCTAACTGACCAAGAGAGCCATTCAGCTCCAGGTAATTTCTTCAGCAATGGGCAATCGTTAATGATCAAGCTGTGGAGAAAATGTACATGTTCTAATTCGTATGGCAAGGACGCCAGGCTATTACATTCAGACACCCAAAGAGTCTTCAACCTGTCAATTGTAGATAACCCACTCGGCAAAGAGGTCCATCTTGTGCATGAGAGATACAACATCTCCAGCCCCTTTATGCCTGAAACCGACTCGACTTCAGGACATTCGTCTAGTTCCAAAACATTGAGTTCATATCCACATTCGGGAACTCCTTTTAAAGAACTACATCCATAGAATTCTAGCTTTTGCAGGTTCGGCAAGAGACTTATGTTATTTTTTGCATGGGCAGGAAGTATGCCAGTTAGGTTCAGGCACATCCGAATTGACAACCGTATCAACATTTTCAAGTATCTAAACTCAAGAGGCCAGAAAACAAGAGACTGGCAACGAATAATATCCAAATAAAGAAGACATTTAAATGATCTCCAGAGACCCATTAGTGAATGCGGTAAGGCTGTAGGCATGAAAAAACTATTAGTTGAATCCATTCGCATTATTCTAAGATGATGGTTCACATGTCCCTTTACCTCTGCTCCTATTGTTGTAAATGGCTCATTATCAACATTACTTGCTTTTGCAATGTTGGCTTCTTCAACTAAGCTTCCTGATTGTGTAATTAGATGTGTGACAGACTGGAGCAACCTATAATTTTCTATAGTTGCGGTTTCTTCTTCAACTAAGCTTCCTGATCTTCTATCGTTTGCATTACTTCTTGTTCATCCCATCTTTCCAAGTTCCAACTTCTTCGGACCAACCAATATCAGCCTCTTGAGGCTGGGGAAAAATAGCTCCGAACTAAGGGACGACAACTTCCACACTGCAGGAAGGGTTGTGCATTGTGAGCAACCAATCAAATGAAGTTCAACCAAATTAACTAGACCCATTTTTTGCATTTACTGTGTCTCTATTTCTAAAACTTTAATCAATCAAAATTTAAAACTCTAATATCAAGTTAAATTATTAAATATAATATATATCATTTTCTTTATACACATGTAAATAATTATAACATTTCGATATTTTTTAACTTAGTATTAAGAGCTTGCAAAAATATACACTAATGTGGACAATTTCTAGACGTTCATTTTTGAACTTATTAATTCATATAAATACACTGATTTTTAAAATTTAAATGATTAATTAATGTTATTTACGTTTTGAAATCTATGTTGAATTAATATTTGTTTGATTCTTTTACTATTTTTTAAGATATAGAGATCATCAAAGAAATAATCTACGGCTCAAAATTGTTTGATCCATATTACGATTCATTTACCCATCAAGTGTATCTTAATTATTTTCAGCATTATAACGTAAACTTGGACATGATCAAATTCTAAACACTTCCAGTTATTTGAGAAGATACACTTTTTTAGGCATCGCCTCAATCAATTTATGTTGAGCATGTGCGTTCTACTTCTATCATGAATAGTCACTTGAGACAGCATAAATTGTAGAGGCCGCCTGTTACCAGAAGGTCCCGATTAATATTGACTTTATTGTATTTATCATTTCTCACTTGATTTCTCCATTCCTATTTCCATTTAATAATAGGATGCCATGCATCACCTCCAATACAACAACACATTGTTCGCCTGTAATACAATTGGAGAACAATGAATGCGTCTTAATATAAATCTGGATGCAGTTGACAGCAACTTGGATTACGGTAAAAAGGCACGTACTATACAAATACCAGTTTAGATCAATATGCATACAGAACAAAAATCAGCATTAGAAAGTAACATGCCAGTAACTGATATCGGCCAATTCATATGCATTGCTACAGTACACTGTAGTGCCATCACCATCAGAATTGGTGTTGAAAAAATAAACACGGGAGAAAATATACACTAGAAAAAAAAACCTCAACAGAACAAAAATTTCAAATGTTTATGATCACGTTTATAATGACAAGTTTCTCTTTCCAATGTTGACAATCATAGCAAATCTTCATATATGAAGTTCAAAATTGTATTTAATTTATAAAAGAATTCTTTAACGTAGCACCCATTATTCTATGAAAAACAAAATCTACAAAATACAATACAATGCAGGTACTATGACCCCATTAAATTGCAAAAGTTTTGGGCCATGGTTTGCCCCCAAAATTCCAAAATCTAATACAGCTCACTGTATATAAACACTGTATAAATAAATAGTGTTCTAACTATTGAGGTAAGTAATGCATAGCTGTGATCTCAGTAACATATGGTCTCATTCTTTCGGTTTATTTTTCATCGTCTTACGCTTATTGCCATCTAGATATCTCTTCCTTAATCTTATAGCTTTGGGTGTTACCTGAACATAAATTATCTTTCTGTTAAGATCTAGGGGTGGAACTAGAAAATTCAGATAGAGGGAGATAAAACGTAAATACATAATATGTGAAAATACATAATGTGTGGTCACTGGGATTTGAACCCAAGTCTCCACAACCACTAAATGGAATTCTAACCACTAGGCTACAAGCACACATTTAGCATTTCACGAGGGAGGGCTGAACTGTATAATAACTTCTAAGAAAAATAAAAATTAAATTAAATTTTAATATGCATGATTATTTTTATTTTTTTAATCATGGGGTGGCCAAGTACCCCTGAGCTATACCTAGATCCGCCCTTGGTTAGACCGGGAAAATGCATTACAAAAATGGATAAGCAACAACTACACAAAATATAATAACGACTTGCCTCAATGAGTTCATCAGAGGCAACATAGCCAATTGCCTCCTCCAAAGTCATCTGCACAAATATATAACTTTAATTATGATAATGGACTACAAGATTAATACTACATTGTACAGTACGCTATAGATACAGTATCAACATGACAATCTAATACTGTAATATTTGAGAGAACGTACCAAGCGAGGCGGGGTTAAGCGAACATTTTCATCTTTTCCTGCAGAACGAATGTTGTTCAGTTCTTTTGTCCTTACTGGGTTCACCTGTCAAATATGATTAGAGACAGATGCTAAGAGTAAGACATGAGAGAGAGAGAGAGAGAGCTGCTGCCAAGGTGTAAGAGAGAGAGAGAGATGCAGGTGCATACGAAGGTATAACCAGGTTTAGAGGTTGAAAATGTGGGATCCCTAAGAAAATTAACTGCTTTCTAGTGGGCCCCACATGTTCAACCTTTAGACCCGATCCACCTTGGATATGCCTCTTAAAAAGCCTACTTACATCGAGATCAGAATCACGCGAGTGTTCACCTACTATCATGCCTTCATATGTCTTCATAGTTCATATCATGAAAAAGTGCACAATATTAGAACAAATCTAGATCATAATATAAAACAAAATAACCTTTTTATTATCCAGAATTTTTTTTTTTTTACTGCGTGTATAAAAAAGGGAGCACCTCCATGCCAGGAAAAACAAAGAGAATCCCACGAGCTTCCAAGCTCATAAGTGCATGTGCCGTTATAATCCCTTGTCCTGTTGAGACCTGTTATTTAACATCAAAGGTAAAATCAAAATAAAAAAAAGCATAAAATTTGTTATTATGTTGTTACTAATGCAATGTCACTAAATAAGCTGTAATATAAGGAAAACAACGGGGGGGGGGGGGACCACACGCACAGAGACAAGAACACTATACTTACCAAGACACCCTTCCTCACGTTTCCTAGTGCACCTCTGAATTTGGCATAACCTGAAAAATGTGGAGAAATATGTAAACAATTAGACGGAGACAATATCTAGTTTTTACGATTTGCATACATCAATAGATAGCACAAGTACTAGAAGAAAATCAAACTAAGACTATGGCTTTGTATTATACAACTTAAATTGAAGGATACATAGTGCAGGTATCCTAAGCAATGAAATTGTTAATACAAACAACTTTAAAGATAAAATTCATACAATCAAATGCACGGTGCATGAACCCGGTTCCACGTGTGTCACTGCTGAAAACACTTCGGTACCCAACAAGGCCTCTGTAAACAAACAAGTCACCGGTTAAATTATAATTGAATTAGAAATAATATTGGAATGCACAGCTGGAATCATCACAGCCTCCTGGTGAACAATGAAGATAATAGATAATTATATTGTATGACATTGAAAAAAAAAAGGAATGTTTTTATTTCTACCATAAAGTACCATATCATCATACCAATAATAAATTTAAAAATATTTTAATCGTATCTCTAAAGCATGTTTGTACTGTAAATATCACATATAACCCTTCTCCTCGTAAAATTTATCCAAAAAAGTGCAAATTGTAAACTGCACAGAAATAAACAAAGAAAAAAGGAGCTGTAACTTGGAGAATTTTTTATGTGCAAAGGGAAAAGAGTGCAAATTATATTTCTCATGTCTTGAAGAGCATGGTCTTGCCCATTTAGCCTTGAAATGAGAGTATATGAAATTGACCATAAAAAATGTCCTAAGTTCCTAAAAGAGATGACATGGTAAAAACTGACCTAGAAGGGCAGGTTAGTGACAAGCGGGTCCTTCCTGTGGTACCGGGGACGGGGCCCATGTCAACTACTTCACCCCTCCTGTGTGAAAGTGCCTCCATCACAAGACCAACATGTTCATCATTCACCTAAACAATTATATCCATTAGAAATATGATAAAATAAGGTATTGATATAAGCTTTTCTTCTAGCTTTTGATAGGCACCTCAATTGTCACTTCTTCAATTGGCTCTAATTTAACATTGCCCTCGGTTTTGTACCTAGAACAAAGAAAAAAAATCAGTATATAAGGTTAACACAAACAAAATATAGGTTGGCTATGCAGTCAGAATTGTAAATGATAAAAATGCAAATTCTAGAAGCAAGCAAATAATAAAGGCAAGCCCATTAATTAAAGTGACAGGTCAGCCAGCCAAGTTGTCAAATAAGGCAGTTGGCTACTCATTTCAAAACATGGAGGAGGCTTTTCAGGATATACAGCTGGTGCAAACCTGAAAGGTTTGGTCTCAACTACTTGGGGAACCATTTAGGTGCAAGTAAAAAGATGCCATCCATAGAAAATTCATATGAAAGCAAAAGGTATTTCAAGTTCTAAAAAGGTCTCACATTACTTTCGGGGGAGAAACTGACAGTTCAAATCCTTCGCGCCTCATGTTCTCAATTAAGATTCCTGGAAAACTCAAAAGTTTCAGTAAACATAGCAAGAGCTGGAAGAAAGTTGAAAGGAGAGCAAACTGAGAGAGAATAAGATGCACAGTTCAATTAGTGAGAAAATCAATACATGGGAGTAAGTTTAATTCTTTATTTATATCAGGTTGGACTGTTGGAGAAACAAATTGATCCAAATGGAAGTTCGGGAACCTATTAGCTTTTTTATAAGTAAAGCTCAGGGACCAAGACCTGAACTGATATTCTCTAATACCATGTTTGGTTGAGGCCTAAACCATGGAATAAGGGGTTTAGGCCTCAGTTATTCCACCAAACGAGCATTAAATAGGCTGGCCTAACTAGGTGCAAGTCTAAAGCTAGGCTGGCCTAAACTTGCCTAAACTAAACCACCTCTCTAGGTGCCTTAATCTTGTTGGGACTAAACTAAGGACCTCATTACAAGACTTTTCACTTAGAGGGTCTATTATGTAATTATCACATTATCCCTTGTCATAGGGGCTTCAGGTTTTTCTTGGCATACTTAATTGGAACAAGTATCAATCCTTGTCTTGCTTAGAAATCAAATGTTAGTGTGGGTATTTGCTGGTATGATATGTGTATTATACATAATTTTAATTTGAAGATATTTGGGACAGTAAAACCTAGTTGGTACATTAAGCAATTAATTTTGAAGATAAATACAAATGCATATATGTAGTATTAAGCCACAAAATTCAACCAAACAAGGAATAGCTTAAACCGTGACATATCTTTAGACCTCAACCAAACATGAAAAATTTAGTCCGGCCTAAATTGGAATAACCAACTTAGGCCTCCTTAATGAAATAAGTGAGTACGAAGTACAAACTGATATGTTAAAAGTGAACAGTAATTATGGTACAACAGACCTAGTTGAAGTTCTCCTCTCCCTTGAACTTCATAAGATTCTGATAACGGTCCTGGAAGTACATTTATTGCCAGGTTTGTTTCTGCTTCTGCCATTAAACGGTCACCTATTTTCCCTCCAGTTAGCTACAAATAATTTCACGAAAAGCAGTTAAGATAAAGTTATATAAAAAAATCCCCACAATTTTAACTTTCTAAGATTGATTTAAATAATAAAGAGAATTTTCATTTTTAAATGAGGAAGATAACAGTTAGTTTGGATTCCTTCCAGGAAATGAGAAGGGCCATCTGAAACATTTATATTTTTGCAGGAGCACACATTATACTTTTGCTGTTTTGAAAGAGCACTAAGCAAATTATTATTAACAAAAAAAAGGGGGAAGTGACACTAACTTGGGTACCGTCTCGACCAGCCAATGGAGCATCATTCACACCAAAGGTCATTGATATTGTTGGTGGGTCCAGCTCAATTGTTGGCAATGCAGTTGTAACCTACAAATTTGTAATTCATATATTATGACCACTGGCATATAGCATTTAATAGAGTAATAAAATATTAACAAATAAATTCATTGTAAAATGTACCTCGACATTAGCCACAGTATGGCCAATAGAGGGACTATTCAATCCAGTCATAGAAATTATATCACCGGCCCCAGCACAATCAATTGTAACCATGCATGTGCCTTTCTTCTTCATAAGTTTTGTAACCTACATTCAAGTATTTATTTCTTTAGCAAACTTGATGGTAACTCAAAGGGTATCCTGAAAAAATCATAATTATATACTACAGAAATTAAATTTAACCTTTCCCTCCTCAATCTTTTGTGTTCCGTCGTCAGTGCATTTTAAACCCTGCAATTTGTCTCCAACACGTATAACACCTGACGTGATGCGACCTGTCAATACACGCCCAAGATAAAAATCACGCTCCATCATGGATACCTGTATACATGCTATAAATAATTAGCAACAGGTACATTCCACAAATCAGAAGAGTATCACCCTGTAGGATTTCTTAGATTGAGAATATAGAGTGAGGCTATGGTACAATGCATAGCACGGATTGGTCCATACTACGGAATAATATCTTCATTTTCAAAGTTCAAATAGTCGATTTTCAACATGATCTCCATGTGAAAATGTACTTGCATACTAAATTTTAAATTTTTTTAGATTTTTTTTTTTTACTATTTTTTAGATAGGTAGAAGATATCACTACTTTTGAATGGTCTAGAATTGTTAGATCAAGTGATTTTCTGCCTATCTAAAAAAATAGCAAAAAAATTCTAAAAAATGTAAAATTTGATCTACAAGCAAATTTTCATATGGAGATTATGTCAAACGGTTCAGATAACTGTTCGGACTTCTAAAACGGAGATATTAATCCATAGTACGAACCAATCCACGCTATGCATAGTACCATAGCCTCACTCTGAGAGTATATATAGGCTCACGTACAAAACTATCACAGTACCCTACTATTGATTCTGTTACTAGAAAAAATGAATGAACTGGAAGGCAGAATTTTATTATGAGAAGAATATATTGTTTTATTTGACAATTGTGATAACAGACAAATGGTTATCAAAATAAAAAAAAAGGTAAAATTGTTGATGTTCTTAATAGTTCAGATAAGTTCTGTATCAACTTTGGTGCAATTTTGGAATTGGTGCATGATCAATTCAGGAACCAATTTCTATTGTCATCCCTACACTCCATGAATGATCAATTGATTTTCAAACTGCACCAAATTTGATACACAACCTATCTAAACTAGAGAGTATATATCTGCAACTTTACTTTCTGATTTTTAATAGTTTGATCGATAATCGCGGTTGTCGACTTCGTAGGGAATTATCAGAGTATTATTAAACTCTACTAGTAGCACATATTCTTATTCATATTTCAAATATTGCATATAATGTTTTTGGGGTTATAGGTACTGTACTTAGGTTACAGTAGTATGTCAATTTCTGAACAGACAAATGTGATACAATGCAATGTGAGATACAACAATAACAAAATTGCTAACCAGCATCTGAAAAGGCTCGCCAACGTTGGCTTGCGGTGGAGAGACGTGTTTTAAAATGGAATCAAGTAAAGGCAACATATTTTTTGCATTGTCAGGGGGACTCTTAGTGAATGTCAAAGAAGCCCATCCTTCTTTGGCAGATGCATATAAAACCGGGAAATCGAGCTGTTCCTCTACACAAATAAGAAAATGGATATCAGACAAGCAAAAAAAAAAAAAATTGAACAAGCCCCAAAGTTTCAAGAACTCTCTATAGTAAATTGGACAAATTTTCACTTTGAGCTTATAAACTGTAAGAAAATTAAAAAAATTAGCCCTCACCAAACAATATCAAAACACTAAGAACAGCCAAGTTATTCTAATCCAAGTCCTTTTGTTGTTGAATACAACGAACTCTTTTGCTAATCAATAGTTCTACTAGTGTTATAGATCAACCAATGGAAGGACTTGAATATAGATTATAGGTACGAGCTTTTTGCAATTAATGAAAAGTAAGGGTATTTCTATAGTTCTTTCATCAGAGTTTCATAGCACATATTTTATAATACTATGATAAACAATGGAAGTTATCAAACCTGTTGCTCCAAGATTTGCGAAAAGATCAAACACCAGGCTTTCGACCTCATTGCATGTCTCCTCAGAAACTACAAAATAAAATATTCAAAATATAAGAGCACCCTTCAACGTACCTCAAGACGTGCAGATGGTAAGCAAATCATTAGATACCATGCCTATTAATAGTTCTGAAATTTAACTTTTAATAGAGCTTTGGTACATATTGACCAAAATTTAAGCTCATGCACGCTGTCCCAATTTGAACTAATTCCCTTTATCGCCCCCCCCCCCAAAAAAAAAAAAAGAGGACCCACTTTCAGTTGGAGTTCTCACTAGAGGATCATTGAGAGGTTAATTTAGAATTGAACATCAACCATAGCAAAAATGCACCAAAAACCATTTTGGTTATGTCGGACTCATATGTGCTATCATTGCAACACTTGAAATTACCTGAAGGCCTATCAACTTTATTCAGGAGCAAAATTGGGCGTAGGCCATATCTAAGCGCTTTTGAAAGCACGAATTTAGTTTGTGCCAAGGGACCTTCACCAGCATCCACCACCAATATTGCACCTTCAACCATTCCCACCACTCGTTCAACCTAATATAATTAATTATAATATATTCTTAAGTAGCAATAGCACACAAAATATTGGAACAATTGCAATTGTATTCGTTTCTGTTCATGTACCTCACCACCAAAATCAGCATGGCCGGGAGTATCCACCATATTAAGCTCGTGGTCCTTCCATGAGATAGAAGTAACCTGACAAAAGATAGTATAGTAACAAGAATTAACCACTTAATTTAATTGTGAAAGAGTGATTTCACCTATTTTTTCAGATATCCCACTTTTTGCAGTTGTATACAAGAAACAGTTTTACTGCTAAATTTACCCCAAGTTGCCCATATGGGAATGAAGTTGACCCCAGGTGTTTGCTGTAAAGGGATATGATATACACCAAATGTGTACAAATAATAACAGATTATTTCTTAACAAAGTTACTTTTGCTTCTTTCTTATCCTACTAAATCTACTGTTTCTTAAAAAATTTAGCAAATGGTAACTCCAAGGGCAAGCTTTATCAGTTATCTTGATAATATATAATTTTAGTATCCAGTTGATATAAGCAAGCTTCTCAGTTCTTTTTGCTTCAAAATTCCAATTACTAAATCACAAGCACCAGCAGCAGTACTGATTCAGTGCTGCAGTGCATCCTTAATTCCTCGCTCACAAAAATTCAAACAGAATGAAATTCGCCTACCTTAGAAGCAATGGTGATACCACGCTCGCGCTCAAGACTGATAGAATCCATAGCGCGCTCATGGGGAATATCAGCGCCGCATTGACGAAGCAACCGATCCATGAGAGTGGTCTTGCCATGGTCGACATGAGCTATCACCGCCACGTTGCGGATCATTCCCGGGTCCATCGCGGCTCCCTCATAGGCGGTGGAGGCTCCCACCGACGATGACGCGGCGGAGGTGGAGAGGCATCGGCGGAGGAGTGAAGAAGGAGAAGAGAATAAGGGAGGGGAGTGAATGGAGTAAGAGGAGAGGTAGGTGGAGGAGTTGCGAGTGGCTGAGCGGAGGCCACGGAGGAGTAGACCGACAGCCATGGCGTGGCGGTCGGGTCGAAGGGTTGGAGAGGAGAGGAGAGGAGCTTGGAGCTGCTTTCTGTGCAGCAGCATAAGCAGGGTTTATAGAGCGCGTATCCTCTGCTATATCTCATATTTTGCGTGACCGACGTGTCCGGTGCCTATTCGGGGATAGCGCAGGGGACCAGTATTATTAGAGATTTGAGATTCGCGCAAGACGTATTTCAACGGTTGAGATTTTCAAAAAGTCACGCAAAATATGAGATATCTCAGAGGATGCGAATTCAGGTTAATACGACTAAAGAATTTAACAAAGTGGTTTTGACTTCATGCAGCGCACGAAGTATAGAATTGAAACAGCGTTGCATGTGAATTTTGCGCTGGATGAAGCTAAAATTGCTCTGTTAAAATATTTACCCGGTTTACAGAAGTTGCTGCATGTGGGGCTGATGTACTTTTTGCACTGCGATCTTTTGCAAGAAAATTATAAATTCACAGAATTATTAAACAAGAAGGATGCTAACTGTGAACTATCAGATGAAATTATTCATAACTTTTTTACCGAATAAAATTTAATGGTTTTTTTTTCCGAACAAATAAAATTATTAATTTGAAAAATAAGTGATAAAATAGTTTACCTTCTTGAATTGAAAGGAACAAAAAAACGTTCATTTAAAAAATAAAGTAGGTAAAATATTTTTTAATCACTTATCTCCATTCTTATATTAAGCACGTAGATGTCTTGATCAGCCAACGGCTGTGATTAAAAAATGAAATTTCATATTGAATATCAGCTTCCAATCAAATAATTTGTTCTTTTCTGATTTTATGTATCTTTTTGATGTTTTTTTACGTGTAAAGTCCAAATTTATTTAGACACGTACTCGCCACATGTAAATTGTATTATCTTTTTTATTGGTCTTGATTTCTTTCCATTTTTTTAAATGTCATTTAAGGAAACTTTTTTCTTATAATATGTTTTTATTGCAACGCACGAACACGGTGCTAGTTAACAAAGTTAAGAAGTCTCTCTATTCATCTTTCTCTGAAATTTTTATTATTAGCATTTTAAGAAAATTAAAATTCTAAATTAACGTAGCTTTTAAAAAAAAACTTCAAAAAGTTAGCAGCTACGCAGATTTAGCTAATCACTACGGTGGCACTTGTTACAAGTCTGAAGTCTCAATGGTACAACTCATACAAATTAATGAATTTGATCGGGAGGTAGAATTAATAAGACCTCGTATAGAAACCTATTGAATTGAAATATACTTTACAAAACAGATGATTGAATTCTAACGTTTTTAAAAAATAGTACAAGTCAATTTATTGTGAAATTTAATTATATGGCTAAAAATACATTATTCTTTTATTAGTACATATTAGCAACGCATGGAGTATACTTAATTCAACGTATGAAATTAATTACGATATTGTATGATCATTTGCAAAAATTTATGTATATTTCTGATGTATTATATTTCATAGCATTTGTCTCAATTTAAAATTTTGACATTTTATAATAATTAATTTTACTTCCGGAGCAAAGTCTGAAAAATAATATCAATAATTATAAATACATAAACATAATTAAGTTTTCAAATTTTAATGACGGTACATCATCTATTTCCTAGCTCCTGATATTACTCGTCTCTCCTTGAAGATTTTAGTTGAACAATTTCTATATTTTGAATTGGTTTTTTTCTTATTAATATTTATTAGTATATTTTAAATTGAATAATTAATTAAGTAAATCTAAGTTGGGCATGTAAACAAAATATCAATCGACATACTTATATTTAATACATGTCTAATTACAAAAAATAAATAACGGAAATGTTGTTATGTGAAAATGAGTTAGTAGATTGAATATGAGTCACTACAGCATCATCTTAATCATTGTGCATTAATACAATATTTTTATATTAGAATCACATCTTTTCAAAGTGAAAGTAGATCAACAAAAATGTAGTGAACATTTTCTCTTGCGTATGCATATATTTTGAGATAAATTCTGAAAATTGATATCTAACTAATGTGTTTGTATTATTTCCAAATATGAATTAACATAAGTCGGAATGTATATTACATGGTATATTTGAAAAGTGAAAGAATATTTTAGTTAGTAACAGTTTTGCCAGGTATGCTATATTTGAAAAGTGAAAGAATATTCTGGTTAGTAACAGTTTTATCATATCTGACAGTAATATTTTATCTATGGCTATATCTTTGATTTTCTCTTATGTCTTAAATGACATTAATTTATATGTGATTTTTAATTTTAATATATAAATTTGTTAAAGCTTTTGATTTTATTGGAAATAATTTCAAATGTTATATAGGAGTGAATATATGTAGACAACAAAAGTTTATCATACACAATTCATTTTTTATTCACACGTTTATAGTTTTAGACGAGTCAGTAAAGAAGTAATGAAAAGTACTTAGAAAATTGAAAAAAAGTTTAAACAAATAAATACTCATGAATCATGAAATTCAATTTCGTGTGAAATTAAAAAAAATTAAAGCAAGACATATTTTTCTACCCGGCCTTTAATCTAGTGACCAAGGCAATGCTCTCAATGTAGGAGATCGTATGTTTGAAATCCGGATGTGGGATTCTCTATGGATTTTAAAATAGTTGGGTGGCTTGACCTCCAACTTTACTCAAAAAGTCATATTTTCATATACCAATTTGCACCAATCAGTATACCTTAATTGAGAATGTACATACATTGTTTGGGGTTCAAATGTCTCATGTCTTTCATATCTCATTGTATCTCACATCTTTGTTTTTTTTTTTTTCATTTTCAGAGTCCGAACAATCGATCCAAACCACTCAACAAGATCTCTATATTAAAATATATTTAGAGACCAAATTTTATATTTTTTTGAAATTTTTTTACTATAATTTTAGATAAGTACATAATCATTATTTTTGGACTGTCTCATGTTTTTCGCACCTCATCGTATCTCACATTCTTTATTTTCATTTTTACATGTCAAACTTTTATTGTGTAATGAGTTTTAAATTTGAAATTTTAATGCGGAAGATAAATCAATAGCTTATCAAACAAAAACCTGTAATATATAGCAGTATCTTCGTTACTTTTAAAAAAAAAATATATAGGGGTTTAGTTTTCAGATTCTATATTAAACGTCATGAGCAGTATCTACAATAACTTGACATTGTTATATTTTTTTTTTCTCTTGAAAGGACTGGTTTAGGTAAAAGGAAATATTAGGTGAAATTTGTACACAAAAGGTGCAAAAACTAGAAAGTGAATCTACGTATAACAAGCCTGGTTAGATTAAGAGATAAAAAATAACATGCGAGAATGCGGCGTGATATGTCATACAAGTGCAGAAATACTTTTAAAAACTATGAATCAAACATACATTGTTAAATCATATAAAATTTTAATTTTGAGTATGAAAATTAATTTTACAGTACTAGTATTTTATTCTAAACTAGATAATAAAATCATATTTAAGTATTGTACAATAATTTTGAAAATAAATAAAACCAATTGACCGGATCCGCCTCTGATGTTGTTGTTATTTGACTAATTTATCACTACGGTGGCACTCGCTACAAGTCTGAAGTCTGATCCAGAAGTTTTTCTATATAGAATCCAATCCGCCCGTTTAGAAACATATTGAGTTCAAAATATACTTTACAAAACAGATGATTGAATTTTTAAATTTTTTAAAATAAGACAAGTCAGTTTATTGTGAAATTTAATTACCTGACTAAAAACAAACTATTATTTTATTAATAAATATTTATCAATGCATGGAGTATACTTAACTCAACGTTATAAAGTTAATTACGATATTGTATATATGATAATCGTTCAAAATTCATGTATATTTCGAATGTATTCTATTTTAGAATAATTATATTACCGTTTTCAAAGGTCTCATCACATTCTTTATCACCGTTTTCAAAGGCCAAACTGTCAATCCGAACCGCTCAACATGATCTCCATATTAAAATGTGTTTGGAGACCAAATTATATATTTTTTGAAACTTTTTTTATAATTTTTTAGATAGATACAAAATAATTGTTTTGGTCTCAAAACACATTTTGTACCTATCTAAAAAACAAAAACAAAAAATAATTCTACAAAATATAAAATTTGTCCTCCAATCACATTTTAGTATGAAAATCATGTTAAATGGTTCGGATCGACTGTTTGAATTTTGAAAACAGAAATAAAAAATGTGGATCATGATCAGATATGAAAGACATGAAAAATATTAGCTATTTTAACCCTCCTCTATTTACATATAATGCATCACTGAAACAGTAATCCAATATTTATTTGCCTCAATAATTGCTCTGTAGCTAGTTTTTTCTTGTACAATTAATATTTTTATCAAATCATCGGAAAAATGTTTTTTCTCTAGATAGAGCATGTATATTTCATGATTTTTGTGGTTCTTTGACCTGCCATTGGCTGCAGTTTTAATTATAGGCTGAGAATTTTCCATATTTATTGCATCTCCATCTCAGAAATTATATGAATTTCTAATTAGATGTAACAATTGCTAATTTAATTGCAACAGAGTTTCTTAAATTAGAAAGATTTATTATTAAGAAATTTTTCTTAGCATCTCCATCACATATATTATATGGATTTTAAATCTGATGTAACAATTGTTAATTTAATTGTAGGAATGTGTACAGAGTTTCTTAAATTAGAAAATTTTCCTATTAAGAAATATTTCTAAACTGAAGTTAAGAAGAAATTAAAATGTAATTTCTAAAATGGAAGGGTTAATAAATTTTAAGATCCTTAATTTCTATACAGCTGTAATTAATTTTTAATAATTTTTTGAGATGGAGATGTTCTTAGATTTCCACTTATCTCCTTTAGCTTATACTCTCTGTACCGACATTCGTGTAGCAAACTTGTTACCTTTATGTTATCATGTGGGGTAGCAAAAAATATAAAGTTTCCACCATCCATCTAAAACTAAGAGATGTATTATAATACTTGTTTTTATGTAACCATATATCTCTCTGTTTATAAAATGTCATTTTCTTTATCCATCAGTTATTTAAAATACGAATCAAATATATCGTCATACATGTCGAGAAGGCAGCAACAACTATCCAACATCTCACAAAAAATAAAAATCCAAATTTGCACAAGGAGAGATTTAGGAATCAGATAATAATCACAAAAAATAAAAACCCAAATTTGCACAAGGAGAGATTGAGGAATCAGATAATAATCGGGAGAATTTCATGTATACTCCTCAAAAGCTTCAAAATTATGTATTCCTCCCTTTAAAATGTGCTTGTAGATCAAATTTTATATTTTTGGAAAAAAATTACTATATTTTAGATAGATATAAAATCACTATTTTTCAAAAGATCCTGGCCCATCTAAAATAACGATTTTGTACCTATCTATAAAAATAGTAAAAAAAATTCAAAAATATAAAATTTGATGTTTGAGCATATTTTAATATGGAAATTATGTTGAGCGGTTCAAATCGATTGTTTGGACTTTAGAAACAAAGATAAAAATTAGGCATGAAAGACATAAGACATTTGAACCCTACTCATCATATTTACTCTTTTAAATTTCAAAAACTTACAAAAGAAAAACAATGCCAATAAAAAAATTGCATCGGCCAATAAATAGATTGCATCGATGCTAACTAAAATTTGCCCATTTTATTGTCTTTGCTATTAAAACACATTTTATATTTATAAAAGAGTGAGGCTACGGTGCTATGCATGGCACGGATTGGGTCCGTGCTACGGCTTAAAATTTGACTTTTCAAAATTCTAACGGTCGATCCGAGCCGTTCAACATGATTATAAAATGAATATGTACTTGCAAACCAAATTTTACATTTTTTCGAATTTTTTTACTATTTTTTTAAATAGGCTGTTTTTGGATGGTCCAGAATGTTCAGATCAAGTGATTTTCGAAAAAATAGTAAAAAAGTTCGAAAAAATATAAAATTTGGTTTGCAAGTACATATTTATTTTATAATCATGTTGAACGGTTCGGATCGACTGTTAGGATTTTAAAAAGTTAAATTTTGAGCCGTAACACGGATCCAATTAGTGCTATGCATAGTACCGTAGCCTCACTCTTTATAAAATACCTATTTTATCTCTTATTAACAAGGGAAAATTTCTAGTGTACCCA
Source organism: Carex littledalei (assembly GCA_011114355.1). NCBI lineage: Eukaryota > Viridiplantae > Streptophyta > Magnoliopsida > Poales > Cyperaceae > Carex > Carex littledalei. The sequence goes on from CM022081.1 coordinate 7,575,899, forward strand.
TGCAAACATTCAAAATAGCCAATTTTCTCATGAAACCACTATAATATCCAATCTCCCCATAAAAACTTAACATCCTTTTTTTTATACCCATTCAATTATTTAACATCTTATTTAATTATTTTAAAAACAAAATTGACAAATATACCCTTCTCTTCTCTCTCTTTCTCCGCTGTATAATAATTAAGAGGAGGGTTCAAATGCCTCCATTTTTTGTGTCTCCACCATGCCTCTATTTTTAAAAACTTTAATAACTTAAAATTTAAAACTTAAAAGTCAAAATAAAACCGTTGGATATGCTCTACATCATTTTATCTATGTGCTCATAAAAAATTATCACATTTGATTTTGTTTTTATGTGAATCAATAAGTTGAAAAATCAACGTCTAGAAATTATCCACATTAGTACATTTTTACAAGCTCTTGATGACAACCAAAACAAAATTGAAATGTCATAATTTTTCACACGTGCATAGATAAAATGATGTAGATCATATCCAACGGTTTTATTTTGATTTTTTAGTTTCAAAATTTTGAGTTATTAAAGTTTAAAAAAAAAAAGGCATGGTGAAGGCATGAAAAATGGAGGCATTTGAACCCTCCTCAATAATTAAATATGTAATATTAAGATCGTTCGTGGCATTCTCACGCTCACAATACTCGGATCGCTTTTCATATGTCGATGCATTATTCTTGGCCTTCTCTAATAGCTTTATCATCTCGTCAAGTCGTCATATGCAGCTTTCTTTCTATTTGTTACATAAAAAACCCGTACTAGGCCCTGGTGAGCACGAGTGTGGTTTATGCCAAGTTCCTTATTCTTTTAGCAATTTTCAGCCAACTCGAGAATGATCAATAGGACAAATCACCAAAAAAAAAATTTAGCATAGTTGGTTGGAATTACAACAGAATAGCTTTTATTTTACATGAACTTAATGAATCAATTATACCAAGCCTACACAATTTGACTCTTTCCCTATTCATGACAGTATTAGTGCTATAGCAACACCTGATACTTTCAAAATCAATAGGACTAGCACTCGGCAGGATTTTATAAAATGAGGTACTAAACAGGGGTCATTTAAAAAAATACAATGATAATAAAAGTATCTATCTAATTACTGGGCCTTTTCGGGGATTATCAGAGGCACAATTAACAGCTGATTCTAGTAATTTAATTGAAACTGTACTTATTCCCAGACATGTTGGTGCTTTCTGGAATTAAGCTGGTCTTAATTGTTTCATTTCATTGCTTGTTGAAAATTAAAAAATTTAAGCTGATTGACATAAGTCTAATGCATTTTGTTGGATTTGAATATCTAGTAACCATATGCTAGGTTTCGTGTGGTCACACTAAAATCCTTCATAACAGGGAGTACAACCGGTCTCCTTTGGAGCTTCGCAGGAAGCTTGGGCCGACCATTTCGAACGGCCTCTCCGAAATGGCCGGTACAATAAAGAAGATGGACGGGGGTGTTGGCACGGCCGGTACAACAAAGAAGAATGTACAGCTCGGCGCCACTCGCGGGATACCAACGAGGCCGAGAGTAGGTCGATAATGGGCATGTGCATCGCCACCTCCTCGAGCACGTCACCGTGCAAGTTGACCCACAATTGCATTTGCTGATGCATCTTTTGCTCTTCGTCTCCCATGTCAGTACGTGACCTCCTTCCTTTTATTTCACTTTGGGTTTGTTTATGATGTTTAAGGGTATCTATCTCCTGTATCAATTAATTGGTTTCTCACTTCCGGATTGATCGTTGTTATTTATATATGAGAAAGCAAAATGTACATTAACAATAAAAGTAAATGGTTAATCAAATCTATGGTTGGGGAATTAATGGGGGGAAGGGGACCGGCAAAGCATGGTTGAGTACACGTTATATCTAGTTACAGGGAAAGAGAAGGAGAGAAAGAGAGGAGGGTATGTTTGTCAATTTTGTTTTTAAAATAATTAAATTAAAGATTAAATAAATGAATGGGGATAAAAGAAAGGATGTTGAGTTTTTATGGGGATTTTGGATATTATGGTGTTTTGATAGGAAAATTGGCTATTTCAAAAATTTGAATGGGTATACTAGAAATTTTCCCTATTAACAAATACATAGTATGTTTACGAAAAATATCACTATACACCAATTGTTTGGGTTTTAAGGGTAAATAGGTCATTTGTCTATTTTTAACGCATACACGCTGATATTTAGGTATATGATTGCGTAAATGTCAGAAGTAGAGAAATAACTCATTTGCCTCAGAACCGACCGATAAGAAGACTCACATTTTTTCATAAACATGCTACATATTTTTTTATTTTTTAATTAAGGGTAAAATGGATATTTATAAATTTAAAATGTGTTTTAATAGGAAAGACAATAAAATGGACAAATTTGTGAGTTTTTTGAAATTTAGAAGGATAAATATGATATTATGAACTTTAGAGAGAATATACGTAATTTTGAAGTTTTGGAGGGATATACATGAAATTCCCCCATAATAATAATTTCGTCCATTTTCCAATCCTCTCTTCTTAGCCTTATAACGGCCCTGTATTGAAATACAACTATTCATATCAATAAATTACCAACATAGGCCCAATTACCTTCTCGGCCCAAATTAACGGCCCTGTATTGAAATATAATGAGACGCTGATTCGTTCATCAATCGGACGGTGGAGGATTTGGATGGTCACTACTATATATATATGTTTCTCTACTGCTAGTGGCGGCTGCATTTTGTTAGGATAAACCCAAACCCTAGCGAGAGCTCTAGCGCCGCATTGGAGCGCGACAGAGGAGGAGAAAGATGCAGATCTTCGTGAAAACCCTAACGGGGAAGACGATCACCCTTGAGGTCGAGTCGTCTGACACCATCGACAATGTCAAGGCTAAGATCCAAGACAAGGAAGGTACAAATCTCCACTTTTCCAATCTATTTCTACTACTTTATCGATCTATTCCTTCGTTGCATCCTCATATAGGATGGTTGCTTGGTTGCCTAGTTAGATAGAAGTGTCGTTGCAGATTGAATGATTTGTAGCCAATTATTTAGGTTGTAGCTGCTGATCTGTTCATGGTTTAGTTAGTATTGATGTTTTTCTGGTGGAATAGGATGCTAATTTCTCTCCTAGGTAGGTCTTAAGGAAAATTGTATTTTCTTTCTTGCTTAAGTTATGTCAAAGGATTTTTGTCGGGTACTTGCAATTTTTGCCATGGTTCTGTTAATTGTTGACTGATTAGTTTTTAAATTGATGGATTGCAGTTGTTGCTGGTATTAACATGTCTAAAAGTAGTAAACATTGCCATAGATCATTGGAAAATATCTTATTGTTTGTTATATAGAACTAATTTTCTTGAATCCTTTCTTATTATCAGTTATGAGATGCCTTGTCCAGATAAATAATTAGTATATATATTTTTTTAAAAGATGTTTCCTAGGATCCTTGTCTATTTGTATTCTACGTAAACATATTATGTAAGGTACTGCTATGTTGTTTATGTACATAGTTAAATCATATATTGGTTACTGATTAAATTTTTTGAACTGTAATGGTTATAAAGGGATCCCACCGGACCAGCAGAGGCTGATATTCGCTGGCAAGCAGCTTGAGGACGGGCGCACACTAGCAGACTACAACATCCAGAAGGAATCGACTCTGCACCTGGTGCTGAGGCTGCGTGGTGGGGCCAAGAAGAGGAAGAAGAAGACCTACACCAAGCCCAAGAAAATCAAGCACAAGCAGAAGAAGGTCAAGTTGGCCGTGCTCCAGTTCTACAAGGTTGATGATTCCACTGGCAAGGTGACCCGTCTCCGCAAGGAGTGCCCGAACAATGACTGTGGTGCCGGAACTTTCATGGCTAACCACTTTGACCGTCACTACTGTGGCAAGTGCGGCCTCACCTACCTCTACAACAAGCAGGCAGAGTAGACTAGTAGGGTAGGATTCGCTTCATGGCATTTCCTTTTTGCTTTTTCTGTTTATGTTATATGGTGGATGAGGTATTGGTGTGAAGGAAGATTTAAACTTTTTTAATATCTCGACTTGGTTTTGTTCCAGTTCATACTATGAGACCAATTTTGCTGTTTTCGATCCACCTAGTGCTGCTTTTCTTGGTTAAATAATGAATTTTGCTTAGTTCTGGTTCTAAAATCTCAAAACATGCTGAAGGTGAATTCACAATGAGGTGAATTCACAATTTAATAGAGATTTTTGGGTACTTGAAAAGTCATTGAAGGCTACATATGCATGAAGGCTTGTTAAAATGAAGACGGATATAATTTAATTGGAAATGGTTCAATTAGCTAATTTTTGTTATTGGATGCTCTGGTTGTTTAATGAGTAATGCTTATTTAAAAAATGACTCGAGTACATCTTGATCTCAAAAGGATGTAAAAGATATTAACAGAGCTGGTTTGACTTATGCAGCATATCAATCATATACTTATTTTGATTTTATTACTCATTTGTAGTATGAAATCAAACCAGCTTTGTCAATATTTTAAACCTGAGAATAGGCTATTTTTGGAGTTAGACTATTCGGAATAGTTTATTTGGTGTTTGGTTGGATTATAATAGTTAGACTAGTTAATTCAAATTTTGTCTTATTAGAATAGGCTAATTTTAAGAATTTTTAGATTTGGCTATTCTAATAAGACAAACAATAGCTATTCTTGATTTGGCTATTCTAAATATTCTTATTTTGCAACCAAACATAATCGTTTCAAATGAATGCTTTGTTAAACATTGTCATATCAGGATAATTGTACAACATAATGCAAACATTCATCTTGATTCTATTGCATTGTATTGAAACAAATCAGCTTTTGTCAATATTTTTACTCCACAAGTCGTTTCAAATTAATGCTTTATTAAATCCTGCCACATCAAGATAATCATACATCATAATACAAGTATTTATTTTGATTCTATTGCTCATGCGTTGTATGAAATCAAACAAGGTCTACGGTATCTTTACCCCATTATTCGTTTCAAATTAATGCTTTGTTAAACCTTGCCAGAATCATACAGCATAATGCCATTACATGTGTTGCTATATTCGACTCTTATGATTCTAGACCAATTGGAAACTATTTTTTGTATTTTTTGGCTGGAACAAGTGTCCCTGTTGTTATTTTATCTTTGCTTCGCTGAAATGAAAAATATCTATCCAATATAGTAAAGTGATCGTATCATTTCTCATTCTAATACCAGAATGATTTTAAGGTCCAAAACATTGTAATTATATGTCAATACAAATAGGAACGCAACTGACTACAAATCATGTATTAGTTTCCCAATACTAATACCAGAATGTTTGATTTGTTTCCCAAGTCTGTACACAATAGGGTCTGTTTGGCTGCACAGTGGGAATGGGAATAGGAATAGGAATATGAAATTTTTGAACTGAAATTTACTGTTCACGTGGGAAAAAAAAAATTCAGTCTGAGTGAATTTTATTTTTCCCACGTGAACAGTATTTTGTGGGGAGCAGCCAAACAGGCCCAAGGCCCTGTTCGGTTGCTTGGATATCCGTGGGAAAAAACAAAATGTGAGTATTTGTTCCCAGATGCGTTCGGCAGCTATGTATTTTTCCAATTAAGTTCCCAATTTATTCTCAAGAGGTTCCTTTATCTCTTTCAGCAACACTATTCTCATGGGAAAAAACAAATTGAGTCAAAGGTCATGTTTTTCTTCCCAATTGGCGCAGCTTATCAAAACCAATAAAATTAGTTACTTCTTAGCATAATTAAGTTATTTTCTCATAATCATTAATATCAAACTGGATTTAGCTAATAGTTTTAATAGATATTTAATGAAATTCATTTTTTAAAATAGTAAAAACCAACCTTCTAAAATAGTATTGAAGCAAAATTAAAAATATACATTTTTTATTTTATTTCAAGCAAATTAAAAATGATTAATTATCAATTTGCTAATTTAAATTTAAATTTATTTTTCGGTGATTGGATAACAAGTTTACGAGCAAAAGTATCGTTATAAAACAATAACTAACAAGTGTTGTTATGTTTTATTATACTAATAATTATTTTATTATACTAATAATTATTAATATGAATAATTGTATTGATATCAAACATTTTAGAAAGAAAAATAAAATTTTTCACAACTAATCCCACGTACAACCGAACACCCATTTCAACTTTTCTATAATTAATTCTGTTTGTACCCGTACCCATGGGTTCCCACTTTTTCAAAAGTGAGTTCTCATCCCCATCAAATACCATCCCGTGTAATCCCGTGATAAACGAACATGCCCTAATGATTTCAAGCGCCAACTCTCCACTCAGTGCTCGAGTGCGGATTCGGCGATACGAAACAGGATCAGATCTGACATCTCAATGGGCTCAAATCCGAAACGATCTGACACCCGCAAGGCCGCAACAATTTGAATAATGGACGCAGAAAAATGAATTTAAATATGCAGGATTAAGTTTGAAGGAATTTATTTATACCATATTATTAACAATCTTATCCTATTTGTTCTCCTTATTTATTATAACAGGACTCATACTTTTTTTTTTTATAATTTTTTTAGTTAAAGAGTTAATATTTTTCTTCAAAAACTTTCATGGGATTAATCGTGTTGTTTTTATATTATATAAGTTTTAAAGTTTTAAAATAATTATTTATTTGTCTAAAATTTACTTGACTGTAAGATCCTTTATAAAAAATATTATTGTTAAAATTCAACTTATTTCTAAAATATATATATTTTTAAGAGCTCCGAAACACAACTCTAATTTGATGTGTTAATTGTTAATTTAATGGAAGCTGATAACAGTACCCGCACCATAACTACCATAATTACTATAACTATCTGGGGGGACTGCAAAAACTCCAGCACATAATTTGTTTTCTAAAGTATTAATACATATGCAATGAAGTATTTATACCTATGCAAGAAAATATTTATACCTATGAGGTGAACAATTTTTATGTAAATAAATATCTCTCCAACCAAATCTCCCAAAGTACTCGCATCATAAATACTTGTGGGAGACCACTCAAACTACATGGGGGACCATACACGTTTTTAGAGGTGGATTTTTTTTCTCCGTTCAATCTCGTCCATATTTCTGACGATCGGTGATGAATTTTGCGAATCTAAAACCACGAACGTCTTCTTCGTAATTTTATCTTTCAAATGAGATATATGATAACGTACTTTCGGGCTCATCGCCACACAAGTATTTATACCTCGGCGTGCAAGTATTTATTCCTATACTTGCAAATATTTTTTACATATGAAACTAGATAACGTTATAAAATATTAATATCAAATACTGCAAGTATTTATACCTCTGCACTGAAGTATTTATACCTATGTGGTCAACTATTTTTGTTAGAGGAAGGTTGACGCGGGGACGATTGGGTAAGGTTGATGCGGTGATACGGGGTCCCCACTACTTTATTAGAGGAGTGTTGACGCAGGGATGATTAGGGGATTGAAAAATGGATGAGCATAACAAGTTACGCATCAAAGTATTAATATCTTATTTTTCAAGTATTAATATCTTATCTTCCAAGTATTTATATCTATGAAAATTGACGCGGGGACGAGTGCGGGGATTGAGAAAGGTCCGAAATTTTTATTTATAACATAATCCCAAAAAAATAAACCAAAACACCTCTGTTCCTGGAGAATTCAATTTCTACCCAGGCCGCTCTGGCATTCTGTAGCCCTAAACACTGGAGTCCGTACAATGCCGATGCGGCCCCAGTCAGGAGGCCGCACAATGCCCCTGCGCCCCATTGTTTTTTTTTGTAAGTGCTTTGGAATTTGTGCTAAAACAAAAAAAAAAACGTCTAGGGCTTATCGTTATTTCCATTTCTTGGATTATGACTGGCTTGAATGTGTGCTAAAACCAAAAAAAAAAAATGAGGGCCGCAGGGGCATTGAGCGGCCCCCCTAACTGGGGCCACAGCAGTATTGTGCGGACCCCAGTCTTTGGGGCCGCAGAATGCCTGAGCGGTCTGGGTAAATTTCGAATTTCTCTAAAATCGGGGAGTTTTGGTTTATTTTTTTTGGTTATGGTATAAATAAAAATTTCGGGAGAAAGGAGACCATATAATTAGTGGAGATCATAGAGGAAGAGTGTTGCAGGGATTTTATTATAATAATTAGTGGGACCATATAATATCTTTTTAGAATAATAATTAGTGGAGACCATAGTACATAATTTCTCTAAATGAGGTGCGGAGATTTTGAGGGTACACGAGTGAGGGTACTCAAATAATTATTTTAATTTAATTGCAAGAATGTACGTAGTTTTTTAAATTAGAATTTTTTTTTATTAAGAAATATATTTAAATTGGAGTTCAGAAGAAATTAAAACATAATTTTAAAGTCAGCTATAATTAAATTTTAATAAACTTTTTAGATAGAGATGCTCTAAGCCGACCAATGCCCTTAACTTTGACAATAATAAAATGTCAAACATAAGTTGGTGATTGCATTTGTTTAATTATACACAGCCCGGAGGTTTTCGAGAGGTATTTCCCCGACATTTCTATTAATATCCAAAGTTAATTACAAATTAATAAATATACTCATAATTTAGCGTAATTTAACATAATTTTAGTGTAATTCAACATAATTTAGCGTAATTTAATGTAATATAGTGTAATTCAACATAATTCAAGTAATTTAGCGTATTTTTGTATAAATATGCTAATTATACATCAAAAGAAGTAATCTAACAAATAATTTAAACACAAATTTCTAATTTTCAGTGTTAGATTTAATTATCTTGCTTTTCATAGTGTCTCTAAAAAATAAAAAAATAAAAAATGAAAAAAGGGAAGAAACATGCCAGATTCTAGCCGGTTTGGACATTTTTTGAAAAACCAAGAAATTCTAAGTATATTTATTAATTTGTAATTAACTTTGGATATTAATTGAAATGTCGGGGTATTTCTTCAGTAAAAAGAAGACCTCGTTACCTATTTCTTCAAGTCCCCCTCAATATAAATAAAGGCAATATGAAGGATTAGAAGAATAAAAAAACCAAGTTTTTGACCAATTTACCCTCTTTTTTGGCGGGAAACCTAATCATTCTAGACGGGGAATTCACCAATCACCACCGAGATCATAAAATCAAGGAGAGATGAAAGAACGGATAAAAAATCAACCGATCAAAATCATCTGAGAGAAGAAAGTGAGAGAGATGGAAACCGATCAAAATCAAGCAGCGATGAAACCAACTCTGGCAACCGATCAAGGAGAAGAGCAACAAGACCTAGACTATATCAGCTGTCTTCCTGACGAAACCCTCCACGGCATCATCTCCAAGCTCGAAATCCGTGATGCGGCTGTCACCACCGCCGTCTCCAAGCGGTGGGCCCCACTCTTCCCCACACTCCCCTCCCTCAAAATCGTTGTCGACTCCTTCTTGGACTCCTCCTTCAACTTCGATCCATTTGATGATGACGATTACGATTCATACAATGATTACTATATGAAGAACAAAATGAAATGGGTCGACTCATTAATCTCTGTCCTCGATTCGCGCAAAACTGCCGTTAAGAAGTTTGACATAGCTGTTCCTATGCGCGAACTAGATGCTGATGTTTTTGACCCGTTTTTCAGTATTGTCTGTTGTTCTGGCGTGGAGGATCTGTCGATCTTCAACACTGGTCCCCATAGCTGCAACCAGACACCTTCACCAGTGTTTTCTTGCAACACGATTGTAAAGCTCAAGATCCGCTCCTGTAGGCTGGTGGTGCCGTCGAAATTAACCGGCCTTCGATCGGTCAAATCACTTGTACTAAAAAATGTAACAGTGGCAGATGATGACCTCCAAAGGTTGATTTCATGGTGCAAGGCAATGGAAAAGCTGTCCATTATCGATTGTTTCATGGTCAAGAACATTGTCATTTGTGCACCAAATTTGTCAGAGTTGGTGATCAGTTTAGGATGGCCGGTTGGAGTAGTGCTTAAAAGTGTGCCACGACTGGTCTCTATGGAAATTTCATTTGATTCTATTTCTAATACGTCAATGAAATGCTGCTATGGTTGTTTGGAAGACAAAGAGAAGGGGTCTGATATTGATGAGGAGACTGATGATGAGGAGACTGATGACGAGGAGACTGATGATGAGGAGATCGATGGAGGTTTCAGTGTAAGCAACTCTGAGAAAACATTTGAGGGGACCAATGAGGCTACAAATCTTATGGATATTCTAAACGGGCTTCGCCGTCTTAAGGATCTTCATCTTACCTTCTCCGATGACTACCGCATGGTATTTTTCTAATTAAGTTCCAAGTCAATTATGCATGTATCTTATTAATTATCACAGCACACTAGCTGATTGAAATAATTCGCAAATCCTGCTTAACGCAGGAATTGACCTGATAAAAAGAAATCTCAAAAAAGATAATTATTTTAGCATATCATGTCTAGTAGTACTCTGCTTCATTAAGTACTTGAGCTTAATCCACAGCAACAACCAAGTTATATTAACAAATTAAAGTTATTCTTAGCAAGGACTAATTCAGAAAAATTATTCTTAGTAAGGACTATTTCAGAAAAGTTGTTCTTAATAAGGGCACTTCAGCCAATAATTATATAAATGCACTTCAAACCGGCAAAACTTGACTACTTGAACCCGACTCTGACTTATGGGTACAGTATCACTATTCAGCCTAATAATGAAACACACTCACTAACATTTAAATTCTAAAGCAATTTTGTCTTGCTGATATCTTCAAAAGTGGCAATGCTAACTTATTTCTAATAAGTAAACTTTCGGTTTTATGACTCTATTCTAAGAGAATATCTGTAATGCTTTTTATGCTAGATTTTCTCAAAAGACGGGATGGCCTTACCAAATTGCTACTTGGTTGAGCTGAAGAAATTATGCCTTTGTTTTCCCTTCGATTACAATGATTTTAATATAAGCATATCATGTCTGCTCAACAGCTCTCCGCATTTGATGGAGATTATAATCTGTGTAAGTACAGTTTCAGAAGTATTACTAACTACGTACCAGTAATTGATTAGGTCATCTCTGAAATAGTGCATCTACTGAGGATTAATTGGCGTAGTATGGCATAAATAGTCAAGATTTAGCCAAAAATTGAATAAATAAGTAAATCAAGAGAAAGAAGATCAAATAGTCCCGTTTGGATAATGCCGGTATTGATGCAGACCATTGAAATCTGGTTTATGAAGGGCGAAGCATTGAGTCACACATAGAAAAGAATGCAAAATCATTCTAGTATAAGAATCAGAACAAAAGAACCATCAAAGGCATGTTTGTTAATCTATTATACTAAATATCCCATGGTTTATTTTTTTATATATTGGCAGCTCCTTATAAATAAGAAATTTTAATTGTTTTTCTTCTTTCATTGTGATTCTAGGTTGACAAGTACTCCGACTATAGTCCTATTGTTCTGGAGTTGAATTTTTGGGAGAAAAAATTGTCAGCTGAATGTGTTAAACATCACCTGACAACTGCCACATTTTATTTGCCGGAGGATTGTTTTGGCTTCCCAAAGTTTCTTTTACGAAATGCTGGAAGTCTCAAGAATATGAACATATTCTATTATGGAAAGCTCAAGCCTATACCAAATACAACAGAGCAAATTAAGAAGGAACTCTTTGCTATTCAAATGGCATCTCCAGATGTTGAGATAATGGTCAAACCCATCATTTCAAGCTATAAGCATATAGCAAGTTTTTAAATCTCCAAATCCAGCACTTTTCTTTGTTGGTAATATTTTGTTTCGTAATCGGCCTATGGTGTTACCTCAGCCCATGTTAATGTGGCTTAGAACTAGTTCAACCTTTTGTGGATACTATGTTAGTAAGCAGGCTCTGTTGGTAGCCTGGACATTCTATTTTGGGTTTTTTAGGATTAACTTTTGTCAAGTGCTCAGTTGTAGCACTACTGTTGGAGATGTTGATGGTACTGGCTAAATAGAACTTTATGAAGTCATGGTTGCAAGTTAAATATGGTTTCTTTAATGAAACGGGCAATAGCCTTTTATAAAAAAAAAAAAAAACAGCCCATGGTGCTTGAGATATGTAGCTTACTTTTGTGCTGTTTCATTTTTAGATTTCAATGTCTGACCTATGTATGACATGAGATGTTAAATCATTTTCGTTCAAATGGTTTTTGTTTGATTTAGGAACGGAATTTTGTTTTGCTATGAATTGTGGAAGAAGTAAATGGTAGTTCTAATGTTTTCGAACCAAAATTTCAGATTTCATTCTGATAAATGATTTGGTTGTATGAAAAATTAAATTGCGTAGAACAAACTGTGACACTAAAGAGATGTTTTTTTTTTCTTTTTTCTTGCTCTAATTAACATCTTTATAATTTACTCTGAAAAAACCAAGGATATTGAAATTTTTACTATTTGAATGAATTAATTGCTTTATTGGTGTATTTCTCATAGTTACAATGTACAGATTACAAGTATATATATTTCCTAAGAGGCATTAGAGCCATTACAAATGTTGCTAAGAAGAGAAAAATGTAACAGTTGCTATTTTGCTGTTTCTGGTATGTATCGGGAAGGAATTGGAATACAGTGGAAAAGGTGAAATGGGTAAAGGCTGGAAAATTCACACAAGGGCTGCTAACTGTACTCCATTGATGCATCTCCTATTATATATTTCTGATGTATTTTCAAATGATATCTACTAAATTTTATAACGCAATAGAGATTCTCCATAATATGAACTAGTTTTACATTTTTTTGAGAAATAAAAAATTGCGGCTGCAGCTAATTGCAAATAGAACGAGAGAGAATCTTATTTTAAACAGCTGCTTCGAATTATTCAATTGACCTTCAGCCATTTGTTATGATTCAGTGCCTGGCTTTATTGACACTATATGCATATTACCATAATTGCTTGGAAATTATTGATTACTGTAGCCACATGCTTGAATTTTAATTCTCAATGACTTACAATTGCTTTTACCCAATAATATAAATTTGATAATATGAGCCTTTTCTTTCTATTCTTCGTTTTTTTAATGTTGCTCGTATTATCCAAATGGTAACTGACTAACTGATCATATTTGTAAATATATCAAATAGAGGGAATAGAAGCCCAGAAAATTATATTAATTATATCTGACCCTAACTGTACCCGATTGAGGTACTGATCTGCTGGGATAAAGTCTATGAAATCATCTCATGTTCGTTTATCATAAATAAAACTATGTAAAAATTGTTACTAATTATATGTGACGACTCATCAGTTGCAAAAATGTTTGTTCATCATAAATAAAACAATGCAAATAATGCAATACTTTATTCGTAGAATTCTTCGATACACTAAAGCATACATGGTACAAAGAGCAGCAATACAACAGAGATTGCCCCTTTTTAAAGGAAAGAAAATATAATTTAACCTTAGTGCTTGTTATACGCTGTGTTCTCGTACTTGCCATCCCACCTGCAATAAATCATAGATGCATCATATAAAATTGACACTCTATAGATATTAACAACAAAGCATTTGTAAGGGGTGTAGTAGAACTTTTACAATTTTACCTATTCCAGGATTATATTAAGATATCTTCATTTATTGTTATCATCTCTTTCCTGAAACGTAATTTCTTTCTTTTTTTTGAAGGAGAAATGTGAAGGTCTAGCTTTCAGATTCCATTGAAAATGACACAAGTCGTGTCATGAATTTTACAAAGTTTTTGAAAAGTAAATGAAAGCAAAAATTAAAGATTACATTCTGAAAATTCAAATGTAATGTAAAAATATTCTAATCCGTGCTCTGCGCCTGTGTCCTGCCAAACCAGCTCTATAACTCTTGCACTGTTTCCTTTGCTATCATCCTTGCTGTTTTACTTTCTTCCCTAAAGATTCTAGCGCATCTTTCTCTCCATATTACGAAGCACATGACCATCTGCATTCTTCTTGCCACCACCGAATTTGATTGTAACATTGCTTTCCTGTAATCACCTCTTATAAAGTAGCCACACTTCAGCAGCTCCTGTCTGTCAGTAACCACCTGGGCTCTGACTCATACTGCAAAAATGCAGTTTGTGTACATGTGTGTTACTGTTTATGAGTCCTGCTTACAGAGGCAGCATCTGTTAACAAGTATCCATCCTTTGATCTTTAGACTATCCACTGTCAGTACTCTGTTTTGCAACATCAGCCATGAAAAGATCATAACTCTATGTGGTGCTTTTATGGAACGGTGGTAATTGACTCTGCGCATAGGGCCCCTCTTCCATTGTCTGATAAAATGACCTGACAGTGAAATTACCCTTTTCTGTCCATTTCCAATATGTCTCATCTCTTTCCCCCAGTTTTGGTTGAATCTGTGTCAATTCCCTCTGTAGTGATGTTTCCTGTTGCAGACTCATGTGAGTTTGTATTTCCAGTCTGAGGTTCCATTGTTGTCCCTCCCTGGCTTCCCATACTGACATATCTTTAGCCGCTGTGCATTCATAGAGATCAGGATATCTATATTTTATGGGTCCCTGCAGCCATGTATCAGCCATGGGATTATGTTTATTCCAGGATTATATTAAGATCTTCATTTATTGTTATCATCTCTTTTCTGAAACGCAATTAGATAGCAATGTATTGAATCAAACCTAGAAGACACGTCATATGGGATCTCGAGTTCCAGCTCGGCACTAAATGGCTTGAAAACTTGATCAACCTTTTCACTGCTCACTTGCTCAAGACTTGGTGGATCCCACTGCATCAGCAATTAATAAAATTTAGATATGCAAAAGGGAGAGGAAAAAAAGAGTCAATAAACTGTAACAATTTAGAGAAAGGTTTTGATACTCAATTAAAAGAACCAGTCCATTTGTCGATTCATACCGGCAGTGAGTTTAGATGCTTTGGGTAGAGGTGCTATCAGGTTGGGTAGGGTCCGGATACTATTATATTTGAACCCGTACTTCAAAAGTGTTCGGGTCCAAATTTCGATCCATATACTTATTAGTTTAAAATCGGGTCAGGTTCGGATCTGGATACCTATTTACCCGTAGATATTTCTGGTCCAGTCTTTCGGTTCCGATTAGATAGATACCCATAACTTGTTTGTGAATTATTGGGTCCGGTCTGGATCCAGGACGGGTCCAGATCCGGAGCAAGTACATATCACAACTCACAAGCATTTGATAAACTATTTACGTTTAAATATAATTATAATTTCTTAAACATCTCACATAATTTATCATTATAATATAAATTAAAAACTGCTCCAAAATAAAAATCATACTATTGTTCTTGTTTATAAATAGTACAATATAACATGCTACAAAAATTCATGAATGGAATATTAATACCAATTTGTTTCAATCAGCGAAGAGAACAATAAATTTCAATGATCTGTGCAGAAAGACAGATATGTGGTAGACGAAGAGATCAAGAAGGAATTAATTAGCTTCGAAAGTTTATAGGCAAAATGTGAACGTGACATTTGATTTCAATGATGTGTGCAAAGAGAACAATAAATTTCATCTAAGAAATTAGACAAAATATGAGTGGTGTGACATTTGATTTAAAACAGATGAAGAATTTAATTATTAATCTAGATATGATATATATTATAATTTGTTTCTTAAAAAATACTACAAATGATTGTCTTTTTATAGGTATTAATATATATATATATAGAGAGAGAGAGAGAGTGGCTATTATCTAACGGTTTAGATCGACCGTTAGATGTGATCTCTATATTAAAATCTGCTTTGAGACCAAATTTTACATTTTTTGGAATTTTTTTACTATTTTTTAAGCCACTTTGAAAATTGCTGATCACATGGTCCAGAATTTGGTTGCACTGTTTTTACTGTTCATCCGGATCTGACATTTTCAAAGTGGCTTAAAAAATAGTAAAAAAATTCCAAAAAATGTAAAATTTGGTCTCCAAGCATATTTTAATATAGATTGAACATCTAACGGTTTGAATCGACTATTTGAACTTTAAAATTGCAAAAACTAATTGGTAGCACCAAGGCCTTGGTCATACCACTTTGACCTTAGCCACTCTCTCTCTCTCTATATATATATATATAGAGTATGGCTAATGTGCTTCCTCTAGAACTTCGGCCTCGTGCTTCCGGGGGCATATCTTAGTGTTTGATGTTCAAACAACAAATTCAAACCGTTAGATGTTCAATCTATATTAAAATGTACTTGGAGACCAAATTTTACATTTTTTGGAATTTTTTTACTATTTATTAAGCCACTTTGAAAATTCCAGATCATATGGTCCAGACTGTTTTTACTGTTCACCCGCATCTGGAATTTTCAAAGTGGTTTAATAAATAGTAAAAAAATTCCAAAAAATGTAAAATTTGGTGTCCAAGTACATTTTAATATAGATTGAACATCAAACGGTTTGAATTTGTTGTTTGAACATCAAACACTAAGATATGCCCCCGGAAGCACGAGGCCGAAGTTCTAGAGGAAGCACATTAGCCATACGCTATATATATATATAGGGTCCAGCTAATTTGCTGCTGGCAGCATTTCGGCCAGGTGCTGCCAGCAGCAAATCTGCCATTTTGATGTTCAAACAACAAATTTTTTTATATAGATGTTCAATCTATATTAAAATCTACTTGGAGACCAAATTTTATATTTTTTGAAATTTCTTTACTATTTATTAAGCCACTTTGAAAATTGCTGATCCGGGTGAACAGTAAAAACAGTGCAACAAAATTCTGGACCATATGATCAGCAATTTTCAAAGTGGCTTAATAAATAGTAAAAAATTCCAAAAAATGTAAAATTTGGTCTCCAAGCACATTTCAATATTTAGAACATGTTGAACGGTTCGAATCGGTTGTTTGAACACCAGAATGGCAGATTTGCTGCCGGCAGCACCTGGCCGAAATGCTGCCAGCAACAAATTAGCCGGACCCTATATATATATATATGACGAGGGATCGGATGACACCTCTTTTTGGTGACATCCGAAGTTACCACATTCATTTTTTTCATTTTCAAAGTCCAAATCGTCGATCCAAACCGTTCAACATGATCTCCACAATAAAATGTACTTGCAGATCAAATTTTACATTTTTTTGAATTTTTTTACTATTTATTAAGTATTTTACAAAAAAACAGCCATACTTAGACCATTGAATTTTGTACCCATCTTAATAAATAGTAAAAAAATTCAAAAAAATATAAAATTTGATCTGCAAGTACATTTTATTTAGATAATCATGTTGAACGGTTTGGATCGACGATTTAGACTTTGAAAATGAAAAAAATGAATGTGGTAACTCGGATGTCACCAAAAAGAAGTGTCATCCGATCCCTCCTCTTTATATATATATATGTTTTTATATTAAATAATTATAAATAATTGTATTATCATTTTATTGGATATTTATATAGATATCGGGTTCAGATTCGGTTATGAGTCGGATAATTAAATCAAACTCATATCCTATCTATTACAATATTTTGGTTCCGGTTCGGATCCGGATCGGATATTAAATTATTAATTTTGTAACCGTACCCATAACTTAACCGGTTATATTTTTTAAACCATACCCTATCCAAATTAATCGGATCCGGATAATGAGGTAAAAGTAACACCTCTAGCTGAGATTTTTAATCAACTTTTCTGGTTTGTGCAAAGAGGTGATTACTTCGGCTCTTGGCTCTTGTTTCTTATCCCTCTTTGTGATTTGTTTACTAGTACAGAATCGGTACCATACCATGTTAATTTTTGAGAAATAGTATGCAGAAAAATGATGAATATGAGTGAATTTTTGCTAGAAAAAAAAATATGAGTGAATTTCATTAATTCTATGTTTTGTACAGTGTTGGTATCGCTATTTATATTACAGAGGCTAATATAGCAGTTAATAATACCGTTGTCTATTTTTTCCATCTTTGGTATGCATGTCTGGTACAAAAGTATATATCAAGGTATCGTTGGATTTAATTCTAAATCTAGTGTATGCTTGATTCGATCTGAGCCATTGATCAGTGATGAGATTGTCTCCGAGTTCAAGCTTTATTTTCAACAAATACAAATGTTAGATGGCTCGTTGCCATCTAAAAAAAAAAACTCAAGTCCAACACCCAAAAATACAATGAATTTTTTCCAAATTGTTAGTGAGGAAGTTTAAAATACAATGTGTTGCTTGGATGGATCAGTTCAACAGCTCCAAATCTCGATTATTTTAGCATGAACAATCGATTCGAACCGCTCAGTATGATTTTCATATCAAAATCTTGCATAAAATCAAATTTTACATCTTTTAGATTTTTTTCACTTTTTTTCAAATACACGTGCGGTCCAGAATTCTCAGATTTATTAATTTTCTTCTCTGATAAAATTATAAAAGAAATGTAAACTTCGGTTTCCAAAATAAAAAATATATGAAGATCAAATTGAACAATTCGAATTTGTTAAAAAATTAAAGAGTAAATAACACAAGATTTCCTCAATCCCTCCTCCCTATCTTTATTTCAGGACATTTCACCAATTCCTCATTTGACAATGTGACTCAATTTCAATTGCCATCGATAGTTTCTTCTTTTGGCTCAGTTTGAGGCTGCTGATTAAAAGTTATTAGAATTGATGAATTGATTTATTTGTTGTACTGAGAATTGAAAATATAAAATGACAGATTGAAAAATGTTGTATTCTATGAAATATATCTAAGGAGATAACACACACACACATATATATGGAAGACCTTTCGTAAATAATATTGCGACGAACCAAGAGGAGTTGGACCTTACATGCATATGCATGGTTGTTAAAAATATAGAGTCATGATCTCAGATTGTATTATCATCATTGATCCATATTAAAGGAATAGAGGGCTAGGATTAAATCAAGGAAAAAAGGCTACTGTGGGTACCGTGAACAGTAGAGTACCAACGGTAATATTAATGGACCGTTGGTACCGTAGTATATAAAGAGAATAGAAGACTTGTAAAATTTATAACTTTTGATCAATAAAATCAATCTCCTCAGAATTCATAAAATCAACATGGTATCAGAGCTAGTCTGATTTATAACCCGATAACCCGATAACCCGATAACAGTGGTTACCAGTAAAACTGGTAACTTCATAAACCAACAAAAAACAGAAATTCACCAATTAAGCAAGCGTCAAAATGGATCAATGGGGGCAGCAAATCAGTGAAGCTACCAACCCATCGAAGTTAACTCCGACATTGCTCAACGGATTGAATTATCTGTCATGGGCAAAATCAGTAACCATTTCTTTAAGTGGCCGAGATAAAATTGATTTCATCACAGGAGATCATACAAAACCAAAACCACCAAATTCAGAAAAACCAACAGAAGCCGAGAAAATCCAAATCCGAAAATGGCAAAAAGAAGACCATACAGTAATGGCTCTCTTATATGGGTCTATGGAGCAACAAATCACAGATTTATTTCTCCAAAGCTGTGAAACATCCAAAGAACTGTGGGACGAGCTCAAAGCTTTTTATGGGCAACAAAAAAACCACGCACATGTATATCGGCTCCGACTTGAAATTCAACAAGAAAAAAAGGGGTCTCGAACCCACTTAGAATACCTTGCTTCTCTCAAAAAGAAGCACGACGAACTTGATATTTATCGCCCATTCACAACAGACCCGAAAGACCTCAAAAAACGCAAAGAAGAAGATCGGATTTTCTCGTACCTTGCGGGTCTTGACGCAAATTACGAAGGTATCCGGTCGCAAATCATTCGAGCACCCGACCTTCCTTCCTTTTCCGAAGTGGTAAACCAAATACAACGTGAGGACTCACTGCGAGAGGCTATGGGGGGTCCTCAAGCCAGTCACGGCGAGGGACACGAGCCCCACGGCCATGCCTCGCATTTTCCCCAAAATCACCGAAACCCTAATTCTCAGAAATCTCAAAATTGGCAAAATCCAAAGGGAGAGACATGCTCTCACTGCAAAAAGGAGGGACATAAGGCCGAGAAATGCTATTTTCTTCACCCCAATCTCCGGCCTAAGTGGTGGAGAGAGGAACCGAAGAGAGGCGGAGAAAGAGACGGGAAGAAGAAAATCGCAACAATAGAAGGGGGCGGATACGCTGCTCAGACCGAAGAAATAAAAAGATATCAAACCGGTTCGGGTGAACCGGGTTTACCTTCTGGCGGGTCATGCGCTGGCGGGTCAGGCGCTGGCGGGTCAGGTGGATCAGTGGATCAAATGCAACAGTTGCTGCACCAACTAACCATGCTGCTGTCTCAAAACAATTCTGGTTCTTCATGTGGTATTTTATCAAACTCAAAGAATTTTAATTTATTTGACCAAATAATTGTCGATAGTGGTGCAACCGACCATATGTTTGGAAATATAAAATTCCTTGAGAATATTAAACCATCTGAAATTGACCAATATGTAACCGTAGCAAATGGTATGAAAGAAAAAATTCATGGGGTAGGAGAAATTACTTTGAAAAACAAAAAAATTAACAATGTTTTATTTTTAAAAACATTTCCTATAAATCTAATTTCGGTAAAAAAACTAACGCAAGAATTTGATTGTAAAATAATTTTCTCACATGAAAATGTAATCTTTCAGGACCGGGTAACCGGGGACAAGATTGGTGAGGGTGTGCTTAAAAATGGACATTATATTTTGGATATAGAAAATTCAAGATTTTGTGCTTCAACAAGTTTGATTAATTACGATAGGTGGCACAAGAGACTTGGGCATCCCTCCAACAAGATTTTAAATAGCATTTTAAATTCCAAAAATTCTAGTTGTATTAATTGTGATATATGCAAGTTAGCTAAGCAAACGAGACTTCCCTTCTCACTTTCCACTAATAGAAGTGAAGCTCCGTTTGACTTAGTTCACTCCGATGTATGGGGTCCGGCCCCAATCAATTCTTATAATGGATTTAAATATTTTGTTATATTTATTGATGATTTTTCAAAAGCTATATGGTTGTATTTACTTAAATCAAAAGACGAGGTATTTATGTGTTTTAGAGAATTTCTATGCCTTATAGAAACTCAATTTAACACTAAACTTAAAATCTTTAGATCGGATAATGGAACGGAATTTGTAAACAAAAATTTTACCAATCTTTTTAAAGAAAAAGGAATTATACATCAAACGACTTGTATAAATACTCCCGAACAAAATGGAGTATCGGAAAGAAAAAATAGACATTTATTAGAAATGACACGTGCATTATTATTTCAAAATAATGTTCCAAAAATATATTGGTCGGATGCCATCCTTTGTGCTACATATTTAATTAATAGATTACCAAGTGTTATTTTAAAAAATAAAAGTCCAACCGAAATCCTTTATCAACAAAAAAAGAATCTTGATCATTTAAGGATTTTTGGGTGCGTATGTTTTGTTCACATTAAAAGAAAAGATAAATTTGATTTTATGTCAAAAAAGACTATTTTTTTAGGATATTCACCATACAAAAAAGGTTACAAGTGTTATGACCCTATTACAAAAAAACTATTTATTTCTAGAGATGTAATTTTTAATGAAGATGAACCATATTTTAAAAAGGGGGTAGATGATAAACAAAAAAATATTTTTCGGCCAATGCCACCTCTTTTAGATGATTTAGATTTTATACAAAACGAGGATTACGAAATCGAATCCAATAATGAGGAAGAAGAAATAAATAATAATGATGATAATAATAATGATAATGATAATGATAATAATAATGAGGAAGAAGAGAATACTATGGTTAGAAGGTCCATAAGAGTGCGTCAACCATCCACTAAACTCAAGGACTTTATAACCTATTCGGTACAATACCCTATACAAGATTTTGTATCATATGCAAATATTTCACCAAATTATCATGCATTTCTTATTTCTATCCAACAAGAGATAGAACCAAACACTTACCAAGAGGCAATAACCAAACCGGTATGGTGCAAAGCTATGGAAGATGAACTAATGGCTTTAGAAAAAAATGATACATGGAAAATTGTACAACTACCAACAAACAAAAAAACCGTAGGATGTAAATGGGTGTACAAAATAAAATACAATAGTGATGGTACCATAGAACGGTACAAAGCTAGGTTAGTGGCCAAAGGGTATACTCAAACCTATGGTATAGATTATAATGAAACTTTTGCACCGGTAGCAAAAATGAATACCGTTAGAATTTTATTTTCTATTGCGGTAAATAACAATTGGGACTTGTACCAAATGGATGTAAAAAATGCTTTTCTTCAAGGAACACTTGAAGAAGAGGTGTATATGACCCTACCACCCGGCCATAAAATAGAAAACAACTCTAAACTCGTTTGTAGGTTGAATAAATCAATCTATGGATTGAAGCAATCGCCTCGGGCATGGTATGGCAAACTTAGCTCATATTTAAATTCTTGTAATTTTAAAACTAGTAGTGCCGACCATTCTTTATTTACCAAACAAGAAGGAAAAAATGTAACCCTTGTGTTAGTATATGTAGATGACCTAATAATTACCGGAAATAATTTAGAAGAGATTAGCAAAATCAAGTCCAAATTAAAAGAAAAATTTGATATCAAGGATTTAGGATATTTAAAATATTTTTTAGGAATAGAAGTAGCTTCTTCCAATAAAGGCCTATTCTTTTCTCAAAGGAAATATACCTTGGATTTGTTGAAGGAAACCGGAAAATTAGGTTGTAAACCGGCCTCCACACCTATAGATAACAAATATAAATTAAATACCGAGGATGGTGAACCCTTAGAGGACATAAGCCAATTTCAAAGACTCGTAGGAAAATTAATTTACCTTACGGTAACCCGTCCGGATATTTCCTTTTCCGTAAGTCAAATTAGTAAATTCATGCATTCCCCAAAAACACCCCATTTAGAAGCCATAAATAGAATATTAAGATATTTAAAAGGAAACCCCGGAAAAGGCATAAAAATGATAAACAATAATTCTAACGAAATATGTGGCTATTCCGATGCAGATTGGGCCGGTAGCTTTGATAGAAAATCCACCACCGGCTTTTGTACATTTGTAGGCGGGAATTTAGTCACATGGAAGAGCAAGAAACAAAATGTCGTAGCTCGATCAAGTGCGGAGGCGGAATACCGAGCTATGGCATCCACCGCAAGCGAATTAATATGGATTAAACAACTACTTAGAGATATGGGCATTAAACATGATCAACCTATGAAGATGTATTGCGATAATAATTCCGCTCGTCATATCGCATCGAATCCCGTGTTTCATGAGAGAACTAAGCACATAGAAGTGGATTGTCACTTTATTAGAGAAAAAGTCCAAGCCAAAGAAATAGAGACACCGTTCGTATGTAGCAAAGAACAACTTGCGGATGTTTTTACCAAATGATTGGACCCGACGAATTTTGAGACTATCAATAGCAAGCTAGGATTGCATGACCTATACCTTCCTAGCTTGAGGGGGAGTGTTAAAAATATAGAGTCATGATCTCAGATTGTATTATCATCATTGATCTATATTAGAGGAATAGAGGGCTAGGATTAAATCAAGGATAAAAGGCTACTGTGGGTACCGTGAACAGTAGAGTACCAACGGTAATATTAATGGACCGTTGGTACCGTAGTATATATAGAGAATAGAAGACTTGTAAAATTTATAACTTTTGATCAATAAAATCAATCTCCTCAGAATTCATAAAATCAACAATGGTTCATCACTCCTTGATTAACAAATAAGGCATTTCCTTAAAATAACCACATATGGATATTATTTTATAGTTAGTTTACGGCAGAATAGTCAAATTAATTTAACACGCCACAGATTATCGATTTATCATTCACAATTAATTCTGTTACCATGTGATAAAGTGTATAAAGTCTCGGATGCAAACAAAAGTTATCTAAATTAAGAGTTTGATTTCTGCATTTATTGTAGAATACTATATATTACTGCAAGGGCCACAGACAATCTTGATAGCATGCTGGTGACCGTGGTTAGCGGGAATGCACGTCTAACTAACATTTTGGTTAATATTTCAAGTTATCATGATTAGTTACCAAAATAAGTTATTGGTCAAGAAAATGTGAAAGGTTGACAAGCCGATCCTCCGTATATATAGTAGCCAGATTCTTATTCTTTTAGATTTTTTAGTATATATGATCATAATCATTTTGCGGGCCCGATTCTTCCGGCGTTTGGTTGTAGTTTTAATTTGAATTTTTTTTGTCTGTTTGGTACTTGAGATCGATGAATATCTCAAACAACTAACTATCTAGTTTGATAATTGTTTTTTATTTGTATCCTCTTGAATCTAATGGATGCCTGATTTGAGGGTGGATCCATTAGGTACATGTTCAGAGTATTATAAATTTATATATCACTCGATTTACCATTTAATTCATACATATTCGAATTAATATTATTCAGTACGGTCAATATGCCAGTGCATGGCACTGTGAGATTGCAATTAATCATGCATATGGAAAGATAAAGGATTCAATTAATTTATGTCATTCAATATTTTACTAAATTGTCTTCTGTAGAGAAAATTCGATCGATTTTGCTCACAATATCTTTAAAATGTATCTAAATTTATTCACTGAGAATTGTTTCGCTCGGCGATTCTGCTTTAATTACTGGATGTCGGCTAGCTTCCATCAGATACCTCAATTTATTATAGTTGGATTGTAATAATTTCAATTATATATTGACCAACCAATCACAAAATAAACTCATCCAGTTCTGAAACTTAATTTCTAGACAGCCAAAATTTACATGTTTGATGGACACAATTAATTTGTTGAAGAATTCTTCATGTAGATCAAATCGAGCAGCTCAAACGGCCGTTTGAATCTCAAAAATCAAAATTTAAAGTCATATATAGCACCTGCTCATCAATATGCTATGCATGCACCATGTACATAATTATCCTAGATATATAACAATAGATTATAATTAGAAAAATACAAAGAAAAATATAAGAACCAGCCTTTAGTCTAGCGGCAAAGGCAATGCTCTCCGCGCTGCCGAGGCCGATTTGACTGAAGGGATGAGATCAATTGATCAAACTCCAAAGTTGAACGGCTGAGATGCAACATAAGAGAGAGTATAAATAAACACTTTGAAAACTTATATATGTTCAATGCCATTATCAAAATTAACTTTCAGAACTACTAATTATATTATATCGTTTCATGGAGTCAACCTGCAATCAAGTGGTTCAATAATTAGATGGAGAGCTTTTTTGTATTCTTCATTTCCGTCTCAATTATTTTAAAGAGCAGTTAGGCCGGTTAGGGTTTGGAAACCGAACTATAAATAGCCTTTTAGACCAATCCAATACATGTCAATAACCTTTGAAGCTCGCTACGTACAGAAAGAAAAATGGAGAGGCTACCAGTCATGTTTTGTGTTATCTTTTTGGTATCTATTCAATGGAGAGAATCAATGGCTCAGTGGATCCCGGCCCACGCCACATTTTATGGCGGTGCCGATGCTTCGGGAACAATGGGTGAGCTGTTATTTTGGGTTGATAAAATTCTGTCTGCGTATATAGTACATGTTATATGAAATAGGACCAACCACCAATAATACTACAATATCTATCTCTTTGTAATCATAACTTGACTAAACTGTAGTGCTAATTGAGGTCACGCTTCATCTACATATGCACAGGTGGGGCATGCGGTTACGGAAATTTGTACAGTGACGGCTATGGGCGGCAAACAGCGGCACTTAGCACAGCGTTGTTCAACAATGGAGGGATGTGTGGAGCATGTTATCAGATCAAGTGCGACCCCACCCAGACGCAGTCGTGCAAACCTGGCTACCCAACTGTCACCATAACCGCCACAAACTTCTGCCCGCCGAATTACGCGTTGGCAAGCGATAATGGAGGCTGGTGCAACCCTCCCAGGCATCACTTCGACATGTCTCAGCCTGCTTTTGAGACGATTGGGGTTTACCGCGCTGGAATTATCCCCATTTATTATCAGAGGTACTTGACTCATTACAATACTATGTTTTTTTTTCTTTTCTTTTTATTATCAGTAATTGTTTTAGTTAGTAAACTTTTATTTGTTACTGTAATAAGCAGCATGCATGATCACAAATGTTCTTTGTAGGGGCATGCATTTTAGCCAATTTAAATGTGGCTTGCGCCATATCAATGCTCTAAATTAATTATAACAAGCTATAGTTAATTACTCTGAATTATAATAACAAGCATGCATTATTTATCTACAGGGTAAGGTGTCAACGATACGGTGGTGTAAGGTTCCAGGTAAGCGGGCACTCATACTTCCAGCTGGTTACAATTAGCAACGTAGGCGGCAGCGGCGTAATTCGTGCGGTATGGATTAAGGGCTCTAAGACAGACTGGATGCCTATGTCGAGGAATTGGGGCCAGAACTGGCAGAGCGGTGCGTACCTCAACGGCCAAAGCCTCTCCTTTATGGTCCAGACTGATGACTGGAAGACGGTGACCTTCTATGACGTGGCACCCTTTTATTGGTGGTTTGGCGGTACCTACACTGCCAACTGGTTAAATTTTTAGCCATTTATATACCATTGTCAAGAGGAGATGGGTCTTCATATATAGTTGCTTTCTTGAAGTATCATTATTCGGCTCTCTTTTACATAAACTTGACCCAGTAAGAACCGTGAAGTATATTTATATCATGTCATATTTGATTTCCACACGTGATATAAATAAATTTCTTGTTCCTCTGGGGTCTGGTGCAAAAGTGCCATTTTTCTATGTTTCATTTCTTATGTTGCTCTTTTTTATTCTCAGTTAAGCATAGACTAAGGCTAAGGCAGTGGCTTAGGATTGTTGATAGGAGCCCACCTAGCTAGTATCTGGCAATTAGCATTGTTATTTTGCTAAATTATATATGTACCTCAGTTCTCAGACTTTTAATGACATGTTATTTTCTTCTTTGCTTTTCACTTTATTTGTAGTTGATACCACATTCAAAGGCAATTTTATGCTCGTTGTGTACATGTCAAATTGGGCTTATGTTAAGAAGGGCCTGTTGTTCAAGGAAATAAATATAACTTATGGGTAAGATTGTATAAATTAACGGGCTTTGATGGACCAGTAGCGGACAATCAATTGCCCAAAAGGGGAAAGTTTTGCTGTACCCTGAAAAACTTTTTAATTATCAACAACATTACTCACAATGCCAAAGCGTCCCTCATAATTAGTCCTACAAATAAGAAATAATATTTGTCCAAAGTTGCATTATTTACCCCAGCTTCCAAGTTTTCTTCAAAGAAATCACAACTACTACGTAAATGGACCAAAGTAGATTTGGAGATAATTTCCAATGCTTTAGATGGGTAAATTTGTCTCTGTTTTCAGTAACAGCTCTATATGAGTAGTTTAAAATATGACTTATTGCTTGGATGGACCGATGCAACAGCTCTAAATCTCGATTTTTGAGCATCAACACAGATCCGAGCCGCTCAATATGATTTTGTATCAAAATCTTCCATAAAATTAAATTTTATATCTTTTAGAAATTTTTTATTTTTTTTCGGATACACGGTCCAAAATTCTTAGATAGTTAGATATATTAATTTTATTCTCCGATAGAATAAATAGTAAAAGAAATATAAACTTTGGTTTCCAAATAAATTTTGGTCTGATATGAAGACCAGATTGAACAGTTCGGATCATCCATTTAGACATTTTAAAGTGGAATATGGACTCATTGTACAGAGGGGCTCTATGCAACACACTGTATATTAGACTTCCTCATCATATAGTTACAGTTCAAAAAGTTTGCATTCTCTGATTTCTATAGAGTTTTGGCAATGCTTTAGTTTTGTTCATTCTTTTGGTCCCTATTTTCTGATAATCAGTAACTCGTTATTAATCAATTAATTGTCAGAATGTTATTTGCACTTTTGCCTAATGTCCCTAAACAAGAGTATCTGATGCTTTCTGGTTTAAGTGGGGACCAAAAGAAATTCACTATATGGGCTTTAATGAATGTTTCACACACTAAGCTAATATTTGTTATCTCCATTTGTATATGTATCTTCCAAGAGTCATCTCCAACACTAATATTTGTTACTTATTTTCAACAGTCAATTTTATTGAAATTTTACAGAAAATGATTCGTTTTCCTTGTGGGACATCACAATTTAATATATCAATCGGATAACAATTCTTTTTATTTATGATTTTCTTTTGCTATATTTTTCATCTTCATACGTAACCGATAAAAAATAATTTGTTTTTCACAGCAAATCTTATATTCTAATCTTTTATAAGAAAATATTTATTTCGTATATTTATTCCAACTTTCAAAATTTCATCCTTTAATTTCAATGTGAAAAGATTGATGGAAATTGATGAAAATACAAAAAAAATAAAATAAAAGACAGGCTTAACTAATTTTATTTATTTTGTGGGTATGTTTTATTTAAATCTTATCTTTCCGACTATAATGAAATTAAAACATTTACAAAACCATTTTTTTTTCTACCGAAGCAATTTCCGGCTTTGCATTTTATTTTTCTATAGAAGTGATGCTCTCAAAAGAGAAAAAATAATAGAAAGAAAGAAAGTAAAAGAAAAAGAAACACAATTTCACTTTCAATTCATTCATGTCTTCAATTATTTGGCACACAGTTAACATCATCTTAATCTATCATATGCGCTAAGTATGCCAAATTAAGAAGACAGTTTACTCTTAAATATTAGTATGTAATTTAGATTTGTGGCTGTAGATGAAATAAATCTGATATGATTTGTTATAGGATTTCAAAACATGGCCCAATTGGATATGATGTTTCACATGACAATAAATCAATTTAAATTTCAAAATTGTACTAATTAATCCTCTTTAATATGTCAATAGTGATGTGGTGTGTGGGACGTTCTTGTAAGTTTTTACATGGCAAGTGCAAACCATAGTCAATCTCACATATCTAAAATCTACTCTTAATAGTAGTCAAAATCACCAAATAAAAAAGTACCAAATTAACCCACATGTACGGTATGCAAAATTAATTACTATTCACCAACTACAGATAAACCATAACAAGTCCTGGATCGATCACAACATCTCCTCAAGAACTAAGTAACACAATAGCATCCATAACAAATAAACCAACAACGGTAAACTACAAACCATACACACAAAATATTATCCTTGGTTGATCATAGCCTAATTAAAATTAATTAAATTAACCAGAGATTTCAATGGCCTTAACCGCAGGCTTCTTCACCTCCTCTTTCGGCACAGTGACAGTAAGCACACCATTCTCCATCGCCGCCTTGACCTGGTCAACCTTCGCATTCTCAGGCAGCCTGAATCTCCTCAAGAACTTGCCGCTGCTGCGCTCAACATGGTGCCACTTATCGTTCTTCTCCTCCTTCTCCCTTCTGCGCTCTCCGCTTATTTTCAGCACATTGCCTTCCTCCACCTCCACCTTCACCTCCTCCTTCTTCACGCCGGGGAGGTCAGCTTTGAAGACGTGCGCTTCTGGGGTCTCCTTCCAGTCGATGCGTGCATTAGCAAAGGAAGATGTTTCGTCGGTTGTGGCGAGGGATCTGGAGTTGTTGAAAGGGAAGCCCTGAAATGGATCCCAGAGATCGCGCGAGAATGGATCGAACATGTTGTTGCTCCTAATAAGAGACATTTTTGTGTATGTTTAGTTGGAAATGTAGAACTGAGAAGTACTGATTAATTCGGGAATTGAGTTTTTTGTTTGATTTATTTCTGATGGTGATGCATTCTAACTAAGATGCTATATATATAGGAAAGGGAAACTTGGTCTATATCTCTCTGGATTTTTCCAGAGAAGAAACAGCACACTGCTGCTAGAGATTTCTACTCTGTTCGCGCTAACAGATATCTCTGGAAGCTGCTCAGAAGTTTTTTTTTTTTTTTTGTTATTTTAAATAAAGGCCCATGGGCTTATGGAGAAGTACAGTAAAATTTGTTGTGATTGGGCCTCAAACGACACGATTGCGACAGTTGTTTACGCTCGCATACACATATACTGCCGCACTTGTTTTTTTTTTTTTTGCAAATGTAAAAGTGTAAAATAAATAGGGATCGACTAACAGTCCCCCCCATTCAGTCCCCTAAACGTCCCTCTAACGGTCAAAGTACAACTGTCAGTCCCCCATTCAACATACATTAATTCACATACAAAATGAAAAGTATTCATACCTAAGATATCAAGTATTCATATATAATTCATCAAGTATTCATACCTAAGATATCAAGTATTAATTCACATACAAACTGGGGACCATTACTTTTCGGGGGCAGTAACTGTCAGACTGCATTGGAGACCACAACAAAAAAGTCACGTGGATCACACCACCAGTGCTACATTCATTGATTAAATTAATTCACATACAAAATGGAAAGTATAAATACCTAAGATATCAAGTATTCATATATAATTCATCAAGTATTCATACCTAAGATATCAAGTATTTAAAAAAAAACTGGACACAATACCTACTCATCTTTTACACGTTTTTCAAGGTAGTTTTTTTTTCTCCGTTCAATCTAATCAATTTTTGGGACGATCTATGAGGAATTTTGCAAATCTAAAACCACGAACGTGTTCTACACAATTTTCTCTTTCAAATGAGATCCATGATGACATACTTTTACACGTTTTTCAAGGTATCAAATATTCAAATATGGAAAGTATTCATACAAAATGGAAAGTATTCATACCTAAGATATCAAATATTTATATATAATTCATCAAGTATTCATACTTAAGATATCAAGTATTTAAAGAAAAAAACTGGACTCAAATATGGAAAGTATTCATACAAAATGGAAAGTATTCATACCTAAGTTATCAAATATTCATATATAATTCATCAAGTATTCATACTTAAGATATCAAATATTTAAAAAAAAAAACTGGACTCATTTTTTACACGTTTTACACGTTTTTCAAGGTGATTTAATAATTGACAAAGTTAATTAGAATGGGGGGACATTTAGAGAACTGGAGTGCGGGGGACAACATCTTTACTCAAATAAATATACAGTATAAATGGGGGCACTACTTTGAATACTTGAACATAAACTTTTGGGTATAGTTTGCACGTTGTAACTTAATAAATGCAGTATATGATTAAACCTGAATCATACCATGATCTCTCTTATACAATTATAACTTCTAAATGGAACTTTAATTAAAAAAGTTCTTCACATCACTAAACATCTGTTACAGGTGTATCTTTCAAGCCAAACGCCAGAGCCGCTACAACAGCCATTTAGAGAGCTAGAGCTATACCATCTTAGGAGGGATCATGTGTATTGGGGAGCTGATATTAACACTATAAAATATGTTATTAACACAACACAATTCAAAATTTCTATTTGATAGACAAAATTGCCCTCCGCAAGCAATTACTCTGCGACATATCATGTACAACGAAGCGTGTTGCTATAATTTTTCATTTGGTTCAGTTTTGTTTTGGCACGTCGTAAAAATGTTTGTATAGTAGAGACATAGGAAATCACCCTATTTTACTATACCAACCAATTCATAATTTGTATATTGTATATGACAACGGGCCGTGTAAGCTAAAAAAAAAATTAAAAAAATTGTATATTTTCAGAATTCTCGTATTTCAATTATTTCCATAACAACGCAGACTTAGAACAATCGAGTTCAAATCCTGTTTCGCATAGTACTACATGAACAATGGACCATTGTCTGCATTGATCGTCCAAATTTTATTAAATTATTTGTAGAAATGATTTTCCTCACACGAATAGCCAAGGAGTACTTGTTTTCCAAACCAATTATGAGAATAAAAAAAAAGCATGCAACAACACATAATAATTGTGAACTGGTGTGTTAAAATCACGAATTTGGTTATGAATTCCCATTTTAGCATTATTTTAGAAATTTCCATTTTTTTTTCTTTTATCAAGTTTAATCATGATTAACTTAGATTTCTTATTTCAGCTGTGTTTTTTTAAATAGATTTCCAAGATATTAGAGAAAATCAATATAATTTATTTTCACCGTACCTATCAAAAATTTGTTCAAACTATAATCTGCAAATGTCGAAATATTTCATTTAAATTAATTAAAGATATATTAGTGAAAAAAGAAAGGAAAAATAAACTAATTCTGAAAGTCTAAGATAAAACAAATTAACAAATTTAATCTTGAGAAATGATTAAAGTATGCGACATTCTTAATCAATATTCATAAATTAAATGTAACTTTTTAACTGAATATATTAAAGAAAACAATTAATCTTGACATTAAATTTTTCATTGCTTTATATCTTTTGAAAAATAGTGTTGTAAGATTTAAATAGAGAAAAATAAATTAATATGAAGCATTAACTCATTTAGAAGAAACGCTCAATTGAAGACGAAATCATTTTTTGGTTGAACAATTTACATATATAGCAGTAGCAATAATCAGAGCTAGAGAGAGGTTGGTAGAGAAGAACAAAATTAGTTTTTTTTTTCATTTTTTATTTGTTTTCACTGTTGAGTGTTCATATAACACGCTCAATTTTCTTCTTTTAATCACTCATCACACTTCTTTTATTTCATGTAATTGGTTTACTATCTTTATACATTCTTGTTGTGTTAAGACATCTAAATTGAGAAACAATATGTCGACCATTTAAAAAGTAAAAAGAACGTCGCACAGCGGGGGCGTGATAATTATAGAGAACATCGATTCATAGTCTATTTTTTTATTTTATATAATTAGTTTAATATTTTATATACACTTTTGTTGTGTTAAGACAATTAATTAAATTGAGAAACAATATGCCCATCCCTTCAAAAAGAAAAAAGAATGCGGCACAATAGTTCTTCCATTTCACTAAGGTCTATATGAGTTATGTTATCTTTACAAACAACATAATCAAAAGCATTTTTACACAATATCATTTGTGCGAGTTATATCTTTTTTCATTAAATTCTAATTTTGAGGACCTTGAGCTCCACAAAAAATAGATTTTGCAAATTTTCAACTAATTTAGTCGTTTTCTTATTTGAAAATCGAAAGCATTTTTATAATTTTTTTTAGAAATAATTGAACTTTTTATGTATTGTAACTTGGAATTATCTTTTTTTTCCAGAAAATTTTATAACATAACCTTCTATTGAAAAAAAAAAAACAAAATATACTCTCTCAAATTTTCTCGACAAAATGACTCTCTGAAACCCACCACTGTAAAACTTTCTTCTCCTCTCAATTTACTCTCACTCTTTTTATGTTGCATCTTCTCCTCCCTTCAAAATTATAATCTCTTTCTCTTAATTAAACTAAAAATAAGAAATTCATCTGATCATTTCTACTGGACAAGAGTATGAAATTGGAAATAAATCAGAGCATTACTTCATGATCCTAAACAATAGTACCAATTGAAAAGCAAGATATCCTGAGAGAACCCTGCAATCATAAGTTCTCGATCGTCATTATGTAATGGCACTCCCAATTGTAAGCACTACACATTATTTTCACCCATCTCCTTAAACTTCATGAGATTAAAACCATGCAACGATGACATCTACAATAAATCTACAACAAGGATCACTTATAGTTTTTACCATGGATGGAGAAGAAGCTGGTTTTATCCTGGACAAGACAACCTTGGATAAATAATTTTTTTTTCGGTAATCTTGCGCGCATGCCCGTAGGCTTTTTCATTTCACACAATAAAACTGAGAAATAAACAACCCGATCAGATTTCATTTGGTGTCCAGTAGTAATGCTCTAGCTAGTTGTCTCATTGAATTTCTTATTCTTCTTTATAATTAAATACTTTTTATTTAGGAGTTTATTATTAAGTAACCTTTTCATTTCTAGTGATGGTAAGTCATGAATTTTTTTCTTTTACAGTATAGAAAATGTCGTTGTAATTTTTCTTGTCAGGTTTTGTATTTTAATTATTGTAACAAAACAGTGTAACCATTTACTTTTTCCTTCAATGATTTTCATTGCTTACTCTGTTCAAATGTGTAAAAACAGTAAATAAAAGAAAAAAAAAATGTAGCAAAGTTTGTATAAAAAATAAGTTCAAGGTGAGAGTAAATTGGGAGGGAAAAGTTTTACATGATCAGTGGGTCCCAAGAGGGTTATTTTATCAAGAAATTTTGACATGAGGTATTTTGTTGCTTTTTTTTCAAAGAAAGGTTATTTTATAAAATTCCCATTTTTTTTCCCTCTATCACCGTACAAAAGATTTTGAAGGTCTTGAAGTCTTGATTTTACAAAGAGGAGGGTTCAAATGCCTCGTGCTTTTCATATTTTATTGGCCTCACATTGTATGTCTTCATTTTCAAAGTCTAAACTGTCGATCCGAACCACTCAATTTGGTTTTCATATTAAAATTTGCTTAATGACCACATTTTATATTTTTTGAAATTTTTTACTATTTTTTAAGATAGGTACAAAATCATTAATTCTAGACCATTCAAAAACACAAAAATAGTGATTTTGTACCTATAAAAAATAAAAAATTTGATCTCCAGTCATATTTTTAATATGAATAACATGTTGAGTGGTTTGAATTGACAATTTGAACTTTGTAAACAGAGATATAAAATATGAAACATGGTGAGACATGAAAAACACGTGGCATTTGAACCCTCCTCTTTTATAAATATCTAGACTTACAATTAATTCTATGACATACTTTTTCTCAATTAAATGTCAGATTATTTTCAATGACTATTTGAAATTTACTTACCTTTTTGCACTTTAGCTACTTCGGCAGAATGGATTGTGAAGGAATATTATTATTTTTTTTTTGTCTCAATATACTACGAATTCTAAAATTATTATATTTCATGAATATCTAAACCTAATTATGTTTTCTTATATATATATTGTTATGAGTTAGAGGTCCAAAGAATTTTTACAGTTTTCATGGATATCAGACTTAAAAAAAATATAATCCTTTTGGGCCTCCAATCAAGAAACATACTATATTTGTAGAAAAGATTATTACGTTATATTTATGAAACTTAATATTTTCAGAATATATAGTATGGTGAGAAAGAATAAAAAAAGAACAAATTAGCTGCCCTTAACATTCTTTTTAAAAAGTTTTAGCATCAGTAAATTTAAATAATTAAAAATTATTATATCCAATTTTTGAAAAACAAATTAGAGTAAAGCCGGCGTGTGCTATGCTCGTCAGGCCTTCTTGATGAGCACAACACGCATTAGCTTTACTCAACAAATTATACCATGAGAAATAATGTTAAGTTTTTCAACATCATAGATTATAAGATCTTAAGAACCTAAGTCCGAATAATTGCTCTTTGTGGTTCATCTTTACAAAGTAATTACAGTGTAAAATGGCAAACACCTTAAAATCCATTAATATTTTCTCTAAATCACAAATTGAGGAAAAGTAATATCATGTGATATTTTACGGACTTCAATTTTTTTTTTGTGAAGTTCGGATTATCAGAAAAAGAGTTCGATAGAAGTGCAGTACACACAAATGTCGGTCATCAGATATTTTTGATACTTTATTGTAGAGCTGAATAAATGCATTACATATAGACGAATTTTTATAATGATGAAAAGGTCGCATGCAAAAGCTTTTGATTACGTAGGAAATTTTATATGAATAGTGTTATTTGAATACTTTGATCACATCTCGTACTACAAGGAAAAAAAAATCTTAGTATGCTAATGCTACAGTTATATAGTGCTATGAGAAAATAGATATTTTTTTTGTTTGTTTGTTGAAAAATTATTCTTGCATCTCATTTTCTCCATCTTTTACATGCACATTAAAAGTGTCTACTAACATACAAGTTATTTTCAATACTTTTATTTTTTGTGAATAATTGTATAAAATGTCAAGTTAAATTAACATTTAGTTGAATAACTTAAAATATAACTTTTAGAATTTTTATTCCTAGTAATGTAAGGTAGTGTATAAATATTTATACAGAAGATACTTTGCTAGAATTGCTAGAATTACTGGAACAAAGATTTCGACACAATATCCTCAACCTTTAATTAATAACATTTAAGAAGAGTTATAATTATTCTCAAAAGTCGCAAAAATATGGTAACTCTTGCACATATAGAAGCAGATGCAACTACAACTAGAATTTGTGAGGGACAGAATCCGAATTATCCATCTTTGAAGTGTTTAAATACAAAAGTCTTCGTTCGATCCATATATATAGTTTTCTATTTCTTTACAATAAAGCTTGTACATAAAATATTCGCAACACTTTTTAGAACTACTTGGTGATCAAAACAAAGATTTTTATAATAATTTATATGATGAAATTGAGCTCGAAGGTGTGCTTAACTATTTTATATGACGAGATTTGTGAAATTCTTTTTTTCGAATAATTTTTTTTTCTTTCTTTCCACTTTTCTTCAGTAAAAACACAGATAGAGACATCTATTATTTTGAATTTTTTTAACATTAAAATAGATAAAGGAAAAGTAAATAATATTAAAAATGAAAACACATTTTTATTAATACTTTTATTACACAGTTACAATTTCTAAGACATGATGATGATATAGACGTCATATTATTTAGTGGTGTTTGAAATTTATGACATAGAATTAAAAGAAATTGCAGACGTTTTCAGATGATTGTATGGAAGTTTGGCTCCTCTGAAGTAACTCAAGTTTTGGGTTTACATCTGGACGGCCAGATCTGTTTTGGCACGTATATGAAAGAAGATCTGTGCATTTGGATTCTGATCGACCCGACCAAATCTATACACAAAATTTGATTTACCTCAGATTATCCAGACTCAACTTTTAATAAGTCGTGCCGACATCTTAAAACTTTTCCCTGGACCCGGTCCATTCCACATCCTAAGCCTAAACCCGTGTGCCATTGGAATTCGCATCCTCTGAGATATCTCATAGTTTGCGTGACTTTTTGGAAAATCACTACCGTTCAAATACGTTCTGCACGAATTTCAAAGTTCAAATAATACTGGCCCCTTCGCTGGTCCGGATTCCCTAAAGTAATTCAATTTTTGAGTTTAGATCCGGACCGTCCGATTCAAATTCGGCCAATTCGACTTGAGGTGGAGCGCACGGGTCCCTTTAATCTGACGGTCCGAATCTAAACTAAAAAACAAACTCCAGCGCTATCCCGGTAACGCAAAATATGAGATATCTCAGAGGATACGCACTCGTGCCATTGTGCCTGTGCAGGATAGTGGGATTGGTTGTTTCCATTTGTCCTGAGGCCTCGACTCCTCGACCTCGAGGCGGGAATTCATATCACTACTAAGGTAACAAAATATTTCTTTTTAGATCCGGATCGTCCGATAAGAATCCGCACGAGTACTAAAGGATCCAGTGCATTGGACCTCAGGCCGGATTGGCCTGGATTCTGATCGGACGGTCCGAATATGAACTGAAATATTCTGTTAACTCAGAGGATATGGACTGCTCGAGGCGGAGAGAGAACTTCCCGGTCAATTTCCCATTTTTGTTTAAAATAATAATTCGAAATAACAAGTGAAGGAAAGTTACCGGGAACTTCCCAAATCGATGTCTACTCCGACGTCGAAGTGTCTCTCTCTGCACCCCGCCCTTATAAGACAGATGTCACCTCAATCTTCTTCTACATCTTCTCCACTTGTCATAAACCCAAACCCAAAGGAGACGCAGAGACGTAGATATGGCGATGGATCCCAACAAAGACAACAGCAGCGGCGGCGAAAACAACCGGAACTGCCAGCTTACCCCTGGTGCCACCAGCCGTGCCGCTCGTCTCTCACTTCCTTTCGCCGGAGGCCAGAGCATATTTCTGTCAGTTCCTCTCTCTCTCTCTGTATTTAATTTAATTTCCTTGCTCAAAGTCAAAAGTCAACCATCCTCTGCCTCTCTAAACCTTCTCATTCTAATCTTCAGATTTCTTAGTTCAATTACTTGCTCAGTCCTTTGCCTTGTAATAGCATTAACCTATTCTGTTGGTTACTATTATTGTATTTTCTAGGGATCCCATGTTTCGCAGGCATTTTGAAGACATGATTCGGAGAACTGTAAGGATTCACCTTTTTTATAATTGGACAACTTCATTTTAGTCTATATTTGGTTAAGCTTAAATTTATTGCACATTTTGGGTATGTTGGGAGCAACTTTATTTCGCTTAATTGCTTATCTGTTTGTACCAGTACCATCCCTAGACCGTTATTCTCGTGCCCATCTCTGCTTTAGTTTCTGAAATATGAGTCTATTGAGGTTTATGTAATGCCAATATTATTTTAATTTAACAGGTTAGAAATGGGCACCTTTCTAATAATTGGACAATTTCATTTTAGTCTATATTTGGTTAAGCTTAAATTTATTGCACATTTTGGGTATGTTGGGAGCAACTTTATTTCGCTTAATTGCTTATCTGTTTGTACCAGTACCATCCCTAGACCGTTACTATCATGCCCATCTCTGCTTTAGTTTCTGAAATTGATATGAGTCTATTCAGGTTTATGTAATGCCAATTTTATTTTTATTTAACAGGTTAGAGAAGGGCTTCAGCAAATTTCTCCCTACATCAATTTACCTCCCCGGTGAGCTATTATTACTCTTTATCTCACACCCAATTGTTCAACTTTAATTTTCTAAAAGTCATTTATTCACCTTTTTTATTCCAATTTTCGAGGAAGTAGGTTATTGGTTTTCAAAGCTATTATCCTTTCTTCTTTGGTATCCTGTAAGTAATTATGGATTTCAAAATTCTCTTAAAGGCTGCTGCCAGATCAAAACATCCAAGCTCGATACTGGCTACAGTTCATCAACAAGGTCAAAGACCCCACCTTCACAACCAAACTAGTGAGAGACAATAATGAAAACCCGATAAGAGTAGAAATATACGACTCGTACACTCGATCAAAAGTATCTCCCGACTGCTCTCTCTCTTCTGCCAAAGTCAGAATCACTGTGCTCGATGCCGAATTTTTGAAAAACAGAGGAGTAAATTGGAGCAGAAGTGAGTTTATTCAGAGCGTGTTAAGGGAAAGGGATGGAAAGGGGCCTATTTTGATTGGTCGTAGTCTTACTATTCGGCTTGAAAATGGGGTTGGTACTTTTAGAAATATTGCTTTTAATGATAATTCAAGATGGACAAAGAGCGGATTTCGGCTAGGGGTTATGGTTGAGGTTGAAGGAGAAGGTTATTACTTAAATGGGGAGAGAGTTCAAGAGGGTGTGAGTGATCATTTTCAAGTAAGAGACCGGCGAGGGGAAGGTAAATTATGATTTTCATTGTGTATCGATCATTATTTAGTGTTACTGGTAACCGGCATGGTACTAGTAAGAGATGTTCCAAATATCTTAGTCTATGCTTCTAGCATGTTTGACCAGTACCAGCATATAAAGGCAGACACTAAAGTCCAATTTGCATTTGACAAGCAAAAATCACGAAAATTAAAGATTTTAGTGCCACTACATTGGTGTTAACTGTTAAGTTGGTATATGTTCATACTGGAGGGTAAATTAAATCCTTGTCTGTTTGACAGTTACTGATTTGATGCTTTTTTTGTAGCATCTCAAAAACCGGACCTGCTGGAGCTGAAACATGATGTACAGTGTCTCAAGAAAGTTGGAAAAGATCGTGCTTCTAACCTCCAAAAGAATAACATCAAAACAGTGGAGGACTTCCTCTTCTGGTACGACAATAAGCGATCTGAACTTCGCAAGGTTAGCACGCCTGTAGTTTTTTATGTTAGACTTGCAATATCTCAAAGTGGTTATA
The DNA here is from genome assembly GCA_011114355.1 of Carex littledalei. Classification (NCBI taxonomy): domain Eukaryota; kingdom Viridiplantae; phylum Streptophyta; class Magnoliopsida; order Poales; family Cyperaceae; genus Carex; species Carex littledalei. Next base: position 7,615,541 of record CM022081.1, read on the forward strand.
GTTTGGGAGCCGAACAGAGCCAGTACCAGTACGTAATGGTACGATTCCAGTACCCACTTATAAGTACTTATAATGTATAGGTACAATAAGGTGAAAGAATTATACTAGTTCATATTGGTAGTGGTACTGAAAGGGGCAAATCTGGTGTCCACCGCAATGTACTGGTACTGAAACCGGGATTGAAGATTGTGATCATTCTTTTTTTGTATTTGTTATTGATGGTAATACTCATTTTCTTCTCTTCTCTCTTTCATAATATTTTAGATACTCTATATCAAGTCAGAAGCTGACAAAGGCTGGAAATCTATGGTTGAGCACGCATTGTGTGCCAAAGACAATGCCTTGAACAACAGTAGTCAGCCTCGGCAGGTGCATTCATCATATCCTTATTTCATTTAGCAGATTTTACCAAAGTTTCTGTCTGATTATATCTTCATTTTGGTAACATTTTATTCTTTACAAAATGTCTTGTTCGGTTTATAATTTCATTATATTCTTTACGAATTGACTTCACTTACTTGGTTTCAGGTTTCAATGGATATTTGGATAATGAAGTCAACATTTTGAACCCAAATACAAACCAATTTTATTTTGCATATCCAATTAATAACAACATAAATTTGTTGTCACCCCTGGAAGAGGTTCTGCACAGGAAAACTTCACATCAAGATTCAATTCGATAAATGACCTGATGCTAATTGTGTATTAATCCTCAATTTAAACAAAACTTGCTTCAATTGACTTTCAATGTTACCCACTTCTTTGTTATATCCACTGGTGTAATTGAGGGTCAATTTAATCTAGGTTGCTAGAGTTCTGAACTGTGCAATTTAGCCTTGTTATAACAAAACCTTTTGCTCCGTTACCTCTTACTATGCAGCTGTGCCCAAAAAAAAAAGTTGAATTGCTTTCATTAGCTTCTAAATGCTTTATCACAGCACACCACCTATTTAACAACTCATGCTTGCTATTTGTTAAGCAATTGTCTTTGGAAATTCAGGATTTAGTTCATACACCGGGAAGGATAAACCCCCTCCAAACAAATGGTGTGCCTTGTCTTGTTGGCTCAGGATCGTCTGTACGAAGTCCTCACGAAAGTAATTTATTAATATCAGGTACTATATATTTATGTTTTGTTGACCTTTTCCTTTTTTCTTTGTTTGAAAAAAGTGGCAGACAACCACGGCTTCTGTTATTAGAAGGAAACCACAGTTCCGCAATCACTTTGGCATTTTTTTTAGTTATTTGATATATTTGGACAATGACTGAACTTCCTAACTTCCTTTTCTTTCTTTTTTGGGTATAGATACTTCCATCCTGAATGTGGACCCCATGCTGGATACGATTGCTGGTGGTAAGTACCAAGTACTTCACCTACATTATGTCTTATTTAACACACGGAGACAGAGTAAAGTTTCATTTCTTCTACAACAGTATGCCAAATTTATGTTATGCTGATTAGTCATGTTTTCATATTAACAATCTGATACCCAAATTAATGCATCTAATTGTATGAATGCCTTTTACAGCATTGCAAGTGGAAGTTTCTAGTGACTCGGAGCTATTGGACAATTTGTTAGCAAATGGCGAATTAACTCCCAATAACAATTCTCCATTGAGAAGTAACAGTTTTGATGCTGGCTCGTGCGAAGAACTGGTTCAACGGTTCAGAGCAAGCATCTCGAACAGTGGGTACGTGGGGCTACTTACACCACGTAGGAAGGCGAAGATGAAGATTCTTCTCAAGTTAATCACATTCCTGGCTAGTCCCAGAAGCCGGGCCAGAAGTGTGCCTCCTGCCATATACCAACCCTTGGAACAGGTGCATTAGTTATATCCTTATTCCATTACCAGTTGGTAGTTGGTACCATGGTTTCTAGTACAGTGCGGTTTTATGTTGTCAATACCGTTTTATTTTTACTGAATGACTTCACTCATTCATGCATGAAACAAATCAACAATTTGGACCAAAATATTAATTTGTTGGCAAATGAACCAAATTAATTCTGACCATTCAGTTTATGACAACATTAATTTGTTGGCACCCCTGGTAGAATTTCTGCCCTTGCGAGCTTCACATCAATATCAATCCTTTATCAGTAGAGTGTGTAAAATCCAGCTGACAGCTTGAGGCTAATATATTGTACCTCAATTTATGCAAAATTTTCTTCAATTTACCCTCAATTTCACCCACAAAAAGAAAAGAGAAAAAGTTGTTTTACTCAACTCTGAATTGCATGATTTTGCCTTATATCACTACCAATTCAACACTTTATGTATCTAATTTAATGTTGTCTTCTGAAATTCAGGCTAATATATCTCTCCTTCAAAGTGCTAGTAGTCCCTATGAGAACAATTCAGATGATCAAGGTATCCTATAGATATACTGTTACTCGACATTTCTTGAACTGTTTATATGTTTATCTGACAGGGCTAGGTTCTTTTTGTTATTATAAATTATAGGTGATATGCCAGCAGTCTACACACAACTTTCTCCAATTTGGGATTTACCTCCACTTTCTCCTATTTGGGATTTACCTCCACTTTCTCCAATGGAAACACAATGCACTGTTTTTTATGACAGAAACGTAAGGAAATGATTGGTTTTTTATTTACTATTTCTGGTACTTGATGGGTGCCAAACAAATTGCAATCTGTTGTTTTGTTTGTTTATATAATTTACTAATGTTTGGATCAAACTTTGTTTAGAGCATTGATTAAGCTCCATTAGGTCATGATGCCCAAGTAGAAAATAATATAAAAATATTAAATTTTTTTTACCCATTCGGTCATGATGCTCAAGTAGAAAATAATATTAAAATGTTTAACATTGTTTACCCATAGTAAAACCCGAGGAAGTGCCAACCCCAGCACCCATAATGTAATATACTAATATGTTTGTTTATTCTTTCAGCATGCGAATGTTGAGAGCAGAAATATAATGAATTGGGACTCTGTGCAACATACTAATGGTGGTGGTAAAAACTTCACTTTCATCCCTTCATATAAAATTATATAAACTGATTTTTCTCCAGCATTATCTCAAATTTGTAATACACTGATTGGCCATATGCCGATTAAAAAATAAAATTTTGTGAGTGTCTCTTGCAGGATCCCCTCAGCTTGAACTTCCGAGGTATGCAGCAGATGCTGAATCAACTCCCGATTCCTTTATGCAATTTCCATCGAGAACTGACAATTTCGAAGCCGGGTATGGAGTGCGTTTCACTGAAAGCATATCGAACAGTGTGTATGGGGGGCCACTGACACTGCGTAGTAACAGGAAGATAAAGACGATTCTCAGGTCAGTTGCCTTCCTGGCTGTTCCAAGAAAGCGGGCCAGGATCGGCTAACCAAACAACAGTGCTGGCTATTTAAACTCAAGATGCAATGTTAGTTACCTTTGTAAATAGGTAGTTTTTTTTCTTTTGGGTTGTGTCATGTTGTAGTTTTATGTGGAAATGGTTGTCATTAAAATAAAGTTGTACATATACTTTACTAAAATAGAAGGGCACAGGGCGGGGGTGTGCAGATTTTTTTTTTTGTTTATTTATTTATTTATTTTGTGGGTGGGTGTGGGGGGATGTTGTGAAAAAAAAAATTGGGTACTTTTGGTTGCATTGTCGAATAGATGTCATTTAGCCCATGAATGATTAGTTATTCTTAATCCATCTTAATGTTAAAAAGTTTCAGATATTAGAATTTCCATTTATATTTTTACCGAAAAGAAGTGAAACAAAACAATTTTTTTTTATTCAGAGAAAAGAATTCCACAAATCTCACCATCCGTGTTGAAGATAAAATAATCAAGCACTCCTTTCAGCTTAATTTCATTAGATAAATTATAAAAATAATCTTTGTTTTGATCAACAAGTAGTTCTTAAAAGTGTTGCGAATATTTTATAAGCTTTAATGTAAAGAAATAGAAAACTATATATATGGAACAAAGACTTTTGCATCTAAACAATTCAAAGATAGATAGTTCAGATTCTCACACTCACAAAATTCTAGTTGCAGCTTCTACGTGTGCAAGTGTTATCATATTTTTTGCGGCTTTTGAGAATAATTATAACTCTTCTTAAATTTTATTAATTAAAGGTTGAGAATATCGTGTCGACATCTTTGTTCCACTAATTCTAGCAATTCTAACAAAGTATCTTCTGCAATAAATATTTATACAACGTTACATTTATATAATTATTCACAAAAATAAAACTTTTAGTTTTAGTTATTCAACTAAATGTTTAACTTGACATTTTATATAATTTTTCTTCTTCAAAGCTTTTATTCTCAAACAAGTTGGAGTAGGCTAGAAATGAAACCCAACCGGAATCAACAACACAGGGACTTCCCAGGAGGTCACCCATCCTAGTACTACACCTGCCCAATTCGTGAGGGTTTCATTTCCACAAAGAGGTTGTTTTTTTACCGCTGGCTCACCAAGCCTATCACGAACCCTTCTCCTTTTCCTAGCTTGGGACAGGCTGTGTAGAAACTACACAGGCGGAGTTTTGACATTTTATATAATTATTCACAAAAATAAAAGTATTGAGCATTTTGCATAGTAAATACAAACATTTGCAAATTCAAATACGAATAACGTGTATGTTAAGTATAGACATTTTTAAAGTGCATATAAAAGATGGTGAGAATGAGATGCAAGAATAATTTTTCAACAAATAAACAAAAATAAAATATCTATTTCTCATAATACTATGGTACTGTAGCATATCAAAAAAAAATTTCCTTGTAGTGCGAGATGTGATCAAAGTATTCAAATAACAGTATTCATATAAATTTTTCTACGTAATCAAAAGCTTTTGCGACGTTTTTAATCATTATAAATGTTCGTCTATTTATAATGCATTTATTGAAAAATCTATTGAATTAGTTTCAAATAACGAATTCATACTGTTGAAACCAATCTACTTCACAAGTAATGAGTTTATATGCAAAATTTATAAATTTTCAAATTAATTTAGTATAAAATCAAGCGGTAAAATAATGATGTAAATGAATGCATTAAAATCAAGCGGTAAATTAATTCAAAAATTTATAAATTTGACATGTAAACGCAATATTGCTCGTACATTAGATCGATTTCAACGGTTTAGTTTCGTTATTTTAAATCAATCCAATAAATTAAAATTGCTAAAAAAACGTTGGGAGCTTATGAACATCCGAATCACTTTATATAATAAATCGAAACCATTTCAATGGTGAGCATTTTCAATATTATACGTATTTGAATTTGAGGAATTGAATTACTACAATATTATTTTCTCTTTTAAATGTTTTACAAGAGTGGAGATATATATACTTTAATTCGGGGAAATTTACAAAATCACCTTCTTTTAAAAAAGTTCAAACAAAATACCCTTTCTTTAATTTTTTTGTCTAAATGACCTTGTGGGACCCACCAATGTAAAAACTTTCCTCCCCTAATTTACTCCAATCTTATTTTAAAAAAGATTAATTTGTAAAAAAAAAAAACTGATCTTATAATAAAATCAGAGGTTTATATTTGGAAAGTTTTTTTTTTAAACAATTGGTTGTGGCAGCCTGAATTTGGAAACATGTATATAAAAAGATTTTTGTCTCGTGGTACAGTGTACTAGTCGGTGCTGACATACGAAACAGGAAAATTATATTTGCAGTTATTTTTTATGAGATTGCTACATTAGATTATTAATTAAATTAAATTAATATCCAGGTGTTTAATTAAAATGTTGATTTACAAGTTTCATGCATGTCCAAAAATATTGAAAAAAAACAGAAATTAAATAATGTTCGTTATAATTATGTTTCTCGTGGTAGTGTACTAGTCCGCATGTTTAATGAAATATTGATTTTTTATAAACTAACTTCATTAAAAGAGCACATAAATTATATAGATAGAGCAAATAATGTAAGTGTCAACGTCACGTTTTCAATTGTTTTCACATATATAAAATCCAAAAATATTACTAAATTACTATATAGACAAAACAAAAAAGCGTATAAAAACATAACATATTACTAAAAAATATAAATCATAAATGTAAACTACTTTCGTAACCTTCTATGTTTGTATCAAACTTTCTAAATACCTGTAATAAAAAAGATACATTTAATTAAACTCATATAAAGTGAACATTTTAAAAGATACATATAAAGTGAACATTAAGCAAATAATTTTAGCAGATATATGTACAATTTAAATTGAGCAATACAAGAATTAAATTGAAGTTGATGTATTCATACAAGAATTAAATTAAACATTAACCCGTAAGTTCTAATCCATACACGAATTAAATTGAACTTTCAAATGTAGGCTGCCAGTCTTTTTTTTTTTTTTTTTTTGAAAATCCTGATAGTCATAGTGGTTACCGAAATTTTTATTTCTAACATTTATAAAAAATAAACAAACCAAATAACCATTATCTAATGAAATTTCGAAATCTAGCACGGCCGCACCGGCATTCTGCGGATCCATTTCAGCGGGGCCGCAGAATGCCGCTGTGGACCCTAAAATGAGTCTGCAGAACCATTATGCGGACCCATTTTTTTTTTTCAAAACTTTGAGATATCTCAGGTGCCTCGATATCTGTGCAAAGTTAATAAATATAATATTAAAAAATTCAATAGATTCATAAAATGCCTCGATATCTGTGCAAAGTTAATAAATATAGTATTAAAAAATTCAATAGATTCATAAAATGGGTCAAAGTTCTATTCATAGTATTAAAAAATCAAAAACTTTGAGATATCTCAGGTGCCAGATGCAAAGTTAATAAACATAGTATTAAAAAATTCAATGGATCATAAAATGGGTCAAAGTTCAATTCATAGTATTAAAAAATTAAAAACTTTGTATGATGCGTGGTGCCTTTTATAACACCAAAAAAAAAAAATGCGCCCCTGGGTCCGCACAATGCCGGTGCGGATCCATTTTAGGGTCCGCAGCGGCATTCTGCGACCCCGCTGAAATGGGTCCGCAGAATGCCGGTGCGGCCGTGCTAGAATTCGAAATCCCATCAAACGATGGTTATTTGGTTTATTTATTTTTTAAATGTTAGAAATAAAAATTTCGGTAGTGGCTATCATCAGTTTGAACTTTGAACAGAAATTAAATTACACCCGCTATATCTCATCTGCCTTATCACCCATTCCTCAAATTCCTACAAATTGCTAGCCCCTGTTGCCATCTTCTTACAACCAGCTAAAGCAACTGTTCATTCACAGTATTTTTACCACAGGCAAGCTTTCCATAGCCCCAGTTCCAACCTTTTTACAACCATCTAAAACCACTATTCATCAACAGTCTGTGTTTTAGCCACAGACAAAGCTTCCTGCCAACCTTCGAACTACATATGCTACACGAATACTATAGCATTAGAGTTAATGAAGAAATTTCAAAGAAAATATCTTAATTTGTTAATTTCTGATGTAGGCTGCCACAGTCAAGTGTTTAAAAAAAGAGTTTCCAAATATATACCTTCGATTTTATAGGATCAGATTTTTATTTTTTACAAATTAACCTTTTTTCTAAAAAAGATGAGAGTAAAATGAAGGGAGGAAAAACTTTTACATTGCTGGGTTCCACATGGTTTTTTTTTTTTTGAAAATAAGGCTCAAGGCCCGTTTCATATAGAAACAAAACAGTCATACATAGTAACTATCTCAAAGCTCCCAGTGAGCCCATATCAAAGCTCACCCTGAGCCCAGCTATTGGAATCTAAAGAAAAGCAAAATAACTAAGTATATGAGACCGACAGCGGCATTCTAGATATATCTAGACAAAAGATAACAACCATATTAGATCTATCCAATTATGTAAGTAAAACTTGGAGAGTATCAAGCCGAGGTCGAGTGGGACACCAGCTGATTCTCCGAAGAAGGAGCGACTTCCTGCAAGGGTATTTCTGCCATGGAGCGCGGCATCCAAGCAGCTCCTTCTTGAGCAGGCGGTTCCTCCAGATTCCCTGTCCAGTACATTGTCAGATGAACAATATTAGTCACAATATTTCGAACAGAATCAGAGTTAGAGTTGTTAAAACAAACATTATTCCGCAAAGTCCAAATGGTCCAGGTAAAGGCACTGATTACGATAAAAAAGGATTGTTTCAATTTTTTTGGTAGAGCAAAACCAAACTGTAATAGATCCTGGAACGTAGACCATTCAGCAAGAAATTGTTGACAGTCACCAAGCCAAAATAAAACCTGTCTAGCTTTGGAGCAAAGTAAAAACAGATGGTCAATGGATTCAGGTTCTGAACAGAAATAGCAGCCTGGATCTCCTGACCAGCCTTTAATTGCGAGGTTATCCTTGGTCAAAATTTTATTATGTTGCACGAGCCACATAAACACCCGTATTTTTGGTGGTACCGGCAACTGCCACCATTCCAAGGTATGAAGGTCCTGGCATCCCCCAAAACTGAGGAATTGGTAAAGAGATTTAACAGAAAACTTCCCATTGGATTCCCATAACCACGTAATATGCGCTGGAGTGTTGTTAGAGGTAAAAGTAGAAATGATCTGTAAAACTTCAAGCCATTCATATTTTACCACTCCTGTCAGAGTTCGAAAGAAATTGACACATTGTCCGTGTGAAGCAATTACAGCTGGCAAGGTTATGTCAGGGGTACTGCATAGTGCAAACAGAAAAGGATAAGAAGTAGCCAAAGAGCAATCTCCGAACCAAATATCAAGCCAAAAACGAATAGGACTATGTATGTCAGCATGATGAATGATCCCTCTATCATACAAAGAGATATGAGTATTGACAGCCTGCCAAAAGGGAGAATAGGAAGGAAGAGATTGAGTAGAGAAATAATTAAGTGAAATTGCTGTCTTCCATAGACCTACACAGCAAGGGTCTTTGAATTTCCATCGCCATTTACCCAATAAGGCAGTATTCATTAATTCCAGATCTAATACCCCCAGACCACCTTGTTTTTTAGGAAGACAAACCTGAGCCCAGTTAACAAGATGATACTTGTGTGTAGAGAACCCGTAACCTTGCCAAAGGAATTTCCTTCTAGCTTTGTCCAATCTAATAAGAACTGATTTTGGGATGTGATATATAGACAAAGCATAGAGAGCAATGGAGGATAAGGCAGAGTTGAGGAGAGTGAGCCGACCCCCTATAGAAAGGATGCGGCTCTTCCAATTTTGAAGCTTACTTTCTACCTTATGTAGTAAAAATTCCCAATCCTTAACTCTAAGTTTAGAATATGAAAGAGGGAGTCCTAAGTATTTAAAAGGAAAATTTCCAATCTTACAACCAAAGATATTAGCCAAAGATTGAGCAGATTCAATGGAGATATTCATAGGGTATAGTTCAGTTTTAGTCAGATTCATTTGGATGCCAGAAAGAGCTTCAAACCCTTTCATGGTCCACCAAATTCGTTCAATGTTCTGGGGATCAGCATGTGCAAAGATAATTGTATCGTCCGCATAGTGACAATTAGTCACTGCCTTTTGTTGCTGACAAGGAGGTCCTAACCCACGAATAAGATCTAGCTCTCTCCCTTTATTGAACATCTTACACAATGTGTCAGCTGCTAAAATGTAAAGGAAAGGAGATAGGGGGTCCCCTTGACGAACCCCCCTACGACATTTAAAATATGGAGTAAGATGTCCATTAATATTAATACAAGACTGGGAGCTAGTGAGCCAAGATGTAATCCATTGTACCCACTTCAAACCAAAATTTCTACTATGAAGTACTTCTAATAGATAGGCCCAATTGATTTTATCATAGGCTTTCTCAAAATCAATTTTAATGACAACCCCTGGTGATGTAAGAGAATGAGTGTGATGAAGCACCTCTTGGCAAAGTACTACATTATCCAAAATAAACCTACCTGGTATGAAAGCTGCTTGGGAAGGATCAATTAATCTATCTATAATGTGATCTAATCTAAAGGTAAGAATCTTGGAAAGAATCTTAAAGCTACAATTGACTAGGCTAATTGGGCGATACTGTTTAAGTAAAGAAGCCTCTTGTTCCTTGGGGATAAGACAGATTACTGATTTATTAAGGTGTCTCAAATTAAGGGCATTTAGATGAAATTTGGAACACAGAAGAAGAAGATCATGTTTGACCAGAGGCCAAAAAAATTGATAAAATTTGAAGGAAAATCCATCTGGTCCAGGTGCACCATTTGGATTAGAGGACCAGACAGCTTTGTGAAGTTCTTCTTCTGTGAAAGGTGCAGTTAAGAACTCTTGATCAGCCCTAGTTAATAGCTCAGTTTCATGCCAGAAATTTTGGTCTAATGTAGCATACTTGACCCCTGGATGTCCAAGTAAATTTTTATAATACTCACTAGCATGAAATTGAATATCCCTAAGACTAGTGATTTCTCTGGAACCATCTTGTAATCTAGAGATTCTATTTTTTTCTGTCTATGGGATGCTATTCTATGAAAAAATTTAGTGTTTTTATCCCCTTCTTCCAACCAAGTTTGTTTTGATCGTTGTTTCCAATAAAGTTCCTCTTCTAAGTACATTTCCTCAAGAGATGATTTCTGGTGTTGCCACTGTTCAAACTCCTGAGGGGTTAAAGGTCTAGTTTCTTTGATAGTCTCCAACTGATATAGGGTATTTAAAGCTTGTTGTTTAGCTCTTTTCTTTCTCCCATAGTAATTACGGGTCCAACCTTTTATTTTGGTAGTAATAGTTTTAAGTTTGATTTTCCATTGTAAAGCAGTGTCACCAATGGGAGAGAGAGGAGATTCATCCCACCATTTATGAATAAGGTCTACAAACTCTTGTTCTTTGGTCCAGGAAGGGTCAAATTTGAAATGGTGAGGTGTGGGGTCTGAGGTGGGTGACACAGTAATCAGGAGGGGGCAGTGGTCAGATCCAAAAGAACTTAAGGAAGTAATAGAAGTGTGAGGAAAGTGATCTTCCCAATTAACAGATACCAAAGCTCTATCTAATAGCGCAAACTTACGACCACTGGCCCAGGTATACTTCCTATCTCTCAAGGGAAGTTCCATAAGGCTATGTTTTTGTATCCAGGTATTAAAAGCTCTACTATTAACAGCATCAAAATTAGACCCAGATTTTTCATGTCTATATCTGATAGCATTAAAGTCACCACTAATCATCCAATCAAAGGTACTATATGATCTGCTAAGAGACAATTCTGTCCAAAATTGGGATTTGAGTTGTCTATCTACTGGTGCATAAACAATAGTGTACATCCATTTATATTTGGTATCCATGCATTCTAATATCAAGGTAATGGAAAAGGTCTGAGTATGACATGCTACAATAGAAATGTGAGAACTAGCACAACCAAACAGTATACCCCCAGATCTACCCCTAGAGGGTAACCATTCCCAGGAGTCTAAGTGAGAAGAATATGATCTAAGAACCCTATCAGTAAATGATTCTTTTTTAGTCTCTTGAATAGCTACAATATCAACTTTATGATTTTGAAGTATATCAATGAATATTTGCTTTTTCCTAAAGGCATTCATGCCTCTAATATTCCAATTGAGGATAATCATACAAATCTAAGAGCTCCAGTATCATCCTGATCTAAAACTAAACATAATGAATCAGATTGATCCTTTAACGTATCTAGGGCCTGATTAATCATCCTATCAAAATCAGACCTATCTAAATTCTTAATTGCCTGTATTATTTTGTGAGTATTGAGATCATTAATACCTAATCTAATCTGATAAGCTCTAAATAATGCTGCTACTTCTTTAACTGTCAGCCTAGAATAAGGATGATTATTGAGCAAAGCATTACCTGTGCCAGAGCTTCTCAAATTATATCTATTGTGGAGTCTAGCCTGTGCTTTAGAGAGAATAGGTAGCTCTTCTCCACCTTGAGCCCGAATGCGCACGCTCCTTCTCAGTGAATCCATTTTGAAACCACGTTTGCGCGATGGAGGTGTCACTGCTACTGGCAGAGGAGTGTTGGGGTCAGTGGTAGGAGGAGCAGGCAAAGCCAAAACAGGGGAAGTGAGCTGGTTCATGAGCATGGTAAAAATTTTGACCGCCGTATCGGGGTCGCCCTGAGTATGCAGTTCTGGGGAACCCCCCTCAGTGTCAACTTGGATAGAAAAGGAAGAGACCTTAGCAATATCAATGTCTGCATTTTTAATGTTGAGAGTCATGATTTGAGGAGAGCGTGCTGTTTCGTTCTCAATGTCACCAGAAGGGGCAGCCTGAGTTGTGTCAGAGATAGAAATTACTTCAACTTGGGCAGCCGAGGAAGGAGGAATGATCTGAACCGAATCTTCATCATCAGAAGAGGTATCATGCTGGGAAGGTAATTGAGGAGACACCTGTTGAAGAACTACTCCAGCAGGTAAAGGAGAGGTGGGGTGGAGCACTGGAACAGTAGAGTCTGAGGCAGTATGAACTGAGACAGGTGGGGATGGGGCAAGATGGGTAGGGGAAGCATTAGAGATTTCATAGTCAGAAGGGGCTAGATCAATTGGGAGAAATTGGGCGGGGGAGGGTGTAGTTTTGGAGGGTTCACCAGCAAGTTGCACAGTCTGATCAGGTTTTGGGATACCAGTATAGAACCAGGAAAGGTCTTCCTCATCAGTGTCAGAATCTTCATTGGTGACCAGGACAGGTGTCTTACCATTACCCTCATAGTACCTGTGGTTGGGCTGATTAACTGGGGCAATATCCTGAATGACAACCCCTTTTTCCTTAGGTCTGGTATTGGTAGGTGGAGGGCCAGTATGGGATTTACCAGCAGCCGATTTAGCAGAGGCAGGTTTACCAGGACCTGAGGTGGGAGGTGTAGGCCCGTTCCCCGTATTGCCCCCGCCCCCAGAAGGCGGTTTGGGGCCTTTCTGGATAACAGGAAGCCATTTCTGAGTTGGACCAAGATCTTTGACCAACTCAAAAGTTATTTCAAAACGGGAAGTGTAACCGGTAGAATCTGTGTAAAGGATCCATTTACTGGCCGGTATGAGTTGAGGATCGCATAAACCCAGACGCACCCGGGCACTACGAAACTCATCTAGATTATCTGTCTCTTCAGCCAGTTCATATACAATAGCGCCATACGGGTGAAAGAGTGTTTCAAAATCGGTCCATTTCCAGAGAGTTTGGGGGAGTCCGCGTACCTTGCACCAGATCGACAGTAGTTTGAGCCCTTCAAGATAACCCGGATCCCATGGGGTCACCAGAAAAGTGGTGTTGTCAAGCCGGAGAAAACCCTCTCCAAGCACACCATCTAACCATTTGGGGTGCGGTGCCTCTATCAGGAAGTGCGTATCATCAAAAGTACGAACTCGCCAGAGAAATTTATGGTGGCGGCGGTGCAACGCTTCAGAGATGCGTTCCCGACCCCAGTCTGCCACATCTTCTAGTAAAAAGCTTTGGCGAAAGTGTTGCTCTAGCTCATCTGTATGAGGCGAGGCAAAGAAATGAGGGACTGGTATTTTCAGCGCCATATCGCGGTTCATCGGGTGTTCTTTCTCAGGAAGTGGTGGGGAAAGTAGGGGGTAAGAACGATGTGGAATAGCAGGGACAGAGGGAGTAGCACTCGTTGTACCCGGTTTGTGAGGAGGCAAGTCGATGATCGCTTTGCAGGAGGAAGAAATGTGACCAAAGCGATTACAGAGATAGCAGAGAGCGGCGTTTCTGCACAGTTCCCGCAAATGTCCTGGGGAGCCACATTTGAAACAAACTGGACGTGTTGGAGAAGACGAAGCCTTAATAGCTTCAAATCTTTTCCGGATCCTCGCACTACGCGACTCTCCAGTCGATGTATCGGCTGCCTTCCTCCAGTAGCGGACAAAGCGTTGTTTCGCGTGATTCTGATCGCGTCTCTGCAACACAGCGGATTTGTACGGGGCAAGCGCAGAAGAAGAAGGATCACCTATAGCAAGACGCTTCAGATTCCCGCCAGAATTCAAAGGGATGAGGGGAGGAAAGTCCGAAGGCAAGTAAGGCACGGACACAGAAGATCGCAATGAAGCAGGAGGAGGATGAGATGTGGCCTGTACACTATGTAATCGTGCAGAGGAAGGCAAAGTATCAAGAGAATGTGCTTCAGAAGATCTCACCATTTCAACGTATTTGGTCAGAATTTTTTCCAGTTCAGTCAGAGGAGAGAATTGATTGGAGAGAGAGATAGGCGGCATCTTAATGGCGAAATCAGGAAATATTCTTTATCTAGATTTGTATCTTTTTGTCTTGTCTCGACTTTCTTTTTGTTTTTGTTGTATTTTTGATTTTTTCTAAGAAATCGCCATGATCGCCTTTTTAATCGCCATTTTTTTCTCCCTTTCTTCCGAGCCCTCGCTCTCCCTTCTTCTGGGTTCCACAGGATCATTTGAACATTTTGAAAAGAAGGTTATTTTGTAAATTTTCCAATTCATTCTCATTCTTCCATGTCAAGCTTCACGTGCTCAATTTGGCCGTTTGTTAGAACAAAAATGCACGCACCTAACTTAGGTCTCCCGGATCGCTATCAAGTACATCAATTGGCGAAACACTGTGTGAGAAACTATTCACGGTGGGGTCTTAATTAACAATTTGTTATTTATAAAAAACTAAAAAATTGTTTTTTTTTTCTAGATAAAGTGATGAGATCGAACTAATAATTTGTTATTGTTAGGAGAAACTAATAGATTGACCAATTTCTTCGGTCTCGCTCAAAACCATAATTTATCAAATCAACAGCCACACAATGTAGAAAATCAATGAAATTGAACTATTGGTTCGGTCCCATTAGCCTATTTCTCAATGAGAACTCGGGTGGAAGATAAAAAAAGAAAGAGAGAATCAATGGTTTGCTTTCAGTAGTTATAGAACTTTTGGTGACGAAAACACATTGTAGTTTCTGAGACAGACCCATTGATTTGATCATTGTAATCCATAATGTTTCCGATAATTCATTTTCTTTTAATTTTTGAAAATAAATTAAATTGCTTAATTAAACATATAAATTACTAGTATCGTACCCGTGCGTTGCAACAGAACATATTATAAATTAAGATTGAACAGAGAGGCAAATAATAAATAATAATAAAAGAAACGACAACAAATGACTGTTTTAATACAATAACATTCTTTGCATGTCAGTGCATACACAATTTTTGTGTTATAATTCAATTAAATTAAATGTGGAAAGCTGCTAGGGAATAAAGAATAATATGTCTCTTTTGTTCTCTTCCAAAAATGAATAAGAGGTAGACAATTCGGAAATGAGATATACTATCAAAATCGGAAATTAATCTTTTTATGCGCCAATCAAATTTGGCGAGATATGGTAACAAAATTTAATGCTAATTCCATTTTCTCAATTCTTGGCATTACTTGTGACAATACGTGTGGCGAGTACATCTCTAACAAATTTTAGACTTCTACATGTAAAAAAGATGCATTTAATCAAAAGAAGATAGATAATTTGCGATGGCTCATATTCAATTCAAAGATTAATCTTTTAATTACAGCTGTTGGCGAATCAGAACATCTACATGCATAATATAAGAATGGAGATTATGGAGGAATGTTGATGCATCTTTTCGATCAACTCTGAATTGTGAATTCACTTTGGTTCCTCTGAATAGTTTTAGCACTGGCCTAAAGCATCTCTTGATTATTGAACAGGAGCCCCTTTTTTGGTATTTTCCTAGTAAATAGTATGTGGCCGCACCATGGCAACAAAAGGTTGTTAAATGATTCCACATATCTCTATCAAACGGAGAGGGATTTCATGGTCTAGAAAGTTTGATGGAATGTGTGATGTTCATAATCTCGGCTTTTGGTTATTATTTTGATAATTTATAAGTTATTCAATTTTGTCATCTTCTTTATAGTTCAGAAATATATATAAAAAAAAAGTAGGATTAAAATTTACTATTGTTTGTAGCTCAATCATATCTCACATTCTTATTTTCGTTTTCAAAATCTAAATAGTCGATCTGAACCGCTCAACATGATCTCCATATTTAAATGTGCATCAAGACCAAATTTTATATTTTTTTGAATTTTTTTTACTATTTTTTAGCTTGATACAAAATTACTATATTCAGAAAATTCTGGACCATTCAAAAACAATAATTTTGTATCTATCTAAAAAAATAGCAAATTTGTTTTAAAAAAATGATAAAATTATTCCCACAATAAAAAATAAGAACAAGAGTCAGGATATAGAGCAAGACTAGGGTGTGCTAGGCTCACCAAGAGGGATTGGTGAGCGCACCTCCAAAAAGCGCATTTTCAAAGTTCAAATAGTCGATTCAAACATTCCAACGTGTTCTTCATATTAAAATGTGCTTGGAGACCAAATTTTACATTTTTTGGAAAATTTTTACTATTTTTTCAGAATTTTTGAAAATCATTTGTTTTTCAAATTTCAAATTATTGTTTAGTTTGTTTAGTTTTTTCAAAAATTCTGAAAAAATAGTAAAAATTTTTCAAAAAATGTAAAATTTGGTCTCCAAGCACATTTTAATATGAAGAACACGTTGGAAGGTTCGAATCGACTATTTGAACTTTAAAAATGTGCTTTTTGGAGGTGCGCTCACCAATCCCTCTTGGTGAGCCTAGCACACGCTAGTCTTGCTCCAAGAGATATATATATTACATAAATCCAAAAATACTCCATGTACATAGTCGTACCCGCGCGTGTGCAATACATACTGGCTTTGTCAATTGCCCCCCGATAAATTTAATATTTATTTGTATTTTTCAGTATACGATACATATTAGTATATTACTTAGGAATTTAGTATTTATTAATATTTTTTAACTTGTACATTCTATATATTTGCTGTAAATACAATGTTGGATTGTGACGTCATGTATATTGTCACGTGATGCACTGGCTACAACGAATAACTGTTACTGGTTCCTTTGAGGTTGTGTACCATGCATGCTCGACGCCAAGATATACAAAGATAAGTAAAAAAAATAAAAAATAAAAAAATGATATATTGCCAACTTTCTTGGTGGAACTTATGAGGCGAATCTTTGTAGTTAGAGAAACTAGAAAATTTAAATAAGAGAGGTTAAAATTTAAAATGTATAATATATGGTTGGGGCTTAACTCTAGTTTTCACAATATCAAATTAGAACTATGACCACTAGACTACAAGTAAAAATGTGATAATATATAAGGGGTTGAACTATATAAAAACTTAAAAAAAAGAAGTTCAATTAAAATTCAATACATATGATTAAAAATTTTGAAATCATGAGAGTGGATGAGCACTTCCTGAACTATACATAGATCCGCCCCTGTCTGTGGTTATGTTTGATTGTTTCATCTTATTTTTCATATTTTACTTGTTTGACAATAAAAGCCGTGATTTAAATTAATTCTGTTTGAAGAAGAAAATTCTGAAAAATAAATCTCTGCCATGACAGTTAACCCTACGAGATAGGGATGGATTCAAGATTTCTGTCAGGGAGGACAAGAATTGAGTTCAAATTTATTAACTAATTAGGTTTACTGAGTTCAAATTCATTAACTAATCAAATACTAGATAAAAAACAATCAAAATAATCTCTTACACAATAAAAAATAACAAAAATTATCTTTTACATAATAAAAAAACAACAAAATAATATTAATTTACTTATTAAAAACAATAAAAACGGCAGAGGACAAATTGATTTCCAAAGAGAAAAAATTAATCCAGGCCTATTAAATCGAAATTACTTTTCAAAATTCAGATATACACTGAATCTGCCCAAGATATTGAGTTCGTATAATCATGTTTACATTACTAAATCAACCCTTTTCTCATTTGTGCTGGTCTTTATTAATCTTAATCAACTAACAAAAATGAAGAAAAATAACATTATCGTCATGATTATTATGTATTGATACAGTTAGAGATTTAGTTAGACTTTTAAATTATAGAGATCAAATACGAATAGAGTCAATAATAATATTAAATTTTCATGATGTAGTTATTAATTTTATAATACTCATGACATTTTACTCTAAACTAGATAGAAAGTCACGTATAAATACATTATTTTGAAAATAAATAAGAGTCAATTTACCTCATATATTGAACGTGTAATTATTTTGAAAATCACGTGTAATTAATTAATTAGAGTACTTAAGAATGGAATGCATATTCTTAACCGAGGTGAAATATTAGAGTTCAAATATGATGCAATTTCTCTCTCTTTATCTTTTTTTTTTAACTTTTTTTGCAGAGATTATGAAGTTATAAGAAATAATCAAACAAATATCGATATTTGAGTAACCAACTATGCTACCTTCCCTTTCTCATATTATCTCTCTCCTCTCTTTTATCTGTCTTTCTCTAAAATAGCATATTCTATCCTTCAGAAATAGCATATTCTATTCTTCAGGGTAGCAGATTTTGCCGATATTTTTATTAATACCCAAAAAAAAAAACAAATTATCAAATCTGCTCCCACCCCAAACTTATTTTTATTTCTACCCTAACCGCCCGTGGGCTGGGCGGTTCACTGCCCGGATCTGACCGCCCAGCTGATCAGAGTCAAAATAATGATGATTTACGTAGGGTTTTGGCTTAGGTTTTGCATATTTTCTCACACTTATGTTTAATTATTTAGAGAAAAATGCTACTGTCACCCTTCTTTATGTTTTATTACAGAATATGTTTTGGGACTATTTTACACCAAATGGAGCTAGAATCGGGTCAATCGGATCAGCGACGCTCATCGACTAAGTCCCTGTTACGGCCCGTATTGCCTAATACGGACCAGACCTAGCATAGACCAGAAGATAGCGCTGGAAGCATTAAACCCTAACCGTCAAGGTCCTAATACGGACCGTATTGCCTAATACGGTCCGTATCCGAAGGCGTCTCTTGGGGAATAACTGCCGACAGCTGTTTCCAGATCAGTTTCTTAGCCCCTACTCAACCTCTACACGTCCCTACACTCCTATATAAGGCCCCTGGGCAGAAAGAATAGTTATCTTTGTAATTAGGGTTAGATTTGATTAAAGTGAGAAGAGAGGAGTGCCTGTAACAATGCCGTTCCGCGGCTAAGTTCCTTTTCTTAGGGCTAGGCAGTAAACCTTGTTACTCTTGATGTTTTGATATATATATTTCTGTTGATTATGGTTTCTTGTTGTTGTACTAAAATGCTTTTGTGATTTACTATCTCTTCATCTAATTTCAATGATCTAGTTTGAGTCCGTTATGGTAGTGACAGTACTTTAATGGTAAGAGAAACTATTTGTATGAATTAGCCTCGTTGAGATTTATTAGGTTTATGTGAAGAAAACCTTAGCGGGGAAACTATAAACCAGACCAACAAAACGCGTACCAAATTCTATCACTTGCGTAAAGTAAATCGCAGTGATCTGTGTAGTAATTTGGGGTATTTGAGAGATCAGACATTTGTGTAAGGTAAATCGCAGTGTCCTATGTAGAATCTCGGTGAAAGATCTGTCATTCTTGCGTAACATAAATCGCAGTGACCTATGTGGTGTCTTTCATTAAAACAACAACTGGAAATCAGACGCAACAGGAATATATTGTCAAGGCGGATTGAGTGGCAATGGTGTGCCGAAACCCTAGGAATTCTCATCTCTATCTTTATTTTAATTACTTTTAATTGCTTCCTAATTTACATTGATCACAACAACATCTCTCAATTTTCAGATTTTGTCTAGCCTTTCGAAAGATTGTGATTCGATCGCTCAAAGCATTGAACCAATATTCCCTGTGGATCGACCTCGAACATACTACTCGATAGGATTGTGCGCTTGTAGTCCGAACCGATAGCATTTACGAGTTTATAAATATTAAAAGAAACATTGCTCTCTTTTGAGTGATCAAGCTTTTTGGCGCCGTTGCCGGGGAATAACGGTTCATTGTGCAAGGCCTCGCGAGACGTCCTTGCTTTGACCATTGAATCCAATTAATTAGAAACGCCTAGATTTCTTTTTATTTTCTGCATTTTTATTTTTTTTTATTTTCAATTTCGTTTTTATTTTTATTTTCTTTTTATTTTCAGTTTTTAGTTTAATTTTCAGATTTTCTTTTCTTTTTAGGACACTGCACGCTGGCCGAATCATCCGTACGAAGATCCGAGAGGATTGCTAGTAGGAGAGGACAATTCGCTTCCACATCACCGATAAGAACCAATCATAGTTCTTCATCGAGTAATTCTGAAAGCGAAGAAGACTCAGATTCGATCAACATGAATATCCCACCGAACGAACCGATTAACAATGGATGACAAGACAATGGTGATCATGGAGTTCACGATGCAGCAAGACCCAAACTTCTACGAGACTATTGCGTACCGCGCGCGAATGATCCTAATTCTAGTATAAACCCGCCAACTGTTACGAACCGTAATTTTGAGATCAAACCTGCTCTCATAAATATGGTTTCGCAACAGCAATTTGGAGGATTTCCACATGAAGATCCACATCTTCATTTGTCAATTTTCCTAGGGATATGCGAGACGATAAAGATCAACGGAATTACCGACGAAGCAATCAGGCTAAGGCTATTTCAATTCTCATTAAAAGATAAAGCAAGAGCATGGTTGTTTTCCTTACCGGCCAATTCCATTTAAACTTGGGACCAATTGTTTAATGTGTTTATTGCAAAATATTTTCCACCATCCAAAACTTTGAGGTTTAGAAAAGCAATTACTAATTTTGAACAAAGAGATGGTGAATCATTGTGTGAAGCATGGGATAGATATAAGGATATGTTAAGCTGTTGTCCACACCATGGTCTAGAAAGATAGTTGATTGTTCAAACTTTTTATAGTGATCTAAACCCTACCGATAGGTTGTTTATTGATGCTTCTGCAGGAGGAGCAATCATGAACAAGGAACCTGACGAGGCTTACAACATAATTGAAGAGATTGCAATTAACCAACACTACTAGATCCCTGAGCGCAAGAAGCCAACTCCAGCACCTGGCATACACAAAGTAGATGAAATATCCATGCTAAGCGCAAAGATCGATGCTTTGCAACTAGCACTCAACAAGCAGACCAAGTAGCGAACGGTAGCAGCAGTAAATGCCGCAACAGCATGTGGCTATTGTGGAGGAGCGCATGAGATGACCGAATGTATGAATGTAACGGAAACTGAGGAAGAAACAGAGCAAGTAAACGCCATCGACAACAGCTTTCGACCTCAGCCCGCCTACAATTCGTACCATCCGAATAACCGAAACCATCCAAATCTCTCATATGCAAACAATCAAAGACCTGTTGCATCTCAACCGAACTACCAACCGAGGCAGTGCAACCAACCACAGCAACCTAACATCACATCACTAATGGAGAGATTCCTAGAGAAGCAAGACGAGACAAACACCGCAATCACGCAAACGGTCAAAACCTTAGTAAGCCACGTCAAGAACTTGGAGGGTCACATCTCCAAGATGGCAAAAGAACTCTCAAGCATCACACGCGGAAAAGACAAATTTTCGGGCCAATCGGAAGAAAATCTTAAAGAGAGTTGCAAGAACATCACACTAAGGAGCGGCACAGCTTACAAGGGACCTCCCATGCCCGATCAAACTTCCGATGAGATGCATGCAGAGCCATCGCATTCTGAAGAATACGAGCCGCAACCACCAGAGCCGCCTGTATTCGAACTAAAGGCAGACCTTATTGAGGAGCAGAATGACACCGTAGGTGGAGACGAGCGACAACCCGAACCTGAATACATTTCACCACTACCTACAAGCCACCTCTGCCATTTCCTCCAAGGCCAGCCAAGCATAAGATTGAGCAACAATTCGCGAGATTCATGGAGACACTCAAGCAATTGCAAGTCACAATCCCCTTCACTGAAGCAATTGCAAGCATACCCGCATATGCTAAGTTTCTGAAGGAGATCCTTTCAAATCGCAACAAACTCCAAGAATTTTTAACAATTCCGCTCAATCGGGAATGTAGTGCGCTCGTGCAAAGTAAATTACCGGAAAAGTTGAAAGATCCGGGAAGCTTCTCGATACCATGAACAATTGGCACGACGAATTTTACGAGGGCTTTATGTGATCTGGGAGCAAGTGTGAGCCTAATGCCAAAGGCGGTGTTTGACAAATTAGAATGTGGAGAACTTTCACCGACACAAATTGCACTGCAACTGGCTGATCGATCAATTAGATATCCTGAAGGAGTGTTGCTGGATGTACCGATCAAAGTTGGAAGGCCCAGGAACATCCAGCAACACCCAGACCCAGACACTCCTTCAGGATATCTAATTGATCGATCAATTAGATATCCAAAAGTCTCCAACTTTGATCCCAGGAACCGGTAGTAGCCATGGAGAGACATCCGGTAGTGTCGCACAACCAGCTGCACCCAGACCCAGACGTCGTATTTTGAGTTTGTTCGGCCGTCGTCGCTGATTACCAAGTTTTGTTAAATTATGTTATGAACTATTTTAGATGTATATTGTGAACTATTCTAATTGGTAGTTTGTGAACTATGCAATTTTTTATTTGCCTCGATTATTTTATATGCTTCATTTTTGTTATTTTTATTACTTAATTACGTATACAAAAACTAACAACATAAAATATAAACAAACACAAAACTAATGAAATAAAGTCTATGACATAAATTCCTAAAAATTCTAACGACATAAATTCCTAAAAAATCTACTTCTTACAACGAGCCTTGAAAGTGCATGGCACAAAGTCATCATCAGAGTTTGCCTGATCTGGATCAGTCACAGCAGACGAAGTGGTAGCCTTACCAGTACACAGAACAAACTTATCGTCCGATGCTGGAGGCTCTGGATCAACTTTCTTCTTTTTCAAACCAAAGCCGTAGGGGTTTTCCACAAAGTTATCGTCTGAAATTTCATACTGAACATGTCGTCTCTTCCATTCATCCAGCTTACATGTCTCACAATTAAAAAAATCACGACATATTTGACACTTGTACTTTTTTTCCTCATTTTTACCTCGATCACTAATTGACCCTCCTCTCGCCACGCCACGATCTCGGTTGCTCGCTTTTTTACCTCGTTTGTTACTGTCCATACCTCTACTCGCCTCAAAATCGCCTCTCTTTCTCTCTTTCGGTTCTGGAAATTTGTTGGAAACTTGGAATGAATACTGTGCTCATCAGGAGAGAGAAAAACCCCTTTTATAGGGGTTTTATAGCGGACCGCCCAGCTGCTGGGCGGTCAGAGCAGGAAAGTGGACCGCCCAGCCCACGGGCGGTTGGGGTAGAAATAAAAATAAGTTTGGGGTGGGAGCAGATTTGATAATTTGTTTTTTTTTTTGGGTATTAATAAAAATATCGGCAGATTTTGTATCCGAAATATTATTACATCATTGAGAACGTATGAAGTGACGTACAAATTCGTCTTTTTGTTTATTTCAGGTACGACATTAAAATTCTTGTTGACCATTATGTTCAACGAATGTACGGGACTTGAAAAACTTATTCACCAAATTAAGTTTGAAAAATTACACTTTTCGTTAATATTTTTGCTGCCTCGTGCTTTGTCCGTTTTGTATATCAATTATTTTTGCTGCCCACTTGATAAAGTCACGATTTTTTAATCCAATTGGAAGAATTTTCAAGCCAACATGGCAAGAGTAATAATACCACTTGGACTCTGCAATTGGCATTTCTCCCCGTTACTTCAATTTTAAAACTTTAAAAGGTTAATAAATGAGAATATTATTTAGGAGTCCAATTTCAAAACGGCTCTTCTACACATTCCCTCCTCAAAATTTTATTTCTCTCCAATTGACGATCTTCATTTCATGGTATCAGCCATTTATAAACCATTTATTTGAAATCAGACGGTTGGATTTTAACTTGTCCGCATTACAACCAATCTATTAATTTTGGAATTGGGGGCGGTTTTATTGGTATCAGATAGGGGTGTAAACGGAGCGGATTTGGAGCGGATAATACTAATACCAAATCCGTATCCGCCTTTCAATGAGCGGATACGGATACGGATACGGATACGGATAGTAAACGGATATCAAAATTTAAAACCATATCCACCTTAAACGGATACGGATACGGATACGGAGCGGATAATTTACGGATACGGATTCGAATACGAATATAGAACAAAATAAACAAAATAAAGTAGTAACAAAAGATAGTGTGGTATAGTGATTTGTATCTTTGTTGCTTAGACTTTTATCTCACATGACATGAGTTCAAATCCTCTTGAAGGCAAAATAATTTAAAACTTCACATGATACGGATACGGATAGTAAACGGATATCAAAATTTAAAATCATATCCGTATCCGTATCCGCATCTTCTGTGAGTAATTGATAATTATCCGTATACGTTTAAATCCGGATACGGATTATATGCGGATTCGGAGCGGATATCCGCCCGGATATCCATATCCATTTACACCCCTAGTATCAGACAGTCTAGACCAGTGTCGTTCGGTCTGCATCAAGATTCATGTGAATTTGATCCGCACGATTCTTAAAGTTGTCCGCGAATCTTAGTATAGAGACTGCTCCGATCGGGTATTGGATCGATTTTGGTATGACGTCCATTGGGCCGCTCCTCACTCAATTTTTATTGTAAAAAGTAAAATCTGATATAAACCGTCTGATCTAAATTTTACAATTCATAAATGTGTTGGACCATTAATTAATTCTCAATAAGTTGGAGAGAATCCCAACCATCCCTTTTGAGTGCCTTATGGATCCACCTATTCCATTACACGCCGTCCAACAACCATAAATTTGCAATGTGCATCATTCATAAAAATGTCACTATGAACTACAATTTTTTGAAATACAATCCTTAATTTGATTATTAATAATGCAATAAGTAACTTAAATTTTCTTGGAGAAGAATGAGTTGGTATAGAACTCAAATTTCTCCATCTTAGAATTTCCAGTAATTTCAGAACAAATAGTCCAACCAAAGAAACCTCTAAAAACTCAAAATGTATACTCTTTCTAGTCACTTTTAAGACAGAACCCCTATTTGTATCCATCCCCTTTCTTAGTACCACAAGAAAAACACAGCAATGGAGGTAACACAGCCACAGAACCACCACCTCCCTCTAAACGAGAATGATTCACAAGACATGGTTATATTCGAAGTCCTTCGAGAAGCCTCGGCCATGCCTAGTTCAAGCGCCGAGCAACTAATCTTGTCGCCTTCTCAAATAATGTCACGAGGCACACTACATGCATCACCTGTGATAAAGAAGAGGCAGCACTACAGAGGAGTGAGGCGCCGGCCATGGGGCAAGTACGCAGCAGAGATACGCGACTCGACACGGCAAGGTGCGAGGATTTGGCTTGGGACTTTTGACACGGCAGAGGAGGCGGCGGTTGCATATGATGAGGCCGCTTTTCGGATGCGCGGTGCGAAGGCGCTTTTGAATTTCCCGCCGGGGATTGCGGGTGATGGGAAGGAGTACTTGCAGAGGTTAATTGAGGGTTCTGTTTTGGGACAGGGAACACAAAATGTTACAAAAAGGTAGCAGTTGAAATTGGGATTTATTATGGATCTTTGTGCTTAATTTTCATGAATCAATTTTTGATATTTCTCATGGATTTTGGTGTTAATGAGATAGATAATTAATTGTGGGGAATTAATTCTGTAAGGGCTCCTAGAATGTAATAGTTAGGAAATTAATTCCGGTTATTTTTTTTTCTTTTGTAATTAATAGAAACTCTTTGTTAGTGGAACATAATCATAGAAAATCAAATAATCAAATGCTGTGCAAGTGCAATCAGTTGGACTTTTTTTTATGTGAAATCATGGCTGCCTGGGTTAATTTATATTTGCTTTGTTTTGTCGAATTAAAATAAAACAATCAAGAAAAACATCTATAAGTAACAGAAATTGATTTAACCCGGTTTAAACTGTCTGTATGTGTCAAATCAATTAAAATTAATAATGCAAAAAGCAAAAAAATATATACACATATTCTAGATTGATTGGGATTATATTTATGTAATTTTATATCATTTTATATTTTCATCAAAATTTGTTAAATATATACGGTTAAGTTTGTATATGCGTGTGTAAATCATAAATGTCTTAAAACATTCACCGATTCTACAATTTAGAGTTTCGGGGAAATTTCATGTGCATCCCTCAAAAACTTCAAAATTACATATTTTCCCTGTTAAAATTCATAATATCATATTGACCCTTCTAAAAATTTAAAACTCACATAATACCCATTTAATTGTCTTTTTTTTATTAAAACTCATTTTAAATTTATAAAATACACATTTTATGCTTTAATAAGAAAAATATAAAATATGTAGCAAATTTATGAAAAATCACTACTAGAATATCCGCATTTTCCATGGGGAGGAAAATGGCTTTTTCCATGGGCTTCCGCATGGAAAAAGCCCAAAAATGGCTTTTTCCATGCGCTGCCCATGGAAAAAGGGCCGTCGCAAATACCCTCGTTGGAAATAGTCAGTATTTCCAACGGGGCCCTTGGAAATACCTGATTCCGGCGTTTTCCATGAGGTGGCTCATGGAAAAAGGGCGCATGGAAAAACTTTCGAACTTGGCCACCGTCTGGATTATTTCCAAGGGAGCATCGGTGGGGCCCACCTTAGTTTTTCCAAGGAGATCAAACGAGGGACCCACCGAGTATTTCCAAGGGGATCAACCGAGGGACCCACCGAGTATTTCCAAGGGGAGGGAGCGTGGGTCCCACCTGTATTTCCAAGGAAGACGCCCGAGTATTTCCATGGCAATCTACGTGGGACCCACTTGAGTATTTCCAAAGGCAGTTTACGTGGGACCCACTCCAGCATTTCCATGGCCAGTGAAAGTGGGCCCACCTGGTCAGATCTGGGCGCTATTATTTCCTTGTATATACCCACGGAAATACTGACCTCCCTTTTTTGCTACCAGAATGCCCACATATGAACAATCCTCCCTGTACCGTCCCGATACCGACCCAGTAGTCCATTACAATCCCCACTTCTCATTGAAACTGATAAACATAAATTCATCTTACAAATAGATAGAAAATACAACATACAAGGATTTAATAGGCATAAATCATTAACATAGCATAATCTACATACATTGTACCAACAAAATGTGAAAACCCCATTAATACACTATCCCTGTGTAATTGCACATTGCTAATACACCCAAAATATACCCACTATGAGTCAACAAAAATTCACATAATTAAGTTACGACCTAGTTTGCTGATATGTTAGAGCTTGTAAATTCACAAAAATGTGCACTTTCCTACACTAAAAGGTCAGGTTCATGTTGAAGGTAGATTGTCCCACCATCCATCCTCCCCTGCAATTGCCTCATTTCCAGGTGGAGCTTGATTCAAGAGTGCTTGGAAAGCCCCTCCCTGACTTGGTTGCATAGGAAAAGGAAGACCCTATGTATACCACATAAAGAGAGACAACATGTTATATTTATGAGGGTTTTTGCATGTACACCCTCAAAATAATAAATTTAGCAATTTAAGCATCGGAATATCTAATTTATTCTAACAATAAAGGATTTCATCAAATTTTGCACCATACAATTATTTCTTGTGATTGCACTGGGTGGTTGTTAAATGGGTTTTTGTTAGAAGTTAATTTTAAAGTTGAATGTGATTATACTTCACCTTTTATATTTAAATCTTAAAAGGTACCGATATTAACTTGACATACTTGTACCAGTAGGAATATGAACCCTTAATTTGGGTGGTTGTTTTGGTAATGATTTAAATGCAGGGAAAAAAACATTCTATAACCACTTACATGGGAGATGGGCATATTCATATCTGAAGCTCCATCTTTAGAGTGCTGAAAGGGAGGCCCTTGGCCCTAACAATAAAATACAAAAATCACAATGTTATAATTCATATATCCCAAAATTTGGTCAGATTTATGAAATTTAAATCATTCAGTTCACAAGTCAATAGTTGTACCTGAAAAGTAGGCAAATTCCCCACACCTTGCTCAGTTCCAGAACCGTTTGCTTGAGCCTAAGTTTAACAATGCACAATGTGTATTGTTAGTGTACCTCTATTATCTAAACTCCTGAGACAAGCACAACAGGATCAAATAAAGAACTACAATTTATTGCAGAAATGCTCCTGTTCTGCACTTAATCCTTTAATTTACATTTTGGCACCTGTCAGTTCAAGGGCTGGTAAGAACACAACCGATTCGAAGCCAGTACCATTAGCACCCATCGATCACACCGCCAACACAGAGCACTAGCACAAGCAATCACTCAATCAAGCAACAAATAAAGAGGGTTTGGTTACAATAACAGATACAACAATATTTTGTCAATTATCGTATATGTTGGAATTTCCTAAACAGAAACCTAATTCAATTGGAATAATATAAATCACGTCCTTACACCCCTTCTCCTTTTCTCCTTTATACCCAAAGATAAACAACCTGAAACTTAGTGATGGCCAGGTATACGATATTCAGATCGACACAGCGGGAGTTATGTAATAAAAGGTTTCTACACAAATTGGAATTACGTACCTGCAAAGTAGGTTTTTGAGCACCACAAATTGAGAATAATTGGTTCAAGTACAAGTCAAAAGTTGCCATTTTTCTGTCCCTCTCGGCCTTCTCCTCCTCATGACGACGGTCACGGTCAGCTAAGAGCACTGCTACGTCTGCGCGAGAGAACATTGTCTGCACTCCATTGTTTGTCACACCAGAAATAGAAGATGCTGTGTGGCTGGTCCTGGCTTGGGTGGTTGTTGTTTGCCCCTCTTTTTGAAGCATGCTTCCCAATCCTCGGACCCTACCGCGTTTTGATCCGCCCACAGCTGAGAGAAACATGGCGCTCTCGTCGAGGTCAGCATTGGCCTGATCAGCCATCATGTCTCTCACCTTGTGCTATGATTTGTTCCAAATTTAAAATATGAGAAATTTAGATATATGCCCATCATAACTTCATCAATTAGAAACACTTAGATAAATTGTAGGATGTAAAGTTTTTTGCTTACTGAATGTGAAAAGATTGTGGGGTATGTTTGTCAATTTTGTTTTTAAAATAATTAAATTAAAGATTAATTAAATGAATGGGGATAAAAGAAAGGATGTTGAGTTTTTATGGCGATTTTGGATATTATGTTGTTTTTATTGCATGGAGATTGGCTATATCAAAAATTTGCATGGGTATACTAGAAATTTTCCCTATTATTAATATCCCCATTTTTTCCTTTATTCACTTAAAAAAGTAGTTATTTACCCATCTAAACTGTACTCCTGTTCTCCTAACAAAAATCAAGTCTCGCATAAGTAAAAAAAATGAATACAATGTAATGTACGTAATGCAACTTACATAAACCGCCTCTGATTCTGTGTTGGAAAATTTTAAGGTGTTGATATCCAAATCCGGAATGTGTGTGGAAACTTCCTCGGTACTTGCATCCATTAGCCCGTTGCCATCACTGTTGGCATTGTTTTCCTCCTGTCCAGACACAGCCTTCATGGCAGCTTCAATTTGGGCGACAACCGGTGATTTGCCATTTACTTTACGACAATGAATATGTGCATAAAGTTGTACTTTAGAAGGCTCTTTGCCCTTGCACAAGTTTGTCTCCACAATAAAATGAATAAACAAGAAGTGGTAAAAGGTCAGATTAATCTGTAAATTACAAGTACTAATAAGTAAATAGCATAAGTGTTCATGCAGCTTACCAGCATTCGATGGTGCTGGTGTGAGCTTGCTGACCCACCGTGGTGTGACGTGCGTCCGCGAGTTGTGCGGTTAGCATGGTTTCGTCTACTGACCCCTTGCCAATCCTCGGTGAAAAACATATCACACAAGCCATGCCAGTTGGGGTGGTCAAGGCACCAATGCGGAATCGCGGCCTTCCATGCTTGTAAGTTTCTGCCAAATTTTTTGATGCAGCTATCCCTCGCCTTGTGAAGCTCCTCGCTGTACCTTTTGCTCGCTATGGCCTCCAGAACATCCCGACAATGGTCATTGTCTTCCCCGTCACGGTACCTGAATTTCTTCTGCAAAACATATATATGCACTGTCTTAATAGTGGTCCATGACCCTAAAATTTAAATAATGGCAACTAATCTTGAATGTATTTGATGAAGTTCACTTATAAATTGTTCAGATTGACCTTAATTATTCAAGGACATTTTCATAAATTATCCAATCAATTTGTTTTGGGACCTCAAGGTGACTAGTAATTACTGTTGACTAGTTTGGGACCTCAAAGGCTTAGATGATTAACTTTTCATCACTTATCCAATCAATTTCTGGTTGTGAATCCATGATATACTATAATTAAAATAAAGGGTACCAAAAAGAGAAACTCGATATTATTCTTTGTGGCGTCATCAAAGGCAAGGAAGCTTCTCAATGGTCCCGGCATATTCTGTAGGGCAAGCCTATTGATAGCAACATGTGAACAAGTGAACAAGGGTATATAGAATAAGCATAGTGAAGTACCATTTCTGAGAGGAAACTTTGATACAATAATGCTACCAATGTTGATACCCTCATTTGGTAGCATAGAAATTACTGGAAATAAGGGTATCAAAATTTTGATAACATATAAACTCTGTGCATAAAATAAGGGTAACCCTTAGAGGATAAACTCTGTGCATATAACTTATTTTAGAAATTTTGATAAAATAATCATAGACAACATCAACATTTTGGAATTTTTTTTTTAAATTATTCCCAAGTGTTTTTATCAAGTCTAACATGTTTACTGCATTCCTGATCAGTAAGGCAAGGGTGTTGATGTAGTCTAGAAATTTTGATAAAATAATGTTACATTGGAAGCACCTACATTTGTAGCATATAAACCCTTATTTGAGAAAATTTCTAGCACTTTCTATGCTACATTTCAGAACCAGCAAACATTATTTGATCACATTGGTGCTTATATGCTACATATCAGAAGTTGATAAAACTGAACTATTACTCTTTTTTTATTTTTCAATGAAGGAGTGACTTATAAATTTCTAAATCAAACCTGGTTTGATATATGATTTATCGGAGTGATGAAAATTTTCTAAATTTCAATTCCTCAAACTCCTAATCTGATTAAAATTGAACTGTACAATGGTATTGATGTGAATGTTCAATGTGAGTGTTCAAAAGAAAACAGGCACAGCCAAGCAATTGAGGGGAAAGGACATGTTACCTAGTGATTGCTGCGCTTATCTGATTTGGATTGTCGTCGCATGTGAACTCGCGAGGCCCAACGGGCCAGATTATTGGGCGGTCTTCCAGTACATCCGTCGATTTTCTGATAATTCCAGGACCTCGTCCCTTCTTCCTTGGGGGTTCCGGTGGTGCAAGTTCACGGTCTGGGCTAGCATTTGAGCACTGACCATCATCAGGTACAGCCTGTGAACTCTGCTTTCTCTTTGAGTATTTTTTGCAATTTGCTCTTCGTAGACCAGATTTTCTGGGGGCCATGTGTGCTGTGTTGCCAACCTACATTTCAAAAGGGTTCATTACTTTTTCAGTTAATTTCTTGTATACCAGATGTGTTGTGTTGCAATTTGCAATTTGCTTTTCGTAGACCAGCCTTAAAAGTTAAAATGTAGATTATGTACAAAATAGTCAAAATACGGCAACCCGCACATAGAAAATTATTTTCATAGACCAGATGTGTCTGGTGGTATTCCATTTGCAATGGTCAGATACGGCAACTCTAACAAAGAAAATTATTTTCTTGACGTGAAGAATTGAATGTATACCAGTAAATGCCAAAATGCTTTTACAAGAAAACAAAAATGACTGCATTAAATTATGTGATGCACTAAGTAAACTATATGGCAACAAATAGTCAAAATTATAAAACAAATGCCTGCCATGCTAATCTACATTTTGGGAGACAATTTTGGGATTAGGAGACAATTTTGGGAGACAATTATAAATACAGGGTTTAGATAGTCAAAATTATAAATACAGGCTTAGGAGACAATTTTGGGCTAAAACAGGGTTTAGATAGTCATTGCCTACATTTTTATTTCAAAAAAAATTAAGTAAACTTCAAAGCATTTTAACTTTTAAGGCTGCAGCCCACTGTCATAAAAAGAGACACATTTCCCTACATCTTACTCCACCAAGTGAATTAATTTAGATCATAACTCCAACTATCAAAAAACTACCAAATAAGATGTAAAATATAAGGAGCAACATGAACATGAACATGAAGTAAACAATTTAATATTTGACGAATGACAGGACTGTTAACAAACCACATAACCAGTGTAACTTAAAATTTGACGAATGAGTGTAATATCATGCAAAACCACAGAACCATATCCAGTCATCCTGACAACAACTCCTCTCCTATTGGATCATGCAAAAAGAGAAATCCTATTTCTTTCAAACATAGGAAACTTAAAGAACAAAAAACTTCCAATTTTGGGCAAAAACCGATGTACAATTTAGTTATTGAATACTTATCTATATAACTGTATGTGCAACAAGCAGAACAAAAAACTTCCAATTGTCAGCACTCCTCAAATACAGATGTCTGTGCAACAAGCAGAACAAAAAACTTCCAACAGGCAGTCTATTTTTCTTTGTATCCAGTGAGTATTCAAACTGGTAGCTAAAGAAAAAGGAAACCAAAAAAATAACAGCCTTGTTGGTCATTCAGAAGAAAGAAAAAAGAAAGAAATGAGTATGACAGAATGCATGAGAAAACAATCAGCTTTGATATGACAGAAAGCATGAGAAAACAAGCAGCCCTGAGGTCAGTCAAGTACCTCACTACTGGGCCAACTTTTACCAGCACAAAACTCAACTTGTAGTATTTATTGTGTGGAAGTTAAAATTTGTAAGCATCACCACTATCAACTAACGAATTCTGAAGTAAGTTATGTAATCTGGAAGGCTAATGGATTCCAATTTGGGTCGAAGCAAAACCCGAGCCGATAAAAAAATTGCCTAATAGGATAATTAAGCGTATACGTATCCACCTAATGGGGTTCCATCATGGGAAACAAAGAAAAAAAAAGATGTACCATATCTTTCTTCATGAACCGATATAATGCCTATATATATGTGCGCATGTACATTCCAACAGGTAGCAAGAGATTGGAGCTCTGTTCTCTGTTTCTCTACAACTCGTATACATAGTGAACTCAAACAGTCAAATTTGTTTTGTTCAGCTGTATATTTCTAATTGGGGTTAAAGTTAGTTATAGCTTTACGTAAGACGAGGAGTTAGAAATTAAAAACTTGTAAATAACATTTTTCTTCTTATCAATATATTTGTTAGTGGTACTTAACCAGTAACCCTCAACAAAAAAAAAATATCATCAATTGTTGTTAATCTTAAACAGCACGTATTTTGTTGTCCTGCTGATAATATTGTGAAGGTTAAAATTTAGTAAAAACCAAATAAATGGGGGAAAGCTAGCATTCATTATAAGAAATAAAGAATAATCTTAAATCAATAAATTGATTGTACATCGGTTTTTGCCCAAAATTTTAAAAACTCAGCTTAAAACCTTCTTTTAAGCTGCAGCCCATGACACAAAAAGAGAATGCAGTTGATGTGTAGAGAAAAGGAGAAAAGTATATGCAAAACCCTAGACTGAAATGTCACCTCATTCTCAAATAAATGCAAATCAAGGAAATTTGAAGGATTTTAGGGAGAATTACCAATTTAGTTCGAATTCGATCAAGTTAGGAAGCACCCCTTGCATATACTTCTCTCATTTTCTCTACACAAATCCTTCTCTGAGTTTGTAACTCCGATTTGCTTTTCAATGTTTCTCTGATGGTGTACCTCCGATTAGTGTACATTTTAGATCTGAACGATTGAGAGAGAGTGGGGATATTAGAGGATGGCGAAACTAACGGGGAAAATGAGGGAGAAATTTTGGTAGCCATCGAAAAATTTCGGAGCAGTCGGCGAAATTTGGATTGAAATGCGGGGGAAATTCGGGCGGCCATAGGGTTCTGGATGAGATTGGGGGGGGCGGAAGCGGCTGGTGTCGAACTAAAAGGCTAAAATTCGGAGTTAAGTAAATTCCTATTCGTATTGTAATATGCAGGGATGGTTAACTCGGAGAATGACCGTCTGATCATGATCGGAGCCATTCCAGTCTCCGCCAAAATACGCACTTTCCCTTTAATATTCGTGCGGATGTCATTAAACGGTTTAGATATTTGAACGCACCATCCACCATTGCATCAGGCGAAAAATTGTGCAGGGTGAGCGCTGCTTCCTTACAAAATAAATTGCAATGATCAATTGATGTTTAAATGGACAGAGCTGTTTATTCTTTGTGCAGTTTTTTATCAGTTTCGAACTCTTGTGATGTTAACTCATGAGAACTGCTTCAATTGAATTATGCTCTGTTAATAAATCTGCCTGAAATATGTATACATCAGAGAATTGTTTATTTTGCAATTTGCATACATTAGTGATGTTAATTAAATTACAGTGCCATGATTAAATGGATATAAGAACTGATAAATTGTTACAGTTTTAAATTTTGAAGATATTATAATATTTTATAGAATTGTTTATTTTAACTTGTTTGAATGACCAAATATTGTTAATGTCAAAATGGTTATTAAGTAAATTACATGCTAGTGAATTAGAAGAAAATATTAAATTTGCAAATGATATTAGATCTAATAATCATGTTATGATTGAAATGACATGTTTATGAATTATTAATTGATTTTGGAAAAAAAAATATGTATGATAACATGTTTGTTGCATCATTAGCTCATTGCCTCAATGTTGAACATAGCACATGAACTCTCGAAGTGTGACATAATGAAGATCCACGGGTATACAAAGTCCGATGGTCAATCGGAACCGTTAAATTTGAAGATTAACACATTATAATCACTATATTGAAATTTCAATAAATTTGATGTTCATTTACTCACCGATCAAGCTCACGTAAAATACATTCATCGTATGGCCACAAACTCTTCACGATGGATCGATGCTTCGACATATGAAAAAGTTGGAAATTTTTGTTTGGTTGCGTTCAATGTTTGCCCTTGATCGTTTAGAACCTGATTTGGTATAATTTCATTGCGGATCGACCGTTGATCGAGCACGTCAAAATGAACGGTCCTCAATTATTCGCTCAATTTTGAAAAGTAATTAATGTTGAAATTATATGAAATTGACTATTTCAAACATTATTTGATCACATTGTATGTAAAAATGTATGAAATGTATTTTATGTAAATTATTTCTATTATTTTCTGTACAAAATTCTCTAATTTCATCAATCTCTGATGTGGAACGTCTGATAGACGATGAACGGTTTAGGATTCACAATGGAGGTATATTTCTCTGAGGTAAGCCAATATTTCTGTTTGCATCGTATCATCTTGGAACGCATGCTATCTGTTAATAATCGTGCGCACCCTAATCTCATGGCCCCGATTTAACATGATTTACTACTTTACCGTAGAGGATAAAAATTTTGGTAGGTGAAGGGTTTGATATACACTCTCTGTTGTGAGCCCGGGACTTAGCCGAATTTTTGAAAAACCCTTCCCTTTCTAAACCCTCTCCCTCCCCCCGAGGCGCCCCTCTCCTCTCAAATCTCAATCGCCAACCCGCCCCACTCCTCTCTCAATCGCCAACCCGCCCCGTCGCCGTTCAATCGCCAACCCTCTCGATCGCCATCCCCTCTCCTCTCAGCAACCCCTCTCCGCTCAATCGCCCCTCTCCTCTCCGCTCAGTCTCCAACCCCTCTCCTCTCAGGGGCCAACCCTTGCCTCTCAATCGGCCGCCCGTTGCGGTTCCTCTCAACACTGAGGTGATCGCCCCTCTCCTCTCTCAACCCACGGGTAAGTACTAAAGTTCCTCTCAACATTTAGTGAAAAAAATATTATTAGAAGGGTTTCTGTGAAAAATGCTTTGAGAAGGGTTTTGAGAAGGGTTTTGCTATCAATCTTAGAAAAATGCTTTGATTAGGCTTTTAGAAGGGTTTCACTGAAAAAATACTGAAAAAATATTGCATTTAGAAGGGTTTCACTGAAAAAAGGGTTTCACTGAAAGGGTTGTGCCAATATTTTTATTTTAAAAATTCAAATAGTCAATATGAACAGTTCAACATGGTTTCACTGAAAAAATACTTTTAGAAGGGTTTCTGTGAAATCCATTATCCTTTATTAGGCTGTAATCCAATACAGTGAAAAAATACTTTTAACAGCCTAATTAAAATCCCCTATACTTTCTGTCTCTAGGAATTTGCTATCAATCTTGGTGCTTGCCGCTAATACTTTGACGGCCGTGAGGCGAGGCAATTCCTTGGCTACCGACTATTGCTTGACTCTTTGCGTTGGAGCCTCTTTCGGGTAATTACACATGAATCTTTTTAAGTGCAGGTTTTATCTCTGTTGTTATAGAATAAAGTATGAGATTAGTCCAATTGCGATGTCATATGCATTTCAGTTATTCCGCCAGATGAGTGGAATAAGCCGATCTTTAGGCTAGCCTAAATTGACCTAAATAAACTCACCTATTTAGATGTCTTAAGTTTAATCCATAGTTGGGACCCACCATGCGTCTATAAAAAGAAGAAATGCATGTTTATTGATTCTTGCTTCTCTAATTTTTATTTTCTATGTACTGACTAGACTTGAATATTGCCATGATCAATCAGATTATATACTGGGTTAAATGTTTATTAATATATATATCAAAATGAATAAAATAACTGGAAAGATAAAATTTTAATTTTGCAATTTTTGCTTTGTATAAACTACAAGAATTTTAACTATTTCTATGTGACTAGATAATGTAAGTATTAAAAAGAACACAGTACAATCAATTAGATGTATAAATAAATTGCGATATGTCATTCATTCTCCATACTAGACAGTTTTTTATAACATAGACGAATCTCTAAACTTGAGGAAAAAAAATTAATTGTCTAAGTATTTCCAGAAATCTTAGTTAAAAATATATATAGTTTGTTACTTTTCTTAAAAGTTTTCTCTGCACACAACCTGACTTTAATTTGTTACTTCTCATAATCTTAATCATCTTTAAATTGAAGACCAAAAAAAATTGATTTCTTAAAAGTTTTTAACAATAGCACAAAAACAATAGTTAGTTAGTTATGATTAGAATTATACCCAGTCATGTTTAGTGATGTTATAGTTAGTTATGATTAGAATTATATGATTAGAATTCTCGGGGATTTAGTGATGTTAATTATGATGTATTGTTTAATTTATTGCTGTTGCACTACGTACCATCTTTCAAAGCTTCTTAATATTGCTGTTGCACTATTAATTAATAGTTATTGTTTAATTTAAATTCAGTATTATCTCATATATGTTTGCTTCACTTGTGTAATTTTTGTTAAGATTGACTCTTTATAAATTATGTCTGCCATATCACCATACCTTAAAGTTTTTATAGGCTGTAAAAGTTAGTATATTTTAGTTGTAAAGAAATGTCTCTATATAATGAATTTACTGTATAATGAATTGTTTCTTAATTGTAAAAATGTCTCTACATTCTTACCCTTTTATTTTATTAATTCTTGATTTATTGGTGTTCATTGGCACAGAAAACATGTCCAGTGACGATGATGCCTCTCAGTTCAGAGTCGTACCTCGCCGTAAATCCCCGAGAATCAATTCGAGCGCCACGAGTACGATGTCAGCTGGTCCCCCGCCAGAGGAGTCTCACAACCCGCGACAACCGATTCATCCAGAGGAGTCTTACAACCCGCAACCACCGATGCAACCCCAGATTCAGCCAGAGACTCGTGCACGTGCAGCGAAAAATTCACAAGCCAAGTTGAGCACCATGCCAAACCCTAGGAGATCTGCGAGGCTCAATCCCGGTGTTTACGGGTCCCTTACAATGCAACCGACACAGGGCCATACACCGGAGCAGGCCAAGACATCCTCAAAATCCAGTGGGACGAAGATTTTTTTTGGCCCAAATCCATCTTGGCCACCAGGTAAACCAGGATTTAAGAAGAAAATCACAACCGGCAAACCACTTGGAGATACTCATCCATCTCCAGAGGGAGTCGGTGCCCAGTCCACGCCACCGGATTCATCCACTGTTGTACAGGGATGTGACTCGTCACCAACTCGTGCAGCCGACTCAGGTCCTGCTATGGCACCGACTCGTGCAAAGGCATCGGGTCGTGTAGAGTCGAGTTCCGCTATGTTACCGACTATTGCAGAGGAGTCGGGTCCTGACTCGTCACCGACTCGCGCAGAGGAGTCGAGTCCCGCTATGTCACCGACTCGTGCAGAGGAGTCGGGTCCTGACT
The DNA here is from genome assembly GCA_011114355.1 of Carex littledalei. Classification (NCBI taxonomy): domain Eukaryota; kingdom Viridiplantae; phylum Streptophyta; class Magnoliopsida; order Poales; family Cyperaceae; genus Carex; species Carex littledalei. Next base: position 7,653,700 of record CM022081.1, read on the forward strand.
CGTCACCGACTCCCTCTGAGGCAGCGGGTCCTGGAGGGTCACCGGCTTCGACTAACACCCGTTCAGCTGAACAAGAAAGGTGCTGGTCTTCGTGGGAAGATATTAACATGTTTTCAAATGAGTGGGATCCATGGGAGAATGCGGGCCAGACAGACACACCACCTCCGAACGATGCACATGCTGGTGATGGAAGTGAGTCTGGTCAGTCGATTGCGCAACAGTCGCTATTGGATGACGATGGCAGTAGGAGGTGTCTCCTCCGTCGGCCCCTTCGCTGTTGTCCCGAAGCTTTTACAGCACACGGGCAAGAGTTGGAACATGCGCCAGCTGCTGGCAAGGGAAAGAGAAAGCGAAACAAGGGTAAATCTGCCGTGAGGGCAACGCGGGGTCTTGGCAAGCCTCGTGATCCAATGCGTCCGGAAGACAGACCAGAACTCCAAGTGGTTGGCGACGGGGTGTTCGCAACCTCGCCCGATGACACAAAGGTTATAACCACGATCCGGATCCTGACATTAGAGAACATGCTGGGACCGTATAGGTCTTACAACTTCTTTCCAAGTAAGACAAGGTTGTCAATTTTAAAACATTTCCTGCAGAGGTATTCGTGGCGGGCCAGTGAAGACATCGGGCGTTGTCTCGATGTTTTTGAGAACATCGCAGCGGACGCTTACAGTCGGGAGTTGGCAGAAACACGGGCTTGGTATACGAGGAAATACGGGATGGATAAGATGGCTTGGAAAGAAATCCCTCCCAAATGGTGCAAAAATGTAGAAGCCTGGAAGGGGCTGTGCGACATTTGGTCCACTTCCAAATGGGACCAGCAATCGGTGACCAACCGTAATAACAGAACAAAAGGAGGTACCCCGGTCCGGCACGTCACTGGTTCTAGGAGCATGTATCGACACAAGCTAGCCATGGTATTGATTTACTACAATAAAAAGAATTAGTGTGCTTAACAATGATTTAATTCTAATAACATCATCTACATGGTTGTTTGAACTTGCAGTCTAGGGAGAAGGGCACACCAGTGGGAATGAGGGAGGTTTTCGATCGAACTCACATGCTAGATACGGAGGAAGGGAAGAAATACGTGTCTGAGAGAGCGGAAAAGGCAGCGGTGAGTGCCTCATCCCTCCACTTTAAATTCTAGCACTTTGAGCATCTTGAACTTAACAAATCTATTAATTTGATGGTTACCTTAGTAATATAAACATTGCAAAAATACGTTGCTTGGTATACATTCTAACAGGCCATAAATTGCAATTCAATTATCAAAGTCAAACCTTTAACTTTGCTGTGTAGAGCCATATGTAAATCCAAAATTTTCCGAATAATCATTATGACTTGACACCAACTACAGGAATGAAATCCCTTCCGAATAACATGAGATATAGTTAGTGATGCTTGTGAAATATTTAACAAATTGTCATATTCTCCGTGTTCAGCCACACAAACGTCACTATGCAAAATGAGAAATTGGTTCAGTTCTTTCTTAACCGATGGCTTCACTGATCACTGAACCTCCGCTATAATTTCTATTTTAGCAACAACTTGTAATAAGGCATTAAAAACATTTCTTGGTCCAGCCTACTGTCAATTGAAATCAGACAAAAGCACATTACACTTTTTTGTCACAAGTCTTTGTTTATTCAATTTTATTTTTGAAATTGAACATCTATAAGCATCATTAGGTGCAATACTTTTAAAAAAAGACTCACCTTCCAACTCCCATCCATTGCCACTTTTGCTTCTGCATAAATATATATGATTGTTACGCATTTTGATAAGGGCTCTCCAAGCTAAATAATATAAATGGTGCCAAATTAGAGATCACCCAAGCATAAACACTCAACTATTAGCTAGTCATGTTCTATACAATATGTATATATACACAATGGTTAGAATTTTCTAGGTAAGCAGTATTTAAGATGATTCACACAGGTGATCGATATCATTATTAGAAAGAAAATGCACTACTTTTGACAAGGCTTTTCAGAAATTTAACTACCACTGAAAGTTAAATTTACCAAAACCCCCCCTGAGTTATTAAATATACCACTGTTCTTCAAACCAAACTCTATCTTAGTTGTACTTGCAACTATTTGCTGTAGCGAGGATTAAATGTGATATTAGTAGTGAGGATTTGGATTAAATGAGGTATTGACAACTATTTGCTGTAAATTACAGAAACCCTATTCCGACCTTAAGGAACACTACGCGGGTCAAAAGACAGATGAGGAAATATGGGAGCTAGCTGTCGAAGGAGTGGACCGAGGGAGGTTATTCGGATTTGGCAAAAAATCAATTACCAGCAAGGCCACCCGCGTCTTGGAGACACTAGAGGCAGACATTTCTAATCCAACAAAGAGCACTGCCACATCTGCTAGTGATGCAAAGAGGAAATACTCAAAGGACGAGGTGGTAGATTTACTAGCAAGTGAACGTTCTCGGTTTGCTGCGGAGATAGTTGCCCAAGAGAAGCGGCACAAAGCTGAGATGGAGGAGGTTCAAAAAGGACAAGAGTACTCAAGGGAATGTTTTGCAACGCTCTTCGCAGCAAACGGCCTACCATTACCACCCTTTAAAGTAAGCACATCTCCTAGTCATTAATTATAAACTATTAGCATCGAAGGGTTATATGTATTCTTCGATAACTCTAATTAATGTTTTGTCCTCACAGGGTTCGTCAACAGAGGGCAACGCTGCTGCGGGCCACAGCGGTGGAAGGGCGGATGACACCATACCATCGAAGGGGAATTCTGGAGGGGGAGATGTCTAAATAAACTGATTTGTAATAACTTTAATTTGTAATAACTTTAATCAATTATCTGTTAAATGCTATGGTTGGATCTGCAGGGTTATATGTGATGCTATGTTTGTGTTAATAACCATTTAATTAAGTAGGATGTGTTTTATTTAACTTAGGATGTGACTTTAATTAAGTAGGATGTGTTTTATTTAATCAATTATGTAGGATGTTTTTTATTTAACTTAGGGTTATATGTGATGCTATGTTTGTGTTTTATTTAAATGCTATGGTTGGAACTTAGGATGTGACTTTAGCCAACCTCAAGATTTTTGTGTTTGCAACATGGGTTTTATGTGGGATCAAACATGGGTACTGTGGTTAGATGGAGAATTACATCTATTTAAGCGTACACTGGGTACGCAATAAAAATATAAATTGTATTCAAATAATTTATGTCATTATTTCCATGGGAATACCGTCAGAATGAGCATGACATGACATGGAGCAAGACGGTGAAGAAGATTGCTTAGGCTCCGATGATTCCGATGAAGAGTATTAATTAATTGGTAAATCAACATACATGTGTTAGGTTTTTCATTTAAAATTTCTATACATTTTACTAATCCGGCATGCTTCACTTTTGTCAAATCCCTTCTCTAACCTTGTTCTCTTTTTTTTGGTTTGTAACAGGTGTCTACACAAGACCTCAAATATTGTTCTCTTTTCTTGGTTTGTCATAATTTTTGAATCTAAATTAAACTTAAATATGTCTTGTAATTGGCAAAGACCTCAAATTTATGTTTAAAGATGTTTTCATTTGTATGCTTCATTTTAAATATCACAATTGAATATTTGTATGCTGCTGTGATTTAATTTTGTTGAACATTCAAAGGGACATGTCAAATAAACAGAAACATTGCTGTCTCCAGGAATATAACTTTTCCAACGGTAGGCTCATGGAAATAACAAGTCCAACTTTAAAATAATATAAACTGAATCCATAAAATATTTCCATGAGCGAGTGCTCCACTATTTCCATGAACCTCCACTATAATATAATATAAACAAACTAACCACAACATTTCCAAGGGCCGCTCATGGAAATAATAGGTCTCACAACTTCCATTTTATTTCCAAGGGTAGCTCATGAGGTATTTCCATGGGCTATCAATAAAATATAGTATTCGGTCTGTTTGGCGGGTCATGGGTCATGCAAAAGTATTTCCAACGGCGGATAGGTAACATTTCCATAGGCAGACATCAGGGATTTCCATGCGCTACTATTTCCATGGGACCCCCGTTGGAAATGGTTGAGTGTGTCAGAAAACTCGATTTCTTTTCCAAGGGCCCTTCCTCCCCATGGAAATAACATTGCTACGCATGGAAAAAGCGGAAATTCTAGTAGTGAATGTCAGTCTTTTAGAAGGGTAAAAATATTAAATTTCTAAAGTTCTAAGACAACATCGTTATCCGAGAGGTAGATCTATGAAATATGTAGCAAATTTATGAAAAATATCAGTCTTTTCCATTTCTCTCCACGAACCTTCCGAATCTACTCCATCGTTATCCAAGAGGTAGATCTAGAGTTTCGTGGGTTTTTTTTTTTTTTTCACTTTTGGAGTCGCGTGGGAGAAAGAGCAACTTTGATTATGATGTTCGATATCGTGATTTTTTCATTGTTAGAGATATCTAGGATCTATATATTATATGAAGATTAATGGATATATTGACGAATCATAAATTGGAGGGAGGTTAATAAATCCCATTCAATGATAATTAAGTAGTCATGTTTCCATAAGAAAAAAAAATCTCTTGTACGTACACATTACAAGGTCCCCTCTTTATCTTTCGAAGCATACATATGTTCTTACATTATTCTTCAACTCTTTTGTCTAAATATGAATTAATCTTCTATGGTGGGCTGGGTGGGCAATATATTTTATGGCAGCCCGGAGTGTATGGCTGGCCACGTGGTACAGCAGGCACGCTTCCTGGGTTTAGTGGATTGTTCGTGACACCTGTATCATGCAAAATATAAAATGAAGAAGAAATATTAATTGAGTGGTGTCAATCTCTTATATACAAATGCAAACCAACCATAAACACTAGGTAATTAAGTAGCTCCCAACAGAACATATATATATATATATATATATATATATATATAGAGAGATAGGCTAACATGCTTCTGGTAGAACTTCGGCCTCGTGCTTCCGGGGGCATATCTTAGTGTTGGATGTCCAAACAACAAATTCAAACCGTTAGATGTGATCTCTATATTAAAATCTGCTTGGAGACCAAATTTTACATTTTTTGGAATTTTTTTACTATTTATTAAGCCACTTTGAAAATTCCAGATCATATGGTCCAGACTGTTTTTACTGTTCACCCGGATCTGGAATTTTCAAAGTGGTTTAATAAATAGTAAAAAAATTCCAAAAAATGTAAAATTTGGTCTCCAAGCAGATTTTAATATAGAGATCACATGTAACGGTTTGAATTTGTTGTTTGAACATCCAACACTAAGATATGCCCCCGGAAGCACGAGGCCGAAATACTTCTAGAAGCACGTTAGCCTATCTCTATATATATATATATATATATATATATCCTTTTGCACAATTGCATGCATGCAAAAGAAAGAAAACTTGAACATGCACACTTAGACAAAAAGAAAGATTTGAACACATCATGAGACAAAAGAAAGAGAAAGAGAGAGATTATCACCAGCCTTGCTTTCTTCAAGGGTTCGAATGCCCTCTACAGAAGGGAAAACGAGAGAGGCGCTAACAAGTAGGAAGACAATACAAAGCATTGGAAGAGCTTTCATTGCCATGTGGAATCCCGCTTGTAGTGGTTTCCTTTGTGGTAGTGGTACATAACCACAGGCCAAATGGTTCCAATATATATAGAGAGATGTGTGGGATTTAGGAGTTAATTATTATTAACTGTACTGAGTTCTCAGCTAAATTTTCCACAAGTAGTTGGTCCCTATTTTGTCCATTGCATTTGAACTTTCTGCATCCTAGCTAGCTAGATATATATCTAGCCCTCTGTTATTTATTTATTTTTCCTTTGAATAGTATCTATCTGGACCGTTCATGTATTTCACTAGATGCAGGAGGAATATTGATCCGTCCGATTAAACTCTTAATGAGAATCAATTTCCTTTATTTTATATATCTTGCATTAGTTTATGGCTCGGGCTGCACAGATAAATGTGTGGCAGAGTATCACAGATTTTACTCGCATGTGGTCTTTAAAAGGAAAATGTATAAAGAAAAACACCTGCAACATCTTATGATATTGTTGTGAGCGCCACTAATAAACCATAGTCATGCACTTAGTTTACACCAGTGTTGTAAATAACAACACTGGTATGCAGTCGTCGGACGGACGGGGTACCACCAAATGATTAATCGGTATGTGGTCAATTAATTGGAATTATGCGGACAATTTAACGTTTTTATTAAATTTATGAATATATATATCATAATTTATTAAAAATAATTTATTTAACTCATTAAACTTATCAAATAACTTAATTTAACTTAGTTTTATTATTATAACATGACTCTACGCTTATTTCTCCGACATTTTTATTAATATCCAAAGTTTAATACAAATTATTAATTCTGCCCAGAACTTGACTCAATATCGAAAAATACCCAAGCCGGCCAGAAAATGACCGGCTTAGGTACCAGAGTAAACCGGCCATTTTCTGGCCGGCTTACTCCATTTTATTTTTTTTTATTTTTTTACTTTTAGAGACGCTATGAAGATCAAAATATTGAAATCTAATTCTGAAAATTTGAAATTTTTGTTTAAATTATTTGTTATATTACTTCTTTTGATTTATAATTAGCATATTTATACTAAAATACGATAGATTAATTGAAATTATGTTGAATAACACTAAATTATGTTAAATTACGTTAAATTACATTAAATTACGTTAAAATACGGTAAATTACGCTAAATTACAAATGAATATGGACGATATCTTCACTGAAAAGGGGAAAAACGACGATGAAACTTCAAATGGTCATAAAACGGCGCTCGAGTGTCCGATTTCAGCAAATGACCACTTTTTGGAAAGCTTGCAAAAAGACGCATGCATCCGTGCCCACGATGCCGGATTCCAAAATTCAGAATCACCAAAAAACTAAGGGAAGAACCTCAAAACTTGAGTTGAAGTTTCCGATTAAGATTTTCATTTCTATTATTCAATCCAAATAGCTCAGTAAATTAGTTACATAATGAACTTGTAGAATACCAATTTTTACTATTTTCGGAATTTTTTTACTATTTTTTATGATTCATGAAAGATGAGCAAAATCAGTCTACTATAGCGTAATTTACCGTATTTCAGCATAATTAGCGAAGTTATTGTAATTTTACGTAATTTAGTATAATTGAACATAATTTATTGTAATATAGTGTAATTCAATATAATTTCAAGTATTCTAGCGTATTTTAGTATAAATATGCTAATTATACATCAAAAGAAGTAGAGGAGGGATCAAGTTACAACAAATTTGAGTTACAACAAAGTTACAACAACCATTTTTTTCATTTTCAAAGTCCAAATCGTCGATCCAAACCGTTCAACATGATTATCTAAATAAAATGTGCTTGCAGATCAAATTTTACATTTTTTTGAATTTTTTTACTATTTATTAAGATGGGTACAAAATTCAATGGTCTGAATATGACTATTTTTTGTAAAATACTTAATAAATGGTAAACAAATTCAAAAAAATGTAAAATTTGATCTGGAAGCACAGTTTATTGTGGAGATCATGTTGAACGGTTTGGATCGATGATTTGGACTTTGAAAAAAAAAATGATTGTTGTAACTTGATCCCTCCTCAAAGAAGTAATATAACAAATAATTTAAACAAAAATTTCAAATTTTCAGAGTTAGATTTCAATATTTTGATCTTCATAGTGTCTCTCTATAAAAAAATAAAAAAAAAAAATGGAGTAAGCCGGCCAGAAAATGGCCGGTTTACTCTGGTACCTAAGCCGGCCATTTTCTGGCCGGCTTGGGTATTTTTCAATATTGAGTCGAGTTCTGGGCAGAATTAATAATTTGTATTAAACTTTGGATATTAATAAAAATGTCGGCTTATTTCTTCTTAACACAAGCATTTTACATGTGTAAGTAACACATTTATTTAATGAAAAAATAAATTTGAGAATTAAGCTTTTTCAAATACTAATAACATATTATTTGAAATAAATGAATCGTTCCAACATAAAATCACTAAATTTAGTTTATGATAACAACTTAATTTCATAAATGAACACGTTGTACTAATTGAAAAAATTACATCAGTAAGTAAAAAAACTATATGGTATATAAATAATAGAAGCAGTGTTGTAAAAAAGGTCTTAATGGCCGATTAAACGGCCGTTTAATCGTTAATGGTGGCCAAATCATTACGAATACACTTAACGGATGCTTGTTTGCGGATGAAAACGATTAATTGGCCGTTTTTTTTCCGATTAATCGGCTGTTTTACCGTTTAATTGTCCGTTTATTCCCTTTTATTCCGTTTATTTCCGTTTATTCCAGTGAATATTTATTTTCACATTGCTTTTCTTTTTCGGTGATAGTGTGTAATAATAAGGTTTATAAATCATGTATTGTAGTTTTATTTGTGCTTGGATATACATCCAATATTTTTTATATATGTTTTTCCAGTAAATATTTTTTAAATCATGTATAATTAATCAATTTCAAAGTAAGTAAGAAGAAAAAACATATATAAAAAATATTGGATGTATATCCAAGCACAAATAAAACTACAATATAAGATTTATAAACCTTATTATTACACACTGTCACATTAAAAAAAACAATGTGAAAATAAATATTCACCGGAATAAACGAGAATAAACGGAAATAACTGGGAATAAACGGGAATAAACGGGAATAAACGGACGATTAAATGGTAAAACGGCCGATTAATCGGAAATAACAGCCAATTGATCGTTTTCATCCGCAAGCAAGCATCCGTTAAGTGTATTCGTAACGGTTTGGCCGCCGTTAACAATTAAACGGATTAAAATAATCGGCCGTTAAGAAATCCTGACAATAATTCGCATCTCTTAATTAGTTTCGGCATGAAGAAATCCTCAAGTCTATTTGTCAAATAATTTCATTTTTTTTAATTATGAATTTAATGTTTTTGTACACTATCAAATTAATTAAACAGTTATAAAACTTATTTTCCGAGGTTTCTTTCAATTGATTTTAAAAGTTTTGTAATATTATATATCATATATTTCGTCGTCGAGGATCTCATCTCATTTCTTACCCACATGTTTTTTTAGTGGACATTATTTTATTTCAATTCACCAATGATTTAGTCAAGATTTAGAAAAGTATAAGAACTTAAGAAGGCCGAACAAAATGAAAACTAACAAAGCAAATCTGAGAGGTTCAGATTCTTTTTGTTCGGCAAATATCTCTATTAAGAAATGCTGAACTTAACTTAATGGGGGCAATTAATTCTGTTCTTGTGAAATTGAAAATCCTATAAAATAGTTTCCAATAAAAATTCTCAGCAACTTTTTTCAAAGGTATATCTATTACCAACCACATTTATATCTCAAAGAATAACAAATCATACTTAATAGACAACCGTTAAAAATAAAACGGCTATCAAAATAAAAAATAATAATATTATAAAAAAGTTTTTCATAGTTTAGAACTTTAGATATATTGTATGCATTGGAACCCTCCTCATATTAAATTTAGTGCAATTTAAAATTTCTTTAGTCAATTAAGTGTCACTGATTATAGTGATGTTAATTTTAAGTTTTTAACTAATCAATTGGTAAATGACTAATCGATTTATAAAAAAATGTCATATTTGACATGCAAAATATTTAAATAATTGAAACAAATATATATGTAATGGCTTTTTTCAATTATTGTTTTTAGTAAATATTGGAGGACAAACCACCTAACAATTTAATACCCACAAAAAAAAAAATTTATTCAGATTTCGAACATGTGATCTCTCACATACCATATTATACAATAAAAAATTAAATTCCAGTGAATGTCCACAAGAAAATAAAAGAAAATTTTCAACTACGATTAATTTCGAAAGCTCTTAAGACAAAATTTCCGTGACTAATTAATGCATGTTGGTCTAGTTAGAGATTTCGTCTATGATTCGCCACGTGGGTCAACTTCTAACAATCCTATCCTAAAACAAAAAAAAACTTCTAACAATCCTAATAATTAGTTACGAATTTATAATTAATAATGCGACGACATATTATTAATAAACATATGAAAACGTAAATAGTTAACAAGTCTGATCTGAAATTAGCCAAAAGTATATTCGTCCGAGAGTCAAAGGTCATTGGGACAAAACATTAATAAATGAATGTTAGTTTCTCACATATTTCCAATGTTAGTCAAAAATTCAAAAGAATCAAAAGTAGATTCTACTTCTACGTTAGACAGCAAATTTTTGTTTGTTTGTATCTTGCATCTTTTTACTTCTTACTTTTCATTTTCTTCTTTTTTTTTTTTATTTTTTTTTATTTTTCTGCTTTCAAAAGCCCGTAGGCATACCGATATTTTTATTAATACCCGCAACAAAAAACAAATTATCAAATCTGCCCCCACCCCAAACTTATTTTTAAATCTACCCCAACCGCCCGTCTGCAGGGCGGTCCAGTTTCCTAGCTGACCGCCCAGCAGCTGGGCGGTCCACTAGTGTTTTTTTTTTTTTTTTTTATTTAAAGAGACAATATGAATATCAAGATGCTGAATTCTTAACGCTAAAAATTCGGATTTTTTTTTTAAATATTAGTTAGATTACTTCTTTTAAGCATATTTATACTAAAATACGCCAAATTACTTGGAATTATATTAAATTACGTTGAGTTACACTAAATTACTTTAAATTACACTAAATAACAATAACTTCGCTAATTAGGCTGAAATACAGTAAATTATGGTAAACTACGGAAAATTACGCTAAAGTAGACCGATTTTATGCCATCTTTCATGAATCATAAAAAATAGTAAAAAAATTCCGAAAATAGTAAAAATTGGTATTCTACAAGTTCATTATGTAACTAATTTACTGAGCTACTTGGATTGAATAATAGAAATGAAAATCTTAATCAGAAACTTCAACTCAAGTTTTGAGGCACTTCTCTTTGTTTTTTGGCGATTCTGAATTTTGATATCTAGCATAGCAGGCACGGACGCATGCGCATTTTCGCAAGCTTTCTGAAAAGTGGTCATTTGCTGAAATCGGATACTCGAGCGCTGTTTTATGACCGTTTGAAGTTTCGTCGTCGTTTTTCACATTTTCAGTAAAGATATCGTCTCTATTCATATGTAATTTACCGTATTTTAGCGTAATGTAATGTAATTTAGTGTAATTTAACTTAATATAGTGTAACTCAACGTAATTTAACATAATTCTAAGTAATTTAGCGTATTTTAGTATAAATATGCTTAAAAGAAGTAATCTAACTAATATTTAAAAAAAAAATTCGAATTTTTAGCGTTAAGAATTCAGCATCTTAATATTCATATTGTCTCTAAAAAAAAAAAAAAATTCACTAGCGGACCGCCCAGCTGCTGGGCGGTCAGCTATGGAAACTGGACCGCCCAGTGGCTGGGCGGTCAGCTATGCATAGTGGACCGCCCAGACAGTGGACGGTCAGCTAGGAAACTGGACCGCCTAGCAGATGGGCGGTTGGGGTAGATTTAAAAATAAGTTTGGGGTGGGGGCAGATTTGATAATTTGTTTTTTTTTTGGTATTAATAAAAATATCGGGTAGGTATACTTTTCATCTTTTTTGCTTTTACGGAAGTGGACCTTTGTGAGACCGTTGACTTGAGGTCAACCGGAGAAAACTGACAAATATGATTATTTGATTAGAAAAGCTACAGCAAACAGTGTAGACTGTATTAGTTTAAAATATTTCCTCAAAAAAAAATAGTTTAAAATAAGAAAAACCCGAGCATGTGCTAGAAAATTTATTTTGCTTACACGTGTTAAAATAAATGTGTTATTCTAAAACGATGCTATTATGTCAAAACCGAGTAAAAAGTTGATGTTTTAGAAAATTTACGGTTGTACACAAGAACGGACATGCAGAAACTTACGCCCAATTGCAAAACATCACAAATTCGTAAAAATTCAGTAGATTTACTGATTTACATCTAAGAGTGTTAATGGGTCGGATTTACTGATTTTTTTTAAAATTAAGTTTATACGTATCTCGAAACAAACGATCGATCGAACTGAATTTATAAAAAATACTGATAAGGGGATGGCCATCACCACGCGTCTCGCCCGTATGGTGATGGTCACACCGTGTGCTTGAATGATATTAAGGGTTAACCAATTAAGGTTGGGATACATGAAACTAGACTTTGGTTATATTTGATTGTGGAGTAAAGTTATTATGGATTAAATTTTTACTTCAAGTTAAGATATATTGAATTAATCATGTTTGATTGGTGATTACCGGAGTAAGTTGATGGAGAAAGAGAAAATTATAAGTGGATGTTACTCTAACCGCGGGATTCATAAGTGGAGTGACTTACTCCGAATTAACTCAAATGTTATTCCATCTTAATCTTTCAAATTTATTCCACTTTTGATTTACTCCACAACTAAATATGACCAAGGTTAATAAATTGAAATGGTGCAACTCTTTGTCATATCTCATTAGGATATCTAGTGGTGTGCAGATCTACAGACAAATGTTGTGTTCTAGCTACTATTAGGCTCAGCTCCAGAAGAGGGTACGCGGAGGGAGGGGAAGAAGAAATCACTGTGCGGAGGAGAGACGTCGTCCCAGTCAGGTGCGACTTCACCTGCTCTAGAAAGAGGGAATTGGAGAGGAAACAGAGGGGAGCAGTTAAGGGGAGACGAGGTGAGTACCGTATAGATTTTTGGCGAAATCTTTCACCTCCATATCGAGGTGTAAGATCACTGTGCGGAGGAGAGATTCACCCCGTCTTCTTCCCTTTCCCTTCTATTAATGATGTTTCACCCTTTGATTCTGTAGTACAGCCTTAATGGGGACACATTAGTTATTACAACTAAGAAAGGTAATAAAAAAAGTACGTAACTTTGAACATAGAATATCTTAGTCTTGATAATTGAGACTAATTATATAACTCTTTGTAATTGATAAGAATATATATAGTCTGGATATTATTTCCTTACCAGTTTTGATCGATTAAGTTACTGTAGTACTAATTAAGGATTAGCAATCCAGAAAAAGATAGCAAAACATGTAACTTGTATTTCATGTTCCATGCATTATGTTTCGGCTTACACTTATTTTCAACACCCGTGTTATGGTATTTCATCTGCATATGAAAGTTGATTCATAATCGACAGGTTTTGGACAAGTACATTAGCTATCTGATTTACTTTCAACATTTTTCTCAACTTTGACATCATGTACACCTAAAATTTATTTTAATTAGAAAAGATGAGATATTCAAATATAATAAATATGAGTAAGGAAAACGATGATTGTTTCTCAATATTTCTCTTGTTTTTCTTATGTACAATTGAGGATATTTTATTAAATAGAAATAAACAAATTCATTTAAATAAAACAAGCAATTAATGTATTGAATTTCCGAAAAAGCACTTTTATCGTAGCAATGCTATAGTGGAGGATAAGTATTGACTTATAAACATAGCTTGAGTCATTTGGTGAAGAAAATACCTTCCACCCTGAGCTGTTTTTCGGAACTACAACACATTGGGTGTTTGTTTCGTTTAAATAGATTTGTTTATTTCTATTTAAAAAAAATCTACAATTTATCCAATTGGCTTTATTTGTCTAATAGATGTGGGGTGTTCTCTCTTTGTATAAAAAGATGAGTAATGCTACCATAACCAAAAAATATGTGGTGGTGCTATTTGAATATTTAAAAGAACTTCATATAAAATATGCTTTTATTTAACTTTTTAGCAGACAAGTCGATCCATAATATTTTTTCCTGTAATGTGTGATCAACCTAGAACAATAATTTGTTATTGTCCATGATAAGATAATCCACCACAATTTTTGAAAGTATTTGAATGATATCAAGAAAACAAATAATTTTGTTTATTCATTGTATAGTTTTTTTTTTCTACTCTATGGAAATATTTTACTTTTTTTTTATACTGGTCGCTCCAAAAAATATTTTTTCACCTATTCATTGTATAGTTTTTTTTTCTACTGAATTTGTAAGGCATTCATATATTTTTAAATATTTTTGTACTTTATTCTTTCACATCTTTGACACTTGAATTAATTAATTATAAATGAATATGTGACACTTTTATAAAATATTATTAATTTAACAAGTGATGCTAGTTGGAATTAAAAGTCACTGAAATGAAAAAAAAAACAGTTTTATATGGAGGCCGCCCCATTTTGCACTTAGGAAACTAGTTCTGAATTATGGTTGTTCGGCCGTTCCTGTAAGCCATAAATATAGATAAATTTATAAATTCAATTATTCAAAAAATGTTTCCTTAAAAGTCATGCATTCATGTATTGTTGTCTACACCTTGAACGTCACAAATTAGACATAATCTATATACTGCCATGTTATTTTCATCTGGATACACGTTTCTCACACAATTTGTTTCTTTGATTCCGTAGAAACACACAAAACTTGCCTGGGCAATTCTCATCAATACTGTCTTTTCATAGCCACTTAAATTTTAACCAAAAATATAATTAAAACAGTGAAGAACCTAGCTTTGAAACTGTTATGATCAAGCAAATCCTCCTTGCCCTTAGTCTTGTACCAAAGAATTAAAGTCAGTAAAAATTTGGAGCTAAATAATGAATAAAAACATAAATTAATAAGGAAATCTAGAATTGGAGACGTTGGTAAGATAATCCTCATCGCTAATTATAAACTCTCTACTTAATTAATAGTTATGATAAGTTAGTCATATTTTCTTCATTTTGTTTTTCAGGAGAAAATCAAATTAAAGATCTACAGAGAATTTCTCAAAAAGATGAAAGTTTTAGATCCAAAAAATTTAACAAAAAGTTATTCTTTTCTTAAAAACTTGCTTACATCTTTAATTTCTTAGATTGCCATAAAAATAAAAAGAATATAAATGTACCTTCAGAGAGAATTGACTCAAAATTTAGGAGATGATGAGCAAGGATAACGAGATTGCAGCTGGTCTTGGAAAAATTTGGGATCTTTAAGCAATTAATGTTGGATGGATGATATGGAGTAGAGGAGGTGTGTCATAGTCTCATTCTTTTCTCTTTACGGATAAATATAGAAATTTATATTTCACATTATTGTAACTAAGTTCAGCCATAAATTATTAATATGAACAAGTTTTTTAATCATCAGAAGAAAAATAAAGATAAAATATTATGTGCAATTGCATTGATATGTCAATGAAAAACCTTTATCTACGGGTTGTGAGCTACGGATGTTCACAAAAAACTAGTAAAAAAAAGAAGTATATATTATAGGTTGAAATTTTGCATTTGTTTGTCGATATCCATTTCACTAGTTAGTATATAATCATATTTTTACAATTAAGGTGTTAGATATTTTTTGCCGGTAGATTAAAAAATCGA
Organism: Carex littledalei; assembly: GCA_011114355.1. Classification (NCBI taxonomy): domain Eukaryota; kingdom Viridiplantae; phylum Streptophyta; class Magnoliopsida; order Poales; family Cyperaceae; genus Carex; species Carex littledalei. Next base: position 7,669,070 of record CM022081.1, read on the forward strand.
ACATAAAATAAATTTCAACAACATTTTACAAAAAAAAAAATAATCAACTATTGTTTCAGCAAATATATATATATTTTTTTGAAAAAGTGGATAACCACCTGTTTCATTAGAAACAAAGTTGTTCATACAAAAGAGAGAGCTACAAGTTCATAGAAAACATAATAGAAGATGCCTAACCATAACTAATACAAGTCCATAGAAAACAGAATAGAACATAATAGAATATAAGCCTAACCAAAAAACATCAACAATAGACTAAACAGAAGTAGCAGAACTATCAATAGAAGAAGATCTTGTAGCAACAGTAGGTGACTCGGTAGAAGAAGACAGAGGGACAAGAACACCTTGATTGCCTATAGTTTGAAAAGCAACATCAATATCATCAATTTCAGCTCGGATTCGAAGATATTCTGACAATTCAGACCCTTCTAAACCAAGACCAGGGTCTGTGTCCTCTGAATTCGACGGGTTGTTCTGGGTATCTGAATCCGAGCTGATTATCAAGGGACCTGCCTGATGCAAAGAGGAAACATCCATAGGTAAAATTAATGTTAATTTAAAAAAAAGTATCATCTAATTTAACCTTACACCAAAAAGAAGTTAGAGCAATAATATGAAGACCTAAAGAAGAACTAGAAGGGATAGCAGTATGCTGAAAACAAACTTTGTTTCTTGCTAACCAAATAACCCAAATGGTAGCAGCTCTAATCATTTCAATAAGAAATTTATCTTTTAATGGAATCCAAGCATCTAATTGCCATAGGTCAGAAATGGAGGTACAATTAAAAGTAAAATAATTATGTAGAGCAATCCAAGACCATAATGAACTAGCTACCGGACATGTCACAAATAGATGATCAATTGTTTCAAAGGCATCACAAAATTGGCAAGATATATCACCATGCCATCCTTTCTTAAGTAGATTTTCCTTTGTTAAAATTTTATCTTGCAAGACCAACCACATGAAAACTTTGATTTTGAGAGGGATATTTGAATTCCAAAGGGCATCATAAGTCTTATCAGGAATACCCCTATTAACCAACCACAAGTACAATGAATGTATGGTGAATTTACCAGAAGGACCCCATCTCCAGGTATGGTAATATTGGTAAAAATCATGTCAAAAGTGATAGTAAAATGTAAAAATAACCATTCATTGAGTTCAGAAAATATATTTGGAATCAATATGTAGTGGTGTTGTTTGAATTTTTAAAAGAACTTCATCTAAACTATGTTTTTATTTATTATTTTTAGCAAAGAAGTTGATCTATAATATTTTTCCCTCTAACATGGTCAACCTACAAAATCTTTTTGTTAATATTGTCCATGATAAAATAGTACATAGCCCAATTATTCATTATATATATAATGTTTCTACTCTTATGGAAATATTTTACTCTTTTTATTATACGGGTCGATCCCCTGAAATTTTTTTAGTTACCACCCCAATCAAGTTTTTTCAATAGTTACCACCCACACGGACTGGGAGAGCACACCAAATTGGGATGGTGCATGCGCACTCTGGGTTAGGGTATCACTTGGTGTGCTTACTGAGGGCGCGCAACAAGTGGTACCCTAACTCAGGGTGCGCACCAACCCTTTATTTTTTATTTTTTTCTGTTTTGTTTTTGTTTTGAAATTTTGGAATTATAAATTTTGTTTGGAATTCTGAATTTTGTTTTGGATGTTGAATTTTATTTGTTTTATAATTTTATTTATTTTGGATGCTGAATTCTAAAAATTAGCTAGTTTTAACTAAAAAATAACACAAATAAAATCACAACAAATAAATTCTACTACAACACAATATAAAATCTACTACAACATAAAGTCTACTACAACATAACACACATTCCATCGAAAAAAACAAATTGAAATAATGTTGCAGAAAAAAATATGAAGCACAACATAACCACCTCTTGAACGATGAAACTGTAGGAAAAAAATATCTATTGTTACAACAATTGTTAATTTTGTATATGGAATTAAATTTTTTTTTTTTACCTTATTGAGTACGATTTCTAGCATCCCTCTTTTTTCTTGCATTCTTTTCGAGGGTTGCTTTGTTGGTATGGTGACTCTTTTGTCTTCCTTCCAGTATGTCTATCCACATTTGGATCCGGTTGTGTCGTCTCCTACCCAACTTCACTAATCGATGCTTTGACACTAAGATCGCTCATTCGTGCGCCGGCCAATCACTTTGATTGTCATACACATGAAATTCATAATTCCAAAATTCCAAAACGAAAACAGAACATAACCAAAAAACAAAATAAAGGGTTGGTGTGCACCATGGGTTAAGTTACCACTTGGTGTGCGCCCCAGTAAGCGCACCAAATGGTACCCTAACCCAGGGTGCGCACCATCCCAATTTAGTGCGCTCCCCCAGTCCGCGTGAGTGGTAACTATTGAAAAAACTTGATTGAGGTGGTGTTTAATTAATTTGGATTTTATGGGGTGGTTACTAAAAAAATTTCGGGTCGATCGCTCTGGAATTATTCGTCAATCACTTTTAAATAATGTGCATCGTTGCAATATATTTCAATTTCAATTTATAAGATTAAATTTTTTAAATATTTTAAATATTTTTGCAATTTATTCTTTTGTATATATAATAGTTGATATAATAGTTGTAAGTAATGCTTGAAAATAATTGTAGATGGTGATTTAACACTTCTATAAAAGATTTCTAAGCTTACGATGTTTGTTTGAAGAAGAAATGTGGAGGTCGATGCCTCCAGATTCCATTGATTAAAATGACACCAGTGGTGTCTAGTATTACAAGGAAACTAAGCTTATCATGTTATTTGAAAAAGAAAAGGTCGCTAAAATGGAAAAATAAATTATTTTAATTTTTCAAGAAGCAACCACATTTTGCACACTGACCAAATTATTATTGTAAATAAGTACGGTTGTATACCACCATCAATATAGATAAGGTAGTAAATATAACCATTAAAAAAAAAAAAAAAAACCCCTTTAAAGCCATCCATGTAATGTTGTCTACATTTTGAACATGACAAATCAAAACATCATGTACATACACCCATGTTATTTCCATATTCATTAGTATGCTATGCGTGGTTTTAGTAGCATTTTTAACAAGGGGAAATTTCAATCATACCCCTCAAAAACTTCAAAATTACATATTTTTCCTTCTAAACTTTCAAAATTATGTATTTCCCTCTAAACATTCAAAACTCACAAATTTATCCATTTTACTGTCTTTTATATTAAAACTCATTTTAAATTTATGAAATACCCGTTTTATTCTTTATTAAAAACATTAAAAAAAATCTTATTTGTTTAAAAAAATGTTGATCTTTTGTTATATATATACGTTTGAACTGTCGATTTCAAATCACACGTTCAAATCACACATCCGAGACAAATTCGAACTATCGATTTCAAATCACACGTAAATCTGTTATTATATATACACTCCATATATGCATGTCCAATCTATCAGTGATACATCAACTTTGATCACGACCATCCGAATTTTAAATAAATAACTCAGATCCAATTTGGAGGACTCCAGCAAATTCGTACAAATATAGAGAATCAAAATTCATGTCTTTCTCTTTCATCCATGTAGGCCGCATAATTCACGTTTCTCACACAATTTACTTCTTAATTTGATTCCGTGGAAACACAAATCTTGCTCTGGCAATTCTCATTGTCAATACTATATGCCTTTTTCTGTCCTCTTAAATTTTAACAAAATGTACCATTAAACAGTAAAGAACCAAGCTTTGAAGCTATATATTATGATCAGGTAAATTGATCCACTTTGCCACGAGCTTTGAGCTTTGTACAGAGGAAAATAATTAAGTAAATATTTGTTGTTGAATCTCAAATCGAAAACATATTGTAAGAAAATAAAAAAATTGGAGATGTTGGTAAGATAATCTCCATGGTCAATTATATTACTATTTACTAAAATAGTTATGACAAGTTAGTAATATATTCTTCATTATGTTTTTCAAGCCCAATTGGGCTAAACACTCGTTAAAGGATTTCAAGGCCTGATCCAGTTAGTTCATCCAATCCTTTTGAGCCTTACCTGGACTGTTCAAATTGGGCCTGCATTGATCCGTTGACTTCAAACTTCTAATTGTAAAATCTTTTAGATTTTTTAAGCGAACTGAGGAGGCGGCCACTAATGTCGACGCCAAGTCTCCTCCTCTCCATAGCTCGCCTTTGCTTCCTCTTCTCCTTCAACACTGTGCTCTTTCCCGCCTCTGCTCTCCGGGGCGTCGCGCCACAAGGTATCTCTGCTAACTATGACCAATTGTCTTACTTAATCTCGAATTCGAGCTGCTAGTTTATGATCTATTTGTTATTTTTTTAGATGAGAAATACTACTTTGATGGGGCGGTGATCGGATGCAGAGACGGATCTGGATCCTTCTCCAGGGATCGATTGAATGATGGATTCTGTGATTGTGGTGATGGCACGGATGAACCTGGTTTGCCTCTTGATCTTTATTAACAGTTTTGTTTTGGCCGTTTAAAGTTAAAAAAAAAAACGATGCTTTCGTGCAAAAACACCGATGACGCACTGATGCTTTATGCACAGCCTAACGACGGCAGAAATGCATCGATGTTTCATTGCAAAACATTAGCGACGCACCGATACTATTTTAGCACTACCCTGCTTAATTGTCAATGCTAAATCTAATAAAACATCGATGTTTCATTACAAAAACATCAGCGATGCACCGATGTTTTTTTTAGCACTACCCGGCTAATAAAACATCGATGATGCACCGATACATGTAACCAATGTAACACACACATACAACCAAATGTATTTGTTTGATCTTAGCCAAACCGAGTGCAAACTTCAATCCGAGTTTCATACGACTTTTCTTCTAGCCAACTATGATATGCCCATCCTAAAATAAAAAAAAAAAAATTGGGTACCGGTCAGAAAATGGCCCGTACCGTATTAAAGAAAAAATTTGGGTACCGGTCATTTTCTGGCCGGTATGGGTATTTTTATAACTTCCCAGCGGATCTAGGTATATTAATTAATTTCTATTAAACTTTGGATATTAATAAAAATGTTGGCTATTGCTGTCTAAAACAAAACAATTTATAAAAAGGGAGAACAAAAGACAAATTATTGGGTTTACATGAGCACAAACTCCTTTTTTGTGAGTAAAAAAAGATCGCCGAACTTGTACATTTAACTTTATTGTGTTAAGCACTGATGGTTTTTTTTTTAGGTGAGTTGGCACTGATGTTATTAATAGATACTTGCCCTAACTGGTTTCATATTATGTGGCTCACTTTACTTCTTTTTGTACTGAATTGCAGGAACCTCTGCATGTCCTGAAGGCAAATTTTACTGTAGGAATCACGGGGACTCGCCTCGTGTCTTATTTTCATCTCTTGTGAATGATCGCATTTGTGGTATATTTCTATTTTACGAAGATCTTTTTCTTTTACTTTGCATGAGAGCTCAAAAAGTAATTATTATCTTCTCTTATCGGGTACAAAACCACGGCAAACGTTTTCTCAAATAAAACAGGTCAGTCTACCAGATTCTTGTTTTGATTTTATTGAAAGGAGAGCTGAGATACAAAGCCAAATCCTGATTAGTGAGGAGAACGTATCTCATAATGTTCATTTATGTGGGTGCTTTGCTCTTTATTTTAACGATACTTTTAAAGGAAAGCCTTTACATCTCCAATTTGATCCTGTGGAGAAATCCAAATTAGCAAAACATTAGAAAAGAAGAAAATCCTACAACAAAGCAACAGAAAAATAGAGAAAAATATCATTGATGTAAGACTATGATGGATTTGATGTTTAGTAACATGTCCTTTGTATCATACATCCTATACCTTAAGTTGCTCGAACGGTGCTGACTATGCAATTTCTTCGCTCAAAGTAAAACCTGCAGTTAAAAGAAGTACTTAATTTCTTTTTCTGATAAGAATGTCCACTGAATAGATTGTTGTGATGGAAGTGACGAGTACGAGAGTGGCATCACTTGTCCAAACACATGCCGGAAAATTATTCTTACTGAGGATAGGAAAAATGATCATGATAAGGAAGGAGCAAATTCGGATACAAGTGGTGCTTTTGAAAATGGCCATAGACTTGATATGGATGATTTATTCCATAAATTAACTGGTAAGAATGTTGTCTAAAATATCCTAGACTGGTAGTGGTTTAACTTAATAGTGTTTCCAGCTGATTGTAAGTGCCATATATGATTTTTTTAGGTTTAAAGGCCGTTGCACTAATGGAGCTGGTTTTTGTTGTGTGTGTTGTGACCTTCTGCGTATGTTATCGGCGAACTAGAACTAGAAGAAGACGCTTTACCTTGAATTATTAGGAGATTTGTATATATATGTAGACTAGGCTTTCATTTTTAATCAATTATAATCTATTGAGCTGCTATTTTGATCTTGTCAAAATTGAATCATCTATGATATGTGGGCTATTTATGTATAGATTTACCTAAGATTGGAGAATTACTGTCTAGAGTTGTTCATATGTTATAGTTTAGTTTGCATTGATTTTTTCAATATTTAAAAGCTACTTATTTGTGCTCTTACAATAGTCATTTTGTTCTTTGAATTTTCCAACATATACATGTAGATCTTACTTTTGAGTTTCTAAGCAAATTTAGAGTAACCATATGTTGGATTATGATTTACGATCACACATGGGGACAAGTGAACTGACAACTAGATTAAGTTATATTGTTGAACTTGTTAGTATGATCTGGATTAAAGATGTTGATTTGACATGAACTTTACAAGTTAATTAAATAGAATAGCGTTCTTAATAAATGTTTGGAGAGTACAACTGAATTAATATGGAGATTAGCAATAAAATTCTTGATTTAAGTATATATGGAAAAATAAAATAAAGAACAATATGGTAATTGCCTGAAGAACAAATTCCGGACTTGAATAAACAGAGTCATGCTACTGTGTCCGTTACATCAAACCATACAACCTTATCGCCACAGGGAATCAGATCGGTCTCTTGGGTCTCGGCTCCCGATGACCTGATCCTGAGAGCCCTCGTGCACTGAGGTAACAAAATATTTGAGTTTAGACACTGTCCGTCCGATCAGAATCAGGGCCAATTATACGGCCCGAGGTGAAATGCAAGGGCCTCTTTAATATTCGTGCCAAATCAGATCGAACGGTCCTGATCTAAGCTTAAAATTTCTGTTACCTCAGGTGATATGAATTCCCTGATCGTACGGTCCAGCTGAGGAGATGATCGTCAGCAGCACCGTCACACGATTTACACCGCCATTCTTACCAAGAAAAAGCACGCAAAATAATTAAAAAAATTAACGAAATTAGCAACTAAATCAACGAGAGAAGAAATCGGAGAGAAGTCAAACGAGATCCACGATGAGCGAAGAGGAGGCGAAGAGCAGAGGTGTGACGGGGCCTGATTCGCAACACCATGGCCTGTACCCTCCCCCGCCACAGTACGGGACTTTCGACGGAGGTGCGACGGGGTACCCGCAGCCAGTGATCGGATTCCCCCAGCCGACGGCGCCGCCTGGCATGGGGCCTTCTCTGCCGTACTGTACTCCGTATTCCTCAGTGCCTACGTATTACCCCCATGGCTACCAAGCTGTGACAGGTATCATCTTAGTTTTTATTACCTGGGGCTTTAGTTAGTCAACTATTTCCAATTTGGATCTAGAAAAATTAGGAATCAGTGATGATTAGGGATCAACTAGGTCTGTCAGTAGATATTCGGATCCGTACCCTGAATTTGCTAACAAGGGTATCATATGAGTTGACTAATTTAAGCCCCCTTTATGTCTTTGTGTTACCTATAACTTTAATATTTGCAATTGAGGCTAAATCTGATGAACAAGCCTCATTTGGGGTTTTTCGTTTCTTAACAAAAAGAAAGACTTAATTGGACTGAGAGAAGTACTGGGTTGATTGAGGAAAATTGAGGTTAGATTACAGAACTGGGTGTTAGTTATTGAACTGATACCAGCAGTATGTAAATTACTGGATGAATTATTGGTTTATCAGTACAAATTGCACTCATTGAACCCCTGTTTTATTTCCTAGTTACTACCCTTGAAAAAATCACATAATCGTTTAAAGTAATTCCAACAGATCATTAAATTAATTTAATTATTACTATTTTTTACTTTTTTTTTATAGGTTATGGTGCAATTGTTGAAGGCCAACCAGTAAGACTTCGCCGTCTACCTTGTTGTGGCTTGGGGATAGGCTGGTTTTTGTAAGTTCAATTTCTCAAAAGTTCATTTGTTTTTTTTTTTTTGTTTAAGAGAAATTAAATGCTAATTGAGACTTTTTTTTACATGAAGGTTCATATTTGGATTCTTTTTTGCTGCCATCCCTTGGTATATTGGTGCATTTATACTGCTTTGTTCAAGGGTTGACTACCGAGAGAAGCCGGGGCTCATCGTTTGTACTATAGCTGTAAGTAAATATAATTATAGAACTATTTTTACAGTAGGGAAAAGTTTCTTAACCCAACCGAAGATGAAAATATCAAATATTTCATGTTATAAGAAAATTCTCAGATACCCAAATAAGCGATATTTTTTGTACCCTCTTTCCATTTATTTACAAAAACTGCATTGCCAATCCTCACTTTCCCATGGAATGAAAATTAGTGTTACACGTCAGCATTTTCATATATTATACTAAATGAGGCATTATGAAAATAATGTTGGTTAGCATATTATGCCGTATATGTCCTTGTTGTATTGCTAAAGTTATTTATGTATCATGTGATTTTGGTGCATCCATGAGCCGAATTGCTTTTATCAGTTTAGTCTTGCTGGGGGTCTTTAAACCAACATGAGAAATATATTATTTTCATCCCTTGTCGTATGTTACATGAGTGAAGTCCGTCCAAACAGTTGATTTATACCGCTCAACATGATCCATATTAAAATGTACTCAGAGACCAATTTTTATATTTTTTAGAATATTTTTACTAATTTTTTAGATAAGTAGAGAACCACCTGAGCAGTGATATTCTACTTTTTAAAAATATAGTAAAAATGTTCTAAAAAAACATCAAATTTGGTCTTCTAGTAAATTTTCATATGGGGATCATGTTGAGCGGTTCAGATCGAGTGTTTGGATTTTAAAAATAGAGGCATTAATCCATAGCACGGACCAATCCGCGCTTCGCAAAGTTCCATAGCCTCACTCTATGTTACATGTATCAGTTTCCCTATTTTATTCGGTCAAAGGGACTAATATTGAAGCTTGTAGTTATACGTGGTTCTGTGATTGTATGAAGCAACTAATATTTATTATTATGGGCAGGCTATGCTTGCGGCAATTGCTATCCTCTTTGGGGTAACTAAAGGGGTTGACGATTGGTGAACTCTATTGGATTTCAGCTGAGCTGGGAACAAGCTTCTTATTTCTATTTATGTAAATATGCTGTTTGACTGTTGATAACTGTCTGGGCTTTTGCGCAGTTTAATGAAGCATATAATCAGCATAAAGTTGTTTATAGTTTTTATATTTCTTAACTATAACCCATTAATTAGTGACTTTGTTGCCTTTTGTTTTACTAAAAAAGAAAATATTTTTCTGAATTCATGTGTTTCATGACTATCAGATTTGTTTTGTTTGTAAATTTTACAAAGAAACTTATTTTGATTCCTTTTGAGGAACTTAAATAAGTCGAAATACTGATTTGATTGGGAGAATTGGAGGAATGCGTGTATATTCTGGTAGTACTGTGCTGGACATATGCGTGCTATATCATATGTGGTATCCACAGTTTGTATTATTGACCTTACAATCAAAATAAGGAGAGAATTTTGTTGAGGCTATATTGTACGGTTGGATTGGAATGCAGTGTTATGTGAATTCAGATCTAGTGGACTACCGTATAATGAGATCTGCATCATCCTTTTTAATCTTGTACGAATCTTAAAGCAGATCTCTTATGATCTAAATGGACACCGAAATTGTATTTGCTCGACTGGGAACTCTTTCGACCGTACTGTGCGGTATCTCAGAGTATATGCTTCCGTGCTATTTAGGGTTAAATACCGAGTCTAGGAATTACTTAGAAATTTATGTATTCTTATGTGTAAATCCTGTTAAACACCGTAGAACTCCAAATAAATTTTGGTTACTTTTTTAATATACAGGGTTAAATACTAGTCTAGATATGCCTATGGGCTTTCCACAAAAAAAAAAAAAAAAAAACAGAATGTGTGTGTGTGTGTGTGTGTGTGTTTATTATATAATATGGGATAAATGCCGAAGGAGGACGGACCTCTTATATGATTGATTTGTGACAAATAATTTTTTTACTTTTTTAATTTCACAGTTATCTTTTAAAATTTTGTAATATATGATAATTAACTTCCTAAATGTTAATTCGACTCATAACTATTAAAATTTGAATTAGAAATGACTAAACTGAAAATCTGAATGAGAGAGGGTTTTCAGATTTGAAATCAAATGAGAGATTTTTTATATTTCATGCTGGAGGTACCTACTTGGTGTGAACATCGTCCGAATTGTGTAGAATGAGGAATTTCAGCCATCTAATTTAACCTGATACGAATCTCAAAGACTTTTCCGTGCATCTAGTGCTGGCCCATAAAGGCATCGCTCGGTTGAAATTGCATAGAGTGATGCGGTAAGCTTCCATCGTTGAGTAGCCGTCTGCCTTGTGACAATCTACACATGAAGTCGATCTGACGGTCCAAAACCATTCTAAATCGTTAAATGGTGATCTAGAGGATACAAACTTGCAAGTGGTGTTTGAATTGGATACTGATACTTGCACGTGCCAAGTTCCAAAAAGAGCCTTGATTTCCTTTTGACTCAAAGATTTTATTTTCCTATTTATTATGAATTTTATAAAAACTATATACAATATTTCTAGTCTTACAAACTAATAAAATTAGAGGTGGACTAAAATGCTTATAAAGCACGGTTTGAAAGCAATGAATTTTCTGTCTTCCTAAAAAATAATTAAGAAAACCTTAAATGTAAATGTGGCTGCAATTTTGAACTGTAGTTTAAGCGTTACCAATCAATCATTTAAATTTTGAAAATAGAAATTTGGAGCCAAAGTATGAAATGATCCGTGCTTTAGAAAGTATTTTAATCCTTCATAAAATTATTATTACAAAAACATTAACTCATATATTAAATGCTGTTTAAATGCATACGGTCAGTAATTTATAAAAAAAATACAAAAAAAATTAAATATAACCACTCGAAAAATATACACCTGGACAATATTTTTGAACTTGTGCATTCGAAATTCTGATTTAATATTACATTTATTGTAAGAAATATATTTTACTATTTGTAAAAATTTCGGAACGGTTTAGAAAAAAGTATACCTAACAAGTAACAACTAAAAGTCTAAAACCCACTGCAAACCACTGCAACTGTATCAATATACCAAACTGGTGCTAGACACCAGTTTTTCCTCGAAAAAAAAGTCTAAAACCCCGTGTACCTAACCCAACTACCTAACCCAACTACTCATTCTTCCTTTTAAAGAACCCTTCCTCTTCTCCTCAGGGGAGATTTGTGCTACTTCAGTAGTCTATTCTCTCAACTTATTTATAAAAATGGCGCAAGAATCATTGAATCCAGAAGAGGTATTGGCAACCCTTGTTTCTTTTCTTATTTTATTTCCGATTTAGGAAATTACCGGGCTCAAACCCAACTGCGCTTTGGCGTTGCTGAGCTTAATTGAATTTTGATTTACAGTTTTTATTAAATAAGTTTCTTATTTTTGTTAATTCAATGCAATTAGTTTCTAATTTGCACTAATTGCTATTCATAGGTTGTATTAGGTGAAGAAATTGGTAATGTGAGGTTGATTACCTTGAATAGGCCTCGTCAATTGAATGTCATCTCTTCTCGAGTGGTACTATTCTTTTTGTTAGTTTTAATTTGCAGGACAGAGAAGCATTTTTTGTTTAAATCAAGCAAATGGTTTTTTTTTTTCTTTTTTGTTTGTCAGGTTGCTCTTTTGGCTCAGTATTTAGAGAAATGGGAGAAAGAGGATGAGGCCAAGTTGGTCATATTCAAGGTATACATTAATTTGTAATCATTTTGCATCATACAATTCAAAGTTGCCCAAGTATCATTACTTGATTAAATACATGTCATTATACAGGGAAATGGTCGGGCTTTCTCTGCTGGTGGTGACCTAAAAATGTTTTATGAGCACAAAGCAGGTAAGAACATGAAAAGGAGAGCAAGAATAACAGTGGAAATGAATCGTTTTGATATATCATTTTATAATAATGATATTAATCATTTTCTTTATTTTTTTTGTAGATAATACTTGTCTTGAAGTTGTTTATAGAATGTACTGGCTTTGCAATCATATCCACACGTAGTTATAATAACGATATTAATCATTTTCTTTATTTTTTTTGTAGATGATACTTGTCTTGAAGTTGTTTATAGAATGTACTGGCTTTGCAATCATATCCACACATATAAGAAAACTACGGTATGTGAACTATGTATTCTAAATTCATACAACATACTAAAATATTTTGGCATGCTGATTTACTGGTTCCCTCGAATGTTAGTTTGTGCTCGTCTATTATTGTTGCATGAACTACCAGACCTCTGATTCAACATAAGCCTCAATGTTACAAAAGTTTGCTTCAAGTTACACACAGCTGTGCAATTATAGAACAAATTGTGTTGCTATTTAGTGGTCTACACAGATCCATATCACCCATACCCATTACAAAGTAAAAGCTAAATTTTTTATCTCATACGGGTTTTTCTAAAAAATAATTTTTTTAACAGTTTGAAATATGGTGCAGGTTGCTCTTGTTCATGGGATTGTAATGGGTGGAGGCGGGGCAATGGTTGCTCCTTCCAAGTTTTCTGTGGTCACTGAAAATGCGGTATGTTTTTTCACAGACTATACAATTTTATTTTAGCAATTTCCGGACCTTTTTTAAGTTTACTTACCTCTACTTCAGTTATTACTATTTATGATTTCTCGATTATTATCTTTTTATTGCTTTTTCTTCTTCTTGTCGTGAACAATTTTATATTTATCAGATATCAATACCATTATCCGTTGCACACATTTTTAAACAGTTATATTTTTTTAAAATAATATATTTGTACATGATTTTGGTGAAAAATGATACACTAAACATTGAATTTGTAAATAAACAAAAAAGTTCTGAGCAAATATAATTAAATTGTTAACCCTTAACTAATTTCAGATAAGCGCACAAGGTACAGTAATGTAATTTGTCAAACTAATACATCATATGTAATTTGCAACTGTTCAATTGATAAAAAAAGAGAGTTCTCAATAGCAGCTGCATATGTTTTCCATCAAATAAAGCACAGTATTTTTATTTTTGAGGTACCTGCAAGGAACACCCAACTGATAGGTTGTCGGGATGGAAAAGCTGTATTCTGTTAAATCTTGACAATTTTGCCCTTGGCTTTGATGAACTCTTTTCTTTTTCAGAAACCTTAACTGAACTAAGTACAGCCATATAATGTTTGGTTTCATGGTTAATTAAGATAACTATGAGGCGGCTCAGTTTAAATCAATGTAAATTTGGTACGATTTAGTTGATTTACTTTAGCTAACCTAGAATGTGGCGGATCAAAGAAAAAGCCCAAAAAAAAAAAACTGGTTCAATCCGAAATGCATTAAATTAGTTTTAGTGCTGGTTTGAACTGTGGATTAGCATACCTAATGAATAACACACAACAGGTCAATTTTGAGACACTGGAAATTAACACCCAGCTGTTAGGTCCTTATAATGGAAATATATATTGGAGTGAGGCTATGGTACTATGCATAGCGTAGATTGGTCCATACTACGGTTCAATATTTTTGTGTTCAAATTCCAAATAGTCAATATGAAGCGTTCAACATGATTTCCATATGAAAATGTACTTGTAGATCAAATTTTACATTTTTTAGAATTTTTTTTATTATTATTTTAGATAGGTAGAAAATCACTATTCTTGAATGGCTATGCATAGTACCATAGCCTCACTCTATATATTCTCTTAACTATTGAGATTTTCAATACCAACTCTGATGAGTCTTTTTATGTTTGATCCCTGAATTGAACTACGTTGAGTAAAGCAGGATTTGATGTTGGGTTTCAAGCTTAAATAAGTTAACTATGAGACAACTTAATTTAATTCATTTGGAATAGGGACAATTTAGTGGTTTGCTGCAAAAAAATAGAAGGCCAAAAATATGTAAAAAAATTATTAAGGATAGTTAGTTCTATCCAGCATTGCAGAAAATAATTTTGGTACAAAGCATAAGAAATTTCAAAGCTGCACTGGTGTTCTTTTTTATTGCATTTGGGTTTCATGGATGGATTATGCTTAGATTTGTTATGACATGTGAATTTCTTGGATTTTGCAAACTGATGAAATTGATACTCTTAGATTTGTATTTTTTCTAACAAAGTAACTTTTTGGCTGTGACTGTTTTTTGTAGGTTTTTGCAATGCCAGAAGTAGCTGTTGGGCTCCATACGGATTGTAGCTTCTCATTTATTCTTCCTAGGCTTCCTGGATATCTAGGTTAGCATCTTATTAGCAATTTCTTTTAAATATTTCTTGAAATAAAATTGAGACCTAGAATTACAGGTCTTAACTGGTAAAAGATCTGTTGTATCTGATGAGGTAAAAGAAAAAGTCATTGATAAGGGTATATTGTTTGAGTGAGGCTATGATACTATGCATAGCACAGATTGGCCCGTACTATGGATCAACATTTTCACTTTTAGAGTCCAAACAATCTATCTGAACCGTTCAACACTATCTCCATATGAAAATGTACTTGCACACTAAATTTTACATTTTTTAGAATTTTTTTACTGTTCTTTAGGATAGGTAGAAAATCACTACTTTTGAGGGGTCTAGAAATTCTAGATCAAGTATTTTTCTACCTATCTAAAAAAATAGTAAAAAAATAATTATAAAAGTTGATCTAAAGTACATTTTCATATGGAGATCATGTTGAATGGTTCAGATTGTTTCGACTTTGAAAATGAAGATATTGATCCATAGTATGGACCAATATGCACTATGCATAGTACCGTAGCCTCGCTCATACCGTTTAGTTCTAATCGGAAAAAATATAAGAAGTCAGGACATTTTTTAGAATTATGGAAATTAGACAAACAAAAAGGAAATGAGTACACCAAGCAGTACTGAACTCTTTACCCCTTTATCACGAATCTAAATGATTCAAGACTATTTGCAAATTAATGATTCAATGAACAACCTCCGAGTCAACACTAATATTATATATGTTATTAACATAGTTTGGTGCATTTAACAGGGGAATTTCTGGCATTAACTGGTTCAAGGCTTAAAGGAAAGGAAATAGTGGCAGCTGGTCTTGCAACTCACTTTGTGCCTTCCGATGTAAGATCTCTGTACCTTTGAGGTCCCATTATAATATCAAATCTACTTTTTTTTTTAATTATGATTAAATTAGGTTTATATAACATTGAAAAAGGCCCTTATTATTACACCAGTATATTTATGGCGTACACAAGTTAATCAAAAGAGTGATTCAATTTCAGAAATTATCTGAACTAGAGAAAAAGCTATTGAGTTTAAGTTCCGGTGAGGATTCAACTGTGCGAGCTACAATTGAGGAGTTCTCTTTGGATGCTACGCCAGATGAAAAAAGCATCTTAAACAAGTAATTATTTATCTAAATTTTGCCGGTTCTAGTACCATTATGTAAACTGTGTCTTTAAAGAAGCCTTTACTTACGGAACGTACTGGTTTCTGTACCTTAATTGCACAACTCTTCCTGGCTGATGTTTATTTTTAGGTTGAATAGTAGATTTTTTTTATTTAGAAATAAAATTTATTTTATGCTGGAAAGGGACGGAATCAGGTAAGTTTTCGAAAAATACGTAACACTGGAAAGTACGTAATTTCTAAATATGATATTGTGAACTTTAGAGGGGGAAATACGTAATTTTGATGTTTTTGAGGGGTATACATGAAATTCAAAAACCTAAACTTCAAAGTTACTTATTTCTGGTGTTACCTATATTTCGAAAACCTACCCTGCTCCTCCCTTTCCAGCAGAAAAGAATTTTTATTTTCAAAATAATAAAAAAAAATCTGAAAAGTAACACCAACTTCTAAGTACTAATGGTGTTTTCTCTCTCTCTCGGTCTCTCCTCTCATAGGCTTCCAACAATTGATAGATGCTTCTGTGCGGAGTCCATAGAGGAGATTATCAAGTCATTGGTGCATCCTCTTTCAAAAATTTAAATATTATTATATGCAAAAGTTTTCCTTTTCCTGCACTTACCATGGGAGCTTACAAGGTTATTTTGGTCATTTATGCAAAGCCATCATCTGCAATATTGCTTGAACCTTAGGCAGTATTAATTTATAGTTACATTTTGTAGTTGGTAACTCTATGATTTCTTTTAATTACAGGAAGAAGAAACAAGCAAAGAAGGAAATGAATGGATGGTGTCAATTATTAATACACTGAAGCGGTCATCTCCAACTTCACTAAAAATTACCTTGAGATCGGTAAATATATTTTGTCCTCCTATAATACCTTATCAGTATATGATTGAATTTATATATTGATATTGTTACATTTAGATTCGAGAGGGTAGGAAGCAAAATCTTGCTGAATGTATGAAGAAGGAATTTAGACTCACCATGAATATTCTAAGATCAGTTATTTCAGGTGATTGCTATGAGGTATGAAAATGTTTGTTACATTTTTTGTTTTTACAATTATACAAGGGAAAATTTCATGTATACCCCTCAAAACTTCAAAACTACGTATTTGCCCCTCTAAAGTTCATAATATATATTTACCCTTCTAATTTTCAAAAACTCACCAATTTAATCATTGTATATAATGAAGTTTACAGGGGGGGGAGTACGTAATTTTGAAGTTTTTTAGGGGTATACATGAAATTCCCCATATAATGGCTGTTTTTATATGTCTTGCTAAATCTCTATATCTGTTCTGTTGAAGGGTATGCGAGCTCACATTGAAAAGGTCAACTCTCCGAAGGTAACCCCTCCAATTTTGGTTTTAATTGTTCCAAGGAAATTGTAATTCATATCTTTGATTTTTTAGTTCTTCCCAAAGCATCTAAACTCACTACCAGTATGAATTGACAAATGGACTGTTCTATTAATTGGGTATCAAAACCTTTCTCTAAATTGTTACAATTTATTGACTTTTTTTTCCCTCTCCCTTTTGCATATCTTAATTATATTAATTGATGATGCAGTGGGATCCACCAAATCTTGAGCAAGTGAGCAGTGAAAAGATTGATCAGGTTTTCAAGCCATTTAGTGCCGAGCTGGAACTCCAGATCCCATCTGATGAGTCTTCTAGGTTTGATTCACTACATTGCTATCTAATTGCGTTTCAGAAAAGAGATGATAACAATAAATGAAGATATCTTAATATAATCCTGGAATAGGTAAAATTGTAAGTTCTACTACACCCCTTACGAATGTGCGAGGGCTATGAGAATATATTGTTGTTAATATTTATAGTGTCAATTTTATTTCTTATATGATGCATATATGATCTATTTCAGGTGGGATGGCAAGTACGAGAACACAGCGTATAACAAGAACTAAAGTTAAATTTTATTTTTTTCTTCTTTATAAGGGGCGAACTCTGTGGTATTACTGGTAATTTGTATCATATATGCTTTAGTGTATTGAAGAATTCAGCATTCATGAATAAAGTATTGTATTGTTTGTTTTATTTATGATAAACAAACATTAGATGATGGTTTCATGGAGTTTATCCCAGCAGATCAGTACCTCTATCGGATACAGTTAGGGTCAGATATAGTTAATATAATTTTCTAGGCTGCTATTCCCTCTGTTTAATATAAAACTAATCCTAAAAAACCCAAAATAGAATGTCAAGGCTACCAACAAGCCTGCTTACTAACATAGTTAGTATCCAAAAGGTTGAACTAGTTCTAAGCCACATAAACATGGGCTGAGGTAACACCATAGGCCGATTATGAAACAAAATATTACCAAAATAGAAAAGTGCTGGATTTGGAGATTTAAAAACTTGGTATATGGCTTCAAATGATGGCTTTGACCATTATCTCAACATCTGGAGATGCCATTTGAATAGCAAAGAGATCCTTTTTAATTTTCTCTGCTGTATTTGGTATACGCTTGAGCTTTCCAGAATAGAATACGTTCATATTCTTGAGATTTCCAGAATTCCGTAAAAGAAACTTTGGGAAGCCAAAACAATCTTCCGACAAATATAATGTGGCACTTGTCAGGTGATATTTAACACATTCAGGTGGCAATTGTTCCTCCCAAAAATTTAACTCCAGAACATTAGGACTATCCTTGGAGTACTTGTCACACTAGAATCACAATGAAAGAAGAAAAACAATTAAAATTTCTTAATTTTAAGGAGCTGCCAATATATAAAAAAAATCATGGGATATTTAGTGTAATAGATTAACAAACATGTCGATGATGGTTTTGTTGTCCTGATTCTTATATTAGAATGATCATGCATTCTTTTCTGTGTGAGCCCTTCATAAACCAGATTTCAATGGTCTGCACTCAATACCGGTATTATCACGGGACTATTTGATCTTCTTTCTTTTTATTTACTTATTTATTCAACTTTTGGCTAAATCTTGACTATTTATGCCAAACTGTGCCAAATTAACCCTCAGTAAATGCACTATCTCAGAGATGACCTAATCAATTACTGGTACATAGATAGTAATACTTGTGAAACTGTACTTACAAAAATTGTAATCTCCATCAAATGCGGAGAGCTGTTGAGCAGACAGGATATGCTCATATTAAAATTATTGTAATTGAAGGGGAAACAAAGGCATAATTTCTTCAGCTCGACCAAGTAGCACTTTGGAGATAGACTTGTTGGTAAGGCCATCCTGTCTTTTGAGAAAATCTAGCATAAAAAGTATTACAGATATTCTCTTAGAATAGAGTCATAAAACCGAAAGTTTACTTATTAGAAATAAGTTGGCATTGCTACTTTTGGAGATATCAACAAGATATAGATAGATTGCATTAGAATTTAATTGTTAGCTGGTGTGTTTCATTATCAGGATGAATAGTGATACTGTACCCATATGTCAGAGTCGGGTTCATGTAGTCAAGTTTTGCCAGTTTGAAGTGCATTTGTATAATTATTGGCTGAAGTGCCCTTATTAAGAATAACTTTTCTGAATTCCTTACTAAGAATAACATTTCTGAATTAGTCCTTACTAAGAATAACTTTAATTTGTTAATCTCACTTGGCTGTGGCTGTGGATTAAGCTCAAGTACTTAATGAAGCAGTATACTACTTGACAGTAGCAGTTCATTGTTTCATAAATTATTTTTTTACTAGACCTGTGTTTAAATAATTATCTTTTTAGATATTTCTTTTTGTCTGGTCAATTCTTGTGTTGAGCAGGTTTTGTGAATTATTTCAATCAGCTATAGCGTGTTGTGATAATTAAAAAGATACATGCATAATTGACCTGGAACTTAATTAGAAAAATACCATGCGGTAGTCATTGGAGAAGTAAAGACGAAGATCCTTAAGACGGTGAAGCCCGTTTAGAATATCCATAAGATTTGTAGGCTCATTGGTCTCCTCACATGTTTTCTCAGAGTTGCTTACACTGAAACCTCCATCAATCTCCTCATCATCAATACCTCCATCGATCTCCTCATCATCAGTCCCCTCAGAGCCGAAGAAACTTCCATCACTCTCCTCATCAATATCAGACTCCTTCCAAACAACCATAACAACATTTCATCGATGTACTAGAATCAAATGAAATTTCCATAGAGACCAGTCGTGGTACACTTTTAAGCACTACTCCAACCGGCCATCCTAAATGGATCACCAACTCTGACAAATTCGGTGCACAAATGACAATGTTCTTGACCTTGAAACAATCGATAATGGACAACTTTTCCATTGCCTTGCACTGTGAAATCATCCTTTGGATCGTCATCTTCCACTGAAATATTCGTGAGTATCAGTGATTTGACCGACCGAAGGCCTATTAATTTCAACAGCACCACCAGCCTACAGGAGCGGATCTTGAGCTTTACAATCGTGTTACAAAAAAGCACTGGTGTGGGTATCTGGTAGCAGCTATGGGAACTGGTGTCGAAGATCGACAGCTCCTCCACAACAGAAAAACAGACACAACTGAAAATCGGGTAAAAAACATCAGCATCTAGTTCTCGTAGATTTACCTCTATGTCAAACTTCTTAATGTCAGTTTTGCGCGAATCGAGGACAGAAACTAATGAGTCGACCCATTCGATTAATCATAATCATCGAATGGATCGGGGTCCGAGAAGGAGGCGGCATCAATTTCGAGGGAGGGGAGTGTGGGGAAGAGTGGGGCCCACCGCTTGGAGACAGCTGTGGTGACAGCCGCATCACGGATTTCGAGCTTGGAGAGGATGGTGTGGAGGGTTTTGTCAGGAAGACGGCTGATAAAGTCTAGGTCTTGTTGCTCTTCTTCTTGATCGGTTGAGAGAGTTGGTTTCTTCGCTGGTTGGTTTTGATCTGCTTCAGAAGCCATCTCTCTTTCTGTTTTTTTGAAAAACTTGTGTATCTCTCTCTAATTCTCTAATTCCCTCTCTCTCCGTGAGATAAGTTCGTTTTTTTTTCAAGATCTGGGGTAAATTCCCGCCATAAATATTAGGTTTCCCGCCAAAAGGAAATGAGGCTAAATTGGTCATAAACTTGGCAACACGGCCTTGTTTTACCCAGGAAATACCTCTCGAAAGCCTCTGGCTGGGCTGTGTTACTGTGTATAATTAAACTGCATATGCAATCACCAATTTATTTTTGAACATTTTTTATTGTCAAAGTTAGGGGCATTGGTCGACTTAGTAGTACCTTTTGAGTTCAATTTAACTTTATAGAAAAATATACTCCCACATTTTAACTTTCAAGAATGCTGTTCGAGCTAAGAAAAAAAATTCATCCATCACCTCCAAGACAAATGTACCGAATTGATATTATTATTTCTCTCAATTATTAAAGAAGGAAAATTAATGCTTTCGAGGCTTCAGATTTTAACATTAGTCGTGTATTACTTAGAAAAAAAAGTTATGTCCCTGCGACATCTTAAAGAAATCAAGTTCGGAACCATAAGAAATGAAATATATATATATATATACAGTGATGTTACGGTGCTTTAGAAAATAAAGATGGTGTTTTACTTCCCGCTCATATCTCTATTTTTAAAGTTTAAATAGTCAATCAGAACTTCTCAACATGATCTTCATATTGAAATATGCTTGGAGATCAAATTTTATATTTTTGGAAATTTTTTACTATTTTTTTAGAAATTTTGAAAATCATTGTTTTTCTGAATTTTTTATTATTATTTTATTTAATGAAAAACTGTGATTTTCAAAAATTCTAAACAAATAGTAAAAAAATTCAAAAAAATGTAAAATTTGGTCTCCAAGCACATTTTAATATGAAGATCATGTTGGAAGGTTTGAATCGATTGTTTAAACTTTGAAAATAAATATATGAGCAGGAAGTAAAACACTATTTTTACTTCCCAAAGCATGATAGCCTATCTCTATCTATCTATACACACACACACACACTTAAAAGAGAAATTTATATATGTACCCAACATAACTTCCTCATTTAGATATTTCCCCCTCAATTTTTAAAAATTAGTTATTTCCCTATCTAAACTCAATCAATTTATTAATATACCCAATTGTTAATTTAATCACTTAAAATTTTAGATTAATAATTATAAATATTTTTTTGTCAAATAATTATAAACATTTAAATTGACAATTTTGTCAAATAATTATAAACATTTAAATTGACAATTTTGTCCTTGTTCAAATCCCCTTCGACGCTATCTTTCACCTCTATTCATCCTCAAACGTGATGAGTGAAAGTCTAGTTATTTCAATGAAACTGGCAGCCTCTGCCATAATTTTTCAAAAAAAAAAAAAGGATGAGTGAAAGTCTAGACGCATTCAAATTAAGGAAGCATGATGGGATATGTTTTTGGTGATTGTACATGATCCAACTATAATAATGTTTGTGCAATGTTTAAAGGATCCGACTAATTGTCTTCAAGCTTCTATCCCCAGTTTTTTTCCAAAAAAACTGTTATTTGACTTGCGCGAATACTGTAAAACTCTACAACCAATACTGTAAACTTCAACAACAAATCATGTATAATAAGAAGTTTAAAAGTCCAACAATCCAAGTTAGTTGAAAGTGATCCCAAGTTAGTTGCAAACAGTTAGCAACTTGCAGAAACACTGTACTTCCGGCTGTACTTGAAAAACTGACGGCTTCTAGAAGGTTTCAAAAACAAGCCACTTATCAAACTTGTAGTTATTTACAAATAACACCTAAAATTGTGCAAAATTAATTTTTTTGCATCAAAATTAATTTTTTTTTTCGATATTAAAATTTTAATTTTAATTTTTTTTTTTTTGTATTTTTTTTTTTACGTAATTTTTTTCTTCAATTATTAATATTTGTATATCGATCTATATCATGTAAAATAAGACTTACATACTGTAAAATTAGTAATGCAAACTATAAAACTGACATATGTTAACAGCAAAACTTCAATATTGTAAAATGGTATCGAAATAACACATACAAGTTATAAAATTTCATTAATCACAAAATTAACTGTTCAAAACCATAAACTATAACCAACAACTGTAAGATGTCACCACCCATAACTGTTACCACCCATAATTGTTACCACTGATAATTGTTCACAAGCACAAAGAAAAATTCAATAAAAAAACATGGCTAATACATCAATACAAACATGGCTTCTTCATTTCATAACCCTCTGGTGCACATTATTCGGATGAGTGAGAAGTTTCATTGCTAGAACCACACGTTCTTTCGATATATTATCCTGCAAAAAAAAAAATAAGCAAGATTAAAAATTAGAGTTATGAACCATTAGCAGATGCAAACAATCAAAGCAACATACTGTAAAATTGTTATATGTATCCTGCAAAATTGTTGATGTATCCTGTGAAATTTATCATGTAAAATTGCACAGTAAAATAATACTGTAACCAAAGTGAATCACAGTAAAAACTGTCTAATACATAATTTGCATCTGCTAATTTAACAGTATTGAAGGCTTATTTTACATGATATAGATCCATATATAAATATTAATAATTGTTATATGTACCCTGTAAACTTGTCCTATGTATCATGTAAAATTGTTATATGTATCCTGTAAAATTGCACATATACTGTAAACTAAAGTAAATACCGTAACTCCAGTGACTCATAGTAAAAACTGTCTAATACATAATTTGCATTTTCCAAATTTACAGTATTCAAGGCTTATTTTACATGATATAGATCCATATATAAATATTAATAATTGGTATATGTATCCTGCAAAATTGTTATATGTATCATGTAAAAATGTACTATGTATGCTGTAAAATTGTTATATGTATCATGTAAAATTGCACATATCCTGTAAACTAAAGTGAATACTGTAACCCAAGTAAAAACTGTCTAATACATCCTGTCAAATGCTGTTTATGAGTACAACTGTTAAACAGATGCTGTAACTATGATTAACCAAAGTGAATACTATAAACTGTTGCACATATCATGTAAAATTGTTATATGTATCCTATAAATTACATACTGTGATAAACTTATACAACCATACTGTAAATTGTTACATGAATCTTGTGAAATCAATGTATCCATACTGTAAATTGTTACATATATCCTAGGAGATAAATCCTATAAAATATTGTATAGATCATGTAAATCTATTAGATAGATCCTGTAAATAGATGTTGTAAACTAAAATTTTCAAATATTGATCGAGAGAAGCGCGATTTGGTCGAGACAGTGGTGATCACCAGAGAAATCGAGAAAGTATACAGATTGTCGATTTGAAGAAAAAAACCAAAATCAGTATATCGACAATTGCATGGTGTCAAAAATCAAAATAGTGGAAAATCATAATCTAAATTTGACGAAATATTAATTAAAAAATTAAAAACCCTAGATCCTTCGAAAAAATCGAATCAATGACAAATAAAATCTGAGAAAATCAATCAATCATAACTAGACCAAAGTTTGAGATGCAATATCGCGATTGTATGATTTTGAGGGCTGAAATTGAAGGAAAATCGAAGCCGTGATCTGAAATCAAAACTACTTCGATATTCAAGAAAATTGAGGTCTGAAATCAAAACCTGTAGCGTGACACCACCGCTGTCTTCTTCGTCGTTCAAGTGGTCCAGTACTTCGTCGCCGTCGCTACCGTCGACAGGTAACTTTCTTTTTCTTCACCGTCGCTGCCGTCGCGTGTCACCGTCGCTGTCGTCGCGGCCGTCGCGGATCGGATTTGGGGCGCTGTGCGACGACGCGAGAGGATTTGGGGTGCCGCGGCCGCGCGAGAGAATGAGAGAAATAGAAAGAGAAATGAGAATGGGACGGGGAGTCGCGACTGAATCAGAGAGAAATGAGAATGGGATTTTTGATGTTGGACCGACCGTTAAAAGACAGTTAAAAGCTTATCCAAAACATCCGGGGATTTTCCGGGGATTGATAAGAGGGGATTAATACCTTTTCTCATGTTTAAATCTATCCATGAGAAGTCTAGTCAGATTTAGGACTATACTGTGATTATATGCCTTGTATAGAGCCCAATTAGACAAAGGAAGCTAATTAGGCAACGACAAGGGCTAGTATTGAGTACAGCTTCTTCTAAATATAGATGTAAACAATATGTATAAAGCAATAAGCAATACAATTCAATTTACTCAATCTCTCTCTGTACCAGTATTTTTTTTTCCCACGAGATGCATGCCTAATTATACAACATATAAGCATTTTACAAGTCAGTTTGTGCAAACGAGATGAATTTGATTATGCACGAGAGGTGTTTGACGATGTGCTTCGGAGAGGGATCTTACCAAATCACGTACAGTAAATTAAGGTTTGTTCAAGGGCTGATCACAGAGGAAAAGAAGAGAGCTGGTAGAGAGTCATTATCAGGTTGATACTTGAAAACACAATTTTCTGAAGGAGTTTGATGAGGATTGGATATGAAAGCAGCTCCAATATTAGTTAGGATCAGTGAAGAAGAGGAAACCGAGAATGTTAAGGTATTATTTTGAAAATCGTAATTGATGAGACTGAAATTAAAGTATTTTTTTATAAATGTTTCGTTGGTGTAATGTGTTATGTTGGATTTCTTTCGTTTAAGCTTTTTGTTTTATTGATGAAGTGTTTTGAAGAAAGGCCAAGCTTGTCAATTCAAACTTTTACTATTATTAAACTGTGTTTTTAAGTGATTAAATTAAGAAATGGGGATATTAACAAATTGATTGAGTTTAGTTGGGGAACTAACTAATTTTTGAATTTTGATGGGGAAATATCTAAAATGAGAAGTTATGATGGGCATATATATAAATTTAATTAAAATGAGTTGTTATAGTTATTAAATATTACACAAATTAACAATAAGTAAGTTGATAAAATATATCTCTTTCCATTAACGGGAAAATACAAATTAACATTAAAAATGTACTAATATATACGAGTCTGATCTGGTGAGTTTGTTTTGAGGTTGGGTTTTAGACTTTTAGTAAAGCTGAGCCTTGCAAGAAATTTACAGATTTATTGGTACAAGGTTTCATTTCTCTGATTTAAAGCATGCTTAAAATTTCAGCATTTATCCTGATGTACTAAAGCATCGCAATGAAAGGTACCAAATGTATGCACAAAAATTTCAAAATTGATAACTTAGTTTTAACATGATACCCCAAAATAAATTGATCAGATAATTTAACTTACAACCCACAAAACTTCTCAAATTTAAACGGGCAACTGAGGCCTAAATCGTGTTGGTCCACTTCACAGTGAAGAATTCTATCATGGGCTGATATTTAGAAAATTTAAAACCAAATTAGACGTTGATAGCAAAGATTATGCCAACCACAGAGAGAAATTAATAAGACTGCACCCGATGTAAAACGATTATAATGTAATTAATGGAACTTTAACAATGGATGCCAATGATAACTATATATTGGTGGAGGTTGCATTGATAATAGTAACTCTCAATATTAAATTTCACCGAAGTTGAAAACTAATGTTGCACATAATATTTTTGCTATTTAGATAGCTAGTTAGCAATATCAATTTTGGATTAAACCTCGACATTGTTGAACAGTTGAACTGTTAAATTTTTCAAGTCACCGAATAAATGATCAATTAATTTTTAAATTACATCAAATCTAATATGAAGTCTATCAATATCATATGGATGTAATACTAAAAGTTCTCTTTTTTTGTCAGTTTTTGTAAGCTTATTTCTACGATAGTTGTCAAAACAAAATTGTTTTTAATAGTATATATCCTTTTTGAAAAAATATTGTCACACTCCATATTCAGCATTTTTTATTCAGTATAAAATTATTTATAGTTAACATACAAATTCCCCATATTTATATTTGGAAATGTTTATACTTAATATATAAAATGTCACTACTTCGCATTAATTACTTAAATCACATAATATTCTGTCGAATTACAATTAAGCAATCAACAAAAAACATGCTATATACCCATATAATTCATATGCACCGAAATTGATTCCTACGTACTACCATCTAAAGCTCTACCGATAACAAAATTTTCACATTATACCCATGACAATTTGCTCAGAATAGCAAATGAACAGCGAGAAGAGAAATTGCTAGCAAATCCCTTCCCATGCAAATCGATGAACTGTTCTTCTTTGGGTGATGATTGCTGTTGCTGCCGGCACTGGCAGCAACTGCAGCACCAGCAGGAATAGTGCTGCTGCGAGAATACCCGTGGCCACCACTGGAACTGCGGGCCCCTCGGGAGGAACGAGCCCGGGCCCTGACAACGATGAGCACTCTTCTAATGTCATCTGTGGTATTATGGATCGCTTCTGGGCATTCTTTCTTCCCTGCACTTGGGAACAAATCAGTCACTTGATTTAGAAAATTTATTTGATTTTTTATCTGTTCGTAATTCTCGTTTCAAATGCCCCCTGATGTTTTGTTTGTAATATCCGTTTCAAGTGCATGGTCCGACAAATATTAAAAAAAAATTATTTAAAAGTATATATGAAAAGTAAATCCTAAACACTATCAAATTCAAAATAATATTCAGCATATACCTTGCAAAAAATGAATTATAAACCTCAATTTCATGATATTCACACAATATATACCTCCCTTTCCTTTTCAATTAATGAACTTATAAAAATAGCTTTTTATTTTTGGAGGGGAGGGGGGTAAAAAAAATAGCATCTCCCTATCTGGTTTGGATTTTTCTTTTTCTTTTTTGAATGGTTTTTTTTAGGATTAATTATTTGCTTACGTTTAATTGCAGTATGTAGTAAAATCTTCCTTCAAAAGTTAAAGAATCGAATTAGAGATACTTGGAAAAAGTTTTATTCTGATTTTCAGAGGAAAATAAGGGAAAGATATAAGTGAGCTACTAACTTTTGATAATGCTATCCAGGGATAAGGAGAGATGAAAAAAGCATAAGAAAATAGCTATAACAAAAATGGTAGCGCATTTGTAGCTCGCCATGTGTAGTTCTCAAAATTGAGAAAATTTCTATTAATTTAGTGCACCTTAATTTGCAGAGGAAAGAGATCATGTGAATATAAGAAGGACGAAGACAACGACAAATGTCGATTCCAAAGAAGTCCATCTGGCGCAAAAAAATAACATACAAATAGAAGCTACTTTTCCAAATTAAAAGACTAGAAGTCCATCGTTGGTTTTTCTATGTTGTTGCATTTTTGTCCCAATTTAAGAGTAAATTTATTGCATGGAAGATTCCCAAATTAAGAGGATTAATCCTCATCCCCTCATGTTATCTAACGGTAGAATTACTAAATTCAAATTGTTCTTTAACCTGGCACGAATCTGAAAGCAGACTGGACCCCCTATATTTACAGTAAGTACTGAATTTCGGATACACATTTTGACATGATAGTTTTTAATTCATGAAGAACAAGATTCATACGCAGGTTGTTTCCGGCTCTTTTGCAATGCACTACATGAATTAAAAACTATCCTGTCAAAATATGTATTCCGAATTTCTTTTAACCCGACTGAATTTAAATTCAGATCGTTTCTTATGTATTATTAGGTTATGCTTCCAATTAAGAGACGCGTGGTCTTTGATTTATCTATGTTGTCGAATTTTTGTCCCAATTTAAGTGAATTTATTGCATGGAAGAGTTGGTGGCATCTAAAAAAAGCAATTTTACGTTTTCACACGCAAAATCTCGAATACATCAGTTACGACCTTAACAAGGAAAAAAATTCA
Source organism: Carex littledalei (assembly GCA_011114355.1). Classification (NCBI taxonomy): domain Eukaryota; kingdom Viridiplantae; phylum Streptophyta; class Magnoliopsida; order Poales; family Cyperaceae; genus Carex; species Carex littledalei. The sequence continues at coordinate 7,697,479 of CM022081.1, forward strand.
CGGATGATACAGAGGATGTAGCTTCATCCCAGGTTGCATGCTCGAACAATGATATAGAGAGGATGTGGACATGTCGCTACTCTCAAAATATGGTCAGATCATAGGAAGCTATTACATGTAAGCCCATAAAATGAAAGGAATTTCGTGTAAGCCCATAAAACATGGCCAGTCATGTGTCCTGTAGTGATCAAAATTGCAGGATATGGACATGGTACGCAAATATGGTCTATATCTATGTTACTCTGATACTTCATATTGGACCCCGTATCCGTGTCAAGTGCGTATCGAATACGGATACGTGCCCGATACGGCACCGATACATATCTGATACGCCAGCTGGCATATCGGACGATGTGGCGTATCCTTAACTGACTGATACGGTCGCCAATATGCGTTGAAACGCACCGATACGGCTCTTGGTGTCTGGACACGCCCCCGATACGGGTCCGCTCCTGATACGGTCGTCAATATGCGTTGAAAAGCACCAATACGGCTTTTGGTGTCTGGACATGCCCCCGATATGGGTTCGCTCCGTGCACTGCGCATAGACCCAAACCTAAAATTCTTTTTTTTGTGCCAAGCAAGAATCGAACCCATGTTAGATGCTCAACAACATGCAGCTTTACCACCACAACCACTCATCTTTCTTGTTAGAACAGAGTAGGTTTAATATTTAATGTTATCCTTGTGTTAGTGTACCCATATTTTTTATATTTAATTTATATAATACTTAATAATATAATTAAAATAATAAAATATATATATATATATATAATAGGCGTATCGTATCTGAGATTTTTTATTTGTCACGCTCTGATTAAATGTGATTTGTCATGTTTGATCACATTTGATCATGTGTAGTTACATTTAGTAATATTTAACTTTTTTTTTCGAACTTTAAATTTGTTTAAGGAAGATAAAATAAAAATAATGTGAAAAAAATTGTAAAATAAATTAAGAAGCAAGGTTGTAAAATAAGTTGTCTAAAAAAAAATTATTTTCCAAGCAATTAGGCTGTAGCAGGCTAATTAAGTGTCTGGTCATGTTTAATCACATTTGATGTTATTAAACCCCCAAAGATTAAGGTTCTCAGTAATGACTAACACCAAGTTCACTTATAAAAGATATGTTGAATTGCTTCTGGTTTTCAATGATTCATTAATAAGCTCAGGGGTGTAGTCGTGATTTTTTATTTGGGGTTGGCAAAAAATTCACTAGTACGACTAGCGGGTTGTGAAATAACGTGAATTAACCAATTTATACTGTAAGTTGTCCAGGTGCAAGCAAAATTTTCTTTAGAAGTAGGCAACAATCCGATTATACATAAACATATTCTTGGTTTTCAAAATCCAATGATAGACAATTGTCTATCCCTGATTCAATGTGACTCTGCCATTGAATAAGCTCCTCACATTCTCTGTAATTTTTTGGATCTATTAGACTATGTTGCATACTACAAAAGCTGAGGCCTTTATTCTAACTGAGCTCTTCTTGGAAGGTTGGGAATGGCGCAAGAACAGCATTCTGGTTCGATTCATGGGATGGGTTACCAATAGTCAAGCATAATGAAAGTTATAGGCCACCCTGTCCATCACGGTCACTCAGAGAAGCATATATACCCATAGTGGCAAACAATTGCAACCTAAGTTACCTTTAATTTCAATGAAGAAGAAGAAGACACAATCTGGTGGAATTTTAGCAAAAATGGGTAATACACATCTGGATTCTTACACAGGGTGTTGAGGGAGGGGGTGGCGAGGGGTGGGGGGGGGGGGTGTAAATCGGATGAAATGTGTGGAATGCAAGGGTTCCACCCTCAGTCAGGATTTTTGGTTTTCTTGTCCTCAAAAACAAAATTCTGACGAGTGATGTTTTGCAAAGAAGGAACATCAATTGCGAGGTAAATTGCCCTATGTGCATCACTCAGAATCGTGAAACAACTGCACATCTACTATTCTCCTGTACCTATGCACTATCAGTGTGGAAGTTTGTACAAAATTCTATTAAAAAATGCTTACTGGTACGAACGCTGGTACAAGATCAGTCAGTACTGGATATCTTAGAACAGTCCTGGATAGAGGTGAGGCAGCAGGAATCGCTCAAGAAGGAGGATCGTATGCTGTGTGTGTGCTGGTGGTTATGGCGCCAGAGAAATGAGGTGGTGTCTAACGGTAAACAGATGGGAGCAGCGGTACCAGGGGTAAAATTTTGCAGGAGGGAAGTCTGTGGTACAAATTCTGTTAGTTAAAGGGATCGGGTTGTAAAAAAGTTTATTTTCCTTGTAACTTTGACAGCCTCTGTCAATGATTTCAAAAAAAAAATTTGACTCTGGATGACAGAGAGCACCCAAAGAATTTGTTAGATTTAAATTGGTGCTTGTGATGACTTATCCGATTGTAATTTGTAATGCAAAAAGAAGGGAAAAAGAAAAAGAAAGAACAGATAAATAGTGTCAATATAAAACAAGCACTGAATCACAACATATTGCAGAAGTTAAATTGAATAATTCGAAGCAACAGTTTAAAATAAGATTTTATCTCGTTCTATTTGCAATTAGCTGCAACCACAATTTTTATTTTCTCAAAAAATTTAAAACTCAATTACCAGCAACCTAAAAAAGAATCTGATAACGATAATGAGAATGGAAAAACAAATAAGGGGAACACTCCACTCTGCACAGATGATGCGATGACCATTGGAAATGATCCAAGATGCAATTAGGAGTCTGATGCGACTATGTTTCAAGAGATAGAGAATCTCATACAGGATGATAAAATGGTATTGAGGTAGAGAAACACCAATTTGAGGTGCATCCAACATATTTCCCAACTGTTGAGACTTCTTGTGAAAGACCTGCTGGTAAAGATACGAATAAGGACTGCCGGACAGTCCCTGCTCAGCGGGTTGAGGGGATGTCAGTAAAGATCTAGTATCATTAACCCTAGTGGATCACTTGGTTAAGTTAGATTGCTAGAACTAACATCAAGAAAGCCAAATCTGATTCCAAAGAGCTAAACAAAGTGGCACTTCCCAGAGAAACAAGTATCAAATTCAAATGAGCAGCAACAAAAGGTAAAGAGAGCAGATATGTGAAGTTGAAGCCTGTGGAGATAGCGGCTATACAACTTGCTTTATTGCTTGCCGTGGCTACTGGCAATACAAATTGCTTTACTATTTGCCGTGTCTAGATGTGAATAGTATGAGAGATATACCAGCTAGAAGTGTATTCATTCGTTTAGTAGAGTTCTTTATTAAATGGGCAAAATTGAGTAGAATTTTGTGTTTTTTTGACATAGGAGTTGGGTGACAAAGAGTTGTCTAGTACAGAGGGGTATTTTTTATTTTTCTTTGTAATAAACATTTGTTTCAGTCAATGAAATGGACATTTTTGCCTTTTTTTTCAAAAAAAAAATGTAAAACTTTTTCATATTTTGGAGAAACTCTATAGCGTTATAAAATTTAGTAGATATCAGTTGAAAATGAATCCCTTCACACTAGGTACCTGAGGTGCAAGCAGTGGCGGAACCAGGAATGATCGGTAGGGGGGGCCTAACTAGTTTTCTCGTCACCTCGTCGCGGAGCCCAGTCGCCAGAGGCTGGCTGGGGGGCCACTGCTAGGCTGGCTAAGGGGGGGCCACTGCTAGTTTTCTGGGCCAAGGGGGGGGGCCAAGGCCCAAGCTGGCCCAAGCCTTGGTTCCGCCCCTGGGTGCAAGTATAAATTCGGAATGTTATTTTAACTAGGCACAGTGGAAAATCAGAAAAATGAATTGTATTGATTCCTTTGTTCTCTTGGGCCTATATAGGCGTTACATTTTTCATTCGTAACCCTACGATTCTCTATAATTCATTTCTTACCAATATAACCCATAACTTCTATTAATGCAATAAACATACATAAATCTCAACACTCCCCCTCAAGATGGGCAAAAGATATCCATCAAGCCCATCTTGTCACAAAACCTATCTAGATCTATTGAGCTAAGTCCTTTGGTGAGGCAGTCAGCTACTTGATCTCCAGTAGCTACATGACTCAGCTCCAATAGTCCACTTTCTAGCTTTTCCTTTATGAAGAACCTATCGATCTCCACATGCTTGGTTCTGTCATGCTGCACAGGATTGTTGGCAATGCTGATCGCTGACTTGCTATCGCACCACTGATGTCTCAATATTAGACCTATAAATCTGACCAATTTCTGTACCAAAATATGTGTTTCAAACCATCAGATCGTGTCTTTTACATTGAAAATACATTGAATATCTATAGAATGTGGTACTGCTGTGTTTTTATGTCTACTTTGCAGAAAACAGCGAAATCAGGGAAGATTGCAAGTTCTGAGACCATTACACGCGGGCCGCGTCACATCCACTGCGGGCCGCATCAAACCCTGACGCGACCACAGACGTGATCTCCAGATTTGCACTCGAGGAGCACAGACACGCGGACCGCGTCCACTACATGCGGGTCGCGTGAGTCTATTTCGGAAAGAAAACAGAAAAGGAAACAGAGGCTCAATGAAGGAAAGGTCGGCCAGAAAGGCTATATTACGGGATCCCTTGCCACAGAAGGGCATGCTATTCATTATTCGACATTCCAGAGAGTTAGAGACAGATTCTAGGGTTTGGGCTTGACGGCTAGCTGAGAGACGAAGTTGAGAAGCGAAAGACGAAAGTTCTTCACGGATCTTCTTTGTATCTCGGGTTTTGTCATGACTATTTCATCTATTATTTGTGTTATTTGTTCTTTGACTATATGTGAGTAGTTTTCTTAGTTTCTAGGGTTACGATGTAGTTTGATACTTTGTTTTGTATGCATGTTGTTTGAATTTGTGATTGAATGTTAGTGTTTAATTGTTTGAGTAGTATTTTAATTGCTTTGTTGAAGCTGATTGAATAATTCTTGATTGTCTACTGTTAGATGTCTGCAGCATCTTTCTTGTAATTTGGCCTTGATGTTTCTTTCAACCAAACTTAGTATATGAGGTAGGTTTACGAGCCGCGAGGCGAGACCAAAAAGTAACCGAGAGGTGAACTTTTCCACTTATCGAGAGGTAGTGGTTACCTTTAGTAAACCAGACAATTAACTTAGATTAAAAACCTAAGAAGGTGAAATTGCAATTCCGATACCAGGTATATTAAGCCAACAAACGAGAGTTGAGGTTTAGGAACATTAGGTTCGGTCAATGAATCCTTACACTAAAGAACAACGCAAAAACAGACAACTGCTACATTCACTCGAGGTCCACGCGGGCCGCGTATGAGAGTACGCGGGTCGCGTGTTCCATGCAGGTCGCGTATGAAAATACGCGGGTCGTGTGGGTACCGAGAGACAAGGTTGATAATGAAATCGAAAACCCTGGAAACGCTTTTCTCTATCTGATAAAACCAAACTTTTACTTTCTGTTATTTTAATTATTTCTGTTATCAATTGAATCTAGGAAATTAAACAAACAAACCAACCTTTTCCAACTTCTAATACCTAATTGATTTAAGTAGAGTTCCAGATTTGATTTTGAACCGTCCTGTGGATCGATACCTGACTAGACTATACGACAGGATTGTGCACTTGCAATCTTAGTCGGAAGTTAAATCAAGGTTAAAAGCTACAGCTTGCTGTAGTGAAACTTTGTGATACACTTTTGTGCGAACAGCCACAATTTCATTTGAGCTCCGTGTTCACCTTGCGCTCTTCCAACAACCTCTTCAGCCACACCATCTCAGCAACTCCCAATGTCATAGCCCTATACTCGGCTTTTGCTGTCTATCTCGCAACAGCTGGCTGCTTCTTGCTCTTCCAAGAGACCAAGTTGCCCCATACGAACATGCAATAGCCAGCTGTGGACCTCCTGTCATCTTGGCAACTGGCCCAGTCAGAGTCACAATAGCCCTCAATGTTCATGTGTCCATTCTGCCTGAAAATCAAGCCCTTCCCTGGTGCACTCTTCAGGTACCTCAGAATGTGATACACTGCGTCCATATGGCCTTTCCTAGGGTCATGCATGTAGCGGCTCACCACACTCACTGCAAATGAGATATCGGGACGTGTATGTGTCAAATAGATCAATCTGCCTACTAGTCTTTGGTACCTCTCACGATCAACCTGTTCTCCTGCCTCTGCACTTATCTTAGCCTTCACATCAATTGGAGAAACTGCAGGCCTGCACCCCAACATGCCTGTCTCTGTGAGCAAATCTAGGACATACTTCCTTTGGGACAGAACAATCCCCTCTGCTCCGTGAGCCACCTCAATTCCAAGGAAGTATCTAAGCTGTCCCAAATCCTTCACTTCAAACTCCTTTCCTAATTTTGCCTTCAACTTTGCAATTGCCCTCTCATCATCCCCGGTAATGTTCATATCATCGATATACACAGCCAGCATAGTAATATGACCACCATGTTGTCGAACGAACACCGTATGGTCGGCATTGATCTGCTGATAGCCCATGCCTACCATAGCCTTCCCGAACTTATCAAACCAGGCCCGGGGGGACTGTTTCAACCCATAAAGCGACTTCTTGAGTCTGCACACCTTACCCACTGTCTGGTTTGTGCCAAACCCTGGTGGAATCTCCATGTACACCTCCTCCAACAAATCACCATGAAGAAATGCATTCTTCACGTCGAGTTGGTGTAACTTCCATCCCCCATTCGCTACCATGGAAACCAGTGTCCTCACTGTGCTCATCTTCGCCACGGGTGCAAATGTCTCATCATAGTCGATGCCATAGGTCTGACTGTACCCCTTCGCTACCAACCTCGCCTTGTAGCGCTCAACTAGACCCTCTGGATTCTGTTTCACTGTGAAGACCCACTTGCATCCAACAGCCTTCTTGCCTGGTGGTAGTGACACAAGCTTCCACGTTTTGTTCTTTAAGAGGGCCTCGAGCTCTTCTAGCATGGCTGCTTTCCATTTCGGATCTCCTTTAGCAACCTGCCAACACTCAGGGATAGAGACAGTATTCAATGATGCAATAAACGCTCTATGCACCGGTGATATGTGTGAGTAAGAGACAAACTGGGCAATCTCATGTGGGAAACCATATCGGTCAGGAGGAATACCCGCATTCTCACGAGGAGTCCTTCTCACTGATAGGGGAGTGGGAGGAGTAGAAAGAGGAATCATAGCACCTGTGTATTTTGAGTCTGAGGTGGATGGTGTAAGTGTCTCACGAGTCGGAGTAAGCAGAGCCAATGGACTTGGCACAGGTGGCACTGAAGGCACGGCTCCCTCACTCTGCTTATTTCTTCTCACATACACCTCACGGTATCTCGACTCCCCCTGAGGCTGAGTTCTCCCACTTTTGGGCCCATTCTTCTCAACTTCCGGCTCAACCACAGCCGAATCCTCCTTTTCTGGCTCAACCCTAGCTGAATTCTCCTTTTCCGGCTCAACCCTAGCCGAATCTACCAGTGGGCAAGGAATACCACCCACACTCACTATCCTCCTATCACCATCACTACTACTCTCCCCCTCTCGCCTCATACCTCCTGTATCGAGCGAGTCTCCAAATGGTGATGTAGTCTCTGAGGAGTAGTAAGGTTCGAGCTCGCGGAATGTAACATCCATACTCACAAACAATCTTCTCTCTACCGGGCTCCAGCACACATAACCCTTTTGAGTACCAGAGTAACCCACAAAGATGCATTTCACCGCTCTGGGATCCAACTTTTCCACTGTTGGTCTGTTGTCTTTCACGAAGCACAAACAACCAAATACTTTTGGAGGAAGAATGCCCTCATTATCTCCTTTCAACATCACACATGGAGTCTGCCACTCCAACACTCTAGATGGCATTCTGTTGATCAATTGTGCGGCTGTCAGGACTGCTTGTCCCCACAAATGTTTCGGAACATTCATGGAGATCATCATGCACCGGGCTACCTCCAACAAGTGTCTATTCTTCCTCTCTGCCACTCCATCTTGTACTGGTGTGTAAGGGCACGTGGTCTGATGATGTATCCCATGAACTGACAAATACTCCTCGAATGTCTTGTTTGTATATTCGGTTCCATTATCGGATCTCAGTGCCTTCACCACAGCACCATACTGAGTCTGAGCCGCCTTATGGAAATCCTTGAAGCAAGCAAGTACATCATTCTTGTTCTTCATCAAGTACAACCATGTGACACGAGAATAACAATCGATGAAAGTCACAAAAAATCTATACCCATTCATCGAAGTTGTTGAGCAAGGCCCTCACACATCCGAGTGTACTATATCAAAGGCATGATAACTCCTACTTCCTGAGCTTACATACGAACTCCTTGTATGCTTCCCAAACTCACATCCACCACACACAAGTTTCTGTTTGTCAGCTTTCTCATACTTTGATGGATACAAACGTTCCAGTAGGCTGAAGGAAGAGTGTCCCATCCGCCGATGAATCAGAAGCAACTCATCCTCCACACTCACCCCAGATCCTCCTGCCCCCACTCTATCGACCACAGATGCCAGCGCTGTGTCCATCCCTTTTTTATCCATGTACCACAACCCATCATGCCATGTGCCAGTCCCAAGTATCCGACCTGTCCCATTCTCCTGAAAAACCATCTTCGGAATATCAAAGGTCACGATGCATTTCTGCTCACGAATAATAGCACTAATGGACACCAAGTTTATGGGAAAGGAAGGAGCATGCAACACATTGGTCAGAGTCACTGAATCGGTACATCTCACAGTACCCTTACCAACCACGGGTTAGGCCGTACCATCGGCTGTCTGAATGCTCTCTGGGACTGTTAGGTGAGTATAGGAAGAAAACTCCTTAGCAGCACCAGTCACATGACGAGATGCACCAGAGTTGACTATCCAATCTGGTGATCTAGTGGTGGATATCGAGGTAAGAGCAAGTGGATCACAAGCACCTGTGGCCGAGTGAGCAAAACAAGCAAAGTTACCCCTGGGTGAAGACGAGGTAGATGCGCCCTCTACCACACTCTTCCCATTACCTGCTGCTTTCTGCTTCCTCTTCAGTATCTCCTCACTCTCGCCCTCTGCTACCATCAGATTTACCCGGTAGTCTCCTCTTTCACCTCTCCTACCACCTTGGCCACAACCACGGCCTCCAGACTGCCCCCTCTCACCTGCATCTCGCTTCTTAGGTGACTTAGGACAATTCTGTTTCAAGTGACCTATCTCATCGCAGCTGTAACACCGTCGAGGCTCGCCTCTGAACTCTGTGTTACCTGAGTTGGAGACCGCTAGTGCTGACTTCACCCCTGGAAGTCCTGCTGCACCAGACTGGAGCCTAATCCTGCTCTCACTCGCAGGCTCACTGAACGCTCGCATCAGCATCTGGAGCTCAGTGACACTCAGCTTTGCCATAATCTCCTCCATTGGGTTCTTACCTTCCCCGGCAATTGATCCGACTCAGATCCACTTTTCACACACCTTTCTAAGCTCGGATCCCTCCTACCTCTTCCTTAGACCCGATCTTGCACCCTCAAGATCCAGATCTGAAGCATCCAACACCTCTTCCTCTTCTTCTTCTTGACCCGATCTTGATCAATCTCATCAAGATTCGAGTCCAAAGAACCCGATCAAATCAATCCAAAACCCGCTTCTCGGGTATCGTGGGGTATAGGCCCCCCACGCCGGCCTAATCACACCAAAACCTGAACCCTAGGTAGTGGCCGGCCCTAGAAGAGAGAGAACCGGCCTAGAGAGAAGAGGGAGAGATGAGAGGGTTCGGTTACTGTAGCAGCGGCGGAGTTACTGTAGCGGCGGGGGTACTGTAGCGGCGGCCTACAGTAACGGGTGCTACAGTAGCGGAACAGTGGCTAAATCCTAACCCTAATTTGTATAGCTCTGATACCAAGTGGAAAATCAGAAAAATGAATTGTATTGATTCCTTTGTTCTCTTGGGCCTATATAGGCGTTACATTTTTCATTCGTAACCCTACGATTCTCTATAATTCATTTCTTACCAATATAACCCTATAACTTCTATTAATGCAATAAACATACATAAATCTCAACAGGCACGAATCTCAATGCAGACTCCCTATCGTTTCAATCAACACTCAATTGAGTTTGGAACAGCTAGAATTAATCTGGGCCGTCTGTTTTTTTAAATTGCACCTCAGGTACCTCGGGGGATACAGACTCATTGAAAATAGGAGATGCATCAATGGAGTATAGTTAGCAGCCCCTGTGTGAATTTTCCAGCTTTTACCCAATACTCGTTTTCCACTGTATTCCAATTTGTTTCCGATACATACCAAAAACAGCAAAATAGCAACGGCTACATTTTTCTCTTCTTAGCAACATTTGCAACGGCTCTAATGCAACTTTGGAAATATATATACATGTAATCTGTAAATTGTAACTATGAGAAATACATCAATAAAGCAATTAATTCATTCAAATAGATAAATTTTCAATATCCTTGGATTTTTCAGAGTAATTTGTAAAGATGTTGTTAATTAGAGCAAAAAAAAAAAATCTCTTTTGTGAAGCTGTTTGTTCAACATAATTTAATTTTTCATACAACCAAATCATTAATCTGAATTAAATCTGAAATTTTTCTTTGAAAACATTAGAACTAACTACCATTTAGTTCTTCCACAATTCATAGCAAAACAAAAGTCTGTTTCTAAATTAAACAAAAACCATTTGAACGAAAATGATTTAACATCTCATGTTATACATAGGTCAGACATTGAAATATCAAAATGAAACAGCACATAAGTTTGCTACATATCTCAAGCACCATAGGCCAATTACAAAACAATATACTACCAATAAAGAAAAGTACTGGATTAGGAGATTTATAAACTTGGTATATGCATATACCTTGAAATGATGGGTTTGACCATTATCTCAACATCTGGAGATGCCATTTGAATAGCAAAGAGTTCATTCTTTATTTTCTCTGCTATATTTGGTATATTTTTGAGATATCCAGTATAGAATTTGTTCATATTCTTGAGATATCCAGCATAGAATATATTCATATTCTTGAGATTTCCTGCATTTCGTAAAAGAAACTTTGGAAGACTAAACAATCCTCCGATAAATAGTCATCCAAATTCACTACAGCATTCACACCCATCAGCCACCGGCCAAATCGGTCGCTGAAGGGTTTTTCGCCGGTCGCTGATGGGTTTACCGGTCGCTGATGACCGAAATCGGTAGCAGATGACCCGGACGCAGATGCTTCGTCGCTGATGACCACCTCGCTGACGTCACCGGTCGCTGAAGCTTCAGGCGCCGGTCGCTGATGACCCGTTTAGCGACCGATTAGTTCTGTCGCTGATGCTGCGTGCTGACGTGGCGCAAGATCATCAGAGACCGATTGGCCGGTCTCTGATGGTTCAAAATCGGTAGCAGAAGGTTGTTTTTTTTTGTTATTTTTCTTTTTCCCAATTGGTACGAAACGTACCAAGCAATGAATACATAATTCACAAGCAAATATACAATTTACCGTCGTCGTTTTCGTCACATGCAAGCAATTGAACAATATAAAAATACTGATACGACATCCAATATCAAATATCCAAGCAAATATCCAATATCCAACATAAACAAAAAATATGTAAAATACTACATAAACATCCAATATCAAAGTACGATATAAAAATAAAATATCTAAAGTACGACATACAGATCAAAACATCCTAAAACTAGTCATCTCCTAAATCATCACCGCTGTCATCCTGCTCATCAGGACGGTGTGAGCTAGAACCTCCCTGTGAGAATATAACTAAAGTTTTTAGGGTTTACTGTTTATAGGGTTTACAATTTTTAAGAGTTTACTGTTCCGTCAATTGATTTATCATACTTGGTGTTCTTATTGGATTGAAATATACTCCAAAATTGAAATTCGTACCTGATGAGGCGAAGAACGTCCCATGTTACGCCTCATCTCCTCCATGAATTGGTTGATTACGTTGAGCTGTGGTTGAAGCACGCCCAACACCTGACTTGAAATCGCATTTATGTCTTCTTGTCTGAGAGGAGGCGGCGCCGAAGAATATGATTGCGTTTGCGATTGCGATCGCAAAGAAGACGTCTGCGACGCACCTGGGCGATACATCGATCTCGTCTTACCTGAAATATTAAATCGAAGATCATAAATTATTACGTTATATAATTTAAATACAAATTTACACTTTTAAGTATGTGTATTTTACCTAGAGCACCGAGACCATAGTTATTGCCGTGAGCATTATTGTCTGTGTTGGCGTACCAGACGTCTAGATCAAAAGCGGGCCAAAGGGCTCGATCAGGCCCATATTTTGCGCTCATATCCCGATCGTAGTCTTCCTGCAAAATATATAAAATAAAACAAAAATAAGGTAAGTACAACAAAGAATGAATATTAATATAAGATTGTTATGTTCGATTACCTGTGTCTTTTTCGCCCTCGCGGATATGAATTGCCCCGTTTTCTTGCTGGTATGCGTCGGCGTGAACAGCTCGTCAGACCACCTAGGCTCGCGCTGGTTTTCTTGCTCCTATTATGAATAAACATTTCAACACAAATAAAATTATCAAATTTAGTTCGAGTAAATTGAAATTGGATTTAATTGTTTTGATAAAATAAAACATCTTACGAATCTTTGTTTGTGAACCAGCATGTTCACTGAGCCCGTGGTTGCAAAAGAACCCTCTCCAGATGAGGCCCTATTTTGCTTATTTTGTCCGCTCCGCCTAGCGAACTCTTATGTGCACCAATAGTCGCACAATTTGGGCCAGGTATCCGCTTTTATCCAATCATACGTGCTTGGCACCCCTCGATCCTTCCACTCCAGGATGCCATCTCCATACCTAATTTTTGCTTCTTCTTTGCACTTGTGAAGCAGGTTTTGGAGAGCTCTGTTAGCTATGCTCGCGAATGTCTTCCATGCCGAATCCTCGTCTTCATCTGAGTGAAACTGATAGTGCGTCTGCATGCGTAATTAAAAAGTTGTTGGTTAGCTTAAAAAGAGAAACAGTATGTTGTCAATTTTAAAAAGAATATTTTACTCACCAAAAACTCGGCCTTGACACTTTCTTGTACATTCTCTGGATAGTCATCAAATTTCGTGCACACGGGAATAGTGGGCAATTTAGTTTCCGAAGGATAGTGCAAAACATGCACATTGAGAGATTATTTTGTTGATACCTTTTGTCACATCCACCACATCTCTAGCAAAAGCTCTGCAAATAAAATTAGTTTTGAAACAACTACAAATGGATAACGCTACAAACTCAGAAATGCACAAAAAAAGCTCGTACTTAATTATAAGCGACCCGACGAATCACCGGTCTGTCCTCCAACCTTTGCAGCGGCTTAATATATGCATTTCGACCCCATGGAGGGTGCCTCCTTCTCCTTACCCTTTCTGCTCGGCATACCTGCAATAAAGTTTGTTAAGAAATTAGTTTTACAAAGAATTCCAATAAAAATAATACATTACTTAAATGTTTTTTTCCATTTACAAATAAATTAAAAGATATTAACCTAATTTCTCATTTGGCGGTGTTTTTTTCTTGACCTTTTTTTTACTTTTCGACACGTTACTTAAGTCGTCTACTGTTAATTCCTCAGGATCGGCCCTATCAATGAAAAGACTTGGTTGATTCAATCCATCCTCAGCACGCACTACAAATTCAGTGGGTGAGCCATCTTCTTGAAAGAACGCATCTCCATCGGACAAAATAAGCGGTCGTGATTTTCCTTTTGTCTTCACAGTAACCCACCAATCTTGTCTCTCTCGCTTTGATGAAGCGTAAGGCATGTAATACACTTGGATTGCTTGACATGCAAACATGAAATGCTCGTCCTTTTTAAGAAGTCTCTTATTGTTAATCTCTACTATTCCATGCTCTTTATCTACCCGCATCCCCCTACTTATGTCAAACCAACGACACTTGAACAAGAAAACTCCATTGTCCGCGCCTTTATATTACACCCGCATAATTTCTTCAATTATGCCGAAATAGTCCCTTAATGTGTCATCCCCAGTGTCCCCTTGAACACATACACCGTAATTGGTTGTTTTCCTATTTCTCCCTTATGACTCTGTGTGAAATCGGAAACCTCTCACATCGTACATGTTGTAACACTGAACTCGTCGTGTGACTGGTCCAAGCGCAAATGCAGCGATCCTTTCATCTTCAATTTTACCACTAAGCGCCAAAGTGCGCATCCAAATACTGAACTCTTTCAAACGAGCTTTCTCGAGACCTGTGGTGCTTATTGTTGGCCTCATTTCTCTAATTTCATCATCGAATTGCCTGCAATAGTACTACTATATTATCACAATGAACAATGCAAATCGATAACAAATGTAGATTGTATACGTAAAGATGCTCACGTAATGAACGGGTCAAATTCGGGGCGACAATTAGTCATGATGTAATAATGTGCTGCATTCAACTCTTCATCTGTGAGATTTCTGCTAGCTATCATTCCTATTGCACGTCCAGGGAAACTCACAATAGAAAGTCGTGGATCATTCTCGACAAATCCACCGTCATCGTACCGATCTGGGCGATTCAAACGTGAAGCGACATCATCTTGAAAATATGAAGACATAAAGTTAGCACTCTCTTCAACAATACATGCCTCCACGATCGACCCCTCGATGCCTTATTAGTCACCTTCCTCTTAAGACGCTGTATAGCTCTACAATATCATCAAACACGTAAAATCTAACGTCAAATACATTTCGAGACGACATTATAACATTGAGATTATTAAAATATCAAGTTTGGAATGCGAACCTTTCAAATGGATACATCCAAAAAAAAGAAACGGAACCACAAACTCGTGCTTCGTAACTGAGATGAACAATTAGATGTTCCATGGAGTCAAAGAAGCCTGGTGGAAATATTTTCTCTAGCTTGCACATTGTGACGATAATATTCCTCTCGAGCTTCTCAATATGAACTGGATCTAGTTCCCTAGCACATAGATCTCTAAAAAAGTTACTAACCTCTGTTAATGCCTCCCAAATTGGCTCAGGTAAGAAATCTCTAAATGCAACCGGTAACAACCGCTGCATGAAAATATGACAGTCATGACTTTTCATCCCATTGAATGAAGCATCATCTAAGTCCACAATATTCGACAAATTAGAGGCATACCCATCTGGAAACTGCAAATTCTTGACCCATTCGCAAATTTCACGTCTCTGTTTTTTGTCCAAACAATAGGTTGCGTGTGGTTTCACTATTTTCCCCGCTTTGTTGGTCCTCAGCTCCAAAAGCGGACGATCACATAGTTGCGCCATATCGAGACGAGCCTTTGCATTGTCTTTTGTTTTTCCTTTAACATCGAGTAATGTGAAGAATATATTTTTAAAAAAATTCATTTCGAGATGCATAACATCTATGTGGTGCCGTACCAGATTGTCTTTCCAATATGACAACTCCCAAAAAATACTTCTCTTCTTCCAATTGTGCATCACACCAAAACCAGGAATGTTCTTCTTATTTTTTAATAATATAATTAACCTTCTTAGAATTAAGAAAGAGAGAAAACTTGCCTGATTACAAGCAATTACTCTCTTGAAGATCGAGCTATCTCCTCTCCTTCTTTCTTCCCAAATTTAAACTAACTTCGTCTACAACTCCTAAAACCAATTAACCAATCAATTAATCAACCCAATTAGTCAACCAAATTAATCAATCAATCATAACTATTTTTATTCACTGAGCAAAAGCAAGAGTAATCATATAAAAAAAATGAGCAAGTGAGATTAGTAAAATATTACATCATCTCATGGTTTGCTAATTACTTATGCTGACCTCCACTTAAATGATGGTTTTGTTAGTTGAGGGATGTATTAACCATAAATATAATTAAAGAAAGATAACATTTATTATTGAGTGGCCCTGGATTCTAAATTTACTACCCATTTCTCCTAAAAAAAAAAAAAAGAAGGGAATTTTACTGATGTACTGTCATTATGCCTTGAAGGGAGAAACTTCTGCATGCTATGCAGAAAACTAAGAAAACATATTGTGATTTAAACATAAAAAAGAGTAACTAGATTTTTAGTTTTCATATTTACAGTGATCCAAACAGAAGCTGACATCATGAATCAAGTGTCTTTTATTTATATTTTGCATCAGAGATGGGATTCTATCCAAGGGGCCAACCAGTTTGTCCCTGGCTTTCAGTTTGTTTGGTACCAGAAATTTATTTTGTGATAACAAATGTTTACAGAAAAATGTACAACATCCTAGTTAGTTTTCATAACTAATCAGGAGTCAGGACATTATTAATTCTAGCTGACATTGATGTTCTATTATGTATTAATACAGCATTCTGGTACGTACTGGTACAGAGAAATGCTGAAAACAAAAATACAATTTAATCTAAATATAACATCTATGTTTCCTAAACTACTCCTGCTGTGCAGTATGCTGAAAATGCAAATTATAGATGTACTAACTATAGATATACTAATTTTGGAATCCACTATTGAATAAATATTCAACAAAAGCATGCTGTCTTTTTGTTTCGGGTTTAAACCCAACTGCTATGAGCTCATGTCAATTCTCCTCAATTAAACTTGATTTTTCAAATACCAGAAGTATTTAGTAAGGGGTACCTCTAAACCGAATGGTGCCATCTCCTCTACTGAGCTTCCCCCTTTCTCCCTTTCCTTCAGTTTTATTTCTAATTTCGTTTAGAGGAGGAAGGCTGCACCCCTAGGCAGAAAGAGAACAAAACAGATTGGAGAGGAGAGACAGAAGGGAGATCGGGGAAAAGAATGAAAAAAATGATAAAATTTGTTTAAACAAACCTATTTCGGGCAGAAGAGAGACAGAAGAGAGATCATCGTTCTTGTCTGACAAGGCGGAGAAGGAGACTGATTTCGGGCGGCGGAGGCGGGGGTTCGGGGGTTCGGGCATTCTTGTCTGAGAAGCGGTGGTCGAAGGCGGGGGTTCGGGGGCTCTGATCTGAGAATGCGGTGGTCGAAGGCGGCGCGGATTCGTGCGTTTTTTGTTTTTCTTTTTGGGGTAACCTAAATCGCGGGAGGAGACAGAGAGAGGCAATGAGAGGCGCGGGTTTTCTTGAGGCTCTTCAGCGACCGGGCCAAATCAGTCGCTGAAGCCTATTATCGCCGGTCGCTGAAGGTTTCGTCGCCGAAATCAAATTTTTTTTTTTTTTTTTTTTGCCTGAGAGGAGGTCATCAGCGACCGGCGACAGGAGTGGTCGCTGATGCCTTGCTTTGTTGTAGTGAAATAAAATGTGGCAGTTGTTAGGTGATGTTTAACGCATTCTACCGGCAATTGTTTCTTCCAAAAATTCAACTCCAGAGCATTAGGTCTGTTGCTATACATAAACGTGTCAACCTAGAATCAGAATGAAAGAAGCAATTAAAATTTCTTCATGAGGAGGTGCCGGTGTCACGAAAAATCATGGGATATTTAGTAATAAACTGACAAACAAGCAGTTGATGATTTTGCATTCTTTTCTGTGTGACTCAATGTTTCACCCTTCATAAACCAGATTTCAATTTTCAATAGTCTGTCACTCAATACCGATATTATCCAACCTGGACTATTTGATCTTCTCTCTTTTACTTATTTATTCAATTTCTGTCTAAATCATAACTATTTATGCCATACTATGCCAAGTTAACCCTCAGTGAATGAATTTTCTAAGAGATGACCTAATCAATTACTGGTACATAGATAGTAATACTTCTGAAACTGTACTTACACAAATTATAATCTCCTTTAAATGCGGAGAGCTGTTGAGCAGACAGGATACGACCCTATTGAAAGTATCGTAATTCAAGGGTAAAAAAAGGCATAATTTCTTCAGGTCGACGAAGTAGCACTTTGGAGATAGACTTGTTGGTAAGGCCATCCCATCTTCTGACAAAATCTAGCATAAAAGCGTTACACATATTCTCTTAGAATAGGGTCATAAAAAACCAAAAGTTGTTTTAGACAAACTGTTTTTAGACAAAATTATGGAACTAGTTGGCATTGTCACTTTTGGAGATATTCTCCAACTTTTTTTAGACAGACTTTTGTTTTAGCCAGGTCAATTCCTGCATAATTGATTTCAATCGGCTATGTGTTATGATAATTAAAAAGATATATACATAATTGATTTGAACTCAAAACATATAGTACCATGCGGTAGTTATTGGAGAAGTCAAGACGAAGATCCTTAACACGGGGAAGCCCGTTTAGCAAAGCCATAAGATTTGAAGCCTCATTGGGCCCCTCTTCTCTTCCATCCCTTCCGTAATAAAATGCAATTGCCATTGAGACCAGTCGGGGAACACTTAGAAGCACTACTCTAGCCGGCCATACTAAACGGATCACCAACTCTGACAAACTTGGTGCACAAATGACAATGTTGTTGACCTTAAGGCAATCAATAATGGACAACTTTTTCATTGCATTGCACCACAAAATCATTCTTTGGAGGTCGTCATCAGCCACTTTAACTTGCGCAAGCACCAGTGATTTGACTGACCGAAGGCCGGTCAATTGCAATGGCACCACTAGCCTACAGAAGAACATATTCAGCTTTACAATCGTGTTGCAATTAAACACTGACAAGGGTGTGTCGTACGAGCTACTGGTGGTGTTCAAGATCGTTAGCCCTCCATACCAGCAACACAGACAAGTTGATGAACCAGGTCAAAATCACCAGCACAGCAGCCTATGAGAAGTCCATGTGTTACATCCTTTTTTTATTTTTTTTATTTCGTTCACTCTGTATTTTGGAGTATCCCAGCATACAACCGCCTATTAGAATTTCTAGTGTTGCATCTCTTTTCCTTCTCTTTTCTAATTTTTGTTCACTCTTCATTTTGGTGTATCCCCGCATACAACCGCTTATGAGAAGTCTCTGTATTACCTCCCTTTTTCATTCTTTTGGATTTCGTTCATTATATATTTTAGAGTATTCCAGTATACAGCCACCTATGAGAATTCCCTGTGTTGCACCCCTTTTTCTTTTCTTTTCTAATTTTTGTTCACTCCGAATTTTGGTGTATCCCCGCATACAGCCGCTTATGAAAAGTCCATGTGTTACATCCCTTTTTTATTTTTTTGAAGTTCGTTTACTCTGTATTTTGGAGTATCCCAACATAAAACCACTTATGAGAATTCCCTGTGTTGCATCCATTTTTTTTTTTCTAATTTTTGTTCACTCCATATTTTGGTGTATCCCCACATAATGTGTTATATCCCTTTGTCATTTTTTTGAATTTTGTTCAGTTTATATTTTGGAGTATCCCAGCATACAACCGCCTATGAGAATTTTCTATTTTGCAGCCCTTTTTCTTTTCTTTTTTCAAATTTTTGTTCACTCCGTATTTTGGTGTGTCCTCGCATACAGGCGCCTATGAGAAGTCCCTGTGTTACATCCCTTTTTCATTTTTTTTCAAATTCGTTCACTCTGTATTTTGGAGTATCCCATCATACCCGCCTATGAAAATTTCCTGTTTTGCATACCTTTTTCTTTTCTTTTATAATTGTTGTTCACTCCGTATTTTGTTGTATCCCCGTATACATCTACTTGTGAGAAGTCCCTGCGTAACATCTTTTTTTCATTTTTTTGAATTTTGGAGTATCCCGGCATACAGTCACCTATCAAAATTCCCTATGTTGTACCCCTTTCTCTCTTTTTTCTAATTTTTATTCATTCTGCCTTTGAGAAGTCCTTGTGTTACAACCCTTTTTTATTTTTTTGAATTTTGTTCACTCTGTATTTTGGAGTATCCCAGCATACAACCGCCTATTTGTTTGTTGAGATACTCCAAAATACAGAGTAAACAGAATTCAAAAAAATAAAAAAGGGATGTAACACATGCACTTCTCATAGGCGGTTGTATGCGGGGATACACCAAAATTAGGAGTGAACAAAAATTAGAAAAGAAAAGAAAAAGGGGTGCAACACAGCGAATTATCATAGGCGGTTGTATACTGGGATACTCCAACATACAGAGTGAACGAAATTCAAAAGAATGAGAAAGGGAGGTAACACAGAGACTTCTCATAGGAGGCTGTATGCGGAGATACACCAAAATGCAGAGTGAACAAAAATTAAAAGAAAAGGAAAAGAGATGCAACACAGGGAATTCTAATTGGCGGTTGTATGCTGCGATACTCCAAAATACAGAGTGAACAAAATTTAAAAAAATAAAAAGGGGATGTAACACATGGACTTCTCATAGGCGACTGTATGCGGGGATACACAAAAATTCAGAGTGAACAAAAATTAGAAAAGAAAAGAAAAAAGGGTGCAACACAGGCAATTCTCATAGGCGGCTGTATACTAGGATACTCCAAAATAAAAAGTGAACGAAATTCAAAAAATGAAAATGGGAGGACACATAGACTTCTCATAGGCGGTTGTATGCGGGGATACACCAAAATGTAGAGTGAACAAAAATTAGAAAAGAAAAGGAAAAAAGATACAACATTGGGAATTCTCATAGGCGGTTGTATGCTGGGATACACCAAAATACAGAATGAACACAAATTAGAAAAGATAAGAAAAAGCGGTGCAACACAGGAAAATTTCATAGGCGGCTGTATGCCGGGATATTCCAAAATACAAAGTGAACAAAATTAAAAAAAATTAAAAAAGGATGTAATGCAAAGACTTATCGTAAGCGGAAGTATGCGGGGATACACCATACGGAGTGAACAACAATTAGAAAAGATAAGAAAAAGGCATGCAAAACAGAGAATTCTCATAGGCGGGTATGCTGGGATACTCCAAAATACAGAGTGAATGAAATTCAAAAAAATGGAAAAGGAAAGTAACAAAGGTACTTCTCATAGGCGGCTGTATGCGGGAATACATCAAAATGCAAAGTGAACAAAAATTAGAAAAAAAGAAAAAAGACTGTAAAACATGGAATTCTCACAATTGGAGAGTTGTATTACCATTGCAAATATCCACATCCCTTGCCATATGGAGACACTACTAGAATGCTGCAAAGACCTTCAATTGGAGTGTTGTATTAGTGTTGCAACTATCTTGTTCTCTTGCCATCGCGAGACACTACTTGTGTGCAACAAAGACCTTGAATTGGAGTGTTGTATTAGGGTGGCAATTACCATATTCCCTTGCCATTTGGAGACACTACTAGAGTGATGCGAATACCTTCAATAGGAATGTGGTATTTGGGTTGCAACTACCCTCTTCTCTTGCCATCTAGAGACACTACAAGAGTGCGGTAAAGACCTTCAATTGTATAGTTGTATTAGGGTTGTGACCAACCTCTTCTCTTGCCATTTAGAGACACTACTAGCGCACAACAGAGACCTTCAATTGGAGTGTTGTATTATGGTTGCAACTACCCTCTTATGTTGCCATCTGGAGACACAACTAGCTATAAAGATATTCAATTGGAGTGTAATATTGGGGTTGCAACTACCCTCTTCTCTTGCTCTCTGGAAACACTACTTGTGTGCTGCAAATACCTTAAATTGGAGTGTTGTATTAAGCATGCAACCACCCTCTTATGTTGCTAGATGGATACAATACTAGAGCGCTGCAAAAACCTTCAATTAGAGTGTTGTATTTGGCTTGCAACTACCCTCTTCTCTTGCCATATGCAGACACCACTTGAGTGCTGCAAAGATCTTCAATTGGAATATTGTAATAGGTTTGCAACTACCATCTTCTCTTGTCATTTGACGACACTATTGGAGTGCTGTAAAGACATTCAATTGGAGTGTTTTATTAGGGTTGCAACTACCCACTTTTTTCTCCATACGGCGACACTACTAGAGCGTTTAAAAAACCTTTAATAGAAGTGTTGTATTAGGGTTGCAACTACCCTCTTCTCTTGCCATCTTGGAGACAGTACTAGTGTGCTGCAAAGACCTTCAATTGAAGTTTTGTATTGGTGTTGCAACTTCCCTCTTCTCTTGCCATCTGCAGACATTACTAGAGTGCTGTAAAGACCTTCAATTGGAAGTTGTATTAGCGTTGCAACTACCCACTTCACTTGCCATATGGAAACACTACTAGAGTGCTGCAAAGACCTTCAATTGAAGTGTTGTATTAGTGTTGCAACTATCTTTTTCTTTTGTCATCTGGAGACACTACTGTGTGCTACAAAGACCTTCAATTGGAGTGTTATATTAGGGTTGCAATTACCATATTCCCTTTCCCTTTAGAGACGCTACTAGAGTGCTGCTAATACCCTCAATTGGAATGTGGAAATGGTTGCAACTACCC
The DNA here is from genome assembly GCA_011114355.1 of Carex littledalei. Classification (NCBI taxonomy): domain Eukaryota; kingdom Viridiplantae; phylum Streptophyta; class Magnoliopsida; order Poales; family Cyperaceae; genus Carex; species Carex littledalei. Next base: position 7,719,642 of record CM022081.1, read on the forward strand.
TCTTATCTTGCCATCTTGAGACACTACTAGAGTGCGGTAAAGACCGTCAATTGTATTGTTGTATTAGGGGTTGTGACCACCCTTTTCTCTTACCATTTAGAGACACTACTAGCGAGCTGCAGAGACCTTCAATTGGAGTGTTGTATTATGGTTGCAACTACCCTCTTGTGTTGCCATCTAGAGACACTACTAGAGTGCTACAAAGACATTCAATTGGAGTGTTGTATATGGGTTGCAGCTACCCTCTTTTCTTTTCATATGCAGACACTACTTGAGTGCTGCAAAGATCTTCAATTGGAATGTTGTAATAGGTTTGCAACTACCCTCTTCTCTTGTCATCTAACGACACTATTGGAGCGCACCAAAGACATTCAATTGCAGTGTTGTATTAGGGTTCCAACTACCCTCTTCTTTCTCCATATGGCGACACTACTAGAGCGTTTCAAAAACCTTCAATGGAAGTGTTGTATTAGGGTTGCAACTACCCTCTTCTCTTGCCATCTTGGAGACAGTACGAGTGTGCTGCAAAGACAATCAATTGAAGTTTTGTATTGGTGTTGCAACATCCCTCTTCTCTTACCATCTGCAGACATTACTAGAGTGCTGCAAAGACCTTCAATTGGAGACTTGTATTACCATTGCAACTACCCACATCCCTTGCCATTTGGAGACACTACAAGAGTAATGCAAAGACCTTCAATTGGAGTGTTGTATTAGTGTTGCAACTATCTTTTTCTATTTCCATAGGGAGACACTACTTGTGCGCCACAAAGACCTTGAATTGGAGTGTTGTATTAGGGTTGCAATTACCATATTCCCTTGGAGACACTACTGGAGTGCTACGAATACCTTCAATTGGAATGTGGTATTTGGGTTGCAACTGCCCTCTTCTCTTGCCATCTAGAGACACTACTAGAGTGCGTAAAGACCTTCAATTGTATTGTTGTATTAGGGTTGGGACCACCCTCTTCTCTTGCCATTTAGAGACACTACTAGCGCGTTGCAGAGACCTTCAATTGGAGTGCTGTATTATGGTTGCAACTACCCTCTTATGTTGCCATCTGGAGACACAACTAGCTACAAAGACATTCAATTGGAGTGTAATATTAGAGTTGCAACTAGCCTCTTATCTTGCCCTCTGGAGACACTTCCAGCGCGCTGCAGAGACCATCAATTAGAGTTAGGGGTGCAAACGGATCGGATATTATCCGTGCGGATCCGGATCCGTATCCGATTTTTTACGGATACGGATATTCGGATACGGATAATTTGCGGATACGGATACGGATATGGTTTCAATTTTTGAAAGCGGATACGGTTACGGATACAGATATTATCCGTATCCGTAACTTTTTACGGATACGGATATTTGGATGCGGATAATTTGCAGATACGGATATTCGGATACGGATAATTTGCGGATACAGATATTCGGATATGGATAATTTGCGGATACGGATGCGGATATAAATTATGCGGATACGGATACAGATATGGTTTTGATTTTAGAAGCAGATACAGATACGGATCCGTAAATTTTTAGATTTCGGATATCCATTAAGCCCTCTGCTTCGCAAAACCCACTACTAATCTTTTTACTTTATTCCTTATTCCTTTTGTTACATTCTCTCACCACAGTATTACATGCAAACAGCTGTTGTCAACTTGGATTCATTTTATCCTCATACCAATTACATTGAAATTCCAAATATACGAAAGGCTGACACTTGAACCAACAATTTCAAAAAGTAAATATAAAATAACGGTGCTTTAAGCCTTCAACTATAGAAGATTTTAGCACCGTAAGAAATTTTTGTTTCTTACGTTGATTATTATAATTATGTACATGAATATATAAACATGATTCTAGTAAACAAAAATTAAACAATAACATGCGGAGATGATAGTGTGATTATTATTTGAGAGACTGACAATAATTATGTTTATTAAATAATTTTTATTTGAAAAATTAATTTGTTGAATAATAAGTTTATTTTAATACAACATCCGTATTATGTATCCGAATGATATTCGTATTCGTATCCGCATCCGTTTAATATCCGATTCGTATCCGTATCCGTTTAATATCCGATCCGTATCCGTATCCGGAAAAATAAAAACGGATACGGATATGGTTTTACCACTATCTGATCTGTATCCGATCCGTTTGCACCCCTAATTAGAGTGTTGTATTATGGTTGGAACTACTCTCTTATGTTGCCATCTGGAGACACAACTAGCTACAAAGACATTCAATTGGAGTGTAATATTAGGTTTGCAACTACCCTCTTATTTTGCCCTCTGGAGACACAACTTGTGTGCGGCAAATATGTTCAATTGGAGTGTTATACTATGCTTGCAACCTCCCTTTTAGGTTGCTAGTTGGATACACTACTAAGGCGCTGCAAAAATCTTCAATTGGAGTGTTGTATTTGGGTTGCAACTACCCGCTTCTCTTGCCATATGCAGACAATACTTGAGTGCTGCAAAGATCTTCAATTGGACTCTTGTAAGAGGTTTGCAACTACCCTCTTCTCTTGTCATCTGACGACACTATTGGAGTGCTGCAAAGGCATTCAATTGCAGTGTTTTATTAGGGTTGCAACTACCCTCTTCTTTCTCCATACGGCGACACTACTAGAGTGTTTCAAAAACCTTCAATTGAAGTGTTGTATTAGGGTTGCAACTATCCTCTTCTCTTGCCATCTTGGAGACAACACTAGTGTGCTGCAAAGACCTTCAATTGAAGTTTTGTATTGGTGTTGCAACTTCTCTTCTCTTGTCATCTGCAGACATTACTAGAGTACTCCAAAGACCTTCAATTGGAGAGTTGTATGAGCGTTGCAGCTACCCACTTCCCTTGCCGTATGGAGACACTACTAGAGTGCTGCAAAGACCTTCAATTGGAGTGTTGTATTAGGGTTGCTGATGTCTCGTTATTTGACCTATAATTCCGACCAATTTCTGTACCAAACCTGTGTTTAAATCTATTAAATCAGTTGTATTTCATTGAATATCTTTAGAATGTGGTACTGCTGCAAGTTTATTCTTATTTTGCAGGATTCGGGCGAAATCGAGGAGAAATCTGGAGTTTTGAAGTCTCTACACGGCCCGTGTCAACCTCGACTCGACCACAGACACGACCAGGACACCATCCATATGATGCTGAAATTTCAGCACCCGAACTTAAAACAGTCATAACTTTTGACTCGTAACTCCGTTTTGAGTGTATGACCACTTTTCGGAAAGCTTGCGAGAAGATCTACAATTTGAGCTAAGTACACAGGTTACACGGGCCGGACAGATTTGACACGACCCGTGTCAAGCATTTCCGGAAACAGATCCAGAAATATGGAAACAAGGCTAATGAAGGAAGGTCGCGAATTGGCATTAAAGAGGGGCCTCTCTGTCCAACAGAGGGCTCATTCTGGATCTGAGAGGGGAGACCTAGGGTTGGTGCTTGACGGCTTGGCTTGGAGAAGAAGAAGAGAGGCGAAAATCGAGAGATTTGCGACGGATCTTCTTACTACTTCGAATTTGCCATGAGCACTATCTTTATCATCTCTATTTTCTGTTTTAGAACTATGTTTGAGTAGAATTCTTTGTTTCTAGGGTTTTGATGTAATCGAATGTTTTGTCTTGCATGCTAGTTATTGAATCTTTGTATTGAAATTTGTGTTTGATTGATTGAGTAGTATTTTAATTGCTTAGATTGAAGTGTTTGACCTATATCGGTTTACCACTAGATGAAAGGCCTCATCTAGAAGGTATTCAAGCCCTTAAAAGTCTCTCAACCAAACTAAGTACATGAGGTAGGATTTGTGACCCGAAAGGCGAAACCAAGTAGTAACCGAAAGGCAAAAATTACTCTCTATCGACGGATAGGAGTTACCTTTAGTATACCAATCAAGCAACTAGGTAATTCGGACCAACACACGAAAGTTGAGGTCTAGAACCCGACGAGGGCATATATTGCAACTTCCATACCAAGTTGATGAACCAACAAACGACAGTTGAGGTTTAGAAACATTAGGTCTGGTCAGTAGAACCCTACACAAAGGAACGATACAAAGAAACAATAGCTGCTGCATTAACCCGAGGCTGACACGGACCGTGTAGCAAAATGACACGGCCCATGTAAACTGATACAGCCCGTGTAGGAAATGACACGGCCCGGACAGGACAGTCTGAGGCAAAACTGAGATGAAGTCATAACCCTGGGAACGCTTTTTATTATTGATTAAAACCAGTTTAATCTTCTTTCTTGCACTTTATTATTGCTTTGAATCTGTAGGAAACATAAATAACCAAAATCAACCCTTTTCCAACTTCTAATATTTAATTAACCTAAGTAGAGTCCGGATAACACTTGAACCGTCCCTGTGATCGATACCCGACGATATACTACGCGGTAGGATTGTATACTTGCAGTCTGAACCAGAAGTGTATTTAAGGTTAAAAGGTACAGCTTGCTGTACTGAAACTTTGTACTATACCTTTTTGGTGTAACAGTAATGTCTTGCCAACTTAGAGACACTACTAGTGTGCAGGAAAGACCTTCAATTGGAGTGTTGTGTTGGGGTTGCAACCACCCTCTTCTCTTTCCATCTGCAGACATTACTAGAGTGCTGGAACGACCTTCAATTGGAGGGTTGTATTACCATTGTACTACTCTCATCCCTTGCCATATGGAGACACTACTAGAGTGCTGCAAAGACATTCAATTGGAGGTTTGAATTAGTGTTACAATTATCTTTTTCTCTTGCTACAAAGACCTTGAATTGGAGTGTTGTATTAGGGTTGCAATTATCATATTCTCCTACCATCTGCAGACATTACTAGAGTGCTGCAAAGACCTTCAATTGGAGAGTTGTATAAGCGTTGCAACTACCTCTTCTCTCGACATCTAGAAACTACTACAGTGCAGCAAAGACATTCAATTTGACTGTTGTATTAGGGTTGTGATGACCCTCTTCTCTTGCCCTCTGGAGACACTACTTGAGTGCTGCAAATACCTTCAATTGGAGTGTTGTAATAGGATTGTAACCACCCTCTCATGTTGCCATTTGGAGAGACTACTAGAGCGCTGCAAAACCTTCAACTGGAGTGTGGTATTTGGGTTGCAACTACCCTCTTCACTTGCCATATGACACTACTAGAGTGCTGCAAAGACCTTCAATTGGAATGTTGTAATAGGTTTGCAACTACCCACCCCTCATTTCATCTGACGACACTATTGGAGTCCTACAAGGACATTCAATTGGTGTGTTGTATTAGGTTTGCAACTACCCTCTTCTGTTGCTAACTTAGAGACACTACTAGTGTGCGGCAAAGACCTTCAATGGAGAGCAGTGTTGGGGTTGCAACCACACTCTTCTCTTTCCATCTGCAGACACTACTTGAGTGCTGCAAAGATCTTTAATAGGCATATTGTAATAGGTTTGCAACTACCATCTTCTCTTGTTATCTGACGACACTATTGGAGTGCTGCAAAGACATTCAATTAGAGTGTTTTATTAGGGTTGCAACTACCCTCTTCTTTCTCCAGACGGCGACACTACTAGAGCGTTTCAAAAACCTTTAACAGAAGTGTTGTATTAGGGTTGCAACTACCCTCTCCTCTTGCCATCTTGGAAACAGTACTAGTGTGCTGCAAAGACCTTCAATTGAAGTTTTGTAATGGTGTTGCAACTTCCCTCTTCTCTTGCCATCTGCAGACATTACTAGAGTGCTGCAAAAACCTTCAATTGTAGAGTTGTATTAGCGTTGCAACTACCCACTTCCCTTGCCATATGGAAACACCACTAGAGTGCTGTAGCGACCTTCAATTGGAGTGTTGTATTAGTGTAGCAACTATCTTTTTCTCTTACCATCTGGAGACACTACCTGTGTGCTACAACGACCTTCAATTGGAGTGTTATATTAGAGGTGCAATTACCATATTCCCTTTCCGTTTAGAGACACTACTAGAGTGCTGCTAATACCCTCAATTGGAATGTGGAAATGGTTGCAACTACCCTCTTATCTTGCCATCTTGAGACACTAGTAGAGTGCGGTAAAGACCGTCAATGGTATTGTTGTATTAGGATTGTGACCACCCTTTTCTCTTACCATTTAGAGACACTACTAGCGAGCTGCAGAGACCTTCAATTGGAGTGTTGTATTATGGTTGCAACTACCCTCTTGTGTTGCCATTTAGAGACACTACTAGAGTGCTACAAAGACATTCAATTGGAGTGTTGTATATGGGATGCAGCTACCCACTTTTCTTTTCATATGCAGACACTACTTGAGTGCTGCAAAGATCTTTAATTGGAATGTTGTAATAGGTTTGCAACTACCCTATTCTCTTGTCATCTAACGACACTATTGGAGCGCACCAAAGACATTCAATTGGAGTGTTGTATTACGGTTTCAACTACCCTCTTCTTTCTCCATATGGCGACACTACTAGAGCGTTTCAAAAACCTTCAATGGAAGTGTTGTATTAGGGTTGCAACTACCCTCTTCTCTTGCCATCTTGGAGACAGTACGAGTGTGCTGCAAAGACAATCAATTGAAGTTTTGTATTGGTGTTGCAACTTCCCTCTTCTCTTACCATCTGCAGACATTACTAGAGTGCTGCAAAAACCTTCAATTGGAGACTTGTATTATGCCATTTGGAGACACTACAAGAGTAATGCAAAGACCTTCAATTGGAGTGTTCTATTAGTGTTGGAACTATCTTTTTCTATTGCCATAGGGAGACACTACTTGTGCGCCACAAAGACCTTGAATTGGAGTGTTGTATTTGGGTTGCAATTACCATATTCCCTTGGAGACACTACTGGAGTGCTACGAATACCTTCAATTGGAATGTGGTATTTGGGTTGCAACTGCCCTCTTCTCTTGCCATCTAGAGACACTACTAGAGTGCGGTAAAGACCTTCAATTGTATTGTTGTATTAGGGTTGGGACCACCCTCTTCTCTTGCCATTTAGAGACACTACTAGCGCGTTGCAGAGACCTTCAATTGGAGTGCTGTATTATGGTTGCAACTACCCTCTTATGTTGCCATCTGGAGACACAACTAGCTACAAAGACATTCAATTGGAGTGTAATATTAGAGTTGCAACTAGCCTCTTATCTTGCCCTCTGGAGACACTTCCAGCGCGCTGCAGAGACCATCAATTAGAGTGTTGTATTATGGTTGGAACTATTCTCTTATGTTGCCATCTGGAGACACAATTAGCTACAAATACATTCAATTGGAGTGTAATATTAGGTTTGCAACTACCCTCTTATTTTGCCGTCTGGAGACACAACTTGTGTGCGGAAAATATTTTCAATTGGAGTGTTATACTATGCTTGCAACCACCCGTTTAGGTTGCTAGTTGGATACACTACTAGAGCGCTGCAAAAACCTTCAATTGGAGTGTTGTATTTGGGTTACAACTACCCTCTTCTCTTGCCATTTGCAGAAAATACTTGAGTGCTGCAAAGATCTTCAATTGGACTCTTGTAAGAGGTTTGTAACTACCCTCTTCTCTTGTCATCTGACGACACTCTTGGGGTGCTGCAAAGGCATTCAATTGGAGTGTTGTATTAGGGTTGCAACTACCCTCTTCTTTCTCTATACGACGACACTACTAGAGTGTTTCAAAAACATTCAATTGACGTATTGTATTAGGGTTGCAACTACCCTCTTCTCTTGCCATCTTGGAGACAGTACTTGTGTGCTGCAAAGACCTTCAATTGAAGTTTTGTATTGGTGTTGCAACTTCTCTTCTCTTGTCATCTGCAGACATTACTAGAGTACTCTAAAGACCTTCAATTGGAGAGTTGTATTAGCGTTGCAGCTACCCACTTCCCTTGCCGTATGGTGAACAACTAGAGTGCTGCGAAGACCTTCAATCGGAGTGTTGTATTAGGGTTGCAACTACCCTCTTCTCTTGCCAACAAAGACCGTGAATTGGAGTGTTGTTTTACGGTTGCAATTACCATATTCTCCTACCATCTGCAGACATTACTAGAGTGTTGCAAAGACCTTCAATTGGAGAGTAGTATTAGCATTGCAACTATCCACTTCCCTTGCCATATTGAAACACCACTAGAGTGCTGCAACGACCTTCAATTGGAGTGTTGTATTAGTGTAGCAACTATCTTTTTCTCTTACCATCTGGAGACACTACCTGTGTGCTACAACGACCTTCAATTGGAGTGTTATATTAGAGGTGCAATTACCATATTCCCTTTCCGTTTAGAGACACTACTAGAGTGCTGCTAATACCCTCAATTGGAATGTGGAAATGGTTGCAACTACCCTCTTATCTTGCCATCTTGAGACACTAGTAGAGTGCGGTAAAGACCGTCCATTGTATTGTTGTATTAGGGTTGTGACCATCCTTTTCTCTTACCATTTAGAGACACTACTAGCGAGCTGCAGAGACCTTCAATTGGAGTGTTGTATTATGGTTGCAACTACCCTCTTGTGTTGCCATCTAGAGACACTACTAGAGTGCTACAAAGACATTCAATTGGAGTGTTGTATATGGGTTGCAGCTACCCTCTTTTCTTTTCATATGCAGACACTACTTGAGTGCTGCAAAGATCTTTAATTGGAATGTTGTAATAGGTTTGCAACTACCCTATTCTCTTGTCATCTAACGACACTATTGGAGCGCACCAAAGACATTCAATTGGAGTGTTGTATTACGGTTTCAACTACCCTCTTCTTTCTCCATATGGCGACACTACTAGAGCGTTTCAAAAACCTTCAATGGAAGTGTTGTCTTAGGCTTGCAACTACCCTCTTCTCTTCCCATCTTGGAGATAGTGCGAGTGTGCTGCAAAGACAATCAATTGAAGTTTTGTATTGGTGTTGCAACTTCCCTCTTTTCTTACCATCTGCAGACATTACTAGTGTGCTGCAAAGACCTTCAATTGAAGTTTTGTATTGGTGTTGCAACTTCTCTTCTCTTGTCATCTGCAGACATTACTAGAGTACTCCAAAGACCTTCAATTGGAGAGTTGTATTAGCGTTGCAGCTACCCACTTCCCTTGCCGTATAGAGACACTACTAGAGTGCTGCAAAGACCTTCAATTGGAGTGTTGTATTAGGGTTGCAACTACCCTCTTCCCTTTCCAACTTAGAGACACTACTAGTGTACTGGAAAGACCTTCAATTGGAGTGTTGTGTTGGGGTTGCAACCACTCTCTTCTCTTTCCATCTGCAGACATTACTAGAGTGCTGGAACGACCTTCAATTGGAGGGTTGTATTACCATTGTACTACTCTCATCCCTTGCCATATGGAGACACTACTAGAGTGCTGCAAAGACATTCAATTGGAGGTTTGAATTAGTGTTGCAATTATCTTTTTCTCTTGCTACAAAGACTTTAATTGGAGTGTATTAGGGTTGCAATTACCATATTCTCCTACCATCTGCAGACATTACTAGAGTGCTGCAAAGACCTTCAATTGGAGAGTTGTATAAGCGTTGCAACTACCTCTTCTCTCGACATCTAGAAACTACTACAGTGGAGCAAAGACATTCAATTTGACAATTGTATTAGGGTTGTGATGACCCTCTTATTTTGCCATCTGGAGACACTACTTGAGTGCTACAAAGACATTTAATTGGAGTGTTAGATTTGGGTTGCGACTACCCTCTTCTCTTCCCTCTGGAGACACTACTTGTGTGCTGCAAATACCTTCAATTGGAGTGTTGTAATAAGGTTCTAACCACCCTCTCATGTTGCCATTTGGAGAGACTACTAGAGCGCTGCAAAACCTTCAACTAGAGTGTGGTATTTGGGTTGCAACTACCCTCTTCACTTGCCATATGACACTATTAGAGTGCTGCAAAGACCTTCAATTGGAATGTTGTAATAGGTTTGCAACTACCCACCCCTCATTCCATCTGACGACAATTGGTGTGTTGTATTAGGGTTGCAACTACCCTCTTCTCTTGCTAACTTAGAAACACTACTAGAGTGCGGCAAAGACCTTCAATTGGAGAGCAGTTTTGGGGTTGCAACCACACTCTTCTCTTTCCATCTGCAGACACTACTTGAGTGCTGCAAAGATCTTTAATTGGCATATTGTAATAGGTTTGCAACTACCATCTTCTCTTGTTATCTGACGACACTATTGGAGTGCTACAACGACATTCAGTTAGAATGTTTTATTAGGGTTGCAACTACCCTCTTCTTTCTCCGGACGGCGACACTACTATAGTGTTTCAAAAAACTTCAATTGAAGTGTTGTATTAGGGTTGAAACTACCGTCTTCTCTAGCCATCTTGGAGACACTACTAATGTGCTGCAAAGACCTTCAATTGGAGTGTTGTATTGGGGTTGCAACTTCTCTTCTCTTGTCATTTGCAGACATTACTAGAGTACTCCAATGACCTTCAATTGGAGAGTTGTATTAGCGTTGGAACTACCCTCTTCCCTTGCCATCTAGAGTGACGACTACAGTGCTGCAAAGACCTTCAACTGGAGTGTTGTATTAGGGTTGCAACTACCCTCTTCTCTTGCCAACTTAGAGACACTACCTGTGTGCTTCAACGACCTTCAATTGGAGTGTTATACTAGGGTTGCAATTACGATATTCCCTTTCCGTTTAGAGACACTACTAGAGTGCTGCTAATACCCTCAATTTGAATGTGGAAATGGTTGCAACTACCCTCTTATCTTGCCATCTTGAGACACTACTAGAGTGCGGTAAAGACCGTCAATGGTTTTGTTGTATTAGGATTGTGACCACCTTTTTCTCTTACCATTTAGAGACACTACTAGCGCGCTGCAGCGACCTTCAATTGGAGTGTTGTATTATGGTTGCAACTACCCTCTTGTGTTGCCATATTACACTACTAGAGTGTTACAAAGACATTCAATTGGAGTGTTGTATATGGTTGCAGCTACCCTCTTTTCTTTTCATATGCAGACACTACTTGAGTGCTGCAAAGATCTTCAATTGGAATGTAGTAATAGGTTTGCAACTACCCTCTTTTCTTGTCATCTAACGACACTATTGGAGCGCACCAAAGACATTCAATTGGAGTGTTGTATTAGGGTTCCAACTACCCTCTTCTTTCTCCATATGACGACACTACAATAGCGTTTCAAAAACCCTCAATGGAAGTGTTGTATTAGGGTTGCAACTACCCTCTTCTCTTGCCATCTTGGAGACAGTACGAGTGTGCAGCAAAGACAATCAATTGAAGTTTTGTATTCGTGTTGCAACTTCCCTTTTCTCTTACCATCTGCAGACATTACTAGAGTGCTGCAAAGACCTTCAATTGGAGAGTTGTATTACCGTTGCAACTACCCACATCCCTTGCCATTTGGAGACACTACAAGAGTGCTGCAAAGACCTTCAATTGAAGTTTTGTATTGGTGTTGCAACTATCTTTTTCTATTGCCATAGGGAGACACTACTTGTGCGCCACAAAGACCTGGAATTGGAGTGTTGTATTAGGGTTGCAATTACCATATTCCATTGCCAAAGGGAGACACTACAGGAGTGCTACGAATACCTCCAATGGGAATGTGGTATTTGGGATGCAACTGCCCTCTTCTCTTGCCATCTAGAGACACTACTAGAGTGCGGTAAAGACCTTCAATTGTATTGTTGTATTAGGGTTGGGACCACCCTCTTCTCTTGCCATTTAGAGACACTACTAGCGCGTTGCAGAGACCTTCAATTGGAGTGCTGTATTATGGTTGCAACTACCCTCTTATGTTGCCATCTGGAGACACAACTAGCTACAAAGACATTCAATTGGAGTGTAATATTAGAGTTGCAACTAGCCTCTTATCTTGCCCTCTGGAGACACTTCCAGCGCACTGCAGAGACCATCAATTAGAGTGTTGTATTATGGTTGGAACTACTCTCTTATGTTGCCATCTGGAGACACAACTAGCTACAAAGACATTCAATTGGAGTGTAATATTAGGTTTGCAACTATCCTCTTATTTTGCCCTCTGGAGACACAACTTGTGTGCGGCAAATATTTTCAATTGGAGTGTTATACTATGCTTGCAACCTCCCTTTTAGGTTGCTAGTTGGATACACTACTAAGGCGCTGCAAAAACCTTCAATTGGAGTGTTGTATTTGGGTTGCAACTACCCGCTTCTCTTGCCATATGCAGACAATACTTGAGTGCTGCAAAGATCTTCAATTGGACTCTTGTAAGAGGTTTGCAACTACCCTCTTCTCTTGTCATCTGACGACACTATTGGAGTGCTGCAAAGGCATTCAATTGCAGTGTTGTATTAGGGTTGCAACTACCCTCTTCTTTCTCCATACGGCGACACTACTAGAGTGTTTCAAAAACCTTCAATTGAAGTGTTGTATTAGGGTTGCAACTACCCTCTTCTCTTGCCATCTTGGAGACAATACTAGTGTGCTGCAAAGACCTTCAATTGAAGTTTTGTATTGGTGTTGCAACTTCTCTTCTCTTGTCATCTGCAGACATTACTAGAGTACTCCAAAGACCTTCAATTGGAGAGTTGTATTAGCGTTGCAGCTACCCACTTCCCTTGCCGTATGGAGACACTACTAGAGTGCTGCAAAGACCTTCAATTGGAGTGTTGTATTAGGGTTGCAACTACCCTCTTCCCTTGCCAACTTAGAGACACTACCTGTGTGCTTCAACGACCTTCAATTGGAGTGTTATACTAGGGTTGCAATTACTGTATTCCCTTTCCGTTTAGAGACACTACTAGAGTGCTGCTAATACCCTCAATTGGAATGTGGAAATGGTTGCAACTACCCTCTTATCTTGCCATCTTGAGACACTACTACAGTGCGGTAAAGACCGTCAATGGTATTGTTGTATTAGGATTGTGACCACCTTTTTCTCTTACCATTTAGAGACACTACTAGCGCGCTGCAGCGACCTTCAATTGGAGTGTTGTATTATGGTTGCAACTACCCTCTTGTGTTGCCATATAGAGACACTACTAGAGTGCTACAAAGACATTCAATTGGAGTGTTGTATATGGGATGCAGCTACCCTCTTTTCTTTTCATATGCAGACACTACTTGAGTGCTGCAAAGATCTTCAATTGAAATGTTGTAATAGGTTTGCAACTACCCTCTTCTCTTGTCATCTAACGACACTATTGGAGCGCACCAAAGACAATCAATTGGAGTGTTGTATTAGGGTTCCAACTACCCTCTTCTTTCTCCATATGGCGACACTACTAGAGCGTTTCAAAAACCTTAAATGGAAGTGTTGTATTAGGGTTGCAACTACCATCTTCTCTTGCCATCTTGGAGACAGTACGAGTGTGCTGCAAAGACAATCAATTGAAGTTTTGTATTGGTGTTGCAACTTCCCTCTTCTCTTACCATCTGCAGACATTACTTGAGTGCTGCAAAGACCTTCAATTGGAGAGTTGTGTTACCATTGCAAGTACCCACATCCCTTGCCATTTGGAGACACTACAAGAGTGCTGCAAAGACCTTCAATTGATGTTTTGTATTGGTGTTGCAACTTCTCTTCTCTCGTCATCTGCAGACATTACTAGAGTACTCCAAAGACCTTCAATTGGAGAGTTGTATTAGCGTTGCAGCTACCCACTTCCCTTGCCGTATGGAGACACTACTAGAGTGCTGCAAAGACCTTCAATTGGAGTGTTGTATTAGGGTTGCAACTACCCTCTTCTCTTGCCAACTTAGAGACACTACTAGTGTGCTGGAAAGACCTTCCATTGGAGTGTTGTGTTGGGGTTGCAACCACCCTCTTCTCTTTCCATCTGCAGACATTACTAGAGTGCTGGAAAGACTTTCAATTGGAGGGTTGTATTACCATTGTACTACTCTCATCCATTGCCATATGGAGACACTACTAGAATGCTGCAAAGACATTCAATTGGAGTGTTGTATATAGGTTGCAGCTACCCTCTTTTCTTTTCATATGCAGACACTACTTGAGTGCTGCAAAGATCTTCAATTGGAATGTTGTAATAGGTTTCCAACTACCCTCTTCTCTTGTCATCTAACGACACTATTGGAGCGCACCAAAGACATTCAATTGGAGTGTTGTATTAGGGTTCCAACTACCCTCTTCTTTCTCCATATGGCGACACTACTAGAGCATTTCAAAAACCTTCAATGGAAGTGTTGTATTAGGGTTGCAACTACCCTCTTCTCTTGCCATCTTGGAGACAGTACGAGTGTGCTGCAAAGACAATCAATTGAAGTTTTGTATTTGTGTTGCAACTTCCCACTTCTCTTACCATCTGCAGACATTACTAGAGTGCTGCAAAAACCTTTAATTGGAGAGTTGTATTACCATTGCAACTAGCCACATCCCTTGCCATTTGGAGACACTACAAGAGTAATGCAAAGACCTTCAATTTGAGTGTTGTATTAGTGCTGCAACTATATTTTTCTATTGCCATAGGGAGACACTACTTGTGCGCCACAAAAACC